>JAREIK010001546.1:1508912-2161412 GCA_029783825.1 Sapria himalayana
AATTCGTCTTCCACTTCTTCTTCTTCTTCTTTTTCACTTCTTCCTCTTCTTCTTCTTCTTCCTCTTCTTTTGTCTTCTTCTTCTTCTTTCTTCTTCTTCTTCTGTCGTCTTCTTGTCTTCTTCGTCTTATTCTTTTTCTTTTTCACCCCTTCCTTGTTCTTCTTCATCATATTCATTCCCTTTTTATCCTTTTTTTCTTCTTTTTTTCCTCTTTTTCATCCTCCATCATCATCATCATCATCATCATCATCTTCTTCTTCTTATTTTGATAGTTCTTGTTCTTCTTCCTCCTCCTCCTCCCCTTTCTCTTTCTCCCCTTCTTCTTCCTCCTCTTCTCCCTCTTCTTCTTCTTCTTCTTCTTCTTCCTCTTTTCCCTCTTCTTCTTCTTCATCTTCTCCCACTTCTTCTTCTTCCCTTTCTTCATCTACATTTTATTCATCCTCTTCTTCAACTTCTTATTTTTATTTTTCTTCTTCTTTTTCTTTTTATTCTTCTTCCTTTTTCTCCCCTTCCTCTTTCTCACATTCTTCTTCTTCTTCTTCTTCTTCTTCTTCTTCCTCTTCTCCCTCTTCTCCCTCTCCCTCTTCTTCTTTTTCTTTTTCTTTTTCTTCTTCTACTACTACTTCTTCCTTTCTTTCATCTGCTTTTTATTCATCCTCTTCTTCCACTACTTCTTTTTATTTATCTCTAATTCTTCCTCTACTTTTTATTCATCATCATCATCATCTTATTCTTCTTATTCCTACTCCTCTTCCATCCCTTCTTCTTCTTCTAATTTTTCTTTTTTTTTTCTTCTTTTAGTTACTCTTCTTCTTCTTCTTCCTCATCTATTATTTTTTCTTCTTCTTATTCTTATTCTTCTTCTTATTCTTATTATTCTTCTTTTTTTGTTATGTATCTTCTTCTTCTTCTTCCTCTTAATCCTCTTCTTACTATTCTTCTTCTTCTTTTTTCTCCTATCCTTTTTCTTCCTCCTCATCTTTTACCTCTTTTTTTTTCTTCATATTCCTTTTCTTCTTGTTTACCTTCTTTTCTTCTTCTTTACCTTCTTTTCTTCTTTTTTCTCCTATTCTTCTTCTTCTTCTTCTTCTTCTATCATTCTTCTTTTTCCTCGTCTTCTTTCTCATCATCACCTTCTTTTTCTTCTTCTTCTTCTTCTTCAACCTCTTCTTTTTCTTCTGCTCATTTTTCTTTTTTCACTTCTTCTCCTCTTTCTTCTTCCTCTTCTTCATTTTCTTCTTCTTCTTCTTCTTCTTCTTCCTTTTCTTCATCATCTTCTACTTCTTCTTCTTCCTCTTTTTCCTCATCTTCCTCCTCTTCCTCCTCTTCCTCTTCTTCTTGTTCCCTTACTCCTCATTAACCTTTTTTTTCTTCTTCTTATGCTACTACTACTTCACCATCTTCTTACTATTATTCTTTTTCTTCTTCCTCATATTTTTCTTCTTTTTCTTATTACCTTCTTTTTTTTCTTCATGTTCTTGTTCTCATTCATCATCATCATCATCATCATCTCCTTGTTGTTCTTGTTTCTATTTTTCTTCTATCTTTTTCTTCTTCTTCTAGATATTCCTCTTCATCATCATCTATTTCTTGTTAGTCGTACCCTTGAAGCTTCTTTCTCTCACCACACCTTTTCATTTTGGCTTAGAAAATGATCTCTTCTCCATGGTTGTTCTATCGTGTTACTGAAATGTCTTGATTTTTGATTAATTATTTCTACTGAAAAAAAGAAAATAAGATATTAGAGTCTAATTTTTTTTCATCACCATGATATATACTTTATCATTCATGACTTAATAAATTAAATTTCATAGTACTGAAGGTTGGCCATTACTTTAAGTATTGAGAAGTTGCAATTCTAAAAGTTGGCTGTGACTTTTTCGGTGAAATCAAAATTTAATAACAAGTTTGAATCTTTTAATCATTAAAAATCAGGATGGTTTTATGGTGGATGTGTTTCAAAATATGAGGTACATTTAAAAAAATTCCTCACAAAAACAAAAATAATAATAATCACCCAATTTATTGGGTTTCATCCCAAGTAGTGTTATGTTTAACATCCATAACGAGATAATATCAACTCTTTTTTTTCGCACTTAATTTCTACAATCCATGCTAGTTTTTTTTTGTGTAATTTTCACTTTAATTTCAATTTGTTTGTTAAATATCCATTTGTGATGCTATGTAAAAATTATCTAAAAGGTATTCTCAATATAAGATATTGAAAATAAAGGGTTACACTTCTCCTATTTAGGCCATGATATCAAGAATGTCATAATATTTTGTGCTTCTTTGATTTCCTCCTTTTCAACTATTGTAGGCATAATCACTACGGAAATTTCTGAGGTAGAAATTTCCTTCTTGCTAACCTTTATATCTATACTCCTTCCAAGATAGTATTTTCATCTTCAATCATACTTATGTCCATACTTTCTAATGAAACTATCAATATAATATTTTTCTCTTCAATTACACTTATGTCCATGCTAATATATGGAATATACAAGGTATAATTGTTTGTTTCTTCAATCACACTTATGTCATTACTCACTAATGAAACTTTAAACATAGTGTTTTCCACTTTTATGCTCCAGTTAATATCTCTCCACATCATGTCATGTTTTCATAGCTATTCTTCTTCCATGTCATTTTGTTCTCTAGTCTTAATTAATATTTTGGAAATGAAATCTTCAAGTGATAAGGTAGTTTTCAGATATTATCTATCAAGCCTTTTATATTTAGATTCGTTGATATCATTGCTTTGTTTAATCTCTGCAAGTCACATATTCAAGAATATATCGAATTTTGGAGTTGATTTCTTATTGAACCCATTTTGGGGAGGCCTTTCTCCATATCTCCCATATTCAAAATTTTTATACTTAGCATCCATCTGAAAAAAAAGTTTTTTTTTGACATTATAGTTAGACACAAAATAAAAGTCATCATAGGGGTAAGAATATACTTAAACATAGTATATATTTGACTTATACATGATCCTCTTTTTTCTCTAGGACCTGTGGTGTTAGCTCAGTCGAAGAGTTTCACTCATATAAGAGTAGTGGCTAAAAAAATAAAATAGAAAAGAAAACTAAAGATAAAATCACCATGTTGAAAATATAAATTAAAATCATGCAATACAAATCTTAGTAAAATAAAATAAAATAATATTATCGAAATACTAAAAATAGAACTATTTCTTTTCATGGACAGTTATATCAATTAAAGTTGATCAAACAAACTAGTAAAAGAAAACCCTAGTAATGGTTCCAAAAACTTGTTATGACTTTTTTATAATACTTAATTTTATAGTTATGTGTATTTAGAAAGCTAGTTGGGTGAGGGTCATTCATCAACTATGATTCTATAAGTATACATGTCAAATAAGTAATAAAGTGGACCTTTAGTCAAGATATCAATCTCATTTTGATTTCACATATAATATTTAATAATCTAATGATAATTAATAACTACTCTAGTAGGCATGATAACAAAGATATAAGTCATAAATCTTAAATATTAGGGATGATTTATATTTTCATTTGTGATGGAATTTATAAATAGCCTTATTATTATTATGATAATTCATAGAATTAAGGCTAGATAATTATGGAATGATCTTTTGTCCTACTGACATACAAAGTTGTTATCAACTATTGATTCTTTCCTAATAATTATCTTCTCATTATTGTTCTCTTAGTACTTTATCATTGAGACAAGACATCATCTCTATTTGGAGATCTTTCCCAAGTCCTCATCTTTTAAAAAACTTATTAATCATCTTTCTTCGAATATTTATATTCTTATTCTTTGACCTCTAGTATTTTTTTCTCAAAAAGAATTGATATTATAATACAAAATGTGTACTTTTGCTTTTGATAATGTTATACCCACATAATTAACTTTAACTTTTCTTCATGTTTCACCAGTAGAAACCATATGACTGAATGTAACTCAAAGAATTATCACCATCATATGAATCACATCCATCCATGCCTATTATGTGGCTTACCTATCACTATCCTTTACTATAACAAGTAACTCCCATACATAAGGTGAAACCCTTTGGGGGGTATTCAATTTGTAACCCAACATCAATTGAGAATCAATTCCTTTAACATGCATATTGGAGTGGCCTATAAAAGTATTAATGCTTTTAGCTTCATAAATTCTATATTCATAAGAGTTAAACATATCTCAATTTTGGGTTTTGGAATATGGATTTATGTCTCGCATCATGGTCGGTAGGGTAATCACTTTCTTCCAACTATATGTGTGAGTATATTTCAATTCTTACTTATCACCATTAACCGCTCTGATCATGTACAAACTTACTAATAACCAAAATCTTAGTATTGGTTCTATTTAATTACCAAATCATCTATAACTAATCATTATCACAAAATAGCATATTTAAAGTATTAAACAAAGTAACCATCACAACAAATATATTATATCATCTATAGGTTCTTCTTTTAGCATGAAATTGGGGAGAATAAATATGAGACGAGTAGAGATTCATGTCATATAATTCTATATGCCCAATTTCATCATCAAGAAAATCTATATTTTAAAACTTAAATCCCTCAAAATATTCTCAATTTCATTTTGATTTTCCCATAGGAGGGAGTTGAAATACATGCCCACCTCTTAGGTTTTATGATTATGTCTTATGTCATCATCATTGTTCGTGGATTTTTCTAAAATTACAGTTATAAAGCCTTTTGAGTCATCTTCCTCATGTCTTTCATGGATTTTGCTTTAAATTACTAAGGGTTTCTTTAAATATGTAAGCATATGGTATTGGTTTCATTAATTAGAAGTCACAAAACTAAATAAAACTCATGACTTTGGTCTTTTTGTTATGTAACATAAAGTCATGGTACTAGGTATGAATCATTTCTTTGGTCTCTTTCCTCTACTTGATGGTCGTGATGCTAGAAAAAGCTACTATTAATATATTTAGTTTCTTATAACATAAAGTCGTGGAACTTAATTATAAACCACACCCCTGGTCTCTTTATTCTATTTAATGGTCATGATGTTGAATAAAATCATGATGATACATTTAGCTTCTATAACATAAAGTCATGACACTAGGTGATGGCTACGACTTTGGTTTCTTTCTTAAGCCAAGTGTTATGACATTTTTGTTGGTTGTAACTCGAGTGTTGTTCCCTGTAAAATTTTATAGCCAAAAGTCATGGCTCTGATCAAGGCTCCAGGTCAGAGCCATTACTTTGGCTTGAGTATTCTATAGTTTGATAAAGAAAAGGAACTAAAGGATGATGTGACTTTTAGCATTTGTGGGATACTTGGTTATTATGAAAAAAAATTAATCTCATAGCCATAAAGTTATTTTGAGCTAGTTCAACTATAATTCCATGAAATATTCACAACTAATTGAATATATTTTTTAGTAAAAGAATTGTGATAATAAGGTGGTAGTGTCATGATGTACAAAAGTTACATGACTATGTGTATAAATGTTCAACCAAAAATGAATGTCAAAACCAAACTATAAGTACTCAAATGTGTAATCAAGTTATAGTAAGCCAAATGGTATGACTTATATGAATTTTTACTCCCATTCTAGTCACCAACACTATCAAGTCACATATTCAACACTAAAAACTCATGATTTCAAAACTATTCAATAATATCCTTCAAAACTATGTTTTTTGTGAAATCATTATTAATAATCCATGCTTTTTGGCAAAATGCATCATAAATCATGCAAAATAGCTAGTATTATTTGTAATTTGGCATAATAAACAATAACTTTTTGGTTTTATTGAGAATATGACCACTTGGAGGTGTTATATCAATGCTCATTGTCTTATAAAATTTATTTTCTAAAGAAGAAAGGAGAAATGAAAAGGGAAGAGTGTTCAATATACCAAATACTAAATAATATTAGTTATTTTTGTAATTATACTTGATGTATTTTCATGGAAAAGGGATTTAAATAGAAAATTTACTAAATTATAATTTTGGTGGATTAAGATGAATAATTGTAAAATTGAGTAGTTTTTGTATGAAATTTAAGATTTGGTAGATTTTTTGAATAAGAGAGGAGTTAAAAGTCATTTAAAGTTATATTATTCCATGTGTACAAATTTGTTAGATATCTACGAGCTTATAAGATAGTTTTGGCCCTTATTCTTAGCCAAAGCTCTATATAAATAGTCATGGAAATCTTTATATACTATGTCTCTACCACCTAATTAAAGTAATTATTTTATTATGCAGTATTATGACTTTATTATGGTACCCAATTTTGTTAGTTAGATAGCATAGTATCTTAAAAGCTTATTGGCAATAGTATCACTTCAACAAAGATCAACAAATATATAACTCATACAAGTAGTAAAAAGAAATTCTGTGTAAATATCGATCCCATAGGTATTGTATTAGCAGTTAAATCAACATATAATGAGACAATACAATTCTAGTAGAAGACATATTTAGGGATGTTAGTATGACTCTTAAATCATAAGATTTGTTTACTTGATTCTTATGATACATCTTCAAATAATTGAATTTATCTTGTATGAAGTTACAAAATGAAAGTTGAATAATTATAAATTGACATTTTTCCTAACAACATAAAAGGTAATTATCATAATTGAGCCCATCTCAAAGATGATCCCCTTATAGATGTCTTTTATATACTTTACTATCAATACAACAAATTATCTACATTCGAGAATTAGTTAACAAGTCCATACCTTTTATGTAATTCATATACCTTTGATAGTTAATTTGTATGTTTATTCTTATTCTCTGGCCTCAGATATTATAAAGATCAAGAATTGATATGCTTTATAAGTATTCATTCTTTCAACTTCATGAGTTTAATATTTACATCAACATGGTCTTCACTTCCTTACTAACATATGTGTGAGTGAGCCTCATAGTATACTTGTCCCCATCCACCATATTAATATGCACAAACTCACTTATAGTCAAATCCTTAATTCAAGTTCGATTTAATCACTATCTCCATCAATTTATATTCCCCAATATAAATTAAGCACAATAATTAATCAAAAAACTATTTATATATCACATAAATCACAATTACACAACCCTAGACCTTAATTTAGCCTAACAATGGGGAGATATTCATGAGGTTTAAGAGAAAGTCTCATGAAACTTAGATTCTCAATGACATCCATCACAAGAATATAGGACAAAAACCCTAATTATATGATATTTTAATTAATTTTCCATGAGTAGCTTTAATTATGTGAAGGAGGAAGAACACAAAAAAAATATGAATCAAAATGGTCATGAAGATCAGTAGGTTGCTCACTTTTTTTGCATCAAACGTATTTAGTGTAAATTTGGGCTTTAGATGCTTCAAATCATGACAAGATATGAATGATTTTTTTATATCTTTCTTATTACTCTTTGGCCACTCCATCATCCTAAAAATAATGATTCACAACATATCTTACCTCTTCTTGATTGAGTTGAGGATATCCTTAAAAGACCATTATGCAAAATATACATTTTTTTAGTTTGTTTTGCACATCTCCAAATCAACAATCTATCATTTCTCTCTATAGCTCATGCCATCTTCAATCTCTTCATCTATTTTATTCACCATTTGGTGCAACTCATTGCAGATGAATTGGTAGAGTGCATCAAAGGCTGCAACACTCTCCATCATGACTGTTTCCATTATTTTCATAGTATCCTCCAAGGTCTTTATAATATTCTCTTCAAACCTTTCTTGGGTGGACACAAATAGTGCTTCCTATCTATTAAGATGTATTCTATAATGCATTCTGTTGAATTGCTTTTTATTTTACCCTACTCTCTTTTTCATCATGTATTCAGTATTCTTCCCATTAGTAATCTCTCCCTTCCAACTTTGCTACCAAGGAATTGTGCATCATTTTTAGCTCTACTCTCAGTTGAATTTCTCTATTATCGGCCTCCAATTTCATATTCTTTAGTAGGGCGATGACTTCAATCATGTCTCATAACCTCATACCCTTTTGGTACTCATACTTTGGTGGTTATTCCTCTTCTAAATTTTCACCAAATCTTCCTCATTCTTTAGTTTCTATTTTGGGGAAGGTAGACACTTATTTATTAATATCTATTTGTTCTTCCCTCTCAAGAATCACTTACTCTTCTTAATCCATCAAGTCATATTTTCATAGGAATGAATATTAGGATAGATATTCCTTGGCATAACTCATTTCTATCCTCATATGTCGGGACTTCTTCAGTATGACATACAATAAAAATGATGGATGAGTAAATAACTTGTCCCAAAATCACCCTCTTTGCTAATCAATGATTGAATTCTTCAAAATATTTTCAATATTCAATATATAACTTTTCACCAAGGCAAACATCAAGATTGTACTATCTTAGTTCATGTTATAAATGTGGAGAGTATGCTGCAAAATCAAATACAAAAAATAAACCCAAACCATGCTCTCCTAACTCACATCTCTCCTCGGTATGTGTTCGTAAGAACTCTTCATTGAACCTTTCTATTTTCCCTTTCCATCTATTAAAGTTTTGACAATTATTTTGTAGTCGGGTGTTTAGAGTTTTAATAGTTTTTCTACCTGAAACCCCCTTCAATTATAAGTTCTAATTGATGAACTCCCAATCAAAATTTACCCAAACTTTTCTTATATAATATTTCTTCTCTTGCATGTCTTCGTGGTTCAAGTAGAACACTTTCATGATAGTCACATTACCCCTTTAAAAATGTTGGCACCATTCTACAAATTCTACTTTTCATTTATTTTTTGGCACTTTATGCACAACCTTTTTTTGGGTGGTTTGAAGTATATTTATTGGGATGTTTGCACGTATTTGTATTTTTGTCTGAATGATTTCACCATGTTTATGATTTGAAATATTTTGATGAATATTAGTAAAGTTGTAGTTATTTTGGTGGAGATTGATAGAGTTTGTAGATCAAATGCTTAGAGAGGAGGGATAAGCGATAGAGAGTCATAACATATCTCATGTCATGACTTGAGTTCACCTTTTATTTTCTTACTGAGTAGTCATGATATCATTTCTTTATCATAACTTTATAAAATTTGTCATGAAAATCTTTATATGCCATGACTTTATTACTGAGTTGATATAATCTTTTTGCTACCACATAGTCTTCTCTTAGAGTCATAGGTACACTATCTTTAAAATATTTGATTGCCATGATATTCTTTTCACATCATGGAAACCTAATAATCCAGCAGTACAATTAGTCATGACAAAGTTCAGCACCATGACTTATTCATTCAGAGTAAAAACACTTGTATTAAGTTGCAACATTACTTTTTGTGACATTTTGTTATAAAGAGTATTTACTATGGTCATGGTTTTTTCCAATGTCGTGACTTTGTGCTCCAGAGAGAAATCACCAAAACCATAGTCATTCTCAATATTATCACTTTAGTTTACATATATTAAATGTATTAATCACAACTATCTCTAGTGCCACAACATTGTGTTCTAGAATGAAATGATATTAGTTATATAAATTCATAGTGCTGTGACATTTTATTCTAGAGAGAAGTTATCTGAGATTTGACACTCATTTCTGTCATGACTTTGGTACTCCAGAAAAGATCTAAGGAGACTCAAGAGTCATAACCTCAAGCCAACACCATAACTTCCAACAAAAATCATCCAACAATGCTTTAGAATATTTAAGCAATGCTAAGGAGAAATTGAAGAGGAGGAGAGATGAGGATTGGATTTCAAACCAAGAGTCACTACAAAACTTAAGTAGCATGACTCTAACTTTTAATTAGTGAAAAATTTTAAATGAATATGGGAAACACTTGTTTGAATCAAGGTTTTGATACTTGATTCACATTTAGGCATGCATTGCGAACCATTTGATTCGCATGAGACGTGTCTTGACACATCTCGTACAAAATTTCCATAATATTAGGCTAAATTGATATCTAAGATGTTGTTATGTACTTATATGTGATGGAAATGGTATGTTTATATTATTGATTTTTGTTTATATTGTGTTATGGAATGTTGATGGAAATGGATTTGTTATAAAACTAAAATTTAGGATTTTTGCTATATCATAGTTTTATGTATATTAATCATTGTAGATGGTAATCGAATTTCATGGGATACTCACATTATATGGTAAAAAAAAAGTTATAATCCTTCTAACCTTAATGTATAGGATAAATCTAAATGTAAAAATCCAAGATAGAGGTAAGTTAAATAGTTTCGAGTATGATGCTCCCTTAGTCAAAAGCATGAATGCAAAATGACTAATCCATTATACATATTCTATTCTCTATAAGAACTGACATCAAGTAATATAAGAGTTAAGTATAATATTTAACCAAGGAGTTTTAATAGAGTATGTGAGTTATGTGCCGGTCATGGTAGATGGTGATAACAAAGTCATAGGACACAATGAAGAGGAGGTGACCCATTGTTTGTTACTCTAAGTACCAAATAATTTATATCATTTGGATAGTAATTATAGGCATGCTTGCTTGTATTTTGATAGTTAACAAAAAAATTTCATTAAATTCTTATTTTGAAAGGATTTGATGAATGTTAATAAAATCACTAGGAATTTTGATAAAAATAATTGACTTGATGGAGGAAAGACTAAAAAGTTAAGACTTATGCATGCCTTCCAAATTAGTTACACATAGTTATATATCATTTTTTTGGCCATTACTCTACCAAAATAGTCATGATATTTTGTGTACACTATTACTCTACCATTGAGCTGACATTATTATTTTACTATGTAACATATTCATCATGATTATAATACTTTTTTGAAGTTTTAACCACAATAGCTTTAAACCACTTTATAATCATGATATTATTTTCATGTTATAGTAGTCGTATACCTCACTAGTATAAGTAGCTGCAACACATTTCAGAGTAGTAACTTATTCAAAGTAGAGCCAAAATATCAAGTGATGTGAATCACAACTTCATTTTCAATCATGATTTTTTATTCTATAAAGTAATTATTTTAGTCATGGTAATTTTTAACACTATGATTTTGTGTTCTTGAGAAAAACTAATAAAGTATTGGTCAACTCTAACACCATGAATTTGTATCATAAATAGTTTTTCCTCCAGTCATGGTGATCTCAGAGCCACAATAATTTGTTCACAAAGGCAAGACTAATGTTAAGACTAATTCCTATTGTGGTGATTTTTTATTACAGAAAGTAGAGACATCTGTCATGATTAATCCCATCACCATGACATTTGTGCTCTAGATAATATTCGAAGCGATGTCATTGTCATAGCTTCAATTCTTTGATACTTCTTACTTAAAGTATCACGTGGATCCCGAAAGTAGGAAAGCTACCATTAGCCAAAATGAAAGGGAGGAAAAAAAAGAAAAAAAATGAGAGAAGGGGAACATGATGTGCATGTCAAGTATCCGAGCTAATGAAAATTCAATCCTAATTTAATGGAAAATATAAGGGACACAACAAGAAACTTCAATTGAAATTAATGTTTTATGCTTTGAAAATTATTTGGATATTTATTGGGAACCCTTGAATCCACGAGATGCCTTCCAACACATCACATGGGATTTCTTTTTAATGTCCCGCTAAATTGAATTATATGATTGGTAATGTAATTATGTTATGATGAATTATTGATTTTATGAGTTTATGTTTATGTTTATGTGATATTTGCTTGTTGATGAATATTGATATAATTTAGAACCAAAAATTAGGGTTTTCATGAATACATCTATTTATGCATATTTATCATGGTAGATAGTGACAAATAAATCATAAAATATACTCACATTTTTCAAATTGAAGGAAGTCATACACCTTCTAATCTTAGCATATGAGATAAACCAATGTGTAAAAACTTAAAGTTGAGGTATATTAATCATTATGAGTATGATGCTCATGAAGCCAAAAGAATAAACTTATTAAAAATCTATCCATTATGTACTATCTATAGGAACCAATGTTTGGGTAGTATGAAGGTTAAGTAGAATGTCTTATCTAAAAGTTCCACTATATTACAAGAGTATGACAAGAATGTCATGAGATATATGATAGTGGGGGAGACTCGTATGGGTAATAACCTTATGAATCATTCATGCTTATGTGGCTTCTATAAGTGAGATTAATGGAAAGATGCATATTTATTTAACATGAGTATGATGATTGTGAAGCTAAAAGTACAAATACAATCAGTACTGCATTATCTTGTCTCCTTGAGATGATTAGAAGGTAGATAATAAAAGTACACACTGAAGAATAGTTAATGTATTTTCTAAAAGGAGTATATATTCAAATAATCCCTGCACAAAATGACATGTTGCTTTGGTATTAAAATACATAGGCGAAAACTATGAGTGGATTTTTTTTAGTAGTGATCTAATGAATGATAGTCATCTTATATACCAAGAGGGCACATGAACATTTCCACACTTTTTTATATTTTGTCCAATAGCCACACACATTATTGACCAACCATATGAAAACATCATCATGCACAAATATGTTCACCAACCCTAGACTCTGAGTATATTTCTGAAGACCAAGTATATATATTTAACTCATATAGTTGTTTGTTCATTATTGATTGATAAAATCATAAAAATAATTTTTATAGGATCAATATTTGGACTTATATCTACTTTATTACTTGTATAACCAATATACTTTGTGAAATACATTGGATAAGATATCATTGCTCAACTAGGTTTTGGAATTATGACAACTAACTATTAGTTTTGGAACACCCAAATTTACAACAAGTTTTTATTGCCATTGTTGGGGATTATAATAATAGTTTAATTTGTCAACTTGAGTTGACTTAAATATTCTTGCGAAATGAAAGTTATATTTTAAGTTGTTTGTATTTTATTTTTTCTTAGTATTTAATTTGAATTTTTCTGGTGAGTGCACTTTTCTTTTTTTTTAATTTTTATTGTTTTGTACCCACCAAAAATTTACCTAAAAGAATTTCTAGGACTGAGTTAAAACCTTTTAACCTATAAAGTTTGAGATCATATTGATGAATTCATTTCAAAGCAATAGATGGTACTTGTTGTGACTTTGTGGCAACACCTAATAATTATGCTTAGGTGCATTCCAAAATATAGATGGGTGAGGGTCTCTCATGCAATATCATTCTACAAGTATATGGGTCATATAAGTAATAAAATAGATATTTAGTCTAGATATCAATCCCATAGGGATTGTAATTGGAGTTAGATTAATTAATGATAATTGAAAACTATCTAATTATCAGGATAATTAGGATTCAAGTCATAAATCCTAGACTCTAGAGATAGTTAATATTTTTATATGTGATGGAATTTTAATTGGCCTTATTATAGTTATGCTCAGTCATATAACAAAGGCTAGATTATTATGAATGGCTTTTTTCCATACAAGTATATAAGATAGTTATCAAATATTGAGCCCTTCCAAATGATAGTCTTTTCATACCTTTTATCTTGGTATTTTAACACTAATAAAATAAATCATTCTCACTTGGAGGTTATTCAAAAGTCCTCATCATTTGGAAACTCATTAACGTTTCTTAATGGTTATTTCAAATATGCATCCGTATTTTCTGATTTATAGTGTCTTTTTTAATGAGAATTGATGTGGTAATAAAGTATTTTTACTTTCAGCTTTATTAGTGCTATACTCACATAATTAATATATGTTTTCCTCATGTTTTATTAATAGAAACAATATGCTCAAAACAAACTCGCACAATTATCACTATCATATAAATCATATTCGAATGTGCTTGGCACATGATTTACCTATCATTGTCCCCCACCAAAATATGCAAATCACACACTAAAGGTAAAATCATAGGAAAAATGTTTTATTTACTATTGTAACATCAATTGAATGTCAGTTCTTCTAAGACATGTATAATGAATTGACTTATAAATATATTTGTGCTTTTGGTATCATAAGTACCATACTAGAAATGATTAAACATAATTCAATTTTGAGTTGGACATATGAGTTTGTCTCACACATTATGGTTGGAAGAGCTATCACTTTTTTTCCATATGCTTGGGTATGTTTTGTAGCTTATCTATCACTATCATCCACTCAAATCACATACAAATTCACCAATAACCAAAAATATAGCCCGAGTTCTATTTAACTAATAAATCATATATAACCAAACAAATTTACAACAAGATATCACATTAAAGTATTAAAATAAGCATCCATCACACATAGATATATCAAACCATCCTTCAATTCTCTTTTTAGCCTGAAATTGGGGAAAATAAAATATGAGAGAAATGTACATTGTCTCGTACAAATCTAAGTGCCTACTTTTTGCACCAACAAAATCTAAAGTTCAAAATCTAAATTCTTCAAAACATGATCAATTTCACTTAGATTTGTCCGTAGGAGGGAGTCAAAATTTATGCCCATTTAATATAGTTTATGCTTATGCCTTGTATTACTAGTTTTTCTCAAGGATCACCCTATAAATAAAGTTATGGAGCCATTTAGGTCATCTACCTCACACCTTTCATGAGTTATTTTTTGGCTTCCTAGGATTTTGCTTATATACCTGAATATATTATGTTGGTTTCTCACTTGGAATTCATGACATTAAATAAAAGTCAAAGCTTCAATCATTCAATTATATAACATAAAGTCATAGCATTGGGTATGAGCTATGACTTTAGTCTCTTACCTCTATTTGATGATCATGACATTAGAAAAAATCATGATAGCTCATTTAATTTCTATAACACAAAGTTATAACATTGATGTGTTCCCATGACTTTTGCATTTAGCCAATTGAACACAATGTAGTGATGTTAAGTTTGGTTGTCTTGTACACTTCTTTTCTATAACCCAAAGTTGTGGAGTTGAAGAATGGCCATGATTTTGGTTTCTCTCTTGAGCTAAGAGTCATGGTACTTTTGACCATGAATTGAGTTTGACATTCTATAATATTTTATAGCCACAAGTCATAAAACCAGATTAATGCCACTACTTTGGCTTGAGTATTATGTGATTTAGAAAAGGGAAAGTTATAACATCTAGATGCTATCATGAATTTTAGCACTAGTGAGGTACTTGATTGCTACGACTATAAGATATATATCAATCATAGTTATAAAGTTGTTTCAATCTAGTTCAATTATGACTATAAGATATATATCAATCAAAAAAAGGTATTGCATAATAAAATATATATGTCAATAAAGTGGTAGAGTCATGATGTATGAATATTTGCATCTGCATTAATATGTGGGTAGAGTTTCAGCCAATATTAGATTTCAAAACTTTTTTTAAGTGCCCAAATGTGTAATCAAGCCCTAGCATGTCATATGCGATGACTTACATGGCATTCTACTCTTTTTTTAGTTACAAATTTCACCAAGCAACATATTTCTCTTTAAAACTCTTGATTAAAACTCTTGATTTCATAATTGTTCTTCAAAATCCTTACAATTTTAATTTTTGTGAAATCATTATAAAGATAGTCCTCTTTTAAAAAGCACTGCATAAAAAGAATACTAAATGAAAAATATTATTTGATAATTTATATATCAAAAAGTACTACAGACCATACAAATAATTTGACCTATAATGTCATCTTTAAATTCAAAGTCATAAAGATCAATTATATAGATGTCTAGAACAATCACCACAAAAAGAATATTCATACTTGGAAAACCAATCATTAATTGAAGATTGCTTTCTAGCATTACTGTTAGAGACAAAATGGAAGATGAAGTAAAGAAAGAACATACTTATTCATACTGGATATAAAAACCATCAGACGAAGGCCACATTTTAGAGTTCCTGACAAAGACAAAGAAAAGTAATGATACGGAAGAAGAATGATAAGATAAATGGAAGCAAGACTCAAATATTCAGATATGATTTTAAAAGACATTTCATCTGAAGCTATAATAATTTATAAGGAAAACATTAAGGACAATCACGGAAAAGATGAAAATGAACAACACAATAACAAGGTTGAAATTGAAGTGTAGCAAAAATTTGTGACACTTGGAAAAAGTCACAATTATAATAGCTAAATCTATGGGGATCAAAGTCAAAAAAGAATGGAGCCATGAACATTTTTTATATTGCTGCATAGAAAAAAAAAAGAAAGTTTTGATATCTTCTAAAAGCACTATTGATCAACATGAAAAGTAATAGGAAAAAAAGAAAAATAAAAGATTATATTAAAAAAATTGGCACGTGCATCTGAGATTGACAATGAGAAATTTAAATTCGAAAAATAAGTCTAGATATGGATGTTAAGCATAGCAATACTTGGGAGGTAACCCAAATTTTAATTTTTGCTTGAATGATATAATAAATACCTATAATTTTATTTTTGAATGCATATGCACACCATCAATACTTATATACAATAGATACTTGAATAAAGTTGTAACACTTAAACCCAGTCATAACTTTTTTGTACTCTAAACGAAATTAAAGTGCTCAAACCTAATCATGACTTTCCTAAATAAAAAATATTGAAATACTAAAACCTAGCCATATCTTTTTTTTAAAAAAAAATAAGAAGTCGTGGCCACAAGAAAAGTCACAATATTTTTGTTTTGGCCATGACTAAAACATAATCTCTTTTAAAACCTAAATCCTATTTTTTTGCTACACTTGTAAATTTTTTTTTCTAATCCAATGAAAAAGTATATAATGTCATTGATTTTTTTATGCACATGGAAATAGTAAATGATTTAATTGTCAAAAAATTTATGTGCCAACTTGGAAGAGACAAATGAAAAAAAATGCAATGTACGAGGAGTTTGGGTATCCTTTGATATGGAAGACATTAATGAGATATATGAATTTCAAGGTGTTGTGGATGGTAGTGGTACTGCCTTTAAAACACTAAAAATACAACCAAACTATGAGATATATGAATTTCCTATAATAATGAAGAGTTTCATCATAAAGTATCTATGAATAAATTTTTTGTTGGAGTAACTCATGGAGGAGAGAAGGTTTGGCTATATTTCGTATGCTCTATTTTGTAGTTGACCCTCCACTTCTCCATGATCACCCAAGACAAAGCTTCACTATCAAAAGAATGAGCTTATATTTATGTCTATCTTATAAAAATTTGAAAAACTCATTATGAAAATATTAGAGGGAATAAAGTGAAAAAAGACTCAAGTGATGGGAACTACCAATTAATTTGAAAAAATCTATGAGCCTATTGCCGATAAGATGTAATGAGATTTAAAAAAGGAGGAAAATATGCATTATAGGGAGAAGCAGTTAATCAACTATGTGGGAAACTAGTGAGAACCAGAAACAAATATACTTAGCTCTTGGTTTATTTGAAGACACCAAGAATTCCATTGGAAGACAACATGATAATTTATGCAAAATAATTTCTTAAATAATGGAATGGATAGAAAAGAATGAAGATTTAGGGAATCCTTCCACATATATACCTCCATTTGAACCATCTAGAGCAAAGTTCCCAACCCGGGATGTTGTTTCTAGTGGTTGATCATACCATTCATCTTCTTTATCAAATTGATATGTTAATATTTGTTATCCATAATGAAGATATAATGTGTTTTTTCTTGTGATGTTGATATTGTAAACATTTTTTCTTTCATTTGGAAGGAGTCACATTGCTCATAGATGGACAATAATTTTAGTGTTTGATTTTATTAAGTACTTCAAATATATATTAATTTGTATCATTAAGAGAGTGAATATATGTATGTTTGCATGTATTTTGATATTTATCGAAAATATTTCACTAAATTCTTATTTTGTGATAATTTGACTAATGTTAGACAAATTATAGGAAATTTTGGTGAAATTATTGACTTGGTGGAGTAATGGCTTCGAGGGGAAAGGAGAGAAGGAGAGTCATGACAATTCTTTTGTCATGAATTATGTATACCTTCTTCATTAGATTTAAGTAATTAAGATATCCTTTCTTTGCCATAACTTTACTAAAATAGTACTAGCTTTCTTTGTATGTCATGATTCTACCACCAAATTGACACATTTATTTCACTATACAACATATTCATTGTAGTCATGATATTTTCTTAGAGTCATGAAGATACTAGCTCTAAACTAGTTCATTGCCATGATATTATTTTCATGTCATGATAGTCGAATAACCCATTGGTACAAGTAGTCATGACATAATATAGAGCAACAACTTATTCAAAGTAGAGCTAAAACATCAAGTAATGTAAGTCATGATCTTATTTTCCAATAAAAGTTTTCATTCTAGAGAACAGTAACTCTAGTCATGGTTTCTTCCAATGTCATGACTTCATAATTCAGAAAGGAAATACCAGGGGCATGGCCAACTATAGCTTTGTAGAAGAATAAAAATACATACTCTATGAAATTGTTAAAGGTGGTTAATATATTACATAAAAGGAGTAGATGTGTGAATAACTCTCGCACTAAATGACAAGTTTATTTAGTGTTCAAATACTGAGTGGTCAACTACTGGCAGATCATCATTGGCGATGATAGTCTAACAAATGATAACCACCTTGTATGCCAAGAAAGAACATGAGAATTTCTATGCTAATCTACCCTTCATCTAATAATGAAATATGATATTGACCAAACACTAAGAAACCTAATCGACACAAGTATGTTTGATAACTCTAAAGTCTGAGTATTCCTAAAGATCAAGCATATTTATTCAATTTGTATAGTTATTAGTTCATTATTGACAGATTAAACCATCAAAACAATTCATATGAGATTGATGTACTGACTTATTTCTCCTTTATTGCTTGTATGAATAGTATACTTGAGGAGCTATGTGACTAAAACCTATCTCAACTAGGTTTTGATATTATATCAACTAAATATGAGTTTTAGCACCTTTAATAAAATTGCAATACTCATTTGGTCGTGATATCCATATGAGTCTAAATTTTCTTATATGATTTTTATAGGTAAGATTCATAAGTAGATATATGTTAATTTTTTTTAAAAGGTTGTTTTATTAAAATTAATCCTCTCTTTTGGCAGAGGAATATCTTTTTTACAACCTACTTACTTGTTACCCAAAGCCTCTTACACCCATCTAACCGCCTACATACCTCTATCTAATAAACAAGTATTGCAATTTAGAAATTCACATTATTTTGTGAATTTATTTATCTATAAGCTGTATTTCTGTTGATGCTACGATTTCATATATATATATATATCTATGTGTTGCTCCTGTTAGCCTTTTTTATGTATTTCGGTAGTCATTTGTGTTCACCTCTCACCTATTTAAGTATCTCGAGTTTTATTTTTTGCCCACTTGATGAGTATTTGTGACTTCTTTTGGAGCTAGATATATGTTAATTATTATGATTATAGTACTTATGAAGTTAAAAGTACAAACATATTTGTTACCACATTATCTCACATCTTTAAAGACATTTGAAATAATAGAATATGAGTGGATATTTAAAGTAATTATTAAGGGTAGTTGATCATTTTTTTTAAAAGGATTAAGCATGCAGATGATCCAAGGATAAAATAATGAGTTATAATGTTGGTGAATTACTAATGAGGATAACTATGAGAGGATCATCCTTGGTAGTGATATTCTAAGGATTACAACCACCTTATATGCTAAGAGGGCACTTAAGCATTTCATACTAATCTACTATTCATTCAACAATCAAACATGATATAGACCAAATATTAGAGAAATATCCTCGTATACATTGAAGTGAGACAACCCTTGAGTCTATAAGTTTCTTTCCAAAAATTCAAGTTTATTGACTCAACTCGAGTAGTAGTTTATTTATGATTGATTGCTAGAACTACCAACCCAATCAATATGGGATTGGTATCTAGACTTATTTCCATTTTACTACTTGTATTACCCATATATGTACAAGACTATATTGGTTTATAGGTAATCATCTAATGACGTTTTGGTACCATGTTAATTCACATTAAGATTTAATACCTATACAAAGTTGCAACATATTTTTGTCACTATTTATAGGAATTGATTGTTTGATTATAGTTTGAGTAGTCAACTTGAGTTGACGTAATTAACCTTGCAAAATGATTGTTCTATTTTTAGTTGATTGAATATATTTATTAGTTAGTGTTTGTTTTGTATTTATGTTTTTTATTTTTTTAAGTTGTAGCCACCACACTTATTGAGTAGAAATACTAGGATTGAGTTAACATCTCTAGGCATAGAAATGGAGAGAGAAAGAGAGTTATAAAAGTACTACTGGAACTAAGATTTCAAAGATACTTGAGAGATTATCTACTTCAACCAAATCTATCAAATTAAAGAAATAAACTTAATGCAAAATAATAGTTATTATTTTAGGCCATGTAGTGACTTCAATCCATATCTTCATCCTTACATTGAAAATTATGAAAGTTAATATTATGAGATTATGGAGTAACCACCACAATACTATGACCCATATCCGACAATAAGTCATCATTTGAAGAAATAATTCTTTTTTTCCTCTTAGGGACAAGGATGGATAATGAAGGGGAAGTAGCTTAAGAGGATAATGGAAAAGTAATTTGAAAACATTTCTGTTGGTGTGTAGAAAAAAATCTTAGCTTGTGCAAAGATTGTGCCTGCCATCACCAAATTAACAAAGAATGGAATTGTGATGGAAGTTGAATGAGCCATTAAATTTAAAATACAAAAGCCTAAAGAATAAGATGTGACATTTTTCAATGTCACTACCTAAGTAGAGAAAGAAACTCAAGAAATAGTCATTGTATCTTTCAATATCATAGAAAAAATAGAAGAAGACGTGACATTTCTCAATGTTTTGGCCCAAGTAGAGAAAGTAATGCAAGAGAAAGTCATAGTATCTTACAAAATTACAACAAAAAAATAAGAAGTCAACACAAATTTAATATTGCAATCTTATTAGAAGATACAAAACAAAATAATATAACAACATTGAATAGAATTATGACTTTAGAAGCTATTCATCTAAGAGGAAAAAAGGTAATTGATGACTAATTTTTGAAGGGGATATTTTGAAAATTTTTTACACTAGGGAAGAAATGAATGGTAGCTATTTTCAATTTACCATCTTTAAGTACATAGAGAATACAAGGTAAAAAGAGAGATTATATAAAAAAGCTTACCTGGATAGTTAAGATTAAAGACCAAATTGGGGATCCAATGAAGGTCTTGCTATGAATATTAAATATAGTACTACTAGAGAGGTAACCCAAGATTTTTTTTATATTGTGCGATGTAATAAAAAATTTTAATTTTTTTTGATTTATGTATACTTACACACCCATACACCTATACATATATACATTCAAAAGAAATCATATCACTCAAACCCAACCATGACATTCTTGTAAGTCAAGTCAAGTCGCATCACTCAAACTCAATCATGAAGTTTTATCTAAAAGAAAAGTGATGACCATATAAAATGCCATGGCATTTTTTTCATTAGGCATGACAGACCCTAATAACATATAAAACTTTTAACCTAATTTTATAATATTTCTAAATTTTCATCTCCTTTCTTCTGACATAAACTTATGCAACCCTAGCTATTGAAGATTTGAGCAAATATGGATGATGAGATATTGATTTTAAAGAAAAAAAAAGAGGGTTGAATCAAGTCATAAGGATAAAGGCAAGTGACAAAGGCAAACTACTACTGATACTCCTTCAAAAGTCATGGTGTTAGAGTATACTTTTCCTATAGAAATGAGAAAGAGATGGATAGATTCTATCATGATGAATAAAGTCTTTGTAGGAGAGTAGAGTTTCAATAAATCTATTTCACCTTTTTGAAAAATGATAGACACGAGGAACTGAGACTGATTATGTAAGCATATGAAAAGGGGTAATGCAACTAGTGTTAATGAGTTTTACTTCAATTTAGAAGACATACAAGACAAGAGTTTCTATATAGGAAGAATTTGAAGGAATTTTAATAGAGAGTTCATCATTAAAATATTTGGATTGCAAGAAAAGGTGAATTACAAAGAAATCACCTTGATGTTGATGAGTGGAAGTGGTGGATGAAGAGTTTCTCTGAAGAGTGAATATGGGCATTTAATCTGGAGAGATCTCATTGAAGAAAGTAAAGTTTTGTTGTATTTCTTATGCTCTCATTTGAATCCAAATCTCCATGTACTAACCCTACTACCATTATGCAAGATAGGATGATCTTGCTTTTCACCCTAGTCAAAGTTTACAAGATCTATGTAGGAAAAATTATTTGTAACTCCATTATCAAATTTCAAGAGGATAAAATATCTAGTAAAATAAATCATAATTTTGATTACTTTGCTTGAGCTGAGGAAGTTTCAATGAATGAAGAGAAATATGAATTGTGCCCATGAATATCCACCATGACATTCATGGGTATGAAGAGAGGGTTGGAAGGAGAAGAAAAATGAGATTCTTGAAAGTGATGAGTTTACCAAAGTTGGGTTGGAAGTGCCACCCATCCTTAGAAATGACATAGACGTAATTGAAAGAAGTGAAGAGAAGCATCATAATAGTGGAAATAAAATTCATACATACTTTCCTAGTTAAATAAGTGGCGAGAAGAGGCACCCAGTGGGAAGAGTATGTGATAAGAAAAAAAAGAGAAAGACAAAGCTATAATGGAGAAAAGAGATGCATTGTGGGAGATGTAACTCAACAAAAAAAATGTTATTTGTTATTGCCCAAGAAAGGTTTAAAGATCAAATTATGAAGATCTTGAAAGAGGTGATGAAACATGTGAAGATCAAAGTGATGAGAAGCACAAATTCATTTGGAGAGATCTATGAGTCCATCACTATATCTTACTAAATCTTCAATCCATTATTTCTCTATATAATAAACTTTTTCCACATATATTTGATCTATGTCCAGAATATTTTTAATATGTTAGTTTGCTCAGTACTTCACATACTTTTTTGGGTGGTTTGGATGATATTTTGGCATGTTTCATATTTTTATGCTTTTATTTGAGCGATTTTACTAATTTTATATTTTGAGAGATTTTGATGAATGTTAGTGTAATTACAACTATTTGTGTGGAAATTAATATACTTACTAGAGCAAATGCTTAGATGAGAGATAGAAAAATGGAAAGTCATTATATTTCACATGTCAAGACCTGAGTTCACCTTCTACTATCTTACTGAGTAGTTATGACATCCTTTCTAGACTATAATTTTTTAAAACCATTCATGAAAATCTTTGTATGCCATGAAGCTACCACAGAGTTGATACATAATTTTTATTATGTAACATAGTCTTCTTGGACATTACATTATCCTAGAGTCATGATTAGACTATCTCTAAAATATTCGATAGTAATGATATTATATTGGAGTTATGGCTAAACTATCTCTATAATTGTTAATGACAATGCAACAAAGTCTAGTTCCATGATTTATTCATTATAGAGTAAAAATACTAAATATTTTGAGTCATGATTTTATTTTCCATTGAGATATATAGTTATAGAAAGCATTTAGTATGGTCATGGCCTTTTTTAGTGTAATGGCCTTGTGCTCTAGAGACAAATTGCTAAAGCCATAGTCATTTTTAGCATCATGACATTTTGTTTTACAAAGAAATGGTCTTTGTTGTAGTTGTTCCAAGTGCCATGATATTTTATTCTAGAAGAAAGTTACTTGAGTCATGACATTCATTGCTACCATTTATTTGGTACTCTAGATAAGATTCGATAAGATATGAAAGTTATGACCTCACGCCATTGTGACAACTTCAAACTAAAAGTATCACATGATGCCTTTCAATATTTAAGCCATACTTAGAAAAAATCAAATAGGGGGAGAGAGAAGAATTAGATTTTGAGCCAAGAGCCACTTCAAATCCTAGGTAGCATGAATCTAACTCCTTAATTAAAAATTTTTTTTTGGTGAACATGGGTAACACTTGATTGAGTTTAGGTTTTCATGCTCAAATTCATGTTTGGGCTTGCATTAAAAACTCCTGATTCACACCAAATACCTCTCAACACATCTCATGATAAATCTTTCTTAATATTAGACTAAATTGATATCAATATTATGTTTTGTATTTCTATGTGATGGATACAATATTTTTATATGATTAATATTTATGTTAATATTGTGCTGTAGAATATTGATGGATAAGGATGTGTTATATAAGTGAAATTTAGGATTTTGCTTATATCATAGTTTTATGCATATCAATCATGATGGATGATAACAAGTATATGTTGTGTCCAGAAAAGCATTTGGGTAATACAAGTAGTAAATGGACATATGACTAGATAATGATATCATAGAGACTGAGTTGATAATTTGGATAATTAATAGCGTATTAATTAGTACTTGAGTTGATTCGATAAACTTGAGCTTTCAGTAAGATACTTAGACTCTAAGAATTAGCTCACTTCCTTGTGTGTGAGGATATTTCTATAGTATTTATTCAATACTATCTTTTTTTGTTGAACAAAGAGTAGAGTAGTATGAAATAGTCCAAGTGCCTTCTTGGAAAATAAGGTGGTTATCATCCTTGGACCTCACTACTAAGAATGCTCCCCTCGTTGTTTCCACCTTGGTTTTTCCATCATCAAAACAATAAACCTTTCTATTCATGGGGCATCAACACATCTACTCCTTTTAGGTAAATCATCACCTTCTCTTGATGATTGTTTCAAATATGACTCCTATTTATCAACCTCTAAAATCTTACAAATATGAAATAATATGATGATAAATATGTTTATACTTTTGACTTCATAAGTACTATACTTGTGAAAATTAACATATATCTTCCTATAAATCTAATCTATGGAAATGATATAAGAGAGTTCAACTTAGAAAATGCTAGCCATCATATATGTTACCTTTTCTTCTATGAGTCAAAGACTTACATATGACTATCCATCATGACTGACTCATGAATCATAATATGGTAATACTTCTAGGTTATATATTTACTTAACCCATACATTACTCGAGGTCAATTCTTCTAGAATATTTACAATGGATTACTCATAACTCGTAATTGTGTTTGTGCTTTTGGCTTTGAGTGGTGTTCGATGTTCAACTTACAAAATATTCTTATGTATATTAGTTGTTTATAATAATGTATAGATATTGAAATAAAAATAATAAGTATTGATTTCACAATTTTAGTGTTTTAGAGAGTTTTTATTAATATTTTTGAAATCAATGAAATTTTGGAGGTATTTATAATATGGGGTCGATCAGCAAGTATCTCATAGTTTTGATATTTTATTCTTGGATACAATTTTTTGTTGAAAAGTAACATGTTATAAAACCAAATATTCAGTGATCAACTTTTCAATATGTTAGAATATTTTAGGAGCACTAATAAAATGAGCAATCAACCGAGCAAAAAAAATATAACGAGGCAGTGATTTATGTGGAAAACCTCTCCAACATGAAGAGGAAAAACCAAGAAGCTCTTAAGCTCACTAAAAATTCTACTATCACAAGTACAATATTTACAGTAATTATATAATTGAGATAAGGTCTTAAATCATAAACAAGTCACCATAAACCCCAATCCAAGAATAAACATTCTGTAATAAAAATAGCAAACTACAGCCACGTTCAGAAATTTAATACCGAAGATCCAGCCATTAAAATCCAATCTCTACCGTTAATAACATAGAATAGGATGTTGGCTATCTCTAGTAAAAATTTCAATCAGATTTGATATTGTTTGCTGGATCAATCTACCTGATATCAGAAACAGCGCACACAGAATAAAGACAACAAACTGCAGTTACGTTCAAAAATTAATTTTCAAAGATCTAGCCAGAGAAATCTGATCTTTACCATTCAAATCATAGAATAGGATGTTGGCCGTCCCCAGTAAAAATTTCATCTATATTTTATGTCGTTTGCTGTGACAATATTTTTGAATTCCAGAACTGCTCAAACAGAAAAAAGAGTTTCGAAAAACTATCATTTTATGTCTCTTTCTCTTATTACATGTCTTCTCTTTTTTCTTTTGTATATCCGGCTGCTACTACCAAATTGTATAAAAAAGTCAGAATCATAAATCCCTTAATGAGGAAATTGGTTACTCATTAAGCATTTGGGCTTTTCCACATTAGTTGGGAGCCCAAAAAACCCAACAAATCTCTCCACTCCCAACTATGTGGAGGAACTTGTCATCTCGACAATTGAACCACATATTTCAAATTTCTATTTTGATAATTGTTTTGTTAACATATCAGCACTATTTTTATCCGTATGCACTTTAACAAGTTCAATCAACTTTTCATCCAATACATCACGCAGCCAATAATATTTTACATTAATGTATTTAGATTTTGAATGAAAAGTAGGATGCTTTCCAAGATGAATTGCACTTTGATTATCACAAAGTTAAGCATACCTCTCTTGAGAGTAACCAAGCTCTGTGAGAAACCTCTTCAACTAGAGTAATTCCTTGCATGCTTCTGTAGCTGCAATAAATACACCTTCAGTAATAGATACGGTAACACACTTCTGCAATTTAGATTGCCAAGAAACTGCTCCTCCTCACAAAGGCAATCACATAATCCAAAGTAGACTTTCAAGTATCAATATCTCCAGCCATATCACCATTTGTATAGTCTATAAGAACCAACTTATTGTTTCCAAAACAATGTTTAAAATCATAAGTTCCACGAAGATACCTCAAAATTCACTAGACAGCTTTCCAATGTTCTCTCCCAGGTTTTGAAAGAAATCGACTTACAACACTGATTGCATGAGCTATATCCGGCCTTGTACACACCATTGTGTACATGAGACTATCAACTACAGATAAATAAGAAATATTTTCCATGTCATTATCTTCTTCATTCAAAGGACATTGGCAATTACTCAGTTTCATATGTGATACTAAAAGAGTGCTGACAGGCTTAACCATCTCCATCTGAAACCTTTGAAGCACCTTCTCGATAAACTTTTCTTGAGATAACCAAAATTTTCCAGTTTTTCTATCTTGCAAAATTCTTACACCAAGAATTTTACTTACTAGTCCTAAGTCTTTCATAGCAAATGACTTGCTCAACTTTTGCTTTAACTTTGAAATTTTAGAAGCACTTTGACCAACAATCAACAGATCATCTATGTAGAGTAGTAATATGATAAAATCATCATGAGAGAACCTCTACACAAATACACAATGATCAAAAGTGGTTTTCCAGTAAACATATTGCTACATAACTAAATCAAACTTATTGAACCATTACCTTGGAGCTTGCTTGAAGCCATACAAGCTCTTTCTCAACTTGCAAACATGTCTTTGCCCTTTGCATGAAATCCTTCCGACTATTCCATATAAATTTCCTCATTCAAGTCACCATGAAAAAAAGCTATTTTCAAATCCACCTGTTCAATCTCCATGTCAAGGCTCGCAGCCATTACTAATACTAATCGAATAAAAGACATTTTAACTACAGGAGAGTAGAATCCATCAAAATCAACTCTCTTTTTTTTTTGACTGAAGCCTTTAACCACCAATCTTGCTTTATACCTTAGTGTTGAAGAATCCTTTTCCCACTTCAGTCTGAAAATCCACATATTATTCAAGGCTCTTTTTCGTTTTGGTAATTCTGCCAACTCCAATGTGTCACTATCATAAAAGGATTTCAAAAATCTTTCATAGCATGCAGCCACTGCTCCTTCTCTGCACTCTCCATAGCTTTAGTAAAGCATTCAGGCTCTCCCCCATTAGTTAGGAGTACAAACTCAATAAATGAATATTTAGTAGACTATTGTTTGACTCTAATAGATCTTCTGAGTGGAGCATTTTGTGGATTACTAGAAAAACTGAGTGAGATTATGATCATCAACATATGTAGTTTCATGAATATCACTATCAATCTCACCCTCAACATCATCATGTTGTACATCGGCTTCTCATTACCTCTTTTAGGTGACTATGATATAGGAATTGGTTCAACATATGTAAAATCATTATGTAGAAGAGAATCAGTGTGAGTCTTCTCGGCATCATAACTATCTGATTCTCAAGAAACACAACATCTCGGCTCCTTATGAGCTTCTTTGCAATTGAATCATACAAAATTGTAGCCATACTCATCTCGACCATAATTTACAAAGATGGACAATTTGCTCTTGGCATCTAATTTGGACCTTTCATCTTTTGGGACATGAACATAAGCATTGCAGCCGAAGACTCTCAAATGATCATATGATGAGTTTTTACCCGTCCAAACATTTTTCGGAACATCACCATCTAGTGTGCCAGTATGTGTCAAATTAATGACATATGTGGTAGTATATAAGGCCTCGCCCCAAAAGGACTTAGAAAGATTTGACTCTGACAAAAGACAGCGAACCCTCTCCATTAATGTTCGATTCATTCCCTCAGCCAAACCATTCAACTGAGGCATCTTTGGAGGCATTTTGGAACCTAATTCATTATTTTCTGCAGTATTCTTCAAACGGCCCTCGATATTTTCTTTTATTATCTGTCCATATGCATTTCAATTTCCTTCCAATTTGCCTTTCAACCGAAGCTTAAAAATCTTTAAACTTATCAAGTACTTGATCCTTTGATCTCAAAGCATATACCTAAAGTTTTCTAGAGTGATCATCAATAAATGTAACAAAATATGATGCACCACTAAAAAATTTTACCTTCAAAGGACCAAAGACATCTGGATGTACCAAATCAAGTAAATTCTAAATTTTCCGAGGATGGTTAGTCCTGATTGATACCCGATGCTACTTCCCTACAAAACACGATGGACACTTCTCAAGACTTGCATTCTTTAATCTCAGAATAGCATCATTTTCCACTATAGTTTCAAGTTATTTTGCACTGATATGACTCAACCTTTTGTGCCAAAACTCAGATGAATTCTGCTTTTTAACCAGATTCACATCGTCAAGACAAACCGAAGCTTGTCACCAATACAAATTTATCTTCAATTTCTTTCCTCGTGCTACTACCAAAGACCCCTTGCTGAGTTTTCATATACCATCATAGAAATTATTACTAAAGCCATCTTCATCGAGTTTTCCAATGGAAATTTGATTCAAGTGAATATCTGGTGCATGTCTGACATTTTTAAGTCGCAATGTAGAGCCATTGCCCATCTTCAAACAAATTTCACCCATACTTACTACTTCAGATACATCATTGTTACCCATTCTCAATGAACCATACTTACCAACAGTGTAAGTAGTAATGAAATCTCTCCTAGAAGTGACATGGATAGCTGCAATATGTCAGTCACCCAACTAATATCAGAAGAAATTGCATTTATAACAATTTCGTCAAAAACAATAACAAGATCATCATCTATGGCTGTGGCAACATGACCAGAATCTTCAGACTTACCAACACCACCACTCTTTATATCATTCTTCCACTTGACACAATTTTTCTGAATATGACCCTTCATGTGACAGTATTGACACTCAATATTCTTGTATCAAGACTTGGATTTACTTAACTTCTACATTTGTCAACTTATTTATTTTTCGGTCTCCCCCTATGCTCTGCAACCAGGAGCTCAGTTGGTGAAGATAATGAACTGAGTTTTCCTTCTCATCTTTTCATTTAGAATTTCACTTATTGCATAGTCCATTGTCATCACACCATTAGGAGCAGAATTAGTGTGTGAAACCCGGAATGTTTCCATGAATCAGGCAAAGTATTCAGCAACCAAAATCCAAGAATCTCATCATCAAACTTTACTCCAACATTCGATAATTGATCCAGTAAACCTTGAAACTCATTCACGTGGTCAGAGATATGAACGTCTTCCTTATATTTCAATTGCATCAATTATTTGAGTAAAAAAATTTATTATTCCCAATCTTGGAAGCATAGAGTTTTTCAAGATTCTACTAAAGTGTCTTGGCATGTGTTTCATTAGCAACATGATTTAGGACATTATCATCCACTCAATGTCGAATATATCCACAAACCTATTGATGTTTGCAATCCCATTCTTCATTAATTTTATCTTTTAGCTTTTCAGAAACAAACACCAGAAAATGCAAACTTTTCACAAATTGAAGGTTCATCATCTTACCTCTCCATTTGTGATAGTTCATTCCATTCAACAAAATCATCTCACTCGTATTAATCTCCATAATTCTAAAAAACCAAATAATGCTCTGATACCACTTTGTTGAAAAGTTACAGGTTATAAAATCAAATACATAGCGATCAACTTTTCAATATGTTAAAATATTTTAGGAGCACTAATAAAATGAGTAATCAACCGAGCAAAAAAATAATTAACGACACAGTAATATACGTGGAAAACCTTTCCAACACGAAGAGGAAAACCACAAGATTCTTAAGTACACCAAAAATTCAAATATCGCTAAAAACAATATCTCTAGCAAGTATACAATTAAGATAAGGCCTTAAATCATAAATAAGTCACCATGGGCCCTAATCCAAGAATAAAAATTCTGGAATAAAAATAGCAAACTGTAGCAACGTTTAAAAATTCAATATCAAAAATCTAGCCTTTAAAATATAATCTCCACCGTTCATAACATAGAATAGAATGTTGGCTATCTCTAGTAAAAATTTCAATAGATTCAATATCATTTTCTTCATCAATCTATTTGATATCAGAAACAGCGCACACAAAATAAAGATAACAAACTATAGTAATGTTCAAAAATTAATTTCCAAAGATCCAGCCATAGATATCCGATCTCAACCATCCAAATCGTAGAATTGAATGTTGGCTATCTCTAGTAAAAATTTTAGCCAGATTCGATGTTGTTTGCTTTGTCAATCAGCCTGAATTTCGGAACTGCTAGCATAGAAAAAAGTGTTTTGAAAAACTGTCATTTTTTTTCTCTTTCTCCTCTCACGCATCTTCTCTCTTTTCTTCTGTATATTCGGCCGTTGCTGCCAAATTGTATAAAAAAGCCAAAATCATAAATGTCAGAATCATAAATATCTCAATGGCTCTATTAGTTATCCATTAAGCATTTGGGCTATTCCACATTAGTTGGGAGCCCAAAAAACCCAACAATTTTTACTATTTGGTCATTATGCACTACAACCTTACTAACTCATTATCATAATCATTCAACTATATGATACTTTCTCAATTACTACAATTATTTAAAGCTATAACTTTTGGGATATTAAATATTACAAATGACATTACTCAAGTATAATCATTTTCAAGGTTATAACTCTTATCCTCAAAGGAAGATATTACATTGACTTTTTCATGTAAGCTAAATGCTAATACTATGATATCCTATTAGCACCATGACAACATGTTAAATGAAAGAAGAAAATATGGTTGTCATGGTTACTCATAGTGACACATACACTTAAAAAATATGAAGGGTTACTTTTGTTTTACAATAGTTCCTAGTTAAACAGCCACAATCAATACAAGAAAGACCTTCTTAGTGTCATAACTATTTTTCGATCTCATGACCATATAAATCTCAAGAAATACCATTTTATAATGCCACAAACTCTACATAACACCTTGACTATATAATAAAATAAGAAGTCATCTTCACTCCATGATCACTTCCTAGTTCCTTGACCTTTTATAGACTATAAATGGACAAAGACAAGAAACCATAACTATGTTATAACATCATGACTTTGTGTTACAGAAAAATTAGACCCAAGTTGTGGTCTTTTCTATCACCATGAATATGTATTATAGAAAGATCAAGATGCAGAATGAAGTCATAACCATTTTCTAGAGTCATGACCTCAAGCTGAAAATATCAAGGTAAAAGTTACAACTTTCTTTGGAAAGCAATGCCTTCCTACTTTGAGTAATGCAAGTTAGCCTGAGTATAAAAGTAAATGATGAAGAATTTTCAAAGGAATCTCTCATTTTTTCTCCTTAATGCTCATACAACAAGCAGAGCCACATCAACTACCAAACCTTAGAAGTAGATTTTGCACTCCTTAGGGGTTCACAACCAAGCAAGGGACACATGATTTATGCTAATCTCTAGAGTTGAGTGTATGCATATGAAACCCCTTTTTTAGGGATATATTTAAAAATTTGTACCAAACTAGTATGCAGTATAGGATTTGTGCAATTTGAACTATGTTATGTAATTGATTTGCTTTATGATAGAATGAATGCTTTGATTTATCCTATGTATGAATTTTGATGGATGATGATTAAATATAACTTGAATAAGTATTTCAACTTTTGATAAGTTTGTGTGATATTATCATGGTGGACTATGAAATATAAACTATGAGGCTCACTCATGCATATGATATGAAGAAACTAATAGCCCTTCTAACTATGATACAAGAGATAAACCTATATATTAAACCTTAAAATTTAGGTATGTTAATAATGATGAGTATGACACTTATGAAACCAAAAGTGTGAATGTTTTAATATGCTAATCTAATTTATATATCTTAGAGGAACTAGTTCTCAATTGAAATAGACATTATATATAATATTTTCTCAAGGGTTTCATTTCTAGTGTAGAAGTCAACTTCACTGAAGAGGGTGGTGACATGCAATCCTCGGGGCATGTGAGAGTACATTATGACTCAAAAGGTGGTGATGAACCTTTTGAGATACTTTTACTCATATGCTTCATATTAGTGAAACTTGATAAAAACATATACTAATTGTGCGGGTATGACTCTTACAAAGCTAAAAGTCTAAATGCTTATAAACTATATCAATTAGTAGTCTTTATGTTAATGAAGGCCAAAAGGTCTATTATGGATAAATCCATAGAGGAAGCATATCATTTATTTGAACATCTAGTTAAAAATAACTATCAAATTCTAATAGATCATTCATTTAGGAAAAGATATGCCATAATATTAGAGTTGGATAGGTTCATCACTATTAAAATAAAGATGAAAGCTTTTATAAGGAAGTATTATGCCCAAAAAGAAAAGAGATGAATGTTAGGAGAGATTACTACTTTACATATATGTGAATTAGTAGACATGGATCCTATTTATCAAATTAAATAAGCCAATAAAATGTAGAACAAAGGGTATCTGTTTTGACCCAACCATACTGTACCAAAGCATTATCATTCAAATATGAGAAATCATGAGAACTTTTTGTATGAAGGCTATGAAAGTGAGATGAAACATATAGAGTAATCCTCTAAAAATATTAGTAATAATGTAGTGGACTATACTAATCAAAGATGTTATAGTTTTAATTGTCAACTATCATGAATAGGAAGATAAACCAACTATGAATGATAGGGTGCAAGCTAGCATAAAATAATTGAGGAAAAAGAATGATGCCGAAGACAATTAAATGGGGGTACTTTAAGAGGGAATGAATGAATTGAGTTCAATAATGAGAAACATAGAGTATCATATCAGTTAGTTGATATTATCAATGAAGTGAAAAGGGGTAAGCAAATTGCCAAAAGATATAAAAGTAAATCCAAAGAATTGTTCATTAATATTTCTTAGCATTAGGAAGGAGCTACTAAGATATTCTGAACAAAATAATTTTGGAATTTTTGGGGGTGATAGTGCAATGAATCTTACAAAATTCATGACTTCGTAGCTACAAGATTATTTTGAATAAAAGGATCCTAGAGTTTTTTAGGGTAACAAGGCTCGACATCCTCAAAAGTCATAGCTAATCCTAAAATTCTCCAAACTGAAGAGAACTTCAACAATAGCTATGATGCCACAATACCTAATAAAGATAAGACTCCAAAAAAAGTACAAAATCAAGTTTCACCTGATGATAATAAAAAGGAAAATGGGGAAAAATATGAGTGAATGGACCTTATCCAAGACTATGGAGAAAAACAAATGAACCAAAATAATGTCAAAGGTGACTTTCTAATAAATCTTTCATTTCTACAATGATTTTGGAAGGGAAAATCAGAAATTTGATGAACAATTCAAAAAAATTTTTAAGATATTCTAAAAGTTAGAAGTGAACATACCTTTTTTTGAATCTATAGCTCAAATGCTAAACTATAATAAATTTATGAAAAACATAATGAGTAGTAAGAAGAAGTTGAAATTATATGCGACCATGAATATTACTATGAAATATAGTATGAATATTAAAAAAAACTTCTAAGAAAATTGATAGACCTTGGAAACTTTGCCATATCTTGAACTATCAGAGATCATACCTTATAAAAGGTATTCTACTACTTGGGATCAAGTGTCAACTTGATGTCATTGACCATTGCCCATCGATTAAATCTCAATAAAATTAGTCAAATAGCTCTCTCACAACAAATGGTGGTTCGGATTGTGAAGCACTCGAATGGAATTATTGATGAGGTATTGGTCAATGTGGATATCTATATTTTTTCAATGTATTTTATTGTATTAAATATGAAGGAAGATTAATATGTGTGAACTCCTGGGAAAAAAATGAATAAATAATTAACATGATTTGGTTTCTGGGAAAAATAGGTCAAATGGTAATCTTGGAATAAGGAAAAAAAATAACCTGAAAATTTTAGAACCCTGATGATAAAATGGATGTCTTTATCAAATTCGTCTTGGAAAATATTGCTACGGTGTCAAATTTTGTTAAATTCTGAGAAAGTCAGAATTTAGTTATATTTTTATTTATTTAAATAATTATTAAAATATTTATGCCAAAAAAAATTACAGGTAGCAGGAGAACCTCGCCATGAAGTCCGCACGTGGCTGGGCACGTGCGGACGTGGTCCAGCCAGTGGTCCAGGTGTCAAACAAAGAAAAAAAATTATTTAATTAATTAATAATAATAATTATAAGTAAAAAAAAAGAAAAAAAAATGTCAGGAATCCGAAAAACGGGATAATGCTGAAAAAAATGCTTCGTCAATGGGAGAGAGATACAATATAGAAAAAAAAAATAAAATGATCTGTTGATTTTCTTTTAATCATAACGGATTATTCTGGAGTCGGAATAGAATAGTCCAAGAACTAAAGTTACTCTACACAATGAGATCTTCAATTTGATATCAAATATATAAAGTTTCCGTGAAATTTTCCGAAAAGTAATGGTTTTCTCTTAGTAGAAAACCACTACTTTTTCGTGAAAAGAACTAAAGTTATTCTATAAATTTTCCGTGAAATTTATAGAATAGTCCTTTCTATTTATGGGCATAAATAATCATGTTTTATATTTAAATTCGAATTATTATAAAATTTATTGGAAATGATTAATTGGTAAAAAATTTCAGTATTTCATTTAGTAAAAGTTTGTGCATGATAATTTGGATTTGGATTGTTATAATTGTATCTTAAACATCGGTTAAATTAGAGATGACATAATTACATTTCATATGCATGGAAATATTCCATATACCTGGGTGAGTGCATTATATATATATATATATGGATTGTATTTGGTGAACTCAAATTGAGACAATGTACATATTGAGTTGCTGAAGATTTTTATGGAATATGGCTATTATAAATTTGAGAACTCAAATTGGGACAATATTCAGACTGAGTTACATGGTAGTTTTTTGGAAAATATCCAAGGAAATATATATTTTTTCGGAGAAATGTCCAATATGTTTTATCAGAGGAGGTCCATATTTCTCGAAGTAAATCCAAGAAAATCATATTTTATTCGGATAAATGTCCAATATGTTTTTCATAGGAGGTCCATATTTTTCAGAATAATTCCAAAAAATAAATATTTCTATAGATGCATATACATATATGCATATATATATATATATATAAAATATCACACTTGGCTTCAGCATGTGTGAGGGGAGTCGATGGGACTTAAGAATATGGACATATAAATATTTCATCCATAATTGTATTCATAAAAACCTTGTACTTGAATGGGTGTTGATATACATTCATGATGTTTTACGTGCACTTAGGTTGAGAGTAACTCTATAGAAGTTTACCTCTACTGAGTGCTCACTTCTTTGCGAGACCCCTTTTAGGTATAGGTCCAGGGCAGATGAAAGATTCACATACGAGATCGCACATGTGAAGGGAAGCTAGTTGTGACTTAAATAATATGTTATGTGTTTCTTTATTCTGCCGAGCAAATAATTATTAGAATATTTATGAAAAAAAAAATATGGTACATTTGAGAAAATTTTATTTTATTGAATATTGTATTGTGTGATGAAATGAATGAGACTCACTGAGGGATGGGGTGTCACAATATGTGTCGTTAATACCGAGACTATTATTTTTGGTCATGAAACAGGCTCACATCGATATCAATAAAGGTGAGAATTAAAAATATAGTTGATGACAAAATTGAATGTTAGAGAATCAAAAATCTCTTTCATACCATATTGTACCGGAAAATAATTTTTTAATAGAAATATTTTGTATATGATTACTAGCTAGATGAAGAAAAAATATATGAAATAGAAGAACAATTTTGGAGCTATGATAGTGATGAAATGTATGAAATGGAAGAATAATTTTGCAGCTATGGTAGCGATGAAAATAGGAATACAAAGAATTATTTTGGAGCTACAAAAATAAGAAAATAGAGAAAGATGAATGCTATGAGGTCATGACTTTCTTCAAAGTTACAACCTCTAATGAGACTTAATATATCGATTCAAAGTAAGAGGAGGCATATATGAAAAAAAAGGCAAATACAAAAAGCATTGAAGGAAAAATCAAAGGCAAATCAACAACTATGCACAAGATTTTGACTTTGGTGTTCTAGAATAAAAATGATTAAGAAAAGTTAAGAAGACAAAACCATGGTTATGCCCAGTGCTATGAATTTGGGGATACAAAATAAATTAGTTTATCAAAAGCCTAATGACTAGGCCATGACTATGCATAATGCGATGACCTTGGAGTTATATGAAGAAAAGGATGAAGAAAAGGTACAAAATAAAGTTGCAACTTTAATTATAGCCACAACTTTGGAGATACATAAAGATAGAGAAAGGAAAGGCTTAAAGGTAAAGCCGTGATAGAACATCAGTGCTATAATTTTAGAGATCTAGAATGAAAAGAGATAATATAGCAAAGAAGGAGTAGCCACGACATTTAGTAAAGTCACAACATCAAAAGAGAAAATAACCAGTGAAACAAGTATAACTACAGAGAGACGGAAGGAAGATACCAATACTAAGGAAGTAAATTAGTATAGTAAAAAGATCACATGAAAATTAGAGATCTCAGATGAAGTGAAAGACATTTTGATAGTCTACCTATGGATGTTAAATATAACACTACTTGGAAGGTAACCCAAGAATATTTTTTTCACTATACATTATGTAATAAATATCTATATATACCACATAAATAAATGCACATATCTAATGTAGAGGTGTCAAACAGGCTGTGATGTGCCGGCCCAGCCTAGTTTTAGGTGGCCCAACTGGGGCACCGTGCCATGCCTGGGCAGGCACGGCTTCATCACAGTAGGCCTGCATGGCTTGTCGGCCTGGCTGTGATGAAATCGGGCTGGGTCGGGCATGGACTGGCCAGTTATGGTCCGTCCAGGCCGGGTAAAACGATGGGTTTTCCCATTGGGATGGGTTTGGGCCAATTTAAATTTTTTTAATTATTTTAATTCAACATATTAAAAATAATATAAAAATTTTAAAATTAATTATTTAATTATATACTTAAATATTAAATAGTTTTTAGTTAATAGTTATTTGTTAAATTATAGTAAATAAATAATTTTTAAAATTTTATTTTATTAAATTTAATAAAACATAAAATTATAATAATAAATAATTTAAATTGTTTAAAAAATTTGTATGAATTAATAAAACTTAAATATTAATAGAAACCAATGAAAATGCAAATCACAAAAAATTAATATTCAATCATTAATCCTCAAATTCAAAGTAATATCACAAACAAAAAATAAACAAAGACAAAGATAATATAAATGAGTAAATCTAATATTAGGCATCAGTGTCTCAATCTGTCAATCATCAACATCATCAATCATCAAATCATCCTCAATATCAATATCACATGGATTATCATCTACAACCAATTCCTACGCTTTTGCTATACTCCCAGCACGATCCTAGATGTCCAAGCTTGAATCCTCCCAATCCTTCATGCATGTTAATACCTCAATAATATTTGGCCATAATCTAGATCTCCTATCTAAAATAACATTCACTACAATAGAAAAAATAGACTCCGATGTTATGCTCGATACCTGAGAAGTCAGTAGTTCCCATGCCATCTTAGATAGCATGGGATATGTTGACTCATATGATTTCCATTACTATAATATATCAAGATTCTTATTATTAGAATGTGATAGGATTGAGCAGTAATCAGTATCTAAGTACCGAGACAGCTCGCTCCTATTCGACAGTCAATCCCGTCGTTTCCCCCTCGCTACATGAATGGAAAAATCATTATCTCTGAATATGGTATCAATGTCTGTATTCATAGTTTCACTACTACTACCACCATACCTAGTATCGTAGTTTGTAAAGAGCTCAGTCAACTTCTTATGAATGAACCATTCAAGTGGGTCTTCCTGGTTCATGCATGAGGATATGTATGTCAAAATATTTTGTACTCCTTCCACCTTAATCCTAGGGTCCATGCAGATAGCCAGACAATAAAGAGATTGAATGATGGACTAGTATAAGTACTTTGATTCCATCTCTAGAACCATATCACTTAGTGTCGAGTCATTTTAAAACTTTCTAAATATGCTACTAATGTTGCATATACACCTAAGTGCAATGTAAGTCATGAGAGTATAAACTGACGAATACATGTTTGTCGTGTCATAAAAAATATTTAGGAATTTAATAAATAAAATTCTTGTAGCCCAGTAATTTTTGTCGATAATTAGTTAATCACTCTTACTATTGACGTAGTCCTATATCACATGTTCATATCCAACATATGACTCCAACATCAGGTATGCGTAATTTCAATGGTGTCTCACATTCGATTGGAATTTCTTTTTCTTATGACTCATAGACAAACATAGACTATCGAACTCCTATTATCTATGATGTATGCGAATGTATTTTAGTGAGTTAGATATATTTTCTAAAGCGGGGGCACACAACTTCATCCCCACTTGTACTATCATGTTACTAATGTGAGACATGTCTCTAATGTGGAAAATCTCTTTTAATGATCTATCTCTAATACTCCTAACAAACATGTTAATCGCTACTCCATTATTAGATATATATCAAATGTGATACTAAATATTTTATTTTGAATTTTATATTCTCTAAAGATTTTCATCATACACTAAAAAATGGCTGGACCATCATGAGAATGGAGAATCTTAGAGAATCCTAATATTTTTTTATTTAGTATCCATTTAGAATCTACATAGTGGGCGGTGATGCATGCACGAGATGCATCATCATGACTAGTCCAGATATTGGACATCACGGACACCACTCCACTATATTCCCTAAATTTATTAATTATTATTTCTTTTTCAAACTTGTAATATTTTAGCATGTCGTTGCTAGATGTGGACATAGGAATCCTACAATATGTAGGCTAAAAATATGCCTACATGAGACTGACTACCCTTGGATCCTCTGAAGACCTAATCAGAAGGCCCATCATGGTGATCAATTTGGCCATGCCTTCCCTCCCTAACTCATTGCGGTATATGAAGGGAGAAAACTTTGAGATTGAACTAAATCTAGCCTCAAGAAACCTACCACTAGATTGAGTTTGCCTAGGATCTAATGCACCATGTTATTTGATTCATAGTTCAACTTGCCTCTTAAGGTGTCCATTATTACATAAACTCTTGCATGTTAATATTTTTTTTATAATAATTGTACTACGTTGATTTTTCTTCGGCACCTATAATATATTTTTTTGTTTTATTATATTAAAGTGAGTCTAAACTACTAATGTTCTTCTAGTTTTTTTAGAAGTCTGGGTCGAGGCGACTAGAGAAACCAAAATTTTGGTAGCCTTAGACTTTTTTCATTAGATTTTCATTATCAAAATTATAATTAATTTCATTTTCGTTATTAAGTTTACTATTTGTATTTTTTTATTTTTTATTTTTTAGATTCAACTTAGGAGTTAGGAATAGGAGAGAGAGAGAGAGACTAGACTACAAAAATGAAAATTTTAGATTTAAAATTTTAAAACTTAAAAACTAATAAATAAAAAATACTTATAAACCGTAATGCTTAAACTTTGGCTTTTTGATATATGCACCGCATACACACCACAATCCATGACACACCCGAGTCTCGAAAGAAAAAATGCTAAAAGCCCGAAACCAAAATCAAGAACCCGAGTGACAAAAAAATAGAGAGAGAGAGAGAGAGAGAGAAAGAGATAGATTTATGTTTTAAAAACATAAATCTTAGAATGAGGGGGAGGGGGTATTAGATTAAGAAAACAATTTTTTTAAAAAAATTATTATTTTTTGATTTTTTTATAATTAAAAAATGGGTAGAATCTTTAGGGCCATTGGATTCTGCACCATATCCATTAGAGGCAAAATTCAAAGGCTTAGATTTGAATTTTTAATTTTTTTTGGACCAATGGGTCAGTTTGACCATCGAACTGATCTGAATGATCCAAAGTTCCAGAAGCTTTGGCTTCTGGAACTATTGGGCTCGGTTTGGTAGTTGTGGAAAAATGACCACAAGTCAGGTTATGGGCCTGACAAAATTTTGGATCCGTCAGGAGTCAAGCTTCAGGGTGGGGTTGTGTTGGGATTCGGGATACCACTCGATTCACGTAGAGAATACATGCCCATGGGCCATTATTCCAGGCTGTGCCTAGCCCGACATGTGGCTTGGTTGGCCTAGGCATGACATGGAATGAGACATGCCATGAGCAGTCCTTGCACGGGCAGGTACACGGGTCTTTACCGTGCCATGCTAAGCCAGACACAATTGAGTTGGGGCATGCCCTGGGCTAAGCCCGTGCTGCCCGACCCATTTGACACATCTAATCCAATGACACAAGTATATTTAAGGAACTCAAATCCCATTATGATTGTCAACATGTCTACTTGAAGTTGCTCCACTATTTATAGACTCTATGATACTCATACTTAGTCATGGTGATTTGTAGTGATGAATTATTTTGGAGGAAAAAGTTATTGTTCGAGGATGAATAATTATTTTAGTGTGAGAGTTTGTTTGCATCTCAACTTACCAAACATTCTTACATATTTTGGTGGCTTATTATAGTGTGTAGACATAGAAATGAAGCTTGATTTAATGATTTTGATATTTTGGAGAGTATTGATTATTGATCATGAAATCAATGAATTTTTGGAGATATTAAGCAGTGGGGTAGATCAATGAGTCTCTCATAGTTATAGCATGCATTCTTGGATAAAACTTTACCTAATTTGTCAAAAAAAAATATTGTATGCTATTACAATACCAACTCATTAGTACAATCTTTCTACTATACAATTTATTCATTATGGCTATGATATTATCATGGAGTCACAACCATTCTTAAACTTAGAAATTTTTAATAGTCACGACTTTAATTCTATATCATAGAAACTAAAAATCTACTAATTCTTTAGATCATAACTAATTTAATAGTATATGACTTCTGAGATATAAAAAATTATAGTGTTAAAATTATTCATGCTAAACTTGCTATAATTATTTAAAGCTATAACTTTTGTGACACTAAATGTTAAAAAAGATATTACTCGAGTATTATCATTCCTAAGACAACAACTATTATCCTCTAAGGAAAGTTCAACATATATTAACAGGGCCATATGTAACATGTTTTATGAAAGAAGAAAAGGATAGTGCCATGGCCACTTATAGCTCAACATACCCTTAAGAAACATGCACCATGACCAGTTCCCAGTACTACAACCACAACCAATACATGAAAGACTTCAAAACCAATGTTATTTCTCAATTCCATGGCCATAAAAATCATAAAAAGTTCATTTTCCAATATCATGGCCTCTACATAACACTACAACTATATAACAATATGAAAAACCATATTAACTTCATAGCTTTTTCTCAATTTAATGGTCCTTGATGGACTACAAATGAACAAAGGCATGAAGTCATAACTATGTCATATTATTAAAACTTTAAGTTATAGAAAGATTAAGTCTAACAATTGGTCATTGTTAGTACTAAGATTTTGTGTTACAAAAAGATCAATATGCAAAACAAAGTTGCAACCATTTTTTAGAGCTGAGACCTAAATCTAAGAGATGAAGCCCCAAGCTTCAACTTTCTTTTAAAAGTCATGACTTACTACTTAGAGTAATGCAAGTCTTCCTAAGTATAAAAGTACAAAATAAAAATTTTCCAAGGAATATCTCATTTCTTCTCCTTCTCTATAATGAAACAAACAAAGCCATGATAACTATCAAATTGTAGGAGAGATATTTGCACTTCCTAAGGGTTCCAAAAGCAAGTAAAATATCTATGATTTATATTAATCCCTAGAGTTATGGTTCGAATCTCAAACCCCTCTTGTTGGGCAATTGCACTTCCACAGTTGTGATTCAAAAGAAGAAAGAACAACAAAACAACAAACAATAATAGATATATATATATATATATCCAATCCACAATCCAACCATGATAGAATCATAAGAAAAATGAAAAATAGAAAACCAGAAATAATGTGATTCACTAGTTGCTTAGTACGACTAGCTACATCCACCAGAAAATGTTTATGCGTTACAGATAAAACTAAAATGTCTTACAGTATGTGCAGCACAAATGTCTTACAGTATGCGCAGCCCATAAATAGTCACGATAAATCACGTAGAGAGAGAGAGAGAAGATGAATAGTTTCAGATCCGAAAAAATAGTAACCTAAAAAATAAAAATACAAAACATTTATATTAAAAATATTTTTGGTTCAATTAACCGGAGTGGGTCGGATCATCTGACAGGCCAGGCTCTGCTCCAAAAATTTCAGCCCACTGACCGGACTGCGGGACCTCCGTTATTGTGCTACTACTGCATTCCATGCCTTTTAATATTTCCTTTCATGCACTTACATGAAAATATTAAAATAGAAACATATGGTTATACAAACAAATTATCATAACAAGTTATATATATAACACATCTTTTCTAGGAATAGATTCAATAATTTGTAGCAAATTAGCATGAGTATATAATTAGTGTAATTTGAATTATGTGATATAATTAATTTTATTTATGAATGAATGAATGATTTGATTCATCTTATGAATGGATATGGATGGTAATTAAATAACACTTGATTTAGAGTTTTGACTATTAATTGTTTTGTGTGAAATTATCATGGTGGATTTTTTTTAGAACACACACTTTATTAAAAACAAGCACATAACGTACAAGAGACTAAAAAATTGGCCAATTTAGGCCAACCCGCCATCATATGAACCCTTTGTTCTATGCTCAAAATACACATAAAACCATAAAATTAATTTTCCCGCCAGAATAAAGTGGCTATTGCAAGAGTTCTAAAGCATACCATCAAGATCACTCATGCATATAATAGGAAATATATGAGAATTCTTCCAACTATGATGCATATGATAAACATATATGCCGGGCCTCAAAATTTAGGTATATTAATTATCATGAGTATGGTTATTATAAAACCTAAAAGTACAAATGCTTTAACATGCCAATCCATTATACACATCTTAGATAAACTAGTTCTCAATTAAAATGAATATTATATAGGGGATTCTCTCAAAGGGTTCACCTTTAGTGTGAAAGTTATATTATCACTAAGGAGGATAGTAATCGGTAATCCTTGAGACATTTATTAGTATTTTATGATCATATAGTAGTGATAGCCTTTTGAGCTAAATTTGCTCATATGGTTCTCATTAGTGAAACTTGAAAGAACCATACATTAATAATGCAAGAATGATTCTTATGAAGCTGAAAGTATAAATATTTATAAACTATGTGAATAATTGATCTTTATGGCAATATAGGATAGAGAATAAGAGTGCAAATGAAGTAGTCATTAAGAGAAATTAATGAAGTTGCCTAAAAAGTATGTGATTTTGAATGATTTTCATGTAGAGATAAATTATTATCTTGATGGTGATGTATCGAGTTGACATATATGAGGGCAATACCATTGGGAAATGCTTAATGGTAATAACTACTTTGTATACTATAAGGGCAAAGAGTCATTGTACATTGTAGTACCTTTATTCGATGTCCAACATAATATATATTGAGCGACTTAATGACATCACCTATATTTAATGAAAAAACCATGAACATAAGATTTTCTAATAATATGACTTTATATTTTATTGAAAATGGAATGCCTCATTATAAACAAACTAAACATCCGATACATTTCCTATGAGATTGATATTTAGACAAATGTCTATTATACTACTTGTATGACCTATATACTTGTGGATCTCAATTGATGAGATATTCTTATTAATAAGTTTTTGGGATGCTACATAATCAATACAATTAGAAAGCATAATAAACTCGCAATAAGCATCATACTTGTAATGATTAAACATTGATAGTCTCAGGTTTTTTTTCTACACAAATTTATTCCACATGTTAAGCTTAGAAACACTATTACTTCTTTTTTACTATATCATGTGAGTGTGTATCATTGAATATATATTATCATGCATCATGATTGATATATATAAAACTATGATATAGAAAAAACCTTAAATCTCAGTTCTAAAATACATCAATGTCCATTAATATTTTTACAACACAGTAGTAACACAAATATTTAATGATATAATAATAATAATAATGTATCCCTCAATTATAAGTACATAATTGAATCCTAAATATCAATTTAGCCTATAATTGGAAAAGATTTCGTGTTAGATGTGTTGATAGGTATCTCTTACAAATTGAGGGCTTACAATATAGCTAAAATATAAATACATGCTTCAAACCTTAGAATTCAATTATATGTTATTACTTTAACCTTGAATTTGTAGTAATTTTAGGAATAACTATGACTGAAAAATATTTCTCTTCAATAAAATGTTGTGATACTAGAAATGACTTTGACTAATATATTTACTCTTTACAACTCAAAGTTGCTACTATAGAAATGACAACAACATTGGTGATTTCTATTTGGAGAACAATGTCACGTCATTAAAAAATTCCATGACCATAGTAAATACTTTTTAGAACAAAATATCATGACAAAAAATAATAGTGTCACTCAAATTACTTAAATATTTTAGCTATGCAATGAGTAAGTTGTGGTGATAGAATTTATTACAACTAATTGTATTAGCGAGGTACTTAGTTGCCACAATATAAAAATAATTTCATGATCATTAAATTAATTTAGATAGCATGGTTATCACTCCAAAATAATATCATGGTCATCACTCCAAAATAATATCATGGTCTTGAAGATTATGTTACATATTAAAACTATTAAGTCAACTATAAACATGTTAATAGCGTTGTGTCATACAAAGATTTTTATAATTGGTTTTGTAGAATTATGGCCAAGAAAGAATATCATAACTACTATGTAAGATGGTAGAGAGTGAACTTACATCATTACATAGAAAGTCTCATGACTCCCATGATTCTATTGCCCCTCTAAACCTTTGTTCTACCAAGTCTTATAATTACTACCAAAAAATAGAAATGATTTTACTGACATTCATCAAAATTACTCAAAACATTAATTTAGTGAAATGTCTCTAATACAAGTACAAATATACCAAGAATAAGTGTGAGAGAGTGAGAAAGATAGAGAGAGAGAGAGAGAGAGAGATAGATAGAGAATGCATGAGTGAGAGCAAGAGAAAGAGAGAGGGAGAGAGGGAGAGAGGGAGAGAGAGAAATAGAGAGAGGGGAAGAGGGGGGGGAGAGGGGGATAGAGAGAGAAGGATGGATAAAGAGGGAGGGAGAGAGAGAGGGAGGGAGAAAGAGGGATGATGGAGAGAGATTGAGAGGGAGAAAGATAGAAAGAGGGAGAGAGAGAAAGACATAAGGAGAGAGAGAGAAAGACAAAAGGAGGGGGAGAGAAAGACAAAAGGAGGGGGAGAGAAAGAGAGGAAGGGAGAGGGGGGAGGGGGAAGAGGAGAGAGTGAAAGAGAGGGAGAGGAAGAGAGGGAGAGGGAGACGAAGAGAGGGAGAGGGAGAGAAATAGAGAAGAGAGGACAAGGGAGAGAGAGAGGGAGGGAGAGGGGGAGAGAGGGGGAGAGAGGGACATGGAGAGGAAGAGGGAGAGAGGGACATGGAGAAGAAGAGGGAGAGAGAGAGAGAGAAAGAGAAGGAGAGGAAGTGGAGAGAGAGAGAGAGAGAGCGAGAGAGCAAGAGAGAGAGAGAGAGTGAATGAGAAAGAGAGAAAGAGTGAGAGAAAGAGAGAGAGATAAAGAATGAGAGAGAGAGAGAGAGAAAGAGAATGAAGAAGAAATATAGATATAGAAAGAAAGAGAGAAAATGAGTTAGAAAGAAAGATTGAGAGGGAGGAATGAAGAGAGTGGCAATGATAGATGGCAAGAGAGAGAGAGAGAGAGGTAGAGAAAGGAGATAAAAAAAGAGATTGTAGAGAGAGAGAGATATATAGATGTAAATGGTGAAAAAGATAGATGTGCGATGTGGAGAGAGATAGAAGGGGAGAGAGACAGAGGGGGAGAGAGAAAGATATAGCGGGAGAGGGAGAGTGAGAGAGAGAGAGAGAGAGAAAGATGGGGATGGTGGGGAAGAAAAAAGGGAAGGAGAGAGAGGGGAATAAAGATTGATAGGGATAGAGAGAGGGGGGAATAAACATAGATAGCAGGGATAGAGAGAGGGGGGAATAAACATAGATAGCAGGGATAGAGAGAGAGACATAAAAAGGAAGGTAGAGAAATGGAGAGGTAGGGTGGAAATAAAAAAAGAGTTTGAGCAAGAGAGGAATTGAAAAAGGAAAAGAGTGTGAGAAAGATAGGGAGAGTGAGCGAGAGAGAGGGATGTAGTAGTGTGAGTGGTGAGAGTGAAAATTAGAGAGGTTGAGAGTGGGTATGAGGTGTGAGAGAGAGAGAGGGAAGGAGAAAGAGGGAGAGATAAAGGCATAGTCAGTGAGAGAGAGAGGAAGGGATGGAAAGAAATAAAAAGAGTTATATTTGATCAAAAGAGGGTGAGAGAAAGAGAGAGGAAGGTGAGAGATAGGGATAAAGAGAGAAAAAAGGGAGTGAGATTCAGAGAGAGAGAGAGAAAGATAAAGAAAGTCAAAGCAATAAAGATAGAGAGAACGAGGGATAGAGGTGTAGAGAAAAAAAAGAGGGACATCACAATAATGAGAGAGGAAGAGAGAGATATAGACAGAGAGACAATTAGATAGAAAGAGAGAGATACAAAGACGGATAGATATAGTTGATAGAGAGTGGGAGGTAGATAAAAATATATAAATAGATAGACATAGTAAAAGATAGATAGAGAGAGAGAGAGAGAGAGGTAGAGGGAGGGAAAAAAGATAGATGGAAGGATAGAGAAAGGAGAGCTAGATAGATATGGATAGAGAGAGAGAAAAGAGGGAGAGAAAGATAAATAGAGAGAGAAATAGTGAGGTTGAAAGGGAGAGAGTGTGTGTGGTGTTGATATGGAGAGAGAGAGGTAGAGACATTAAGAGAGTACAAGAGAGAGAGGGAGGGAGGATGAGAGAGAAATAGTGAGGTTGAAAGGGAGAGAGAGTGTGTGTGGTGTGTGGTGTTGATATGGAGAGAGAGAGAGAGAGAGGTAGAGACATTAAGAGAGTACAAGAGAGAGAGGGAGGGAGGATGGGAGAGATAGTGAGATTTGATCGAAAGAAATATAGTGAGAGAGAGGGATGAAATAGTGTGAGTCAATGAGGATGTGAGAGGGTGAGAGTGAGGAATACGAATATAGATGGGGAGAGAGGGTAGTAGGGGTGAGAGAAAGAGAGGGGGAAGGAGAAAGAGGGAAAGTTAGAGGCATAATCAGGGATGGAAAGAGATAAAAAGAGTGATATTAAATCGAAAGAGAGGGTGAGAGAAAGAGATAGTGATAGAGGGAAAAAAATGAGTGAGATTGAGAGAGAGAGAGAGAGCGCGAGAAACATAGAGAGAGACAAAGGAATAGAGATAGAAAGAGAGAGAGAGAGAGTGAGAGTGAAAGAGGTGCATATAGAGGGGAGGGGGGAGTGTTGGACAGAGGGAGAGAATATAAAGGAGAGAGAGAGAGAGATAAGAGAGGAAAGGTAAAGAGTGAGATAGCGAGGGAGGTGCGAATGCCAAGGAGGGATGGAGAGGGGTGTAGAGAGGGAACAAGAAAGAAAAAAGAGAAGGGATATAGATGAGAGAGAAAGAGAGTAGAGGATAAGCAACACAAAATAATCAATCAATGATCATCGAGTCAATGGACAACTACCCTAAACACTATCACAAAAGGCTCATAGTTTCAAATTGATTTCTCCTCACAATAATATACCTTGTCCTGACTCCCCTCTAGGTACTTTAGAACATGCAAAAAACTTCTCAATGCTCAATCCATGGATATTTTATAAATTGAGCCAAAACATAACCAATAATATAATTATATTCATATAATAGACAAGGAAATAAGTCTTGCAATGTAGTGTTGATTTTATTCAAGGTTGAAAAACTTTTCCCCAACATCAAGAGATGAATGGTAGTTTTGCTATGTTGGAGTCATAACATGTTGGGCCCCAACAATCCAACTTTACACAAAATATCAAAAGTATATTTTTGTTGAGAGAGAAATAGTACCTCTTTTCGATGAGTTATCAGTGATCTCAATGCCAAAAAAAATATTTTAGTAGGCCTAGGTCCTTCATATGATGTAGTAATTGAGATACTTCATAAAATGCATAATAACATCATGAGAGAACCAAAAATTATAAAATCATCCACATAAACAAGGACATGCAAAGTTATATTACCCTTAGAATAGCCAAGTAAAGAGTAATCTGTATAAAGCTTTATTATACTAAAACGTAGAAAGTCAATTTTAAGGTGCTTATAAAAATCCATACAAGGATTTGTGGAGGCAACATACCATTTCTAGGCTGGGAGACTCAAATTTAGGAGGCAAATTCATGTATATTTACTCTACTAGATCACCATGAAGGAATGTATTATGTATATCCATATGATAAAGTTCCCAGTTATGTTCCTATCACTACCAATAATATTATTACTATTAACATTTTAGCTACATGAGAAAATGTCTCATTGAAATGTTTTTTACAGCCTCTCAATTATCAAAAACTACTCATCATCCTTTCAATCTCTCAACTGACTAATCAAAATTATACTTCACCTTGTAGACCCAATTGAAAGTTATAAAATTTTTTCCTTGTTGAAAATCTTCTAATGGCTAGGCTTCATTCCATTTGAGTGTATCAATCTCTTCATTTATATATTTCCTCCAACTAGGATCCTTCATTAATTTTTAAAAAGGAGCAGCAGGTTCACGACATTTTGTAATTACTTCCAAGAAATACTTCTATTTCATTGAAAACTTATCAAAATTTCTATAACAATTTATGAGAAAAGGAGTACCCGAGGATTGAGATGGTTTGGGTGAAGATGTATTATTGGGGTCTCACTCTTGAATGGTTTTGGTGATATATCCTTTGAAATGGCTTGATAACTCAAGGTTTTAATGCACCCTACCAAGGGTTTCATTTAGCATGCTGTGCTTTTGCAAGTATATTAGTTATATAAGTAATAAAGTAAATATAAATCCAGATATTATCTCACAATGGATTTTTTTGAAATTTTGATCAATCAACAATGAACTAATAATAATACTAGTTGAATAGATGTACTTGGTCTTAGAAAATATATTTAGACTCTAGTGTTAGTGTACATACTTGTACTTGATGATGTTTCTTAGTGTTTGATCAGTATCATGTTTCTTAGTGCTCTCTTGCTATATAAAATTATCATATTCTATTAGACTATCATTAATAAGGATGATTCCCTCATAGTTCTACCTTTAGTATTTCAACACTGAAATAATATGTTGTCCCATACAAGTATGTGCTTCCATTCTCTAACCTTTAATTATTATATCTTACCTTTTAGATACATTAATGATGCTTAATCATTAATGATAATACATTAATGATTTTAAATACATTAATGATGCTTTATATCTATACCTTTTAGATACATTAATAATGATCCCTGTTCCATACAAGGATCATTATTATATCTATACCTTTTAGATAATACATTAATGATGCTTAATCATTACTTTAAGTATGTGCTGCCATTCTCTAACCTCTAATTATCTTAATGATTTTATATAATATGATACAAAATTTATTCATAAATAATGCTTGAATTCAATTTAGCTAGACTTAAGGATAAAATCATGCAAGTTGTGCTGGAAGGCATCTCATAGATTTTAGGGTTATCAATGAATGGCTAAACTATTTTCTAAGCATAAAAACCTAATTCCAATCAATTTTTCTTGTTGTTCGCCTTGGATATGCCATTGTTTGGGGTTGATGATATGTCACCTAAGGCTTGCATTTGTTTCTTTCCTTCTCATTTCTCTTTCTCTCTCTCTTCTTATTTTTTAAGTATATCTTTTATAATTTTGAGATTATAAAAGATATTTTAAGTTGAAAGTCATGGAAAAGAATTGAGTTTACAACTTTTTCATCTCTTTTGATCTCCTCTAGAGCATAAATATAATGGCTCTAGGAATGACCATGACTAATGCTTAAACTCTCTATAATACAAAGTCACAATATTAGAAATGATTACCACTTTGGTCTTGAATTTGTGAGCAAAATATGATGACACTGGGATTGCTATGACTAAAATAAAGATTTATTATAATACAAAGTCAAAACACTAAAAATTATCCACAACTTTGATTTTGGCTTATTGAATAAAATATTGGGTTACTGGGATTGGCCATGACTAAGTCAAATATGATTTGTAACATAAATTCATGACAATGAATACTAATATGTCTTTGGTATCTTCTCTTATAAGCACAAAATCTCAATGGTGGAAAAAGTAATGACAAGAGTAATTACTTTCTAAAATGAGAAGTCATTACAAAAAATAATGTTGTGACTCACATCTCTTGATATCATGGTTCTATTTTAAATAAGTCGTGGCTATGAAATGTGTCATGACTCTTTATACTATTAGGATACTCAACTTCCACAATGTGACAAAAATATCATTTTTGTTAACTTGTTTAGAGCTAGTGTGACCATGACTCATAGAAAATCTAATAACCATAATGATTATATGTTGCATAGTAAAATAATATGTCAACTCGATAGCAATGTCATGGTGTATAAATAAGGTCATAGCTATTTTGTTAAAGTTATAGCTAAAGGTGTCAAATGGGCATTACTGTGCTAGCACGACTCATTTTTTAGGCTCGTTAGGGCCATCATGGCATGTTGGCTGGGTCATGCTTGGTCATGCTAAGCTAGGTCAAGCTTAGCTAAGCTAAACTAGTCTATTTCAGGCTAGCCTGGTTCATTCCAAGCTAGCTTAGGTTCAATTTATACTAGCCTAGGTTTAGTTGAGGCAAGCATAGATTATTTTGTGCTAGTTTAGATTATTCTAGGCAAGTTTGATTCATTTTAGGCTAGCCTAGTTTCAGTATATGCTAACCTCATTCATTTGAGGCTATTTTGGACAAACCTAGCTAGTTTGGGTCAAGACTAGGCTATCCTATTTGGCTAACCTAACTAAAATTGGCCCACATGGGACATTATGCTGGGTCGTGTCATCTCACACCGTCCATGCCAAAAACTTGTCTTGACATGGTCTGAGTTATGTTGTGTGCTAGCCAATGGCATGTTTAGGTATGGTTTTGTACCTGGTTGTGCCATGCTAGGCATGACTGAATTATATCATTCTAGGCATGACTGGATTTTGTTGTGCCTCATGTCATGCCCGAGCCAGTTGACCTAGTCCACACCTCTAGTTATAGTAAAGAAATGATGCTTAAGCTACTTAAGGATACTATGGAAGGTATACATAGGTCATGATAAGATAATTGTGATGAATCTCCATCACTTCCCTCTCCTATAAGCTTTTTCTATATCAAATCCGCCAATTTCACCAATATTCACCATGATTTCACTAACATTCATTAAATTTTATCAAAATAAAAATCTAGTGGAATCTCTTTGATACATACTAATATACTTGTATACATGCCTGATACTCTCTAAATAATTTTATTTATCTATTGATTTGAATACTAAACAAACTCACATACTAAAAATATTGCTTATGAATGAGCAATAAACTTTACTCCAAACAACCACACCAGAATAGAACACATCTATGATGATCATGACTAAGTTTGAGTATCATGGTAGGGTCTTATTTTGAAAATAAGATTCATAATTTTGGGATTAATTAGAAAGTATATGGTTTATATTATGAAGTATCTATTCATTACACAACATAAAAAAATTTTTCAATTAGCTCCCAAGTAGTGCTACATTTAATGTCCATAGCTAGATCTTTTTTATATCTCTATCTCATTAGTAACTTTAGTTATCCAAGTCAAATTCTCCATATAATCTGTTTAATCAGATTGTCTTCCTGATTTCTCATTCATCATCATAAAGTTCTTTGATACTTCTTCAACTGGATATTCTGTTATGGGTGTCATTACTTTAGGACATGTCGTGGTATCATTTTCTATGACTTCTTTGAAAAGTATCATGATTCTTTGTGTGGATGTGACATGTAGAATTTATTTCTATATCATATTAGTCATTGATTTGCCTCATATCATTACAGTTAATCATTGTTTCCATATGAAAAGTCATCTCCTTTGAAGTTGTAACTTTTTTCATTATACTTATTTCTTTCTCATTTTCCTTCGAATGTTCCACCATCATTGTTTCAACATTTTCTTTTTTTTCTACCATGTCAAAGATTAGTTGAGATTTTCATCTTTTTGTACTTCTATCCCCATCTTGAGGATCTCTTCAACAACTACTAGATATTGTTGCATTAAGAGCTTTGTCTTTTATATATCTTCCTTTATATCCTCATAGTTATATGATTTAGATTTCCCTAAAGTAATAATTTTAAAGGTCACGACTTCATAGTATCTTTATGTTCTTCATTTTTATGGTTTTCTTTGAGCCACAATTTAGATTCTTCATTGTTTTCTCCATTTTTCTTAGGTCAATAATTTTCTATGAACTCTTTTCATTTAAAATCCACCTATATCTCATCATGATACATAAGCAAGTATCTATTCTCTAATAATCTCCATCACTAATTTTGGATTCTTCACATCTTTGTAAAGGCTAAATTTCACTTGCTTTTTGCTCACCCAAAGAGTGATTTTTTTTTTGACATCAATTAATACATGTTGAATGGATAAAAATGGTTGTCCCAAGTTCAAAGGAGCGTACTCATCTTCCTCCATGTTTGGCATAACTAAATTAGCTAAAAAAATAAAGTTAATCACTTTCAAAAAAATATTTTTGATTACTCCACTCAAAAATTTGTTGGAATGATCATCCATTTGAAGTGAAAGGGCAGTTAGAGTTATCATACCAAGGTTTAATTTTCATACTATGGATAGCGATATCAAATTAACACTTGATCCCAAGTCACATAGAGCATTCCAAAAAGTATGCCTCCTAATAATTATTCATGAAGTCATAATTATTTTAGGATCTTTTAGCCTTCTTAGAAGTTTATGTTGGATGATGACACTATACTTCTTGGTCATGTTTATCATTCTTTGAGTCTTTAACTTTCTCTTACTACTTATTATATCTTTCATAAATTTCATGTAGTTTGGTATTTGGGCTAATGATTCAACAATTGTAATGTTTACCTCCAACTTTAAGAAAATATTTACAAACTTCTCAAATTACTTGTCTATCTTTCCCTTTTTTAAAACATTGTAAAAATATAAGACTAGAAAGAAAATATTTACATCTTTCTATTATACATCTTTATGAATAATGCTTCTGGTATGTTGTATTTTTTTCTCGTTCCATGCTTCTTCATTTAATTTTGCCTTTGAAAAGAATTGGGAAACAAGTTATGGTGATGCATTGACTTTGGAAAATGTCATGGTATGGTGTGCCAGTATGCTAGGAGGAGTTATGGCATTTTCTACTTCATGGATGGGTGGTGTTGTAATTTTAGGGAAAGTCATTACTTCTTCAGTCATATCTTTCCTTTCTATAAATGCTTCTCTTTTTGCTACAATTTTGGATTGTTGTATATCTAATTCTTTGTTACTTTTTAGTGTAATGGATAGTCATTTTTTGGATTTTCCTCACTATCACTAGGTAATCCACCCACATTCTTCTCTTCATTTTAGTAAGGCCATGACATTATCTACAAATAATAGTTTTTTTACTCACTTTGGATGAATATAGTTAGCACTTGATGTTGCTTGAATGTGATAGTTCATTAAATTATTTACATAATATTTTTGATATTAATCAATTGTTTACTGTACATTTATACAATTACCATAGGAAATGCTTTTATGGTTCCTCAAATTCAAATGATAATGAGGGGGGAATTTTAGTTGGGTTGGATGATATACCCCTTATTTTATAGAATATTAGCTCTCTCCACTTGATACACTAGCTGGCATTCAACCTCTAATTATTGCTGTATAGTTGAAACATCTCTCATACTAATTCATTTTTCATTTCAAGCTTCAATTCTATTTAAAATGCATCCATCTTTGCTTCTTTGGTGGTTAATTTATCTAACTCAAATAAACAGACTTACTTCTTCTCAAATATGTGATCACTTGGAGTTTAATAGTTATTTTTTTAGCTCTTCAAACAAAAAAGTATTCTTTCTTAGGCAACTTGTTAATGATAGAATCACCCAAAGCTATATTAATAATACATCTCATCATATAATTTAATCCATTATAAATATTTTGTACTTGGAACTATTACTCAAATCAAAGTTATGGAATCTCTTAAAAAGTTCTTTGAATTGGTACCAAACATTATACAAAGTTTTTTGTTCCTCTTGGTAGAATTGACTTACCTCTCCCTTAAATTAAGACGTGATTTAAGGTAGGAAAACTTTATGAGAAATACTTGCACCAGTTCATATTAACTTTCAATTGAATCTCAAACAAATATTAGAACTAACTCTGGGTTTTGTCTCTCAAAGAAAAAAATAAATGGTCATAAGATGATGGCATCCAAGATAATGCCAAATTAGATAGCTCTAAAAATTTTACTACATAACTATTAAGATCATTTAATGTTCTCCCACTATACTGAATATTCTATACCATTGCTATCAAACTCAACTTCAACTCAAAGTAATTCACTTGCATGTGTTGCATTTGAATTCTAGAATATCTATCCATCATGATAGGTCTCCAATAAACTTCCAAGGTATGGTGAGAATTAGGTTGTTGGGCAGCTTGCCTCTTACCACCTTGGTTGTTTCAATTACTTCAATTTTCTTTTATCATCCCTTTCTCAACTCCCTATTTCAAAAGTGATCTTGTTATTCTCTCAATTTTCTCAATCATCTTTCTCTTAATTCTGTGTCATAAAAGTACTCTTGTTGTTCTCTCAATTTTTGGGATTAGAGGGTTTAACTTTATCCTAGAAGCTCTCCTCATTTAATTTTTTTTGGTGGCTATAAAATAACATTAACAAACACAAAAAATACTCTCACAACAAAAATGAAATATAAATAAAAAGCAAAAATTGCACCCACACAACTTGAAATAGAAAATTTCTTTTGTAAGGATTATTATGCCACTAAAAGTTAATAATTTGAATTATTATAATACAATCTACAGTAATTGTGCTAAAAACTTATTGTGACATTGAAAAGGTATAAAAACTTATAATTAATTGATATGAACACAAAACCTGGTTGAGTGAGAATATCTCATTCAACATAGCTCTACAAGTATATGAGTCATACAATAATAAAATGTATGTAAGTCCATATATCAATCCCATATAAATTGTTTTGATAATCAATCAATCAAAATTGAACTAATAACTATGCAATTTGAAAATACATATTTGGTCTTTTTGAATATATTGAGACTACCGGGTAATCACATGTACTTATGCTTTATGATGTTTCTTGGTGTTTGGTCAATATCTTGTTTGATTGTTGGACAAAAGGTAGATTATTTTAAAAATGCCCATGTATTCTATTAGATTACAACATGGATATTATTTGCTAAACTATCACCACTAAGATGATATTCTTGTAGTTATCCCATCAGTATTTCAACACCGAAAAAATATATCATTCCATTCAGTGGTCATTATCACATCTATTTCTTTTAGGTAATACATTAATTTTTCATAATTATTATTTTGAGTATGTGCTTTTATTCTCTAACCACTAATTATCTCAATGATTTAAGATAATGTGGTACTAATTTTGTTTGTGTTTTCAGCTTCATAAGCATCATTCTCATGATAATTAAACATATGTCTTTTTATGAATCACACTCATGAAAGTCATACAAGCAAGAATGAGTTGTAGGGATTTCAATAACATACAAGTCTTTCCCACCTATGTATGACCAATAACATATCTATTACTATTTTTCATCTCTAATACATGACTCACATACTATGGTAAAAACTCATAATCTATCATGATCAACATGCATATTTTGATGTAATCATGAAGACCTTTTTTGGTTCTAAATTACATCCATATATATATCAACATCCAAATACAACATTAACACAAATATAAATTCATAAATTCAAATATTGATCACAACACAAATATATTACCAACACTATAATTCAATTTAGTTAGAAATTGGGGATAAAATCATGCAATATGTATTAGAAGGCATCTCATGCATTATCGAGTTCTCAATGAATGTCCAAACTAGTTTCTACACATAACATTTTAATTCTAATTGATATTACTTATTGTACCTCTTGGATTTGCTTTTAATTTGGGTTGATACTTGTACTCTTCAACATGTGTTGGAAGACATCTCATGAATTATAGGGTATCATGTAATATTCATCATCTCTTTGAACCTACCTTGAATCACAAATGCAACATTGGGAATGACTGTGACTAATGCTTAAACTCTCTATAACACAATGTCACATAACTAATCATTGCTTTGGTCTTGACTTTGTGAGGAAAATGTTGCGGCACTAAAATTATCATGATTGACTCAAATACTTTTTATAGCACAAAGTCATGATGCTAGAAATGACTATAACTTTATTTTTGGCGTATTGAACGAAATGTTGTACACATTAGGATTTAGCATGACTGAGTTAAATATTTTTGGTAACACATAATTGTGATGCTAAATTCTTCTGTGTCTTAGATATTTTTTATCTGGAGCACAAAGTCATGATATTGGAAAAAAACCATGATTAGAGTAATTAATCTCTATAATAAAAAGTCATGATAAAAAATGGTGTTGAGACCCATATCTTTCGGCTTTGAATTGTGCTACAATTATTTGTACCATTGGAATATTAGGCTATCACAATATGGAAATAATGTCATAGCCATTAAGTAGGAGTTTAAAGCTACTATGACTATGACTTTATAAAAATATTATGGTGATGATAATAATGTTGTATACTGAAATGATTATGTATATTCAATAGTAGAATCCTGGTATATAAAGTACATCACAACTTTTTTGATAGAGTTATTGGAAAGAAAGGAGGTCATAACTACTTAATACTACTATGGAAGGTGTATATAAGTAATGAAAAAAGAATTATCATGATTCTCCATTACTTCTATCTCTTTACGAGCCATTGCTCTACCAAGTGCATTAATTTCACTAAAATTCACTATGATTTTACTAATATTCATCAATTTCTCTCATAATAGAAATTTAGTTAAATCTCTTTGATACATACCAACATACATGGAAACATTCCTAATTTTACTTCCCAAAATACTCCATTTATTTGGTATTTTGACTACCAAACACAACACATCACTAACATCACTCTTGATACATGTCACACTCTCATCAACAAGTGGTTGAATTTGAACATCCAAGATTGCATCATTCAGCCACTCATATCTCTACATATGTACATGCACACAACTACCACCCATGTGATCGTAATTCTCCTTTGCTACTATGCACTCATCATTAAGAATAACTCTAATACCTTGAGACATTAATTTATCCAAACCATTATCCATCAAAGTAGTTTTAGTTTTATCAAAGAGAAACTTATTTTCACAAAAATACACATCATGAGAAACAAAATAATATAGTCTCCAACCCTTTTGTCCATAAAGATTACCCACAAAAAACACTTTTTGAGACTTAGATCCAAATTTATCCTTCACTTGGGGTCTATTATTATTAGCTAAACATAGGAATCCAAAAACATGGAGAGCAGCATTTATACGAGCTGTACCTAAATAGTAATTCACTTTTAATGTGCAATAGTCAAAATATATTCTCCTCAAGAACCAATATAAAGATTGGCCTGTAAATGATGTGCACGTGCCACATTTAAAATATAACAATGTCTTTGTTTGAAACTACTATTTTCTTGGGATGTTTTAACACATAAAGCTTGGTATAAAATACCTTTATCTACATATAACCTTTTCAAACAAGTGAACCCTCAACCATTATCACTTCTCACAATTTTCACTTGTTTATTAAATCGAGTACTAACCATCAAATAAAAATCTTTTATAATATTATAAACTTCATTATTTGAAGATATTAAGTAAACCCAAAATGCTCTCATGCAATCATTCACACCAGTAAAAAAATAGTAAGCATTAAACTTGAAGGAACATTATAACCACCCCAAATATCATAATTAATCGAATCAAGAGACTCATCTCTCTATTACAACTCAAAGGGAATATATCATCATTATTATTATTATTATGTGTTTTTTTTAATATTAATTTTAATTATATTAGGAAGAAGAGACACTGCTTGTTGAGAGGGATGTCTCAGTCATTTGTGCCAAAATTTTTGATTCTTAGCAATAGATGCTTGATATGCTTGACTTTGTTCCACATGCCTATACCAATATATATCATCATGTTCTTAACCCACTATAATCAGCATCTTCGAAGTATCATACTGCATCACACAAAATTTATTATTAAAAGTGATAATGTAGTATAATTTTTTAAGTAAATGAGACATGGACAACATGTAACACGCCAATTCTAGCACATACAAAATCTTTTGTAAAACTAGGTTTTCATGCAACTTATTTATCTTTTCTTTTGTGGCTACCTTTTGCTTTTCTCCATCAAAGAAAGATATATATAAATTGATTCAATAAACAAAGTAATATTAATGAACATATGATTAGAAATACCAATGTTGATAGTCTACTTGTCAAAAAGAAGCTTACTTGACATTTTTTTTTCTAAAAAAATGTCAAGTAAGCTATTGCTCATTAGATAGTCTAGAACTCTAGAAAAACTACATCTATCTCCACCCACAACCACCTTTTTCCCAAGGATTGTTCTTGGCCATAACAATGTTCCCATGGCTAAACCTATCACTATGCTAGGAGTGATAATTGCCTCTGCCATTTCCCTTGTCATGGCTCCCCCTACTTTTAAAATACGACCAATATGAAATCCCACTAGTAAAAATCATGACTCTTGCACATGACCTAATATGCCACAATGTGTACAAATCACATTTTCATTGAGATGATCATTTCTCATGCCAATTTTTCTGCCTTGCACCTTTTTTGCTCCCTACACAAAAAAAAAACTCTGTCTCACTTCTTGTGTCTTTTGAGAAAATGATAGACTGATATCTTTCTCTAGTCACCACCTTTAGATATTGTTATTTAGACTAGGCATAGGGTCCATAAGTAAGAGAATAGAAATTTTGTTATCTCAAAGTCCAGGATCAATGACAATTAAGAATTGATGAGCTTTCTATTTCTCTCAAACCACGTGCAAAGCAACCTTGATACCAAACTTGCAAGTTGTTATAGTTGAATATTTAGCCAATTCATTCCAAATATATTTCAGTTCACCATAATAAGAAACAATTAATTCACCTATTTGCTTAGAAGTCATAAGTTGAGTCTTCAATTCGCCCATTTCCAATCAAGAATTAGTTCTAAAGGTCATTCTAAATATCTTTCACATAGTTCATAATTGTCATAGTGGATAAAAGCGTCGAATCTATGATGTTGTAGATCCATGCCCCAATCATGGTGTTCACACATATCCATTGAGTCAAAGCCCTTGATTCTGTAGCTGGTTGTGTTACAAAGCAATCAACAAACTCATATTTGTTTTTTATCTAAAGATAATTATTTATCGAGCCAACCATTTCATCATAGTTTTCTCCTCAAAGAAAAAGAAATGAAATTACAATATTCGTTTGTTTGAAAGGATGTAACTAAAAATATTTAAGAAGAAGAAATATCATATTTTTTTGATTAACTTACCTTCATCACCTATTGAGATTAACAATGAGAAATATGATAGCTGATCAAACACGATGCGAGAAAGATATAATGACCAATAATAATGGAGAATAAAATCAACCTTGCTTTTATACCATGTTAATAATTATAAACATTGTTTCCATAATTCATACCAACTATTGTTTTACAATGAAAGAAGTTAAGAGATGGTGAAAGCCAATTTTGAGGGAACTTAAGCCATCTAGGTTTTCTCTTTTTAAACTTAACTCCTAAACCCCACAAATAAAAATGCTAATGTGTGTCTTGTATTATTGGTGCATGCTAGTGTATACTCATGTTAAAACCAAGAAAGTTGACATAGTGACATGTAAATATTGGGACTTATAAGTATGATATCCTAACATATGAAGATCACGACATATAAGTATGATGTCGTGACATGCTAATGTTTAAAATTATAAGTATGGTGTCGTGACTTGTTAAAATATTGACTTAAAAGTATATTTTCATATCTTAAGTATGTCATGACTTATAAGTTTGATGTCTTGTATTACGGTTGATTGCTTATGTTGATTCATATCATGACCAAAAGAGATGGCATTGCAATGTGTGAATGTCATGACTTGATAATTAAATCGCATAATAGAAAAAAGAAAATACATAGAAAACATATATTGTATATGTATATAATGTACTATGTATATACATATATGTAAGCACAAAATATTATGTGTGTATATAATTTCAAAAAAAAAACATATATACACATCTTAAGTTTTCTATGTATATGTAAATAATATACAATGTATATACATATATATGTATACAACTATGTATATTATATATGTTTTTCCTGAAAATGTATACAATATACTATGTACATAAGTTTTGGTGAAACAAATATATAGATATATGTTTTCAAAACACACACACACACACATGGTAATCTGTATATACACATTATAAGTTTGTGTTTATGTATATATGCAAAATATTGTGTATATTGTGTATATTGTATATATATATATATATATATTGAAAACGTAAATATACATAATATATTTTCAAACAACAAATATAATTTATGTTTTTCAAAAATAATGATCATTTTCATTTTTTTTTATTTTATAAGAATGATGTGACATTTTTTTAAGAGCAATAACGAGGTGGTGAGTAAAAGGGTAATATTTTGGATTTTTATATTTACTAGATTCAAAATGTAAATATATTTATTTATTTTTAGATGTTTTTTATTATAATTTTTTAAAATATTTATTTTTTTATTAAATATTTTAGTTTTTAGGCAATCAAATATAAATTTTCATAATAAAACAATTTTCGTCAATTGTCCCATGCTAGAAATTCAATTCCTATTTGAACATTTCACTCCACATGAAAAATCTATGATATTTTGATTATTTTCTCTCTCAATGAAATTACTAGAATGCCATTAAGAATGCTCGAGGAGGTGCCACAGAGTCCATCTCCACTTCTGAAATGCTTACATGTTTTTGTGTTAGACATATTGCTCAAAGTGTTTGTGCGTTCCTCCTGGGTATTTTGATAAAAAAGAAATTTGCTCTAGCTATAATAACTATAATACTAGTGGAGGAGGTCCCAGTCCCAAGCACCTCTTATATCATCCAATTGATTTTTCTTGTTTTTTTAATATTTTGTGGGTTTCATTAGTTCCCATCACCCTATTGTTTATTTTATGTGTTTCCATTGGCTTTGAAGGTTAAATAATGTTAATTTTAGAAGTATTCATTTTTGTAGACTTCATTTTTTTTGGGAAAAATATGTTTTAGTGCTTGCCCCACCCTTGCCAAACATTTCATTCTCAAATACCACATAGAACACCACATATATATGTCATGTCACACCAATATTGCAACATCAGAATCCCATCTCTACAATAATAAAACCAAGAAAATAATTTAAAATTTTCAAAATCCGGACATAAATAATAAATAGCAACATTAAGATATTTTTAAAAATGATACATAGTAATATATAGATACCAAAGACTATGTTTTTTAAAAATATTAAGATTTTATACTCACTCCAACATTTCATACCCACCTTCAATGGAGCTTGAGCAATACTCATCTTGTCAGTAAACATGAACATCAACTTCTATATGCAATCTTAATTGAGTTGCTTAGATAATAATGAAGACTTTACATGATTTTATTTTCACTCAACATTTCACACCCAACTATTTAATACATAGTAATATATAGGTACTAAATACTTTATGTAACTTCTTTATTCAAGCAGCAAGCTCAATAATCACAATGCATTGCATACTTTATTTCTTTTTATTTTGTTTTATTTAAGTATTTTGCTAAAATAAATTAAAGTTTTTTTATTATAAATAATAATGAAAAATTGAATGAAGTTGTATAAATGTTTGATTGATAATGTTTATTTGTTCTTATTTTTGAATTGGTAAAATAATATATCATTTAATCATAATCATCTGTTAAGATGTATGTGCATTTGGTGGAAAAAAAATATTGTTAGGAATTAGCAATGTTTTGAAAATCATAGCAATGACGAATTGCATAACTTACCATTTCATAGTACATTGGTATACCAACATTTGAACCACAATTGATTTGTGATATCATAAATATATATTTTATAAATAACTTGAAATAAAAATGAAAAAAATCAATCATTTTTTTAATATCATAATTTTATTTATTTAGTTTATTGAAAGTTGTGTATGTATGTGTACTTTGGGGTCCAATTAAATATTGAATATCATGACTATGCTCTCATTAATCATCTATGTATTCCGAGCTAAATTTTTTATTTAAATAATCATTGTTGTAAGTTGTGATATAAAAAAAAAATGAAAATCAATTTATAGATTTTTTTTCTTATGTACTCATAGAATGTTGTTTTTTGTTGTGTTAATATGGTATCATAGGGTCTCATTCTTTTAGACCTCTGATAATTCAGTTTCACAAGCATTCTTTTTTTTATTCATTTCTTTATTGAAGGCACCCAAAACTCATCCAAACTCATTAGTGATTTCTCTTCACTAAATTGCTCCCTCCTAGACATGACAACATAACCATGACTAGTTCTCTTTCTTTTAATCAAGTCCACAACATAGTGAAAAATGGTAAGAAGTCCTTCAAATGCCAAAAAGAAGGGTCACCTAGTTGAAAACTTCTTTGAGATTATTGGATACCCAACCCATTAGTATACCTCTAAGCCTAAGCCAAGGTTTTGTACCCCTCCTACTCCTCCAACTCTCTCTGCCAATGTCGTATCTTTGGTATCCATTTATTCCATAATCAATGTAATCCATGGGCTTTCGACTATGCATTATCAATAATTGATGAGCCTTCTTCATTCTAGTTATGTGTAACATTTCTTTGGTACCTCTATCCTTTTACAACTTAATGGTTATATACCTCTCTACCTTGAATCATTTACACTTGTTCTTCAGCTCTTGTGGCCTACAAGTTTTTTTATCACATGCTACCTATGTCTCAACCCTCTCACAATCATTTTCTTTACCTTTAAAGATCACGACTCAAGTCACTCAAGTAGCCAATGTTTTCTTATCTTTTTTTTAGTTCAATAATATGCCATATATCACAAATTTTTAAATGAAACCAATTTATGCTAGTGACCTTACTAAAGTTTCATCTTACTTTTGTTTCTTTTACTTCATCTCTTTGTATTTTTTAGGACCACCATGAGGAATTTGATTGATTTTGATGTAGAAGGTGAAGGTCTCAACAACCTTTGAACATCAAACTTGATTGTTCTCATTGTGATCCCACCACATCCACTTTGTGACATTTCTATTTACATAATCTTTCTAATTTTAGTTTCCCAAAAAATCTATCAAATTTGAATAAGGATTCCTATCATGATATATGTATTCAAACTAAATACTTCTTTTTTTTTAATTAGTAAAAACTAAAAGTATATGGGTCATATACTTTTATGACCCATCAATAAAGATAGTGGCTTTGTTTATGTGATATGGGTCATATGTGGGATGGCTATTATGTGTCATATACTTTTATGACCCATCAATAAAGATAGTGGCTTTGTTTATGTGATATGGGTCATATGTGGGATGGCTATTATGTGTCATATACTTTTATGACCCATCAATAAAGATAGTAGAAACTAAATACTTCTTTTATGACCCATCAATATCTAATAACTAAAAGGATTCCTATCATTTTGATTCTATTTATGTGATATGTGGGATGGCTATTATGGCTTTGTTTTAATACTAATTTTTATTTATTAGATAGTGTCCCAAAAGCCCATTGGTGAAAATATCTCATCAATAAAGATCTGCAAGTATATGGGTCATATAAGTAGTAAAATGACTTTCATTTAGATATTGATCCCACAATGATTGTATTAGAAGTTCAGTCAACCACTAGTAATAAAACTTAATTTTAATAAAAGATATATTTTGAGATATTGGTCTAACTCTTATATAATAGTGTTTGTCTACTTATTCATGTGCTACATATTTGATTAATTCAATTTATGTTGAGTATGGATATATAATGAAAGTAGGATTGCTATTAAATATTATTTTTTCTAATAGCATACAAGGTTGTTATTATTATTGAGCCTAGCCCAATGATGATCCCCTCGTAGATATCCACTTAATACTTTACCACTGAGATAACAAATCATCTCTATTAGAAAGTTATTCACTACTTCTAATGCCAAAGCCATAAAGTCATTGCTTTGGGATTAGTAGTTGTGGCTCTATAAATAAAGTTGCTGCTCTGACTTGAGACTACTAAGTCATATAAAGATAAATTCATAACATTATAAAATTGGTTATGACCTCAAGAACTAGTAGAGTACTTGATTGCTGTGATGGAGAATTATTGTCACGACCATTTAAATTTTTTGAGCTAAGTATAAATGCAACTTCACATTAATATAATAGTCATTGAGAATATGTAGCACAGTTGAAAGATTGTACTAACAAGTTAGTAGGGTCATGACATACAAGAGCTTTCCTCACCAATTAGATACAATTTTAGCCAAGAATAAATCTCAAAACTATGTGAGATTTACTAATCTACCTCTTTACTAAATATATCTAAACACCCATTCACCTCATGACTATTCATCATAACTCTATAAAAACTAAAGTTATGTTATCAACACATATTAGTTGCATTTTCACATCCATACATCAATATAAATCAGCAAAATATACAAGAATATTCGGTATGTCGAACATCAAACAATCAATCTAAAGAAAAAAATATCAACAAATTAATATCATGTAAATATTTTTTTGGTTTCTATACCATATATTTGATAGTGGAATGACCAAGACAATAATAAAAAAATATACGAGGAGGCACATTTTGAAAATTTAAATGGTTGAATTTTTAAGGTATGTGCATATGATAGACAACCCTATTCATGATTATGTTTAGAAGTAGAGGCTTTATGAAATAGAAGTTCATATGGAGTTTTATGATTTGGAGATACATATGATCTATTATTAATCACATATATAGTCATTAGGATACACAAATCCAAAACATAGATTGGTAAAGTTGCTTGAAAATGGAATAATGAGCAATATTTATGGGGTTATAATGTTTACACTTGGAAACTCTATTTCATTTAGGATTGTCAATACAAGTCTGCTGGCGAATTAAATGATGATCATAAAAGAATTTTGTAGGTAATGAGTTAAAATATTTTGAACATTATTGGTGAGAATTCATTTTATGTTAAATTAGAATTGAATTTTTATCATGCAAAAAAATTGTGAGATAATAAAATGAGTTTGATTTGAATTTCATAAGATAAACTCAATTGATAGGAGAATAATCATTTATAATAAAAAAAATAATGTCTACTAGAATGAAATGATGCTGCACAACCACAATTCCGAATATAAAATATCAAATATTCTTGCATATTTGAGGTGATACTAGATAATATGTAATCATAAAAATTTGTCATAATTGGATTGATTCTATGACTTTGGAGTTTAGACGGATTTTAAAAAATAATCTTAAAATTAGGATATTTTTGGAGGTAATTGGAAACTCGGTGATGTGTGGTTTATCAAGTAGTTTCAAAATCTATTCTTGTTGGAAACTCTATTTTTTTAGTCATGATAATCTTTATATACCATTACACCTACATCACTAGTATAATCATTCAACTATGTAACATATTCTTTTTTGATGTGATATTATCTCATAGTCACAGTTATATTTATCTCGTAATAGTTAAATAGTTATGATATTAATTTCATATTGTATTAATTATCTTACTAGTGTTAAAAGTTAAGTTTACATTCCAGTGTCATGGCTTTATCTTTAACAAGACATTGTATTTTCAAGTCAGAGTCATGATATTTTTCCAAAGTTATGAATTAAAGCTATAGAAAGTTACATAGCCAAAACTAATCATGCCAAAGCAACTATAAATATCAAGCATCATGACCTTTGGACACATAATATTATAGAAGATATTACTGACTACATCTCAAGGCAATGACCTTTTCCTTAAAGAGAAGACAAAACTAAATTTGGATGTACATGCTAAAAGCTAAAGCAAAAGTCAAAGTCATTCCCAACTCTAGAGTCATGACTATTAAATGATTTTTTGCTTTTATAATTTATAAATATAGTTTTTTCCAAGTAGAAAGGCATGACTATTAAAAGATGTCACAAGTAGCAATGACTTAAGACAACTGAATCATATAAATATAAAGTCACGACACTATGAAATTGGCTGTGAACTTGAGCATCAGTAGGGTACTTTATACTATGATGGAGAATTAATGTCATAACTTTATTTATAGCCAATTAGAGTAATGCAAGGTCACCTGAGTATAAAAGTCAAAGATAAAGAATTTTTGGAAAATCTTTCATTTCTTCTCTTTCTCCCTCATGCAATAAGCAAAGCCATGATATCTAACAAACCTTTGGGTTGAATTTTGCACTCCCTAGGGGTTCCACAAGCAAGTAATGTATGATTTATGCTAATTCCTAGAGTTGATGGCATGACTATCAAACACATCTCCTCTAAGGATAAAAATAAGAATTTGTATCAAATTAGCATGAATTTAAGGGTTTTGTAATTTAAGATATGTGATATGAAATTATTTTTTTATTTATGAATAAATGAATGATTTGATTTATCTTATATATAGATATTACTGGATGGTGATTAAATATAACTTAAATTAGGGTTTTGACTATTAATTGGATTATATGAGATTATCATGGTGAATAGTGATATGTAAACTATGAGTCTAACTCATACATATTGTAGGAAAGGATTGATATACCTTCTGATCTTGATGCATAAGATAAATAAATAGTTGAAATATAATCATCATGAGTGTGATACTTATAATGTTAAAAGTGCGAATAGTTTTATATGCTAATCCATTGTACATATCTTAGAAAAACTAATTCTCAATTGGAATGAATATTATATAGAATATTCTCCTAAGTAGTGTACCTTTAGTGTAGGAGTCACATTATTACCAATAAGGATGATGATAGGTAATTCTTAAGATATGTGCAAGTATGCTATGACTTACAAGGTTGTGATAGCCATTGTGAGCCACTTTTTATTTGTATAATTTCCAATACTATGAATTTATGGAAACATATGCTAATTATACGAGTATGATACTTATGAAGCTGAAAGTGCAAATACATTACAAACTATGTCAATCATTAGTCTTTATGACAAAGAAGACGAAAGAATACAAGTATGCATATGAAATAATCATCAAGGACAATTAATAAAGTTACCTAAAACGTATGGGCTTATGAATGACTCTCGAGTAAAAATAAACGGTCATCTTAGTGATAATATATCGAGGGAAAATTATTCTAGGTATAAGCACTGGTATGAGCTCAATAGAAAACCATCTTGTATTCCATTAGAGAAAGGAGTCATTATTCGACACTCCAACTTTGTTATGTACTCAACATAATAAAAATTTAGCAACTTAAGTGGTATAACATAGATTAAATGAATAAATAATAGATTTAAGATTGTCTAATAATCTAAATATTTATTTTACTTAAAATGGGTTATCTCATTGTTGAATAACCAAATTTCTGATATAATCACCAAGATATTGATATCCAAATGAAAGTTCATAATACTAATTATATGGCCAATGCACTTGTAGATCTCAGTTTATGAGATACTCTCGTTAATATACTTTTGATGCATCTCCTAATCGATAAAATTAGATATTGTAATAAAGTCACAACAATGACTCTATGACTTTTAGCCTCACCAACAATCCACCAACTATTTCTACTATTATTATCAACCCTCCCAATATGTTTCCTACACTTCATCTCGGAGACTATTTTTCTAACACCATAGATAATCATATTACTAATCATTCTCTGCAACATATTGAATCAAGCCATCAATGCCTCCTCTCAACCACATTTCCAGATCACTCATCCTTCATACCTTCAAGACAATATCATGTTAGATATTCTAGATTCTTCATGTTCCAATCTCGTTCCATAGACCTTCTCAAGTATGGTTCATTATTTACCTTAATTTTCTCTCATAACATTTTTATTCCTAACCATTATTCATTTCTCGCATATGTTTCCAAAAACATTCATAAGCATCACTATTATTTTCAAGTTATTACTCAATGGTAGGCTACTATGGCTAATGAAATCAAAGCTTTAGGGACTAACCATATATGGACTCTCAAACCCCTTCCTCCCAACAAAAAAAACCCTTTGATTTTAGTGTGTATATAAAATTAAACTTAGGAATGATGGATCAATCAAACATTATAAAGCTTGATTGGTTTCCAAGGGTTACACCCTAGGAGAAGCCTTGAATTATCATGATATTTTTGCTCTCATTTCCATAACTAAAAGTAGGTTTTCATATCTATTAGATATTCATAATTTTTCCTTTATGGTGATATTAATGAATAAATATACATGCATTCATCTCTTGATTATTGAATTCAAGGTGAAAATCATTTTTTTGTTTATATGATTTTTTAAAAGATTTCTTGCCAATGGCATTCCAAATTATCTCATGTTCTTATGTTTGTAGGTTCTTGTCAATATGATGATGATCATGGTCTCTTCACCAAAATATGGTTAGTATGTTTATTTTCATCATGATGCATGTTGATGAAATTCTTGTTACTAGTAATTACCTATCCACCATCAATATCTCAAGAAATACTTGGCTATAATATTCAAGATAAAAGTCATAGAGAAGTATTTTCTTAGCATTGAAATAGTTTGATCCCTATCGAGTATGCCAAATAATAAATAATAATATTTATTTTTATTGTTATGCATACTATTTTTGCATGAAAAAGAACTTTAAATAAATTATTTCACGAAATTTTAGTTTTGAAAGACTAAGATGAATAGTAGTAAAATTGAGAAGTTTTTGTATAAAATATGAGATTTGATATATTTGTTGAGAATTAGGGAAGTAAAAAGTCATGTAAAGTCAAAGTATTCTTTGTGCTATGAATTTCTTACACCTCATTATGCTTATTAAATAGTTTCATTGACTATTATCGGCAAAAACTCTACATAAATAGTTATGGAAATCTTCATATGCCTAGACTCTACCACCTCATCAACATAATTATTTCAAAATATAATATATTTTTTGGTTGCAAAACTTTCATGGAGTCATTGTCTTACTATCTCATAACGTAATTTATGAATGTGATATTAATTTTACGTCATAGTTATCAAATACCCCACTAGGGTTAAATCTTAAAAGCCAATATCTATAGGCATCATTACTTTCATCTTAAAGAGCGACCAAGTCTAAGACAAAAGCCATAATACTTTTCTATTGCCACACCTTTTAGCTACATAAAGTTCTAGAGAGTATTTACCCTAGCCATAGCCACCTCTAGGGCCAAAACTTTTTCTTTTTGAGAAAAGACCAAAGTTTTGGTTCATTCCTAGTACTAAAATTATGGGTTACAAAAATGAAATCCATAAGCATGCCTATCCCTAGTGCCATGAATTCATGTAACATAGATTGACTACATAACCATAGTTATTTCCAATGTCATGACAATATAATGCAAGAGAGAGACCAAAGACATGACTCAGTATTAGTGTCATGACTTTGTGTTATAGAAATGGAATATATAGTCATGGCTATTTCTAGCATCATGGCAATCTAAAGTAAAAAAAGAGACCAAAGCTATGACTTATTTCCAATACCATGACTTTGTATTATATAGAAAAAAAAACAAAGCCACAATATTCCTTTTCACTATTACTTTCCACTTAAAAATCCCACCTAGCCATTTAAGTATAAAAGTGCATAATGAAATATTTTCAAGAGATATTATAGAGTATGAAAAAATGACAAAAAATTAGGGTTTTAGGAGTACAAATTTACACTAACCTATAATAAATCTAAAAGTAAAAGGCCATACAAGACACAAGCATAAACACTAAGGGTCATCATGGATTTCTACTCCCACTCAGTACAAATATTGAGCATATGAATGAGAATTAAGAATTTAAGGTTTGATTCCTAAACACTTTTGAGGGCTATCATTGGGAACCTGAAATGGTATAAGATATATCTCAAATTATCTCATGTGAATTCCTCTAAAATTTTAGCCTAAATTAAGGTCTAGTGTTGATGTATTTCATTTTTTATGATGCATGCTTAATTAATGGATTTTTATGTTTAGATTTGTTATGATTTGATTATTGATGGATACGATGTTTATGTAGAACTAAAAATAAAATTTTACTATTTGTGGGTTTGGGTAGGTTTTCATGGTGAATGATGATAGTTAAACTATGAAGCATACTGATACAAATTTATATAAAGGAAGTAACATCCCTTTCAATTGTGACATGTAAGACAACATTATATGTCAAAACTTGATTTAAGTTAAGTTTAATCCTACAAGTATGACACTAATGAAGTTGAAAGTATGGATGCTTTTATAAGCTGATCTAGTGTATATATCTTATAACAAAAGACCCTCAATTGATATAGTAATTTTCTAGAATATTATCCTAAAAGTTTAGCCTCTAGTATGGGAGTTACATATCATCTTATTAACTGGTGATAAATAAGTCATGAGAGATGCATAAGTGGAGGTGACTCATAATGTAATGATAATATTGTGAGTTATTTGATGTTATATGATTTATAATAGTGAAATTTTAAAGAAAATATATGTAATTGTGTAAGTATGGTACTTATAAAGTTAAAAGTACACATACTTTTAATATCACATCAATTAATGTCTCTATGACATAAAAGATTGAGAATAAGAGGAATTTGAGCAGAAATAATCTATTAATTTTGTGGTAAAGTACTAATGGGATAACTATTAGAAGATTATCATTGAGAATTACCCTAGAATGTTGATCTTCTTATTTATCTGTACAAAAACCTTGTATATCATTAGGGAACTAAAAATTTTTAAAATAGTTAAACCTTCATTATATAAAAAAACATAATGACATCAAGACTATTTAGATAGTCTATCATACATAATAAAAAGGCCTAGCCCTAGAATCTAAGAGTCTTACCAAAAACCCAATCGTATTTTTTCAACTAGATAAATAATTCACTCATCATTGGTTGATTGAATTGCCTACACAATTATTATAGAATTAATATTTAAATGAATATATACTTTATTACTTGTATTTCACATGTACTTGTAAGACATGTAATATGAGAAACCCTTCCCAATATAATTTTGGGATATTGCCTAATCCTAAAATTATATATTATAACAAAGTCACAACAAATTTGTGGTATTACTACCAGAGATTATTTAGTTTGATTAGTTAATTTTAGTTGACATAATTATCTTGAAAATATGATAGTTCTATTTTTAGTAGTTTTGGTAATATTATCTTCTTTTTGTGCTTAGATTGAATTGCTTGTCTTATGTTACTTGTTAGCATCTTTTCCATTAGTCTTTATTCTTTTTATTTTTTTTGTAGCCACCACATTTATGAGCAAAACCTATAGGATTAAACTAATATCACTTGACTCATGGATTGAAAGAATAAAAAAAACTATTGAGACAAAGAACTAAGAAAGTACAGTTAGAATGTACTAGTAGTAATATAGAGGCCCAATATGATAATGGGCAAGTTGTCTAATAGTCCAATAATTACTACACTTTAGAAGACTATTGGTGACTTACTATGGTGGATGGCTACTTTGGGATTCATATGCCACTAGTAGAAGTAAATTATTTTTAGTTGAAGTTGAGCCTGATAGTAATAGTTCAACAATATCAGTATAATGAGAAGTTATCATAGGATTTGAATGGGCAAACCAAAATGTTTACGAAGTTAATCAACAAAATAAAAAAGAATGGAGTTAATCTGAATAATACTAGGTTGTGTTTATTCCCATTTTATTAAAAGTAAAGGCTTGGAGTTGGTTCTAGTTCTTATCTTGAGGCTTAAGAGTTGGAATGAACTTGTGCAAGCTTTCCACACAAATTTCTTCATGCCTTGATAACCTCATAGTTTTGAAGTAAGGTATGCCAATTATGTTTTAAAGGAGTTAGAGACTTTGTATGATGCATGAGACAATTTTAAGAAGATATTAAACAAAATGTCCTTAACACGAGTTTGAGTTGTGGTTTAAGATCAAACCTTCTACAATATGTTGAATTACATGATAAGGTGCTTCATTTATGTAGTCTCAAGTAGGTTGATTATGAATAAATAATATGAGGAAGCATATTATTTAGTTGAGGTATTAGCAAAGAATAACTACTAAACTCTAATATCTTTTGAAGAAAATAAGCTAGAATATTGGAGATGGACAAATTGATGATGATGAAAGTACAAGTGTCAAACGGGCCTTGTCGAGCCGGCACGCCCCATTTTTTCAGGCCCATACAGGCCCACATGCCATGCCTAGCACGACATGATTTCCTAGAGGGAAGGCCCGACATGGCCCACCACCCAAAGTCAACCCAAATTTGAGCCAGTTTTAGGTGGGTTCATGCTGTGCTTCGGGGATATAAGCACTACCCAAAGTTGAGTGGGTGCTCTCGCTGACCTACTCTACTCTTTGCATCGCCCATCGGGCATTGTGCCATTCCGCATTTGGCATTGGATTGGGCATGGTCTAGAGTCCATGCCTAGTTGGCCTATTTTTTGGGGCACATGTCGGGTCATGCCACATGCTGTGTCCACGTGCTAGGCACTCACGTCGTGCTTGTCTTGGCACATGAGCCTACTACCCTCAGCATAGCATGGGACGAGTCATGCTGAAAGTCTACTTGGCATGAGCCCGAGCATGGTCCTGGAACGTGCCATGCTGGGCATGGGCTTTGCACAGCTCAAATGGGTCCTTCCTTATGCTGAGCCCAGGCTTATCGGTCCGTTTGACACCTATAGCTGGAAGCAAAGATGAAAGTATTTCTTAAGTAGTTAGATGTCTAAAAAGAGAAACAAAAAGGAATGATAAAATTTCCATTTTACAACAACAAGAAATAGTGAATTTCCATCTTGTTTATCAAGTGGAAGACACTAAGGTTTTCAAAGAAAAGGGTATGTGTTTTGACCCAATACTAATATCTTTATACACCATCATTTGAACATGAGAAATCATAAAAATTTTTTATATGAAAGCTATGAAATGATCAGTAGAATGTGGGATAAGTCCCAAAGAAAATTTGGAACAATTCTATGGGATATAACATTCAAAAGGCATTTAGTTTTCATTATCAATATTCAAATGGTAAATAAAAGCTTTTCATCAATGGAAAAATGATAGAATTAATGATTAAGACAAAATGAAAAACTAATCTTCAACATGACCTTACGAAGAGGCTTGAGATAAAGTTGAAGCACACAAATTTGACGATGAGTATAGTGAATCAAATTAGACAATTGGCACTATTAGTGAAAGAGAAGAGTATTAATAAACTCTGAGTGATATTTAATATAATTTCCTAAAACTACTTGTCAATTTTAATTAGAAGCAATAAATAAATTGAGGGGCAACAAATGTAAGAAACTAAAATAAAGAGAGTTAGAACAGATAACACCCTAACATTTCTAAAAGTCATAGCTTTCACCATGATATTTTCAAAATCTACAACCACCAATACTATGATTTTTTCCAAAATTATAAAATCTATTGAATAGAATGACAAGCTCATCCTCTAATGGACACAAAAGGAGGAGTAATGATGGAGAAAATAGAGGTTATCTAAAATATTAGAAAGATGAATATGAATAGTTTGAGATGATCAAAATTTGAAGTCTTACTATATTTTTTATAAATTGGAAGTAAACATCCTATTTTCCAAAGAATTTTTTAAAATTCCAAATTATATAATATTCATGATAAATGTCATGAGTAGTAAAATAAAGGTGGAGGCATATGGAATGGTGAATATGATAGTAAAAATATAGTATACTTATTCAATGAAAACTCACAAGGAAGTTGAAGGATCAAGAAAGTTTTACAATACCATATATAATTAGAAAGCACATATTCGAGAATGCACTATATGATTTGAGTTTGAGCATCAACTTGATACCTATGTTAATAACACAAAGACTAAACATCAATGAGAACACTCCAACCTTTCTCTCACTACAAATAGCCAATCAATCAATAAAATGCCCAATGAGTATTATTGAAGATGTGTTGGTTAAGGTTGGTGTATTTTTATTTTTTCTACAGATTTTGGTATTAGATATGGTGGAAGACTAACAATCTATTTATTTTTAGTCACTCGACAAGCCCTCATAGATGTCATGAAGAAAGAATTTATGCTTAGCATAAGAGCAAATGAAATTCAACCTTTATAAAATCATGAAGAGCCCATATGATGACTAGAAAGATTATTGAATCATAGATAACCTCATACGCATAGTAAGGTAACAAAAAGTGGAATTATGTGGAATAATTTTGTAAAAAGACTATAAGCCAGATGAAGATGAGGAGAATGACATAGAAGTGAAAATATGGAGCTTGAAAGTCAAGTTGAGTTGAGAAGAATGACTACTATGAAGTCATGTCATTCTTCAAAGTCATGACTTCAAAAGGCATTGAAAAAGAGTACTTAAAAGAGTTATAAAATGAAAGTGAAATGCCCAAATTTTATTCACAATTAAATGCATAAATAATGTATAAGATTGAGAGAATATACTTGTAGCAAAAGTAAAAGTAGAATTCCAACAAGTGGATGATGAAATGATAGAAAAAGAGATGAATTTATCAATAATTCTAGAAGATCTGAAGCAAAGAAAAAAAGAATTAGTGGTAGTAATGAAAGTCATGGCTTTGACTAGCACATTAACTTTGGAGATATAGAAGCTAAAAAAATGATTCATGGCAAATCCCAGCACTATGACTTTGGAGGTCTAGAATAAAAAAGCTCACAGTGCAGCCCAACAAATGACTTAACAATCCATAAAGTCATGACATCTTGAGAGGATAAAGCTTTTGTGATCCAAAAAACTACAATATCCTAGGAAAGAGAAAGAAAAAAAGGAATTCATGAGGTGAAAAACATGGAATATGATTCATTGCAAAAAGAAATTTTGGAAAAAAAAGGAAGTGATTGATCATACAATGAAGCTAGCCTAAAAATATAAGATCTCCAATAAAGGTAACAACTCTTTGATAGTCTAACTATGGAACATAAACATAATACTACTGGAGATAACTCAATAATTTTTTTTCTAGATGATGTGATGAAATAAATATCCCCACTAAAAGAAATCATTATGTACCCACAAAATTTGTCATGGAGTTGAAACACAATCGAGACTCATTTACATATCCACATCAAGAAATCATTATGCATCCTCATAAATCAAAGACATTACAATACTCAAACTAAGTCATAACAAATACTTATGTAAGATGAATGGAAAGTATATTATTTTATAGAGGGGGTAATTTCTCACCAACTAACAATTAATTATATTATGGTAGTTTGTTTGGTATGCCAAATACTAACTAATATTAGTTATTTTAATAATCATTCATGATGTTATTGCATGATAAAGTTCTTTAAATAGAATATTTTTACTAAATTATAGTTTTAAAAATTATGAAAAATAATAATGAAATTTAGTAGTTTAGGTATGAAATGTGAGACTTGGTGGACTTGCGAGAAGGAGAGGAACAAAAGGTTATGTAAAGTCATAATATTTTTTATACTATGACTTTGTTATGCCTAATTGAACTTTAGGATAGTTTCAATATTCATTCTTTGTATAAGCTCAACATAAATAGTCATAACAATCTATGTATGCCCTAACTCTACCACCTCATCGACATAATTATTTCATTGTGCAACATATTCTTTTTTAGCTATGAAACTTCCCTTAAGTCCTAGCTACATTATCTCATAATATTTTTTATGGAAGTAATATTACTTTTACATCATATCAACCAAGTACATCACTAGTACTAAAAGTCATGACATTTACCAGTGTCATGACATTCTCTTTACAGAGCCACCAAGACTAAAACAAAAGTTGTGACTCTACTCTAGCACTTTTTCTTTAGCTATAGAGTATTTTAGATATTATTTACTCGAGCTATGAAGATTTCTATGGTCTCAAATTTTTTCACTTGAGTAAAGACCAAAGTTGCGGCTCATTCTTGATGTTGTAACTTTAGGTTATAGAGATTAAATACATAAATTTCAGCCATTACCAATATTGTGACTTCATGTGGTAGAGATGAAATGTATAGCAATGGCTATTATCAGTGCCACAATAATCTAATGGAAGAAAGAGACTTAAGCCACAACTCAATCCTAGTGCCATGACCTTGTATTATAGAAATAAAATGTACAATCATGATCATTCTTTGTACCGTAACAATCTAAAGAAAGTAAGAAACCAAAGTCATGACTTATTCCATGTGCCATGTCTTATGTCACAGAGATGAAGAGCCAAACCCATGATATTTCTAAGTGCCACAACTTTCCATTTAAAAATCACCCAGCCATTAAACTATCAATGCATGAATTAAGTAATTTTCAGAAAAATTCTAGGCCATAGAAAAGATATGAAAATATAGGATTTTGGCAACATCAAATTTCTCAAACCTTGGGGAGATTCACGAGTAAAGAGGCGGCACAAGATACAAGTATAAATCCTAAGGGGCATGAATTTTTATTCCCACTTAGGGAAAAATCCATGGTGCACAAACAAAAATTATGGGTTTATGATTTGATTAATAAACACTCTCGAGTGCTATCATTGAGAATCCAAAATTCTACAAGATGTATATCATATTTTATCATGTGATTTTTCCCAAATATCAAGCTAAATTAAAGTCTAGGATTGGTCTATTTGAGTTTGTGTATTAGATGCTTAATTAATAGATTTTAATGTTTGGAAATTGTTTTTGTTTGGTTATTGATAGATATGATATATATGTAGAACTAAACTTTGAATTTTACTAATTGTGTATTTGTGCATGTTATTATGGTGGATGGAAATGGATAAACCACGAAACACACTCGTGCATAATGGCATAAAGGAAGTGGTAATGCTTACAAATATTATGCATGAGATAACCATATATGTCAAAACTCAACACTAAGGTAAGCTTAATCGAGAAAGTATGGTCCTTTCGATACTGAAAATATGAATACTTTTATAAAATAATCTATTATGCATATATTAGAAAAATTGACCCTCAATTGATGTTGAAGTTTTATTGAATATTATCCTAGGAGTTTTATCTTTAGTGTGGAAGTCATGTGTCATCATTGTAGATGGTAATATGTAAGTCATAAAACACACATAAGTAGTGACTCTTAAAGTGGTGATAGTTAGATAAGTTACTTTCTATCATATAATTTCTACCGGTTAGATTTGAGAAAAAATATATTTATTTATGTGAGTAATATACTAATGAAGCTAAAATTATAAATACTTTTAAAATACCCTTTTCGTGACACATAAGGTTGGAGAATAAGAATGCATATCCAAAGCAACCATCATGGGTAATTGATGAGTTGCCTAAAATGTATGAACTTGTGAATAATCTTGAAGCCAAAATGATTAAATATATTGGTGATAAAGTACTGAGAGGATAACTATATGGGATCCATCATTAGGGAGAGCTAAATAGTTAAAAACTACTTTCAATGCAATTAAGGCACTAGGGTATTTTCATAATAATCCAATTTTTATTCTGCAACATTTTTCAATAATATCCAAGATTTTTAGATAGGTCATCATGCATAATGAAATCAACCAATCCTAAAATCTAAAGAGTCATGCCAAAAAATAGTCTTATTCTTTTAACTAGATTAGTAGCTAGCTCATCATTAGTTGATTGAATTGCCTATATAATTCTTATGAAATTGATATCTAGATAAAAATATACTTTACTACTTGTATGACTCGTATAATTGTTAGATAAGAGACACTCACCTAATGAAAATTTAGGACTTGTTGGACAAGCGACAACCACCCAATGAAAATTTGGGACTTTGCTAAATTCTAAAAATTAGACATCATATCAAGATTGTAATAATCCCATGCTAAAATTGTTTTTAACTGACATAAATGGACTATGAGCATCCTATCAAATATTGGTCAACTTAATTATCATCATTCTTACTTTTATATGGGGCATCATTTTAAGCTCAATGATAGTAATAGTCCCCCTCTTGTTGATCCATATTTTTTACACTATTTAATTAGTCATCTAATCTACTTGGTCATTTCATACCCATATGTTATTTTTATAGTCTATCTTTTAAGTTAGTTAATGCTTTCTCTATGTGAGCCCCCTCAATAAGCTATGTTGAAATTAGTAACCCAACATCACTCTTAGTTATGACTTGTTTTTCTCTTAAATTTTGTAATTAATAATTATCTACATATAATGACTCTAACTCGGCAAGTTTCTTTATGAATCTTCAATCCATCATTGACTTTGTTCCCAAACTTGGGGACAACTCTATCTCTTGGCATACTAGGAAGCAATCCATTGACTTTTTATTTTTCTTTTAAATTTGAATACCATGTCATGGATAACATCTTTTGTGAAACTAAAATGTTATGCTCATATCTTCATGATTTCAAAATATGCACCATAAATGTAGAGTTCTACAAAACCAATTCTGCATGATCTCACAAGTCACAATTTGATCTCACAATTCACTATGATCACATTTGTGCCCATCTTCTTACTCCCACTTATTCACTCATTTCTCAACAACTTGAAAATCTTTTTATGAAACCTTTAATTCTCTAAAAAAAATTGGGCATTATATATCTTGATGCTCGACCTTGATGGGATAATTAAAGATTATGGATGTATTTTAGCCCCTTGTGCTTTCTTATTAGTTATGAGCATGTCCTAGTAATTATTGACTTTCATTTGTTTGCTCATTAATTATGTATATGCTCCCATTAACATTGTTTCTATAAATACTTATTATAATAAGATGTGATATATTAGAAAAAGTAATTTATTAATTTTTTTTCTTTTTTTCATTTTATTCATTTATAAATTATCCTTTATCTTTATTTTTTGTATCATAGTTCTTTCAAAATTGTGTTACCTACAAAATAATTATATATAAAAATTTCTAACAAAAAATAAAATATTGTACTATTTTAACATAAATCAATACTACATATTATCAAAATATTACTTTTCCTATGTCCACATACAAGGAGAAAGTGAACAAGTTAATAGAGCAAGTGGGAAGAATTGAATGCTTAAGAGAAGAAGATAGGAAGGATGTTAAGGTTAGATTTAATGGCAATCAAAGCAATATCATTTTAACTCAAAAGACATCTGAATAAGATCATTTTTAGGTAGCAACATAATGAAAATTTGATCAACAATGAGTTTGAATCCTCTCACCCTAGGGACATGAGTTTGATACCTAGGGATGTCGGATATGTTCCCAAGAGTGTTTATCAGATTTATTATCTTGTTGTTAGGATAGAAGTCATACCCACTCTATCCATGTGTCCCCAAGACTTATATGTGAACTGAGGAGTCATATAGGTTGTGTTTAGAATATGATTCATCAAAGTGTACTGTGTTCAACACTTAAAGTAATGAATTTTTATGGTTATTTTTAGACTATTCTATGATGTAGTAACCAATTCTTGAATACAATGTGAAGTCACATCTTTCAGTATCACGACATAATCATTATAAAATCAAAAATTTTAAATTGCAAGTTGATTTTATGCAATGACCACCTTTTCACATTGTGACATCATACTCAAAGAAGAAATATCTTAGTCGTGACATTTTTCAATGATATGACATCATTCTCATATATACATAATGGCGTTGTGATAATATTCATGTCATTCTATACCATGATGTTACAAAAGTGATTAAAAATCATTCTTTGTAGAGACCTCAATCCAATGTTGTGATATTGAATTCTTTAAAAATATATAGTGAATGATGGGACCCAATGATATAATAGCTAGACTTAATAAATTTTAAAAACTTTAAAGGGAGAATAGAAAATTCAGTTACACATTAGTGGTATGAATGCCACCCCAAGTAGATAAACAACTTCAATCCAAATGCAAAATGGAGTTGATTGAAAACAAGATTTGAATCCTAGATCCTAATCCCAACTTTCTTTGTTGATATATGATTCAATGATATAATTTTCAATTCATTTCATTTGAATTCCTTGCCAATGTCAGTCTAAGTTAGGAACTAGGGTTGGTTCATATAATTATGTATGATGAATTTGGTTAGTAATGAATGATTGTGGTTTTGTTATACAATGAATATTATTGGATATGGGTTTGTATTAGAATATTATTCTAGGGTTCAACCATTTTGATAGAACCATGTGTGCTGGTTGTAGTGGACAGTGACATGTAAGCCATGTGACACAATAATACAAGAGGCATGCATCGATACGAAGTGTCAACCATCTCACTTTCATCCTCTTGTGATAGATTCATTATCTAGAATTACTAGGTTGCCATAAGTTCAATTGATGTGAGTATTTTAGAACTAACCCAAAATGGTGTGGGGGAATATTAGAACATCTTGCCTAGGTTTTCACCAATCTATGGATATTATGTGTTGGATGTGGTAGATGATAATAAGTAAGTCAGAGGACACATCCAAGGGAACTAGCATCGCTAAGAGTGATAATATTACAACAACCTTCTCAGTGTATGGCTTCCATGGGTAAAACTACTAGGATGATGTAAGTTTAATTTATGAGAGTATAATGCTTCAAAAATAAAAATACAAATGCTATTATGACCAAATCATTGAATATCATGTAGTACAACTGAGGCTGTATATATAGATAGGCACAATCAAAGCAATCATCATAGAAAGTTGATGAATTGCTTAATAAGAGTAGGAATTATGGGTTTGCCAATGGGTAGGTACTATTGTAACTAATTTATATAAAAAGCCATTTCTTTTTGTTTTCACATTTTTTTATTTATATAGTTTTCTTGTTTTAAATAAAAAATTTTACAATGACCTAAATTTGTGAAACAACATATGTTATTTATTCTATACTATAAATGATTTGGTGAATAAAATTTGGTTTACACATGAAACATCAAATCATTAGTTCTTATGGAATATAATTTTATTATTCACAATTAAGATACAGCTAGACAACCTATTGATAAGATTGTAGCACTAAATTTGAATAGGTCTATCTTGACTATTATGAATGGTGAAGTTCTAACTTCTAGTGCTATTATACTTGAGTGTATTGAAAAAGATCAACACGGTATAATTCTTTAGTACTAACTTGTAGAATATAATACACAATTGTTATTATAAATAGTTTTATACTTATTCTTGAAGTAGTTAATGTTTGAGTGTACTTGTTAGTAGTTATTTTGATTCATAAAGAGTGAAGTCTAGAAATAGATTTAAGAAATCTATAAAATTGGATAACTTTATCAAACATATAGTGAATATTGATTAATGATGGAATCCATATCATGTCTAAATGTTTGATAATACCCCCTTGACAAAGATTATAAGTTTTAATATTATCAAACCTTACATGTAGATTTTGATCTAACGATTCAAATAAGTTAAGTAAAAATTATTACATAAATAATTAGAGATTGATTGAATTAGACTATTAGTAATATGATTCTATCAATAGGTATCTATTATCTTAACATGAAAAGTTTAATTAATGTTAAGTAATAAAAGACATGCATTAATTTTAAATAAATGAGAGAATACAATTATAATTTTGTAGTGGGATATATTATAATTAATATAAATTATTATGTGAAATAATTCATTTTGGTAGCTCGAGATCTTATTTGGGTTAGGGTTCTTTCATATCCTTATTTAGATATGATGAAATGAGTCTTAAAGTTTTTTTTTGTTTATTTAAAATATGTGTACATATGTAATCGAAATAATTAATTTTTTTATAATTAGATAATTTGATTTTTATATTAAATTAAATTAATTGATTTATACTAAATTGATTTTGATTATATATATATATATATATATATAATGTATTTTAAAAAAATAAACCTAAGGGTTAAATTTAATTAAAATATTAAATTTCTCTGTTTCTATTTTTTCAAATAAAAAGACTTAAGTTCAAATGATGCTACTCCACTACAGCATCATTGTCTTCCTCATGCCCATCTAGAAAAAAAAAGATGTATGAAAGAAGGTAGTCTGCACAACTCACCTTGAGGTATGTTTCTTGTAATAATCACGAATATATGTTTGAAACAAAGATAACCATCTCAACAAATATTATTTGCTAAAATTTATTCTGAGTTCCCAAATCTCCAATACATGTGTAGCTTCATAGAATGGCGACAAATATACCAAAGACATAAGCATAATCATATGGGGACCATCCACAGTGGTGATAGTCCATGGTTGATAACTTATTTAATCACTACAAGAAAAATCTCATATAGCTAGGGACAGTTCCTAAGCTAAATGAGCATTTTTTGTTGCTAAACGGGATATAGCGACGGATTACTAATGGACCGGTTCACTATCTAAAGTGCTTCTTGCTAAAATTTAGCGAGGAAAAGTGTCCCTAGCTAAATAGCTAGTGATGGAACAATTCCTTGCTAAAAAAGAAAAATTCCTTAGCTAAATTAGCAAGATAAATGAGATTTTTCATCGCTAAACGAAAATAACGATGGATGATTCCCTAGCTAAAGTGCTGCTCTATAAATTTTAGCGATGGATATAGTCCCTAGCTAAATAAATTTAGTGATGGAAAATCCATCACTAATTTTAATATTTCTCTAGCTAAATTAGCTAGGGATTTTTCCCTTGCTAATTTAGCAAGAGATTTTTTCCTAGCTATTTTAATTTCAAAATTAATTTCAAAATATAAATTATTTTAAATTTTTTTAATTAAATAATTTAATATTTTTATAACAAATTGAATAAAAATTGAAACTATAAATAATATATAATAAACAAAAAAATAAAATCATTTATTATCTTATTATAATTCAATATTTTACATAATTGAAATAAAAAAATAACAAAATTTTATTTCATCTTATTCATCAATGTATCTACCGACAATGCATAAAGTATAATATATCCATTAATTAATGCTACTTTCTCTCCCTCTGCTCCTCTGATCATCATTTTTCTACCCTAACAAAGTTGTCTGAGTCACGGCATGTAATATCTAGTCAAAAATCTCATTATTTATAAAAGCTTTGTATCAGGAACAATGCGGTATCATATCTGTCAAAAATTTAAACCACTCAGTCAAATTAAAAAAAAGTTATGTTTTGTTACATATATAATCTTATAGTATATATGTAAATATATACTAGCATTTCACTTGTACATATATTATTGCTGTATATGTACATAAAAATAATAGTAGTATGTGTAAATATAAATGGAGTGCAAATATACTCAGTATATATGTACATAAAATACTACAGTATTATATGTACGTATTTACTGACTTTATTCGTACGTATATACCTCATTTGGTGATGTCACTGCTACTCCCGCTGCCGCTGCTGCCGTTGCCACTATCACTGCCAATACCATTGCTGTTGTCGCCACTACCACCATTGCCACTACCACCGATGCCACCATTGCCGCTGCTACTACCGTTGCTAGTCCCCATGCCGGTGCTGCCACTGCATGCCATAGCTACCACTACCACAGCTGCCACCATTGCTACTGCTGTTGCTACTGCTGCCATCGTTACTACCATTTCCACTGCCACCTTTGTCGCTACTTCTAGTTTTGCCACTGCTTTTGGTGCAGCCACTACTACCGCCATTGCCACCGCTGTCGCCATTACTTCCGGTGTAGTCGCTGCTGTAGCCACTGCCATTGCCTCCGATGCTGCCACTCCCGTCACTGCCACTCATGCCACTGCCACTCTTGCCACTGTCGCTCCTGCCACTACTGCTCCTGCTGCTGCCACTCCTGCCACTGCTGCTCCTGCCACTGCCGCTCCTGCCGCTACCGCTCCTACCACTACCGCTCCTGCCGCTGCCGCTCCTGCCGCTGCTGCTCCTACCACTGCCACTCCTACTACTGACGCCGCCATTGTAGCCCCCGCTGTAGCTGTCGCTACCATTGTTGCCGCCGCTATCAGCGCCGCTGCCCTTGCCGCCACCGCCGCCACCACAGTCGCTGCTGCCGCTTCTGCCCCTGCTACTACTTTTTCAGCCGATGATGTCACTGCTACTGCTGTAGGTAAATTTCATCAAGATGGAGATGAAGATGGAAATACATATAACAATATGAATTAATACCCAAGAACATGGAACATGAAAATTCTCAATCACAAATTTGTGGGTTCGTATATCATTAGCAACTATTGAAGTGAATCACATACTCATCAGTTAATGTACTACAACTACTATTACAGTTTAGTTTAGATGGTAAGGGCGAGCAACGAGCTCCAGGAATACAATATATTCATGAGATCATAGGTTTGAATCTAACCATTGAATTGAGGGAAATGTATCAGCTCATACTTACCTAGGATTAGTCGAGGTGCATGCAAATTGATTCGAACATTCATGGGTCACTAAAGAAACGTACTAGATTTGACTCTGCCCCACATGATTTTGACCCCAAACCCACAGTTTGCTCATTTAGATGGTACCATCATTTACATGAGGTTCTGCAATAGCAGCAGTACAATGCGCTCCACATGACACATATTTTACAAACTCTGCCTCTAACTGCTTTACTTTTCATGGGTGCCTTTTACCCTCTTCAGTGCGATCACCCAGTTAACCAAATTCATTATTACCTAATAAAATATCTGAACAGATAAGAGCCTAAATATGTGCAAAGTTATGAACGAGTACACTTGAACATAATAAGAACAAAATAGTAAAGGAGGTATTTGTTTGACTATTATGAGGGAGAAAAGAAACAAGCATAAACTACAATTTTGTCCAATTAATTTTTGATTTTGTAGAACTGGCCATCAATATCCTAAAATATCATATACAATCCTATGGAATAAAATGAGAAAATAGAAAACATATTTTATCATGTATACATTTCAATTCCCATAAAATAACATCTATACAAGTAGAAGCATATCACTTGCTTCAAGCTCCAAATAATTGTTTATATTAAATATTTAAGCTTGAAAAAAATGAAATGATTCATTATTATTCAACATTTCAAATTGATATCACATATGAAACATAACAAGGCCAAAACATTACTATTTACTTCAACCTAGAGTGTTGTATATAGTTTGCTTGATAATCTATTTCTATAACCAAATATTTCTGTTTTAATATTTTCATATAAATGCAGGAAGTGGCTGAGAATGTAACAGTAACACAATAATGAAGGTCCCGCTGTCCGATTAGTGGGCCGAAGAAATTTTGGAGCAGAGCCTGACCCGTAAGATGATTCGACCCTCTCCAGTTAATTGAATCGAGAAAATTTTAATAAAAAATGTTTTGTATTTTATTTTTTCGGGTTACTATTTTCGTGATCTGGAATTATTTATCTTCTCTCTCTCTCTCTCTGTAATTTATCACGACTATTTTTGCACTACAGATACTGAAAGACTTCTGATTTGTTTAATCTATAATGCATAAGCATTTTCTGTTGGACGTAGCTAGTCGTATTGAGTAGCTAGTGAACCACGTTATTTCGTGTGTTTCTGTTGTGGTTTTTGTTCTATTTTTTATTCTCTTGTGCTTGTATTGTGGATTGAATATATATCATTTGTTGTTTTTGCTTTTCTTTCTTCTTCTGTATCTTAAAATCATAAATGTGGAAGCACAATTACCCAACATAGAGTAATCACCATTAACCAACAACATACACCAACAATCATTGATTAGTACCCAACACCATCAATGACTAGCATTAATTGGTACTATCAACAATGACAATGCTTGATTCATCAATATTATGGCCAAAAACTGGTAAGAGTTTTGGTTATAACCAGGGAGAGAAGGAGTAAAAATAAATAAATATATTTTTTCATTATTTTTAAAAATTAATATATATGTGTGTGTGTGTGTGTGTAGAGTTGTAATAACTCACATGTCATGTGCTCTTATACAATATATAAATCTAACTAAAAAGAAAATAAATAAAAAAATATGCTTACACATTAAATAAAACCTCAAACACAACCACTTTAAGGTAGTATGTATATGTCACAAATTCTCAACTCGAAAAAGAGAAAAAAAACTTATTGTTTGAGCACATTCGTGAAATATCTATAATTTTTTCATTGATATCTATGTATATAATTACTTTCAAATTATCCTAGACCTTCTCTCATTAAAGTACAATCAATCTAAATATATTTTATTTAGTCATTGAATATCAAATAAGCAACAATATATCAAGTTGTCTAATTATTATAATAAAGCATTATAAACATCTAATTTAGTAAACAGAACTTTTCCAAAAAAATGTTTGATCGACTGGATCTCATAAGCAATCAATGTCATAAATGCATACTCTGTATCTACATAAAATCTAAAAATGATGATATACCACTTACTTTTCTAAGAAACAAAATTTCTATAAAAAAAATATAAATTTATATAATAGATATTTTATTTTTAATCATTTGAGTTCAACTAGAATTTGTGTAAACCTCTATCCGACTATATCACTCATCTCTGAATGATATCTCATGTTCTAGAACACTCTTCACAAACATGAAAATCATAAGAACTACATTAATATTAGCATGTATATGCGAATCTGAGTATTTCTTTCTAATCATTATCAGGTAGTTCAACTTTCAAACAATTATACTATGTCTAATAGAATCAACTGAGAAACAAGTAAATTTGAATAGGTTTACACTCTGATCAAGTAGTAAGCCAACGAGCATATATTCAATCATATCAAATCAGACAAAATATTTAAAGCATATCTCCTCAAAAGAAGAAATTATATCTCAATACTCATAAAATATCTAAAATATCTCGAATTCTTTATTTAGAACTCAACTTAAATGAACCAATTCAATTTTAATTTACCCCAGATGATAATTATCTATAATCAAAATATCAACATACACTAATAACTTCACATATCATCCTCTTGATTTATTTTGATAGAAATAAGAATAACCTAACACATATCTCATAAAATCAAAAGTAATGAATGCTAAAGAGAATATATTTAACTATACCCTATAAAATTATTTCAATCAATAAATAACCTTTCTAGTCTACGAATCATGTATATGCTCCATAAAATAGTGAAGCCTGCCAAATGATGTATAAGCGCCTATTCTTTAAAATCATTATGAATAAATACATTCATCATATTTAACTGATATACAATCTATATAAAACATATTAATTGATAATATCATGGTTTAGAACTTGATGAAAATAGATGCTAATTAAAACTAAAATTTAGGGTATTCATTATACCATAGGCTTATGCATGTTAGTCATGAAAGATGATGAATGGTAAGTCATAATACACACTCAAAAGTTATGATAAGAAAAAGGTGATAACCCCTCTTATTTTAATACATGAGATAAACCTATATGTGAGCTAAACTTATGAAATTGAATGTATGAGTATGATACTTATGAAATTGAATGTACAAATGTAGTACCAATTAATTATATATATTTTATGAGAGCTAAACTTCAAGTGATGTGAGGGTTGTATATAATCTGTAACCTATAAGTAGTGAAACTTCTAGTTTAAAGATTCGTGGGAAGACATATGTTAATTGATATGAGTATAGTACTTACAAAGCCAAAAGCACAAATATATTTATTATTATCATATTATTTTGTGTCTTTAAGACATTAAAGGTAGAATAAAAAAAATATATACTCGAAGTTGTCATTATTGGTAGTTGACTTATTTCCTAAAATGAGTAAATATGTGAATAACCAAGAATAGAATGATGCATGATGTTGGTGGAGAAATATCAAGGACATACCTACGAGGTGATAATCCTTGAAAGTGATAGTCCAAAGATGAAGTCATCTTGTATGCCAAGAGGGTACTATGGCATTTCTACACTAAGCAATCCTTTGTCTGAAAAACAAACACAATATTTCCCAAATATCAAAAAAATTATAATCATACATAAAAAGTTAGCCAATCCTAGATTCTAGATGTCTTTCCAAAAATGCAAGTTTATTTACTCAACTCAAGTAGTAGATAATTCATAGTTAGTTAGTCAAACAACCTACATAATCTTTGTGAGATCAATATCTAGAATTTCATCCAACTTTACTACTTTTATGATATGTATACTTATAAAAGTTTATTCGATGAAAGATAATTGTCTAATGAGCATTTGAAATCATATCATAAATGATAAGCTTTGACACTATATAAAATTCACAACATTCCCTTCTAAACAGGTATGTATTTTGCCTTTGTAATTGAGCCAATAATGGTGCTTTACTTTGAATCTTTCCAACTTACTACGTTTCCATTCATAAAAAAATACTAACTTTAATTTGATATACAATCATCATAATTTAACTAGAAGCTATGATATGTGTACCTATTTACAACTACCTCATATTCATGTCTTCCATACAATAAAATTATATCTTTTAATCTTCTTAATTATGTAATGATAATCTTTACTACCATCCAATGACATTCACTAAGATTAGAATAGTAGTTACTTATCATGTTCAAAGGATGTGAGATACTAGATTGATTATATAATATGTCATTCATGATAAATCCAATAGTGGAATTATATAGAATCATACTCATGTGATACAACACATTTAGTGACATTAGATATTTACTCTTACTTAGACTTATACCATGAGATATTGGAATAAAATCCTTTCTTTGGTATTTTTCATACTCAACATTTTAAAAATTTTGTCTATATATGTAGTCTAACTTAGAAGCATAGTCTTTTTAGATTTATCTTTATAGATATTTATATATATTAACACATATGCAATTTCACCTAAGTTATTTGAGAAATAATTTCTTAGTAAAAACTTGATATTTAGCAAGGTAGATTTATTATTTTCTATTAGTAAGATATCATCAAAAATGCAATCATAGTTAGATTTATCTTTATAGACTTCATTAATTTACACAAGATGTTCTCTTGGCTATTTTCTATGAAATCATCAGGTTACATTACATAGAAGCACTCTTTAAAGTGTCCATTCAAAAATACAGCTTTTACATAAAGCCTTTTTCAACAAGCCTAGCCTTATAAGTCTCAACATTTCCACTTTCTCTCTTATTCTTATAGATCTACTTGTACTTGATGAGTTTTATCCTTACAGAAGATTCCATAAGATCTCAGACATGATTGAAGTGGATGGACTAGATGTCTAAGTTCATATATTTCTACCAAAGTTTTGCATTTTTATCTTTAATGACTTCATCATAGTTACTAAGATCAATATCTATCTCATTAGAGATTTTGTCATAAGACTCTCCCAAGAGTATACCATATAGATTGATAAATAATCCTCCCATGATGATGAGATACTTTTCCCATTATGATCATATATTGCCCTCTAGTTGTGCAACCTTCATGTTAAAGATAGGTTCATAAGGTCTAGTATCAACACCATTGTTAATAATCCTCCCATTACAATCAAGAAATGAGATATCTAGAATGTTACCTTGAAGTATTTTTTCTTATATTATCATTATTGAAAGAGTTTGAGCTAGTTTATCTTCTCTCAATTTTTGTAGAACAATCTTATTTCTAGGCATGTTGTTTGTAATATAGTCTTCTTCTAGGAATTAGGAATAGTATTAAGAATGCCCTTAAAACCGTTTGGACTATAAAACAAACCACCTTTGGGTCCTCTATGATATCCCACGAAGAAACAAATGTCTATTCTTGAATCCAACTTATCTATTATCTTTTTCAGGACATGTGTTGGGCATCCCCATAAATAAATATATTTCATTTTAGGCTTATGTCAAGTCCATAATTCAATTAAAGTAGTAGGTACTGAGTTAGATGTGACTAAGTTTAGAACATAAGTTATTGTTTATATTACATATCCCTAGAATAAATGAGATATATCTGAATAACTTATCATTGATCTTAACATATCCATAAAAGTCTTATTCCTTCTTTATACTACACCATTCTATTGCAGAATGTCTAGATGGATATAATATAATGATCCAATAAGTAGTCGGTAAACTCTTCCAAGAGGTAGTCACCACCAAAATCAAATTGTCATGTCTTGAGATATTTATTAATATACTTCTCCATTTCTACCTTATACTCTTTGAATTTCTCAAAGACTTCAAACTTATAAGCTTATTAAATAAATGAATCTATACTTTGAGTAATCATCAATAAATATGACAAAATACTAAAAGCCACCTCTTTCTTGGAAATTCATGGATCAACATAGATCAGAATGAACTAGTTTCAAATATTCTTTGACTCTATAACCCTTAGCCAAAAAGAAGAGTTTGATCATTCTTCCTTCAAAGCAAGATACATAGGCTAGGAGTGTTCTCATTCTCAATGAACCCAAAGGTCTATCTTCAACTACTATGGATATCAATTTTAAATTTATATGATCAAGGTATAAGTGCCAAAGATAGGTTTGGTTCATTTGTGATGGTCGTTTTCTCTTATATTGAAAGACATTTGTATTATTCAATTCTACTTATAACAGTTAGGGAGAGATAGGATTAATAATATGAAAATTATATTTTACTGCACTAGAATAGATAAAATTTAATTAAAATAGACTGTTACAAAATTATTGAATTAAAAAGAATATACATCTTTAACCAAACTAAAAAAATAAATCAAATTTCTTATGATGGAAGGTACATAAAGATAATATTTCAAAATATTAAAAAGTATCTCTCTCAAACTAAAGACAATAATCTTCCATTACAATTGATGGCACATTTGTAATATCATCCATGTGAAGATTAATCTTATCATCACTTAGTTGTCTAGTTTTTTGGAACCACTAAAAGAATTGAAAACATGACTAGTGGCTCTAATATCTATAAACCATGTATTGGTAGATACTACCACTAAGCTTGTCTAAACTACTAATAAATGAGATTTACCTTAATCAATCACCTTGTTGAGATAAATTGGACACTAAATCTTCTACTATCCTAACTACTTGCAAAGAAAATATTTATCTTTTGGCCTTTTCACTCCCACTTGTGACCTCATAGCTATCTATGTACATGAACATATTTGCAAAAGTTATTTCTCTTCTTTCTTTTCAGTTTTGAAGAAGTCTTTCCAATAACATAAACTCAAGATACTTTCATAACTCTTAGCTGATACCAATTATTTAAGCAATTATGCTAGTGTCCAATCAAGTTTATTAATGTTATAGTATAGATAGAATTGCTTATATGAATGTGGTAGTGACTAGAAAATAATATCAATCAAGGGATACACATCAATCTCAACTCCAAGGATCTCTAGTTCATTTGGAAGACCAATCATCTTTTGAACATGATCCTTCACTAAGATATTTTTAGCAATCATGGTATTCATCAGATCTCCCGTGGCTTTTTTTCTAGTAGAATGAGTCTAATTCCCAAATATTTCTTTTAGATTAGACATTATATCATGAAAAATAGTCATGAATTGATGTTAATGTTAGAGTATATTTGACATTTAAGCTAGAATATAGCACATTGATATCTTATTAGCTTTTACCAAATTCTTATAATGCTTGACTTCCTATTTGGTTGCCCATTCATGAGGTTTATCTAGGAAAAGATATGTGAGTACATACTTGTAGTTCTCAGTAATCAAGACAATATCAAGGTTTCTTTTCCAATATATGTAAGTAGTCCCATAAAGTTTGTTTTCTTTGAGAATAGTGGCAAGTAGGTTGAAAGTTTTTTTTATTCCTTAAAACTTGAAAAATTACAATGAGTAGAGTCACTTTGAATTCTATTTCAACTATTAGTTCCCTCAACCAATTATTGAGTGAATTGATCATTTGTATGAAATATAGTGAATATCATGTCTCGAAGAAATGGTGTCTACTATTCATCATTTGTTCAGATAAGTTAATTCCTATCAATCTTGTTGTCTAGAAAATAGGATGTACCAAATAAGATTAAATAGATTACATTATCACATAATAATAAAAGTGGCTCAGATAAAAAAAGTTTATTATTTATAGCTAAGTATACATTATCACATAATTTCAAACCAACTATTCTTAAATAAATTCTTCAAATAGACAAGTAATTCATTTTAATAATCTATAAAATTATTCTACGATAGTTTTTGCTAAGTAGAGCTACAAGTCAATCGATCTGATAGTAGGGTCAAGGTTAGCAACAAGGGGTCAGGGTTAGCACCCCCAAAATTTAATAAACATCAACTTAACAAAAAAAGAAAATGTCACAAAAACAATTTTATTGTGATCTCATTCATTAACCGCCATGAGCTCCACCACCACAATAGTCAGCCACCAAAAGCTTCACCACGTCATAGTTTGCCATTAAAAACTCTACCATGACAAGGATCAGCCATCATGAGCTCCACCATGACATGGTGTGCCATTACAAGCTCTGCCATGGCATTGATATGCTACCATAAGCTCTACTATGGCAAGGTTCACCACCGCAAACACCATGGCATGATTCACCATTGGAAGCTCTACCATAGCAAAGGTTGACCACTACTAGCTCCACCACTGCTTGGTTCTTCTGAAATATAGAATACTTAGATTATTCTTAACTTAATCAAAATCAATTACACCACATGCAATAAAATAACCACACAAATCATATATAAAATTACAATCTGAAAATAAATAAGCATTGCCATAACTATAATCACATGCAAATGCACATCCAAACACATCCAAACACATGCAAACAGACATTTAATTAACCTAAATAGCTAGAAGTAATTACTGATTAACAAATGTTAGAATGCTCATATTAAAATTAAGGACTTAAATATATCCCTTTTCTTATACTAAATCCAAATTGTTTTACATGCAATGTCACAAACGAGGTTTTAATACCATTGTTGGAAGCATGATTGATTTGGCGATATTACATATAAAAAAGTATGTTTTAAAATTTTAACTTTTTAAACAAGATTGGAACACAATAATTCAACACATACTTTAATAAATCATGAAGTTGTAGTAGAGTAGAAGCTTCTCTCATGTCTCTCGATCCTCTATTCATTATGAGTAATAAGAATGATGCATAATCATGGCTTTTTCATCATTTACCATAAGTTTTTATAAAAGAGAACTAATAAAAAATAATAAAAAAACATATGTCACATCACTTTACAAAGGTTATGTGATATGTTTCTTCATTAGTATTTATTTTAATTATATTATAGATTCAATTTAATTTAATATATATATATAATCAATTAATTAATTTAATTTTAATATATATCAATTAATAAAATTATATAATATAATTTAATCACATTAATTATTCTAATTTTAAATATACACATATTATAAATAGATAAACTATATCTTTAATTATAACTCATATATTTCTTATGGCAGTAGATCAAGCTATGGAAGGAACCCTAACACAAATAAGATTTTGGGTTCCCAATATAAATTATACGTACCATGATTCATATTAATTATAATTCATACCACTATAAAATTATAATTATAATTTCTCATTTATTCTAAACAACTCATGCCCTTTTTTATTCAACATTTTATCAACTCCCCATTTTAACATTAAAGATACCCATCAATTAAATTAAATTACTAACAATTAAATTCAATTAGTCTTTTATATATTACCTCAAGATCCTCCACTTAACTTATTCGATATGAGAAATTAAAATTTACTAATAGGGTTTGATGATATCAAAACTTATAAGCATCCTTAAAAGGATATCATCAATCCATATTATAAGACATAAATTTTATCAACAATAAACTTTCAACAGTTAATAGATAAAGTTATCGAACTCATTGACATATTGATCTAATTATAAATCATACTTATTAAGATTCAAAATAACAATTAACTAAATACATGTGTTATTAATTATATTAATATTGAGAGTAATTGTATTTGTAATAATGATAGTGTGTATTTATTTTATATGTTGCTATACAATAATTACACTATTTTGATCACATTCAATGCATACAAGTACACTAATACAAAAAGTTAGAATTTTACCATTCACCATAGTCAAAATTTACTAAGCATCCTTAATGGAGTTTCATCAATTCATTTTACAAGACATGGATTTTATCAATAATCAACATTCATTATATAATAGATAAATTTATCAAACTCATTGAACATATTGATCTAATTATAAATCTTACCATTTATGATTCAAAACAAGTATTAATTAAGTGCATATGTTATTAATTATATAAAGATTGAGAGTAATAGTATTTGCAATAATGATGGTGTGTATTTATTTTACATGTTAGTATAAAATAATTACACTATTTTGGTCATATTCAATGATACAAGTGTACTAGTAAAATAAGTTAGAATTTTACCATTCCACGTAGTCAAGATAGACTTACAAAAATTTAATGCTACAATCTTGCCAACATAGTGTCCAACTCCTTCTAAATTATGAACAATAAACTTATATTCTATAAGAACCAATGATTTAATCTTTCATACATAAGAAGAACTCTATGTACCAAATCATTTACTATGTAGAATAAAGGAATAAAAGTTTTTTTTTTATTTTAAATACAATTTTAGCTCATTGTAATTAAAAAGAAAATCAATAACAAGAGCAAAAAAATAATAAAAAAATCCTTTTTTAATATTTACTAGTTCTAACTATTACAACCATATCCAAACACTTTTAAGTACGCAAAAAAACCAAATATCACATATTTACTTATCCTTGGTGGTTGCCGAAATGATTTACCTCTAGGATCATATTCCTTAAAAATAAAATCTGATCTGGAGTATTCAAATGGAAATAGAGAAGCGGATGGTCTCTTTGAATCTCAAAAATTGGATGCTTGATATAAAATCTTTGTAATCATGTCACCTAATTTCAAAAGATTTCATGACATAGTAAAATCATTTGGTTTGTACTATAGTACTCTAATTCTCTAATCCACTTATTTCCTTGGTAGAGCATGTCATTTTCAATACTTTTATCTCTGCTAGCTACCATTGTATTTCATTAAATTTCAACTAACTTGTAGAGCCTCTCAAACTTCTTTGCACATCATTACAGTGGCCTCAACATATTTCATCCTATATTCTAAGAGTTCAAGAATCTCATTTTTAAACTTGTCTCACAACACTACAAACTTTTATTGTCGAAGTTGTATATCTCGAACTGCATCTCATCTTTTTGCATCCATTGCCATTGTTGTATTGAGGCTGTGTATCTTCTATATAAGGCATGCTTCTCTACCTATAACTTCCAACTGTATATTCTCCAAAATATGAATAATATCACCCATCATACTTTTTTGTTTACCTAGAGAAATTCGTTCTGGGCCTCTCTTTCTCTTCACATCTTCTTCCACTTATTTTCTATATTACTATTTTGGATATAATAAAAGATGACCCTTATTACCCAAAATATGTTTATTCTTCCGATTCGAGAATCAACTTCTTTCTTTTTCTCTCTTTCAAGACACTTTTTAATGCCTAACAATATTAGGGGGGATATCCTAGGACACATTTCATTTGTGTTATCATTCATAGGAATACCTTTTTCTCTGTATCGTAAGGTGATCAAAGTGGGGTAAATTATGTGGCCTAAAAATTCATCCTCTTGATAATTGAGAATGAATTTCTCACACACATCAAACATACTACCAATTGAGAGGGCAAATAGCAAAATTCTCCACATTTGTGTGATAGTTAAGACATGAAGTGTAAGCTACAAAAAAGAGCACACAAATAAAATCACACTTTACTCATTTTCATGAGTTCTCAACACATCAAAAATACATATGTGCACTTCGAAGTCACCCTTCATTCTTCCTTTTCATCTATCAAAATGTTTGCAATTCCTTTGAAGTCTAGTAAATCTTTTAGTGAAATGAAAAGTGTACTATCCTTTTCTTTTATTAATCCAAGTAATTCATTTAAAATCACACTATTAAAATGTACCAAATATCCATGCATGTAACACCATTTCTCATCTTTATCTTCCAAATTGGCATAAAAATTTCTCATGACCATGATAGTTTATCTTTCTCTATGCAGGCAAATAAGAAACCAATCTTTATTTTCAAGAATTTACTAGAAAAGTGGAACATATTCATTGAAACCCCACTCTACAATAAATCCCTTTTTGGAAAGAATAAAATTCATCCATCTTCTACTTATCTATATGTAAAAAGTAAATGTGGGTAGAATGGCACTTGGTGCTTCCTTGATGGTGTTGGATCTCAGCCACTTAGTTTTTCCCTTACCACTTGTTTCTCCCACAATGCTTTTCTCATTTTGCTTATAACATGAGCTTTTCTACATGATTTTGTTATAATGGCACTATAGCTTCATGATTTTAGGTTATGATTTTTGAAGGATCTAAAAGGAAGGAAGTTAGGGTTAAAAAAAATTTGACGTCACCATGATATATACCTTGCCAAACATGACTTTTTATTTATGAGAAGTTTTAATTCTAAAAGAATGCCACAACTTGATAAATGAGAAGCTGTGACACTAAAGGTTGGCCACTACTTAAGAATTGAGAGGTCACCATGGTGAAGGTTTGCTGCAGCTTTTTAAATGTGAGATCATGGTGGTAAGGTTTGTCATGACTTTTTTTTTTTGTGAAATCAGATTAGCACCTAGTTTGAAAATAGTAATCATAAAAATAGAAAGGATTTTGTGTGGATTAGTGTTAAGGTGTGAGGTACATGTAAAAAAAACTTTCTCACATAAACAAAATTAATAACTAAAAACAATTTCTTTGGTTGCCACCCAAGCAGCATTATGTTTAACATCTATAACTAGATAATCATTAATTAATTTCCACCTTTAATTTATGCTATTTATGTTCGCTTCTCCATTTAATCTTTCGTTTCTTTTCTCCTTATTTGTTTAGTATCCACAAATGATGTTATGTAGAAAATTATCTAAATGGTATTCTCTACATTCACTCTCGATAATGAAGGACCACACTTCTCCTTTGTTTGGCCATGATTTTAAAACAGGTCATGGCTTTTTCAGCTTCTTTGACTTCCTCTCCTTTAACTATTTTGGTCATAATAACCATTGAAACTTTCATGGTAGCAATTTCTTCCTCCCTAACCTTGATATCCATACCAATATATAGAACTTCCAACATAGCATCTTCCTCCTCAAATATGATTATATCCATAATAACAAATAGAACTTCCAATGTAGTTACTTCTACCTTCTGAAAAATTATATCCATCATCACCAATTAAACTTCTAAGATAGCATCTTCCTCCTCGTGAATGATTATATTCCATACTCACCAATGGAACTTATAAGATACTTTTTTTCTTCTTTGTACCCAAGTTACTATTTCCCCGTATCATGTCAAGTTGTTGTATTTGTTCTTCTTCGCTTTCATTCACTTTTCTAGTCTTAAATATAAACTTTGTAATAACATCATCAAGTGATGGGCTTGTTGTTGGAAATGATCTATCAAGTGAGATCTCTTCATGGCTATCATATTTCAAATATTCATGGTGCAAGTAATCCTAATAGTAGAACTAATTTAAGTTACCATTGAACATGTAATACATGTTTCCATAGGGGTAAGAATGTGCTCCGTCATAATGAAATATTGACCCATACATGTTCCTCTCTATTCTCTATGTCCCAAGGTGTCAGCCTAGTCATGTAGTTTCAATCATATAAGGATGGTGGCTGAAAATAAAGAAAAAAATAGCAAAAAAAAAAAGAAATGAAGAAAAATATCACAATGATTACAAGATAAATACACGATATTTAATACAAATTTTAATGCAAAAAAAAACAAGATAGTATTATTAAAACTACTAAAAATAGAACTATTCATTTTTTAAGGGTATTACATCAACTAAAGTTGATAACCAAACTAAAAATCAATCTCTTATAGCAACACCAAAGTCTTGGTGACTAGATGTGATTGATCAGCACCAAAGATAATTCCTAGTAATGATGCCAGAAACTTGTAATATAATTACAATACTTAATTTTTATGGTTAAGTATACCTCAAAAGCTAGTGGGTGAAGGTCTTTGTCCAACAACATTCTACAAGTATATGAGTTATATAGGTAATAAAATTGACCTTTAGTCTAGATATCAATTACATAGAGACTACAGTAGATTCTAGAGATCATTGATATTTTTATACTTGATAGAATTTTAATTAGCCTTATTGTGGTTATGTTCAATCATAGAATGAAGGATGGATAATTGTGAATGACATCTTGCCATACATGCATACATGGTGGTTATCAACTATCGAGTCATTTCCCATGATGGTCCCTTCATAGTTATCCTCTTGGTATTTTAACATCGAGATAATAAATCATCTCTCTTCAAAGGTCATTCAAAAGTCCTCACCTTTTAGGTAATTTGTTAATTTCTCTTAATAGATACTTTGAATGTGCATTCTTATTCTCTAACCTCTAGTTCTTTTTTGATGAGAAATGATATGAAAAATAAAAGTATTTGTACTTTTGGCTTCATTTGTACCATACACATACCAACATATGATTTCCATTTTATTTTATTAGTGGTAACCATATGCTCAAAAATAATACAAAGGACTATCACCACCATACAAATCACCTTTAAATATTTATAGCACATGGATTATCTATCAACATCCTATAATATGGAAAGTGATTCACAAACTAAAAGTAAATCCCTATGAAAAATATATCATTTTCTACCCAACATCAATTGAAGGTCAGTTCATCTAATCCTACATAATATATTGACATATAAAGCATTTATACTTTTGGCTTTGTAAGCATCATACTCATAATGATTAACATACTTTAATTTTTGATTTGGCATATGGGGTTGTCTTACACATCATGGAAAAAGGATTATCACTTTCTTTCTTTTATATGGGTAAGAATGTTTTGTTATTTACATGTCACCATTTCCCACTCAAATAATATACAAACTCAATAATAGCTAAACCCCTAGTCTTGATTTTATTTAACTAACCACATCATTCATAACCAAATAAATTCACAATAATTATCACATTAAAGTATTAAAATTATAGTCCATCACACATAGATACATAATATAATTCATAGTTCTTCTTTTAGCCAAAAATTCGGGATGAAAACTTTTGAGATAAGTGTAAATTCCTATCATATGAATTCATGTGTCCAATTTCAACCCTAGAAAAAATCTAGGGTTCAAAGCCTAAATTTCTCAAAACATATTTGATTTCACTTGGATTTGCCCATATAAGGGTATTGAAATGAATATTTTCCTTCTCGTGTGTATGCTTATGCCTTATATCACCCTTGTTGTTTGTGTATCATCCTGAAAATGGAGTTATTGAGCCCCTTGAGCCAACTTTTTCATACCTCTTGTGGGTTCCTAATTGGTTTCTAAGGATTTTCTTTATAAATTTGTGCTGATGTGTAGTTGTGGCTTGTGTATTTAGTCTCTATAACTAATGCCATTTCATTGAGTTTAGTCATGGATTGTACATTGTCTCTACTATAACCCAAAGTTAAGGTATTGAAGAATGGTTGTGGCTTTGGTTTCTTTCTTGAGCTAAGAACCATAATGCTTGTTTTGGTTGAAACTCTAGTTTGCTTCATTGTAACATTGTGTACTCAAAAGTCACGAGACCTAATCACCAATGTGGATTTTGGCTTGAGTATTTTTTTGATTTAGTAAAGGAAAAGTCATGACATATGAAGGCAATCATAACTTTTAACACTAATGGGGTACATAATTGTTGTGAAGTGAAATTAATATCATAGTCATGAAGTTATTTTTAACTAATTTGACTATGACTCTAAAAAATTTTTATAGTTAGAAAAATGAGTTGCACAGTAAAATTAATGTGTAAATATGGTGATAGAGTCATGATATATGAAGATTATCATGACTATGTGTATAAAGTTTCAGCCAAGAATAGATATTGAAACCAATCTATAAGTACCCAAAGGTGTCATCAAGTTAAAGTATGTTATATGCTATGACTTGCATGAAACGATGCTCCCCTTTTAGTCACCAACTATACCACGTTGCACATTTCATTCTAAAAACTCATAATTTCACAAAAATTCATTAAAATCCTTAATATAATAATTTTTGTGAATTGTTATAAATAAAGCTTTATTTTAGGGTAAATACAATGTTAAAATCATACCAAATAGCAAATGTTATTTGATATTTTACATACCAAATAATAACTATAAAAAAGGTGCCCAAGTCACCTATTTCAAAGCCTCACATTGAATAATATCTAATCATTGTGACTTTGTTATGCCATCTAATTAATTTTATCAATTAGATAATATTCTAAAAGCTCATTAATAAGAGTATCTTGCCAAAAGAGGTCCACAAGTGAATTGATCATATAAGTAGTAAAAAGACTTTCATCTAGATATCAATCTCATATAGATTATATTAGTAGTTTGATTATTTAATGGCGAGATAATTTATATTATGTAAACTAGATATTCAGATTGTAAAATAATCTTAAATCTATGGGTTTATTCATATAATATATGTAATGTATGTTTCAAATAGTTTGACTTATATTAAGTTTGGATGTCTAATGAAGATTTAGGTGTTGTGCAATGACTCCTTGCCCAAATAGTATACAAGTTGATTATCACCAATGAGCCCATCCCATTGATGGTACCCTTGTAGTCCTTTCATAGATAAGTCACCACCAAGAAAACATATCATCTCTACTGGAGAGTCACTCATAATTTTATACTTTTTAAAAAACTTTTCCAACTATCCTTAATAGTTTTTTCATATGCATATTCTTTTTCTCTATCCATAGGTGTCAAAAAGACTAAAAATTGATATGGTTTATAAGTATTTGCACATTTAGCTTTGTAAGTACTATACTCATACAATAACATTTGATTCGCTCAATTTTTATCATAAGAACCCATAAAAGCAAAAGAAACTCATAAGGGCTATCACTACCTTACAAGTTACAACTTACTTGCACATGTCTTGAGGATCACTAGTAATTTTCTTTCTTGATGACAATGTAACTTATAGACTAAAGATGAACTCCTTAGAAAAGCACCACATTTAACATTTATCCCAATTGAGAACTAGTTCTTTTAATACATGTTTAATGGATTAGGGTGTAAAAGAAATTGCACTTTTAGCTTTGTAAGTGCCATATTGGTCTTGAATAAGATACACAAATTTGGAGTTTTAACATATAGGTTTTTCTTATACATCACTATCAGAAGGGATGTCACTTTTTTTATATTGTATACATAAGTGAGCCTCATTATTTATCCACCACCATCCACCACAACAATCTCATACAAACTTATCAATAGTCAAAATTATAATTTAGCTTCTATTTAATCATCATCCATCAATATCCAAAATATAAAATAAAGCAAACATTTTTATTCATTAAATAATAACTAATGACACATCACATATATCAATTTACACAAACCCTAAATACATGTTATTTTAGTAAAAATTTTTGAATGTACCCTAGAGTGGGAGTTATGCCCCCAACTCTAAAGAGTAGCATTATTCTTGTATCCCTTACATTCTTTTGGAACTTGTAGAAAGTGAAAAATTTACCCTAGGGTTTGGTAGTTGCATTATGTCATACTTGTTGCATGGTAATAAAGGAAAAAGAATGAAAGATTTTTATGAATTTTTTAATCTTTCACTTTTATACTTGGGAAACTCTTCATTACCCTAATTAGGATGTCATAGTTTTTAGAAGAAAGTCAACTTCATGCTTCATCTCTTAAGCTTGAGGCAGAAACTTTAGAAAGCAGTCATGACCCTCGACTGCATCTTGATCTTTTTGTAACATAAAGTCATGACACTAGCAATAACATACCATAGGCCTAATGTCTTTATGACACAAAGTCATGATGTTATAAAATAACCATGGCTTCATGTATTTATTTTATTGTCATTAATAAATAGTCATAGCACTGAGAAATGGTTGCAGTGTGGTGAAGGACTTCACATATTATTATGTGGTCATAGTGTAGTGAAAAATCCATGGGGCTAGCATTTGTCCTTCTAAATTATTATATGACCATGATGCTAGGAAATATTTGTGGCACTAAGAAAGTCTCATCTGGCCATGACACTAACAAATAGCCATGAGACAAAATTTTCCATTTGATATGTCTCAAGTGTCTAAAACACTATGGGAAATCATCACACTAGCTTTCACTTCTCTCATATATCATATCATGGATTTTATGACACTAATAATTGGCTCAAGTGTATTAGTCATGGTTTTACTTTCCTTTGAGGACAAGAGTTGTAGCTTTGAAAAATAGTCTTACTTGAGTAATGTCCTATGTAATGTTGAGTGTCTAAAAAATCATAGCTCTAAATAATTGATGTGACTTTGCCCTAAGTAGGTTTGACTCTAAAATTTTCTATCACTCAAAAGTCATAGCTTTGTAAAAAGGTCACAGCTCTAACTTGAGACTACCAATCCACATTAAAGATAAAGTCATGGTGCTAGGACATGGTCATGACCTTTAGCACTCATAGGGTACTTTCTTGCTATGACATTGAATTAAGGTTGTAGCCACATTTACATTTTAGGAAATAAGTATGGATGTGACTCTCTGATAATATCATATCTACTTAGAATATATCATATAGTGAAAAGATTGTGCTAACAAATTGGTAGGATCATAGCATATACAGATTTTCATGATCTTTTTAGAGTTTTGTCCAAAAATAGATGTTAAAATGTTGCAAGACTTCATGTCCTACACCCTCAGCTAATCACTTTCAAAAGCCTATCAATTTCATGACTATTCATAAAACTCACCAAAACTTCAAAGTCATAAATTTAATTCATAATTTCTACCATTTCATGCCTACACATCATCATAAATCATAAAGTTCCATAATACCTAAGAATATATGATAGTTTGAACAACATACTAACTCACTAACTAAAATAATTGTTTATCATCGAGTAATAACTTTCTCTAATATGACAAAGTCTTCATCATCTCTAAAAATATATTATGACTAGTTTTGAGTATATATGTTCTAAAAATCATGGGGCAACTTCAAATGGACATGCTGATAGTCATCCTATGGTTTTACTTCTGTTACTATTCTTATGGGTCATTGGATATATACATTCATTTATGTGGAGGATATAGATATTTATTACATCATAAATATAGAAAATGAATAATTGGTTTACTTCCCAAGAAATGTTATGTTTAACATTTGTAGCTAGACCATCAAAATCTTTTTTCTTCCAATGGAGATCTCTAATGTCAATGCTATGTTCTCAGTATACTATTTAACCTTCTTCTTGTTTATTTCTACATTCAATCTTGTTTCAGCTACACTTGTTTTTTGCGTATTTCCTTTATTAGATGTCATGACTTTTGTGAATGTCGTGGTTCCTTCTTCTATGCTAGTTTATCCATTTTCTTCCGAGATTTTCAAAGCACAGTGCTAAGAATAGCTATGGCTTTGCCTTTAAGATTTTCTTTACCCTTTTCTTCTTGTATATCCAAAATTACAATGATGAGTGAAGTTGTATCTTTGTCTTGAAGCTCTTACTTGCTTTTTTTTCATTATATAATTCCAAAGTTATGATACTATGCATAGTAGAGGTGTCAAATGGCCCTTACCATGCTAGCACATGCCATTTTTGTAAGGCACAACCATGCAACAATGCTATGCCAATTACGACATGGTAAAATTCTCATACCATGATAGGCATGACACATTTGCTTGATCCACCATCCCAGCATGACATGGTGGCACAACCAAGTGCATGGCCATGTTGAACCATGCTGAAGGAGCATTCAAAACCCATTGTGTGAAAATGCAACGGTTGGTCACCCGAGCTGGTTTTGCTTACCACCAGGCCAGACATGTAAGTCGTGCCTCACCTGACATGAGGCATGGCTCATACTAGCATAGAATGGCTGATCCTATGCCATGGGGCAGCCCAACCTAGCATGATGCATTATTCTGGACTATGCCATGTAAGGCCAAGCCTGGCTGAACTAGGCAGGGCTATAGGCCAAGCCCATGTGACACCTCTAGTAAATAGTAACAGCCTTATTTTTATGTTTCTGAATTACTATATCATTTAGTATCCCCAAAATCATGATGTTGGGCACAATCGTGGCTTTGCATTCAAGCTCTCCTTGACCATTTTATTATGTAACACCAAAATTATTGTATTGTACATTGTCATGGCCTTGTGTTTGATTTGCTCCTCCAATATTTTTATCTCAGTCTTATCTTTCTCTATTAAACCATCAACTTCTTTGGAGATGTCAACATAAGATTCCTTTTAGGTCATGACTTCAAAGAATACTATGACCTAATAGCAGACATCTTTCTTTATTTTCTCATTTTTATTGCTTCAATATAATTTTTCTTCTTCATACTTTTCATCGTCAATATTCTCACAACTCTAAGTTTATTTTTTTGCTTCATTTCCTTTGTCTTCATCTTGCCAATAATATTTTATAAAATTATTTTACTAGAATTTCATTTTTTGGTGTATTATAGTATGGAAAAAATTATTGATTCTCCAATACCCTATTGCATCATCATGTAGATCTCATAAATCATTATAAAGATTGAACTTTATTTATTTCTCATTGATATAGAAAAGAAACTCCCCTTTGTTGACATCGATAATAGCTTGTCCAATGACCAAATATTGTCATCCCAATATTAATGGTATATAATTTTTTTCCTCCATATCCAATATAATGAAATCGACTAGAAAATGAGTATACCCACCTTGACAAGTGTGTCTTTGATAATTGCATATTGGTGCATTATAGTTTGAGTTGTAATTCATAGTGAAAGAAATATTAGAATAATTTTTTGATATTCAATCTTTATGCAATTAAAAGAAACATATAGTTTATACTTTGTCTCGACTCACACAATAGCTTTCAAAAAATATGATTTCCAAAAGTGCATAGTATAGTAAAACTTTTGAAGTCCTTAAATTTCTTCAAAAGTTTTCTCTATATCATTGCACTATACTTATCGATCATATTCATTATCTCATACATTTCCAACTCACTCTTACTACTTATTATGTATTTCATAAATTTCATGTAGTTCACCATTTGAGCTTGAGCAAATAATATGTTCACTTCTAACTTCTAGAATATATTGAGAAACTTTTCAAAGTATTTATCCAATTTTCTCTTTCTATATCATTGAAGGATGGGAAGATTTATCAGAAACTTACTTGTTGCTTCATTCTGATTTATTTCTTTATCTCTATAGCATTGTGAAACCTCCATTAATTCCACAATATGCCCATTTTCTTTTTTTTTTGTCATCTTTGGGTGAACATGGGATTGCACTTCTTTTGAAGTCATAGCCTTATTAGGTGTTGCATTATTATATCATTGATATTCCTAGTTCTTTTTAGTTAGAGAATTAGCTTCTTGGAAATTTTCAAATAGAACTTTGATTTTTGAGAAACTCTTGGTATTATAACACCTTAAAATTACATAATCCTCTTGCTCAATATATATTTATAGCTTTAGAGCCATGACTTTTGTGAAAGTCATAGTGCTATCACTCCCAAAAGTTCAAGAATCTTTTTATTTGGATTGTCATAGTGGCTCTTTCTAGCTTCTAAGAAATATAGCAAAGAAATTTCTTAGATTGGCTTCCATATTACTTGACTAATTATTTACTTCTCTTACCTTCATTGATATTACTAATTCTTAGAGTTGTTGCTCTATATTTCTCATCATCAAACTTATTTGATTCATTCTCACTCTAAGCACTGATTATCTTGGGTATTATTTTTCTTTTTTAATCAAGTACTTGAATAATTATCTATCATCATGGGCCTCCGATTTCTCCTAAGATATGGTAGTGAATGAGCTATTGGACAACTTTCTCTTTATCACCTTGGGGTTCTTTATTCTTGACAATGCCTCACACACACTTTTTATCTTCTATTTATCTAGGAATCACTCTACTAGTTATTTTGATTTCTAGGTCTAGCGGAATTAGCTTTATCTCTAAGCTTTGACTCATATAAGGGTGATAAAAAAAGGAAATAAAATTGAAAATACAAAGAATGCAATAAAAAAAACCAAAATACAAATATCCACCTTGAAAATACATGACTTAGCTTTTATATTCTAGAAAATTTATCAAACCCAATCCTATTTAAATTGTTAAAAAGGAATTAATTTTTTATAAGGATAATTAAATTAACTCATATTAACTAAGAAAACTAAATAATTCTTGGCAATAAAAACTTGTTTTGACTTTGTTATCTCATCTAATTTTATCAGTTATGTGATGTCCTAAAAGCTCAATAATGAGAGTATCTCACCAATATTGATCTGAAAATATATGGGTTATACAAGTAGTAAAGATGAATTTCATCCATATATCAATCACATAAAGATTGTATCAGTAGTTTGGTAATTTAACAATGAGATAACTCATTTTTAGTAAAATAGATATTAAGATTATGAAAAAATCTTATGACATAAGTTTATTCATTTAATTTATATGATATATGATTAAGTTAGTTTGACTTATATTATATTTGGATATAGATTGAAGATTGTGGTATTGTATTATAAACTTAGTGCCCTAACTATATATAAGGTTGTTACTAGCAATTAGCATGTCTCAATGATGGTTACCTTATAGATATTACCTCTTTATGTCACCACTGAGATAATAAATCATCTTTGCTCAAAAAATAATCACAATATCATATCTTTTAGAAAACTTCATTAATTATCCTTAATGGTTACTTCATATGCATACTCTTATTATCTAGCCTAAGGGATCTCAAAGACCAAATATCGACATGATTTTCAAACAAGTACACTTTCTCCTATGTAAGTGTTATATTCATATAATTAATATATTCTTTTTTTAAGATTCACTAGTAGGAACTATATGAGTAAAAGTAACTCACAAGATTTTTCACCACCTTATGAGTCATAAATATACTCATAGATGTCCTAAAGATTTCATATTTCTATTCTCCTCAGTGATGATGTGACTCTCACACTAAAGGTGAATTATAATGAGAATACTTTATATAATATATATTGCAATTAAGAACTAGTTCATTTAAGATATGTACAAAGGATTACTATATAAAAGTATTTGCATTTTTGGCTTCATAAGCACACACTCACCATTATTAATATACTCAAATTTTAGGTTTAACCATATAGAATTATCTTACTCATCACACTCATAAGAGTTATTACTTTTTGTTACCATATGTGCAAGTGAGCTTTATGGTTTACCTATTATAGTCAAAAACTTAGTTCAAGCTTGAGACCATAACTCTAGAAAGCTGTCGTGACTCTAGAATACATTCTAATCTTTTCATAAAGCATAATCATGAAATTGGAAATGACTATGATTTAGGTCTAATACCTCGGTAACATAAAGTTAAATGTTGTCATGTGGTCATAGCTTCATGTATTTGTCTTTTTATCTTTAATAAAGAGCCATGACATTAGAAATATTCATGATATGGTGAATGACTTCTCATATTATTATATGGATGTGGCATTATGATAAAACCATGATGTTTACATTGATCATTTTGGACTAATATATGGTAGTAATGTTGGAAATTATACAAACACTAAGATGGTCTCTCTTATGTATCTTGTGGTCACAGAGGTGGGCAATGACCATGATATAGAATTTATCTTTTATATATCTCAAGTGTTCATGCCATGTGAGTGGCCATGACACTAGCCTTCACTTCTCTCATATCTAATATCATCATAATACTGTAAGGATATCATGTCACTAGCAATTAGCTCAAGCATAAAAATTATAACTTTGCCTTCATTTGAGGAGAAGAGTAACAACTTTGGGATGTACTCAATTAATATTTTATATGACTTTTAGTATCCAAAAAATTATGGCCCTAAATAATTATCATGACTTTTATCTTAGTAATTTTATCTCTGTAATATTCTATAGCTTAAAATTCATGGCTTTATAAAAATATCATGGCTTTAACTTGAGACTAATGAGATATATTAAAAATAAAATCATGGTACTAGGATATAGTCATAACCATTAATTAGTACACATGAGTTACTTGGTTGCTTTGATATAGAATTAAACTCATGGTTACATTTCAATTTTATCAAATATGCAAGGTTGTGACTATATGATAATATTGGAGTCATTAAGAATGTATCACATAATAGAGGATTTTGATAATGAGTTGTTAGGATCATGACATACGAAAATTGTCATAACATTTTAGGTAGAGTTTTACCAAGAATAGATGCCAAAACTTTTCAAGAGTCCATGCTTACATATTAAATCATTCATCAATACTCACCAAAACTCAACAACTTCAAAACCTTTCAAGTTCATGACTATTCATCAATACTCACCAAAACTCCAAAGTCATGAAATTATTCCATAATTTCTTACATTCCATGCCTACACATTATTATAAAACAGCAAAATACATATGAATATTTTATAGTTCAAACACTTAATACCTATCAACATTCATCACTAAACAAGTCTTGTTCAACTTATGTTTGCCAATTTCCATCAATTCTAAGTAGTAGAGTTCATCTCTTTTAACATGACAACCAAGAGTTCTTCAGATTAGAATATCCTAAAAAGCATAAAAATAGTACCAAAAAGTAATATTGCGGTTTATTTCTGGGGTAATTTAGCTTACAAACAATAAATTATATTCAATACAAGGAACAATCAAAACTATATCAAGGGTCATGACATTAGATAAGACAAGGGATGCCTCTCCTATAATAGGAATGGTACCACCATTTGATATGGATATGATGTGTTGAGAAGATAGGTGAGATGCTACAATTCACTAGTGTCTCTTATCATATGATTTGATGCACCAGTATCAATAATACAAGAATTATCCTTAGATATAACAAAAAGAATGTTAGCCTTAAAAATGATACATAGTATGACCAATATTGCTTTTCTTGTAATGTTCTTTGGTTTTATTTTTTGAAAAATATTACCATTAAGGATATCCAATAATCTTATGGTAACATTCCTTTGAATGGCCCGATTCAAAACATTGATTACAAACATAATTGCTTGACTTTCTTGGCCCTTGATTAATATTCCATTTTGTAGAGTTCAATCTTGCTCATCATTGGCTTTGATTGGTTAGCACGATTATATTTTTAGAAAATAGCCTAGATGTACCCATGACATGTCATTGTTGTGAATTTTTTTTACACAAGCATAGCTCCACCCAGGCCTAGATTTGGGTCTTATTTGAAAAATTTTTCCATGAATTTGATTATATTCAGAATTAAAACCATTGAAGAAAATATGAACTGCCAACCTCATCATCATTAAATAAAAGTTGTATAACTCCTTCAATATATTCTTCTTGGGATGTATTTTGGTGATCAATTTTTTAGAAAATTACAATAAATTCATTATAATATGTAGATAAATATCTATCATTCTGAGTGGTTGAAAAATACTTTTGATCTATTTTCTACAATCGGCATGTTTCAACAGATCCATCATAGAAGGTCCTCGACACTATCCCTCATATCTCTTTTACTATAGTAAGATGAATAGAAGAACCAAATTGATGATCCAAGTGTCATTGATACCATGTTAAATAGAAGAACAAAATTAATAAATAGGAATTATATTTTTTGATTACATCTTAGAGTAGGTCTATTTATACAAATAGTGTGAATGAATTTGTCAAAAATGACAACTTTATTAATCTATAACAATTCGCTATGATTTAATGGTCAAATTTGAGTTTCTCCAAGAATTCTTTGTACACACTAATCATGTCACAAATCTTGTTCGCTCACAAAGATATTATGATGACCTTGGATCAGGTTACTTTAATTTTGTATCCAATTTTATGTGTGATATATGCTCCAAGTATATAAGTTTTAGTACTATATGAACATATATGATATTATTAATTTTGCATCATATATGATATTCATGTTATCACTTATAGTGTATCATTTAATTAATAGAGCACTAGTAGTCTAAGTATGCACCAAATATATAAGTTTTTTTTCCAAAATATTATACTTGTTTTTTTAATTAAAAAAATGGTTGTAATTTTTTCATTTCACCGTGAAAACATCCAACAAATTAATTTCATTTCAGCTTGGTCATTGCTCAAGGTTGGAAAAAACCTATCTAACATAATTAATGTGCTTGATTAAGCCTGAATTTTTGATTGTTAAAATATGCTGGAATTTCTCATATCCTTTTCCAGGGCAACCCATTCAAACTAGGCTAGGCAACTAGAAATGGAATTACCACCCTCATATATGATATTTCTTGAAGACTGGATCTATTTTTTCAAATCTAAACTTGAAAACATGTTCCACAAAAAACATCCAACTTTGGCTATAATGGTCACTTCTCTAAAGATGGTGAATCCAAATAACCATAACTAGTGAATTAAGAAAACTAAAAAGTGATATATTTAACCAATCATCTTCTATGGTGGATATTCTTAATTTTGAGTCTAGGTCATTCAGATAATAGTTTCCAAATCATCACGCTAGAAGAGTTCCTAAGCTATATATGAATCTATGCCAAACGCGCTCCACCTTCATCATAGTTTCTTTCAATTATGTATAAGCAAATAGAGCACCATCAAGTGGTTGCCATAATCATCATTTTATTTATACTTCCCAATACTCTCCATCAAGGTGGCTAATGGCGTGTAAATACACTATAGAACAATATTGAATAACAAAGAAAGAAGTTGGATAGATATGAGAGAGGTTTAGTGAACATGTTCAAAAAATTATTTTGGCATCTAATGGCAACATTTGAGAATTTTTGAAGCAACTATCTCATGATCAAATGATAATTTATCTCAATGTTCTTAGTTCATTCATAAAATATTTGATCAGAGGTAATATGCATAGAAACATGATTATCACAATATAGAAAAGTAGGAAAATCAAACATGACATGAAAATCTTGAAGAAGTTGTTGCAACTAAATAAGCTCGCTACAATAGAGGAAAGGGCTCCATACTCAACTTCATATGTGAATCAATAGATGGTGGCCTACTTTTTGGCCTTCAAAGAGACTAAATAATCTCTAATAAAAATGCAGAAATATGTAATGAATCAATAAGAATCATGGCATGACCTCCAATCAACAATAAAAAATGCTTTCAAATGAACTATAGCACAAGCATAAAAGCAAGCACTTAGTTATAAGGAAGAATTAAAAAAAATAACAATCCTTGGCTAAGGCTTTTAGTGAGATAAAGAAGTTTCACAAGTCATAGATAGTATGTTATATCATAAAGTAGTTCATTTGCAATAGCATTTAAATGTAGTTTTGGATCCATTGGAATCATAATTATTTTACAATCCAAGCAACATGTGTCCTCCAGCAATTGTTAGGTGTAATGGTATTGTGAAAGTACAATGCCATGCTTGGACTTAATAAATTAGAGACTAACTAAATAAGAACTTGAGACAACTAAGATCCTAGATTATAAATTTTGCATGCAAAAATTATTTGAGCACATAATTAGTTTGAGATGGACTAGTAATAATGACATTGTACACATGGACAACAAGAGCAATAGAAAAGGATCCATGAATTTGGTGAAGAAAGAGCAATCAGATTTTGACATAAGAAAGCCTAACTTAAGCATAGCTTGAAAAAATTTTGAATACTATTTTTTCGAAGCTTGTTAGACGTCATACTTGATTTGTGATTCTTGCCTACCAGTTTGCTTTGAGATGGCGAGGACTCACCTTGTCTAAGATAGCCTAAATATAGATCCATATGGATTTCCTCAAAAAGTTTTTCATTTAAAAAGGCATGGTTGATATCAAGTTGAGCTAAATGGAAATTATGCAAGGCAGCAAATACAAGAGGAACATTCATAGTCATTAATTTTGTCCTTTGAGAAAATGTTTCAAGAAAGTCCAAATTTTCTTGTTGTGTATAGCCTTTAGCTATCAAACTAGGTATGTGTTCAATAAATTTATATGATATAAGTTTGATCTTATAAATCCATTTGAATCCAATCGTATGTTTTTTATGAGGAAGAGAAGTGATGGTGCAAGCATTATTTTCTTACATAGCATTCAACTCTTGATATATAGTCAACCTCTTTCCAAGATTCTTTACTTGCTAGTAATAGTATTGAAGCTCAACCTGAGATGATATATGAGCATAAGTGATGTGTGTGAATTAGAAAGGTAATGATAAGTGATGGTTAGAGATTAGATAAGTTGTAGAAATGGTAGCATGAGTACAAGAAAAAAATAAGCAAATTACATGAGTACAAGAAATGGTTAGAGATTGATAAGGTTGATGACTCACTCTTGTAATGAAGTAGAATCAATACTACAATAAGTTTGAGGTTGGGCTTGATTTAAATCAATTATTAGAATATTATCTACTAGAAAAATATCTATTGAAGTAGAATTAATAATAGAATAAGTTGAGTTTTTCATGAAGAATGTGAAAAAACCAAATCTATAAATGGATCGGTAACTTAATTTAAATCAGTGATAACATGAAATGGAAATACTTTCCCATGAAATACCACATCTTATGAAAGAAAAATTTCTTTGGTTCACATCATAGAATTAATAACCTTCCACACCATGCAAATAATCAAGGATAGCACAAGCTCGAGTATGAGGTCGGACTTGGTTTGAAGATTAGATAACATGGAAATAAATAATGACAAGGAAAGATTAAAAAAAAGTAATTAAAAGTTATTTTGTATAAAAAAAAATAAAAAGTGTGTTATCTATCAATAGTGAAGACTTTTTGTTGTGCAAGAAATTTATAATGATACAATTTTTCTAATAGGAAATTGGAATTTTGGATTGAAAAAAATTAATGATCAAGCCACATTTAAGAGATGATGATGTTTTTCACTCCACAATGGAGTTTTGTTGAGATCTTTTGAACACATGAAAATTAATGCAAAACTTCTTTATCTTGAAAAAACTCAGCAAAATATAGCTCATTTCCATTATTGTATTGAAATGCTTGATTTTGATATTAAATTGAGCTGAAACCATGATGAAAATTTTGATATCATGTAGGCATCATCAAAATTATTTCTCAACAAATAAACCTATGTGAAATTAGTGTAATCATAAACAATAGTCAAGGGTGATAACTAGTATATGAAATAGTTTGACATTATTCCCAAATCTTACATAGCACAAGATTAGAGGTGTCAAATGGGTCATGTTGTGTTGGCACGACCATTTTTGAAAGACATGATGATGGCACTATGCCATGCCAGACACAACATGGTAAAATTTCCATGACATGTCAGGCATGGTTGCTCGGTCCACCGACCCAGCACGACACGGTGGCACGATTGAGTATATAACCATGCCGGACTGTGCCGAAGAAGCATGCAAAACTTTATGGGTGAAAACTCAATAAGTGGTCGGCTAATATGGTCGCCCATTTACAATTGGCCACGTGGCCAATTATTTTAAAACAATTAGACTAGCCCATTTTGGGGTGGTCCCATTTTTTAGACTAACCCATCATCGCCATGGGGTCGGTCTAATTGTTAAAAAAACAAATAACACAGGTGACCACTAATTGTGTCTGATGGGGCCCCCTTTGGGCAGTCACCCAAGCAGGCTTACCGTGCCACTAAGCCAGACACACGGGTCATGCCTGACCCAGCACGAGGCACAACTCATGTTGGTCCAGCATGAGGCATGACTCATGTTGGCCTAGCACGAAATAAACCATTCCATGGGTGTCTCTATCCAACATGAGAGATGATTTTGGATTGTGTCATGCCCGGTTGGGCACTACTAAACCAGGTTGAGCCATGGGCCATGCCTGGGCTATCTAGACATTTGAAACCTCTACACAAGATCAAAAAAAATTTGACAAATGCTTATTAGATTTGTTGGGTCTGCCCGAGTTGAAAAGATATTTTTTTTTATTTTTTTTTGTTTTTTTAAATTATGGAGTATGCTATTAAAATACATGGAAAAAAAATCTCATGTTTTATTTTAATTACCAAAAAAAATAAAAACATAAAAATTTTTTCTTAAAACATTGAGAAAATGGAATGTTTTTGCAAAGAGGACATGCATGGACCATCTTGGATGAGGAAGTGTCCTCATGCTATCCTTAAAAAAAGAGAAATGTGCATGTTATTTTTAGTAGTGATGGTGTGCATTTTTTTTTTGAAATAGGCTCGTGTGTGTGCATTTTTCAAAATCATTTATTACAATATCTAGACAAGGTTTTTAGGCAAATTTTTTAAATAAAGTTAGTTTTATGCTAATTTTAATTTCTAGTTTTTGAGTTCTAGAAACTAAGAAAAAAGGAATTAGATCTTGGATAATTTTGAAGAATTAAAAGCTATGGACAGAATCTTCTATTTAGCCTAGTAATGGCAATGCTATCATATTATTGATTTTAAGTTGTATATGGATTTATATCCTAAAGTATCTCTTTATATATATTTATATATATTAGAGTATCTATTTATCTTTCTATATGTCTATATATATATATATCTATATCTATATCTATATGTCCATCTGTAATCTATATATCTATTTGTCTATATGTATATCTGTCTATATCTCTATCTGTCTATCTCTTTATTTGCTTATCTCTCTCTATCTCCATCTTCTATTTATCTATCTATCATTTTGTCTATCAGCCTATTTGTTTATCTATCTATCTATCTATATATCCTTCTATCCATCTTTCATTCTTTCAATCTGCCTATCTATCTATCTATCTATCTATCTTTCTTTCTATTTATTATATCTCTCAATCAATTAATCAATTAATCAATTAATCAATTAATCAATTAATCTGTTTATCTAACTATTTGTTTATCTGTCTATTCGTCGATCTACTATCTATCTAATTATCTACATATTTATCTTTTTATCTATCTATATATCTTTTTATATGTCTATCTGTCTATCTCTCTATCTGTCTATTTCTTTATCTCTTCCTGTCTATCTATATATCGATAAATCTATCTATCTGTCTGTCTATCTGTTTGTCTATCTATCTATTTGTCATAAATAGATAGATAGATAGACACATAGATAGATCGACAGATAGATGGATAGATAGACAAATAGATGGATAGATAGACTGATACACAAATATATAGATAGAAAGATAGACAGATGACCAGATTGACAAATAGATAGATATACCAAAAGATATATATATATATATATAGATAGACATATGGATAGATAAACAAATAGACATATAGACAAATAGATAGATAGATGAAATATATATATATATATATATGATATACATATAGATAGATTGACATATAGATATATAGATAAATAAATAAATAAAAAGATAGACAGATAGACATATATATAGATAGATAGATAGAAAAATAGACATATATATAGATAGATAAACATGTAGACAGGTAGATAGATAGATAGATAGACAAATAGGCAGATATGTAGATATAAACATACAGATATGTAGATTGGCATATATAGATATAAACATACAAATAGGTAGATATATAGATAGATAAAGGTCAGAAGAAGTAGCGAGTGTATGACATCGGCTAGAAGGGTGTGGCTTTTTGTTCTAGCAGTCATGCTTCTAGTTCCTCTGTGATAGTAGTAGTAGATAAGGTTGTCGGACAACAAGTAATTGAAACAAATTAATGTTTTATATTTATGGAGACAAAAATGAAAGAGAATGATCAGTAGATTACACTTTTTAAAGAGGAAATATAGAAAATAAAAGAAGAGAATGATGAGATGAAAGAAATTAAGAATACAATGCAACAATAGATGCCCTATATGAAGTCACAGTCAGCAGCCTTGATGTGGCAGAGAGCTAACTGAGTTCTAGTAGAGAAACACCATAGAGAGGCAAGCAAAAATGAACCACCTAATGATGAGGATGATGATTTAGTTTAAAATGATTATATACTTAGGTTATCTTTTTGTTTTAACTATGTAATTATTGTATCAGAATAATTTTTGAACTACTTTTGACTTTTTAAAATATAATAAAAGGTTTATAGTATATGTTTTTATTCAATTTAATATACAAATTTTAAAATTGTAATTAAATTTTTTTGTAAAAAAATAAAGTTGTGAATATAGTTTTGGAATGAAAATTCTAGGGATTTTTCTCTTGCTAATTTAGCTAAAAATTTTTCTGTATATATTCTGTCAAAAGATATTAATTACAACTCTTAATTATGATTAAAATTAACAAAAAAATATAATTAGATAGAGTATTTCCATCATTTATAAATTTGCTATGGAGTTTTTTTTCTTGTTAATAATTTACAATGAGCACGGTAGCTTTGGATAATTTCCATCATAAATTCATTACTATTCTAATTTAGTGAGAAATTTTTTTATAATAGCTAGGGAAATTTACCTATCTATTATGTAGATATATTTTTCTATATGTCTGTCTATTTGTAAATCTATCCATTTGTCTATTTGTCTATCTATCTGTCTATCTATCTATTTATCTATATATTTATCTATGTCTATCTATCTAACTATCTATCTATTTGTTTGTCTATTTGTCTGTCTATCTATATGTCGATTAATCAGTCATTCTATATGTTTGTCTATCTCTCTATATATCTATCTATATATCCATCTATCTATCTATATATCTATCTATCTATCTATTTTCCTATCAATCTATCTATCAATATGTCTATATATCTATCTATCTATTTGGTTATCAATTTGTCTATCTATATGTCTATATATATGTCTATCTATTTTTCAATATATCTGTATATCTATTTGTTTATCTATCAGTCTATCAATCTATCTATCCATATGTCTATCTATCTGTCTAAATAATTGTATATCTATCTATTTATCTTTCAATCTATTTGTCTATATATCTATCTATTTGTCTATCTATCTGTCTATATATATATCTCTATCTATCTATCTATATATTTATTTATCTATCTATCTATTGATCTATCTATCTATCCATCCATCTATTTGTCTATATATCCATCCATCTATCTATCTATCCATCTATCTATCTATCTAAATATCTACCTAACTATATATCTCTTTATCTGTCTACCCAGTTGTCTAACTATCCATCTATCTTTCCATCTATCTATTCGTCTATGTATCCATCAGTCTATTTGTCTCTCTATTCATCTATGTATCCATCTATGTATCCATTTATCTATCTGTCTATCAATCAATCAATCAATCTATCTATCATTCTATCGGTATATCTTTTTGGCTATCTGTCTATCTATCTAACTATCCATCTATATTTCTATATATCTATCTAATACTCTATTAGTCGATTTATCCATCTATCTATTCATCTATCTATCTACATATATATTTGTCTATCTATCCATCAATTTATTTTCATATCTATCCATCTATCATTCCATCTTTCTATGAAGATTTATCTATCAAACTATCTGTCTATCCATCTATCTATCTATCTATTATTATATCTATCCATCCATCCATCCATCTATCTATCCTTCTATCTATACGTCTATCTAAATGTCTTTCTATCTATGTTACTATATATTTGTATATTTGTCTATCTTTCTATCTTTCTATCTATTTATCTATCTATCTATTTGTATGTCTATCTACATGTCTATCTATCTATTTGTATGTCTATCTACATGTCTATCTATCTATTTGTATATCTATCTGTCTAACTATCTATCTATTTATCCATCTGTCTATCTATCTATCTTTCTATCTAGCTATCAGTATATCTATCTACCTATCTATCTATCTATATATCAGTCTATCTATTTGTCTATCTATCTATATATCTATCTATATATTTAACTATCTACCTATCTATTCATCTTTCTTTCTTTCTATCAATCTATTATCTATTTCTTTATATAACTATCTATCTATTGATCTTTCGATCTTTCTATGAATAAGTCTATATATCTGTCAAACTATCTGTCTATCTATTTGACTATCTATCTATCTATCAGTTTATCTATCTATCTAACTATTTGTTTATCTATCTATCTATCTATTTGTATGTCTATCTATTGATCTATCTATCGATCTATCTATCTGTCTATCTATCTTTCTACATATATATCTATCTGTCTGTTTGTCAATTTATACATCTATCTATCTACCTATCTATCTATTTATCTATCTATTTATCTATCTATCTCTCTAAATTTCTATCTATTTGTCTATTTGTCCATCTATCTATCTATCTATCTATCTATTATTCTATCTATTTGTCTATTTGTCCATCTATCTATCTATCTATATGTCTATTAATGTGTTTATTTATTTGTTAACTATTTGTATATCTATTTGTCTATATATATGTCTATCTAACTAACTAAATTTCTATCTATCTATCTATCTATTTATCTATCTATCTGTATGTCTATCTATTTACCCATTTATTTGTCTATCTATCCATATATCTATTCGTCTATCTATCCATCTATCTATAAGTCTATTTATCCATCTATCTATCCATATATTTATCCATCTATCTATCCGTCTATCTATCCGTCTATCTATTCATCTATATATCCATTTATCTATCCATCTATCTATCTGACTATCTATTCTTCTATCTTTCAGTCGATCTATCTAACTATCCATCTATCTTTCCATATATCTATCCAATACTCTATTAGTCAATTTATCCATCTATCTATTCATCTATTTATCTATCTACATATATATTTGTCTATCTATCCATCAATTTATTTGCATGTCTATCCATCTTTCTATGAAGATCTATCTATCAAACTATCTATCTGTTTATCCATCTATCTATCTATCTATTATTATATCTATCCATATATCTATCCATCCATCCATCCATCTATCTATCCTTCTATCTATACGTCTATCTAAATGTCTTTCTATCTATGTTACTATCTATTTGTATATTTGTCTATCTATCTATCTATCTGTATGTCTATCTACATATCTATCTATCTATCTATTTGTCTATCTATCTGTCTAACTATCTATCTATCCATCTGTCTATCTATCTTTCTATCTAGCTATCAGTATATCTATCTACCTATCTATCTATATATCACTCTATCTATTTGTCTATCTATGTATATATCTATCTATATATTTATCTATATACCTATCTATTCATCTATCTTTCTTTCTTTCTATCAATCTATTATCTATTTCTTTATATAACTATCTATCTATTGATCTTTCGATCTTTCTATGAATAAGTCTATATATCTGTCAAACTATCTATCTATTTGACTATCTATCTATCAGTTTACCTATCTATCTAACTATTTGTTTATCTATCTATCTATCTATTTGTATGTCTATCTATTGATCTATCTATCGATCTATCTATCTGTCTATCTATCTTTCTACATATCTATCTATCTGTCTGTTTGTCAATTTATACATCTACCTATCTATATATCTATTTATTTATCTATCTATTTATCTATCTATCTATCTAAATTTCTATCTATTTGTCTATTTGTCCATCTATCTATCTATCTATTATTCTATCTATTTGTCTATTTGTCCATATATCTATCTATCTATCTATATGTCTATCAATGTGTTTATTTATTTGTCAATCTATTTGTATATCTATTTGTATATATATATGTCTATCTAACTAACTAAATTTCTGTCTATCTATCTATCTATTTGTCTATTCATCTGTCTGTCTATCTATTTACCCATTTATTTGTCTAACTATCCATCTATCTATTAGTCTATCTATCCATCTATCTATAAGTCTATTTATCCATCTATCTACCCATATATTTATCCCTCTATCTATCCATCATTCTATCCGTCTATCTATTCATCTATAAATGGGTAAATAGATAGATGGATAGATAGACTTATAGATAGATGGATAGATAGACTAATAGATAGATTGATAGATAGACAAATAAATGGGTAAATAGATAGACAGACAGATGAATAGACAAATAGATAGATAGATGAAATATATATATATATATATGATATACATATAGATAGATTGACATATAGATATATAGATAAATAAATAAATAAAAAGATAGACAGATAGACATATATATAGATAGATAGATAGAAAAATAGACATATATATAGATAGATAAACATGTAGACAGGTAGATAGATAGATAGACAAATAGGCAGATATGTAGATATAAACATACAGATATGAAGATTGGCATATATAGATATAAACATACAAATAGGCAGATATATAGATAGATAAAGGTCAGAAGAAGTAGCGAGTGTATGACATCGGCTAGAAGGGTGTGGCTTTTTGTTCTAGTAATCATGCTTCTAGTTCCTCTCTGACAGTAGTAGTAGATAAGGTTGTCGGACAACAAGTAATTGAAACAAATTAATGTTTTATATTTATGGAGACAAAAATGAAAGAGAAGGATCAGTAGATTACACTTTTTAAAGAGGAAATATAGAAAATAAAAGAAGAGAATGATGAGATGAAGGAAATTAAGAATACAATGCAACAATAGATGCCCTATATGAAGTCACAGTCAGCAGCCTTGATGTGGCAGAGAGCTAACCGAGTTCTAGTAGAGAAACACCATAGAGAGGCAAGCAAAAATGAACCACCTAATGATGAGGATGATGATTTAGTTTAAAATGATTATATACTTAGGTTATCTTTTTGTTTTAACTATGTAATTATTGTATCAGAATAATTTTTGAACTACTTTTGACTTTTTTAAATATAATAAAAGGTTTATAGTATATGTTTTTATTCAATTTAATATACAAATTTTAAAATTGTAATAAAATTTTTTTGTAAAAAAATAAAGTTGTGAATATAGTTTTGGAATGAAAATTCTAGAGATTTTTCTCTTGCTAATTTAGCTAAAAATTTTTCTGTATATATTCTGTCAAAAGATATTAATTACAACTCTTAATTATGATTAAAATTAACAAAAAAATATAATTAGATAGAGTATTTCCATCATTTATAAATTTGCTATGGAGTTTTTTTTCTTGTTAATAATTTACAATGAGCACGGTAGCTTTGGATAATTTCCATCATAAATTCATTACTATTCTAATTTAGTGAGAAATTTTCTTATAATAGCTAGGGAAATTTACCTATCTATTATGTAGATATATTTTTCTATATGTCTGTCTATTTGTAAATCTATCCATTTGTCTATTTGTCTATCAATCTGTCTATCTATCTATTTATCTATATATTTATCTATGTCTATCTGTCTAACTATCTATCTATTTGTTTGTCTATTTGTCTGTCTATCTATATGCTGATTAATCAGTCATTCTATATGTTTGTCTATCTCTCTATATATCTATCTATATATCCATCTATCTATCTATATATCTATCTATCTATCTATTTTCCTATCAATCTATCTATCAATATGTCTATATATCTATCTATCTATTTGGTTATCAATTTGTCTATCTATATGTCTATATATATGTCTATCTATTTTTCAATATATCTGTATATCTATTTGTTTATCTATCAGTCTATCAATCTATCTATCCATATGTCTATCTATCTGTCTAAATAATTGTATATCTATCTATTTATCTTTCAATCTATTTGTCTATATATCTATCTATTTGTCTATCTATCTGTCTATATATATATATCTCTATCTATCTATCTGTATATTTATTTATCTATCTATCTATTGATCTATCTATCTATCCATCCATCTATTTGTCTATATATCCATCCATTTATCTATCTATCCATCTATCTATCTATCTAAATATCTACCTATCTATATATCTCTTTATCTGTCTACCCAGTTGTCTAACTATCCATCTATCTTTCCATCTATCTATTCGTCTATGTATCCATCAGTCTATTTGTCTCTCTATTCATCTATGTATCCATCTATGTATCCATTTATCTATCTATCTATCAATCAATCAATCTATCTATCTATCTATCTATCTATCTATCTATCGGTATATCTTTTTGGCTATCTGTCTATCTATCTAACTATCCATCTATATTTCTATATATCTATCTAATACTCTATTAGTCGATTTATCCATCTATCTATTCATCTATCTATCTACATATATATTTGTCTATCTATCCATCAATTTATTTGCATATCTATCCATCTATCATTCCATCTTTCTGTGAAGATTTATCTATCAAACTATCTGTCTATCCATCTATCTATCTATCTATTATTATATCTATCCATCCATCCATCCATCTATCTATCCTTCTATCTATACGTCTATCTAAATGTCTTTTTATCTATGTTACTATATATTTGTATATTTGTCTATCTTTCTATCTATTTATCTATCTATCTATTTGTATGTCTATCTACATGTCTATCTATCTATTTGTATGTCTATCTACATGTCTATCTATCTATTTGTATATCTATCTGTCTAACTATCTATATATTTATCCATCTGTCTATCTATCTATCTTTCTATCTAGCTATCAATATATCTATCTACCTATCTATCTATCTATATATCATTCTATCTATTTGTCTATCTATCTATATATCTATCTATATATTTATCTATCTACCTATCTATTCATCTTTCTTTCTTTCTTTCTATCAATCTATTATCTATTTCTTTATATAACTATCTATCTATTGATCCTTCGATCTTTCTATGAATAAGTCTATATATCTGTCAAACTATCTGTCTATCTATTTGACTATCTATCTATCTATCAGTTTATCTATCTATCTAACTATTTGTTTATCTATCTATCTATCTATCTATTTGTATGTCTATCTATTGATCTATCTATCGATCTATCTATCTGTCTATCTATCTTTCTACATATATATCTATCTGTCTGTTTGTCAATTTATACATCTATCTATCTACCTATCTATCTATTTATCTATTTATTTATCTATCTATCTATCTAAATTTCTATGTATTTGTCTATTTGTCCATCTATCTATCTATCTATCTATTATTCTATCTATTTGTCTATTTGTCCATCTATCTATCTATCTATCTATCTATATGTCTATTAATGTGTTTATTTATTTGTTAACTATTTGTATATCTATTTGTCTATATATATGTCTATCTAACTAACTAAATTTCTATCTATCTATCTATTTATCTATCCATCTGTATGTCTATCTATTTACCCATTTATTTATTTATCTATCCATCTATCTATTCGTCTATCTATCCATCTATCTATAAGTCTATTTATCCATCTATCTATCCATATATTTATCAATCTATCTATCCGTCTATCTATCCGTCTATATATTCATCTATCTATCCGTCTATCTATCCGTCTATCTATTCATCTATATATCCATTTATCTATCAATCTATCTATCTGGCTATCTATTTTTCTATCTTTCAGTCGATCTATCTAACTATCCATCTATCTTTCCATATATCTATCCAATACTCTATTAGTCAATTTATCCATCTATCTATTCATCTATTTATCTATCTACATATATATTTGTCTATCTATCCATCAATTTATTTGCATGTCTATCCATTTATCATTCCATCTTTCTATGAAGATCTATCTATCAAACTATCTATCTGTTTATCCATCTATCTATCTATTATTATATCTATCCATATATCTATCCATCCATCCATCCATCTATCTATCCTTCTATCTATACGTCTATCTAAATGTCTTTCTATCTATGTTACTATCTATTTGTATATTTGTCTATCTATCTATCTATCTATCTATCTGTATGTCTATCTACATATCTATCTATCTATCTATTTGTCTATCTATCTGTCTAACTATCTATCTATCCATCTGTCTATCTATCTATCTATCTTTCTATCTAGCTATCAGTATATCTATCTACCTATCTATCTATATATCACTCTATCTATTTGTCTATCTATGTATATATCTATCTATATATTTATCTATATACCTATCTATTCATCTATCTTTCTTTCTTTCTATCAATCTATTATCTATTTCTTTATATAACTATCTATCTATTGATCTTTCGATCTTTCTATGAATAAGTCTATATATCTGTCAAACTATCTATCTATCTATTTGACTATCTATCTATCAGTTTACCTATCTATCTAACTATTTGTTTATCTATCTATCTATCTATTTGTATGTCTATCTATTGATCTATCTATCGATCTATCTATCTGTCTATCTATCTTTCTACATATCTATCTATCTGTCTGTTTGTCAATTTATACATCTACCTATCTATATATCTATTTATTTATCTATCTATTTATCTATCTATCTATCTAAATTTCTATCTATTTGTCTATTTGTCCATCTATCTATCTATCTATTATTCTATCTATTTGTCTATTTGTCCATCTATCTATCTATCTATCTATATGTTTATCAATGTGTTTATTTATTTGTCAATCTATTTGTATATCTATTTGTATATATATATGTCTATCTAACTAACTAAATTTCTGTCTATCTATCTATCTATTTGTCTATTCATCTGTCTGTCTATCTATTTACCCATTTATTTGTCTAACTATCCATCTATCTATTAGTCTATCTATCCATCTATCTATAAGTCTATTTATCCATCTATCTACCCATATATTTATCCATCTATCTATCCATCATTCTATCTGTCTATCTATTCATCTATAAATGGGTAAATAGATAGATGGATAGATAGACTTATAGATAGATGGATAGATAGACTAATAGATAGATGGATAGATAGACAAATAAATGGGTAAATAGATAGACAGACAGATGAATAGACAAATAGATAGATAGATAGACAGAAATTTAGTTAGTTAGATGTTTATCTAACTAACTAAATTTCTGTCTATCTATCTATCTATTTGTCTATTCATCTGTCTGTCTATCTATTTACCCATTTATTTGTCTATCTATCCATCTATCTATTAGTCTATCTATCCATCTATCTATAAGTCTATCTATCCATCTATCTACCCATATATTTATCCATCTATCTATCCATCATTCTATCCGTCTATCTATTCATCTATATATCCATTTATCTATCTATCTATCTAAATTTCTATCTATATGTCTATTTTTCCATCTATCAATATATTATTCTATCTATTTGTCTATATGTCCATCTATCTATATGTCTATCAATGTGTTTATTTATTTGTCAATCTATTTGTATATCTATTTGTCTATATATGTCTATCTAACTAACTAAATTTCTGTCTATCTATCTATCTATTTGTCTATCCATCTGTCTGTCTATCTATTTACCCATTTATTTGTCTATCTATCCATCTATCTATTCGTCTATCTATCCATCTATCTATAAGTCTATTTATCCATCTATCTACCCATATATTTATCCATCTATCTTTCCATCTTTCTATCAGTCTATCTATTCATCTATATATCCATTTATCTATCCATCTATCTATCTGGCTATCTATTCTTCTATCTTTCATTCTATCTATCCATCTATCAACACATCCATTTTTCGTCATTCTATCCATCTCTCTATATGTTTATCTATCCATCTATATGTCCATCTATCTATCCATCTATCTTTTTGTTTATCTATCCATCTATCTATCCATCAATTTATTAAATTTATATCCATTTGTCTATCCATCTATCTATCTTTCTATCTGTAATGCCATGTCCAGAATACCATGTTCACGTATTTGTTCTAGATTTTTGATCTATGTGGTTTTATAACCTAGAAGATATATTTTGATCCGAAACATAATTTTGAGCATAGTGTGCTCTACTGACTTCTAGTACATGTTAAGAAGTCTTTAGTATAAATCCCTGCCAAAAACCTTCGAAGGAACCGCGCCTCCTTCGTCTTCCTAGGGAAAGATTTTGCAATTTTTGTTGAGGAAGAAGTAAATTGCAAGCGAATTTTGAAGACAATGGATTTCTTAGTTAATAAGAAATCATTTTCGGATTTTGTTAAGAGGAACGCGCCTCATTCGTCTTCCTCGGACACTCAAGAAAAAAAAAATATCGAGGAACCCTCGATATTTTTTTCTGTCGAAGACCTTCGAATGCTCTCTGAACCTCACAAGCACACACTTGTTGGTAAATTCTCGCATGGTAGACCTCGTATTGATGATATCCGCTCCTTCTTTGAAGCTTTGAAGCTCAAAGCTTTGATTAAAATCGGGCTTATAGAAGATAAACACGTGCTGATACAACTATATTCCGAAGAGGATTTCCATCGTCTATGGTTGAAAGGCGTCTGGTATATCATGGGTTATCCCATGAGAATGTTCAGATGGACCCCTAACTTCACGACGAAGGAAGAATCCTCCTTGGCCCCGGTATGGCTGCTGTTTCCCATGCTTCCGATTCATCTATTTGATAAGTATGCTTTATACCGTATTGCTTGTTTGCTTGGCTCTCCTCTTCTTCTTGATGGTGCTACTGCAACACTCTCTAGACTGAGTGTTGCACGTGTTTGTGTTGAGCTGGATTTACAGAAACCATTACCCAATCGTATCTGGATTGGAACTATAGATGGAGGGGGATTTTGGCAACAAATCATTCGAGAATACCTCCCTCCATTCTGCTCTTGCTGCAAAAAGATGGGTCATGGTTTAGAAGCATGTTTAGTGAACAAGAAAAGAACAGATGACAAGCTAAAACAAGAGGAAAGAAAAATGGCAGTAGGTAGAAGAGGAGATTTGATTAGATATCAAATAAAACCACAGAATTCACACACTGCTCAATTAGAAATTCAGAATGGTAAGGTAGAAGAACTAAAATTAATTGAATATAACAAACCGAATATAGAAGATGAAAGGGCAGAAATAGAAGAGAGCAAGAGCAGGGAGTTGATTAGAAAAATTTCAGAATTAAATAAAAGAACTAGAGTTCAAATGAAAACTAAATTCCAAAAAAATAAAAGCTGGGCTGTCCTTGCTGAAGAGGACTCTGAGGAAGAATTTGAAATAAAAAGTTTGACCTCCCTCTATACGGATGTGGAGGAAAATGAGCTAAAGCAAAGAACAACTAAAGATGATATAAATATAGATAATTCTAAAACAAAACAAAAAATGGGAAATAAAGATTGGGCAATTGAGGAGTTAAAAATAATGGCTATCCAAGTAAATAGAGAATGGAAAGTGGAGAAAGGAGGAGAATTAAGCTCACTTAAAAAACCAAGGAAAATGAAAAAACACTTAAATAAAATATATGAGACCAAATACACTACTAGAGCGCAAGTTAAATCCATAAAGAATGTATAATTATATTTATTGGAATATAAGGGGAATTGCAAACTCCCCTTCAAGGAATAGATTGAAAAAACTAATATACATGCATAAAATTAATCTTGTTTTAATAGCTGAACCGATGGTGGAAAAAACTCAACTAGAATACTAAAAAACTATTTTAGGATTTAATCATGGTTACTCTAATAATAATGGTAAAATCTGGATATTGTGGAAAAATAATTTAGACATAAAAATATTAAAAGATACTAATCAATTAATAAACCTGAGTCTAAGTCAAAATGAAAATGAAATAATAACGATAGTTTATGCCAAAAATAAAAAAGAGGAGAGAAAAGAATTATGGGAGGAAATGAGAAAAACTGCCTTGGAAAATAAGCCCTGGATAATAGGTGGAGACTTCAATACGGTTAGAAATTTTAATGAAAAGAAGGGTGGTAGATCACCAAATAAGAGAGGGATGGCTCAATTTAATGACACAATAAATAATACTAATCTAATAGAAGCCAAATTTAATGGCTCATCTTTCACATGGTGCAATAACTCGAAAAAGAAGGCACAATATGGGCTAGATTAGACAGGGTCTTATTTAACCTTAAATGGTTAGAACAGTTTGGCTCTACAGAGGTTAATCATTTAAATAGATCCTGCTCTGATCACAATCCATTATTGATTTCTGTTAAAAGAATAATTTACACAAGAGGTTCTTTTAAATTTCAAAATTCTTGGTGCTTACATCATGAATTCTTGAATAAGATAAAGGACTCCTGGAATCTTGAGGTTTCAGGAAATCCGATTCAAATTCTAAATAATAAATTGAGTAGACTAAAGGTTGAATTAAAAAAGTGGAATAATGAAACATTTGGAAATATAATTAAAAATATAAAAGATGCAGAAGAGTTAGTACTAAAAAGTGAATTAGAATTTGAAATAGACCAAAGTATAATCAATAAAAGAACTCTTAGCAAGGCACAAGCGGAATTAAAATTAAAACTGTTAATGGAAGAAGCTTTCTGGAAACAAAAAGCGAAAATTAAATGGTTGAAAGAAGGAGATAAAAACACAAAATTTTTTCAAAAAGTGGCTAAACTAAAATCTCAAAAACATAGAATTAGGGGAATAAAAAACAATGAAAATGTATGGCTTGAAAAAGACTTAGATATATAAAATTACTTTACAAAGTTTTTTGAGAATCACTTAGGTGGAATAAGAGAGCTAAAAGGTAACACACTTATACAAAACATTGAGAATAAAATTTCTTCAGATGATAATAATATGCTAACAAAATTCCCTGAAGAAGAAGAAATTAGAAATGCAATTTTTAGTATGAATAAAGACAGTGCAGCTGGCCCAGATGGTTGGAACAATTGCTTCTTTCAGGTTTGCTGGGAAATAATAAAAAAAGATTTAGAAAAAGCCATAAATAGTATATTCTGTGGAGCTGATATAGGTAAGAAATGGGGTAGTTTTCATTTAATTCTCATTCCGAAAGTGGAAAATCCACAGAAAGGAGAGGACTTTAGGCCAATTAGTCTTTGTAATTCAATATATAAAATTTTAGCCAAAATTCTACAAAATAGATTAGCATTGCTATTACCAAAAATTATTTCTGAAGAACAAACTGGTTTTATGAAAAATAGATTGATTATGGATAATATCTGCTTGGCAAAAGAAATGTGCAGAGAAATAGGTACTAAAACAAGAGGTAATAATGTATTAATTAAGCTAGATCTTTCCAAAGCATTTGATAGAGTTGAATGGAGTATTCTCTGTTCAACGATGAGAAAAATGAGTTTCTCTGAGACATGGATAGATCTGATTTACAGATGTATATCAAACACATGGGCTAGAATTATAACAAATGGGAAAGTAGGAAAGGAAATAAAGCCAGTTAGAGGTTTAAGACAATGTGACCCGCTATCGCCATCACTATTTAATATTTATCTAGAACTCTTGATAGTTAATCTTAAAAATAAAATGTTAAATGGTCTTATAGGTACTTTTAGACAGCCAAAAAACATGCCTCTGGTAAGTTGTTTAGCATATGCAGATGATGTAATGATATTCACTAATGGATGCAGTAAATCATTAAGTAACCTGATAGATTTATTAAAATGCATGGAGGAAGAAACAGGTCAAAAATTAAACAAAAGAAAATGTCAATATATGATATCTTATAAAGCCCCAACTGCATTATCACATAGAATTAAAAATATCACAGGTTTCTCTCACAAAAAAGGAGAAATGATTTATTTAGGTTGCCCGATTTATGAAGGAAAGTTCAAGACAGAATACTTAGCGCTTCTAATAAATAAATTAAAAAAGAAAATTGCAGGATGAAAAGTAGAATATCTAAGTATGGGGGGCAGAATAACTCTTATAAAATATGTTTTAGAAAGTTTAATAATGCATAATATTATGATCACGCAGCCTTCAATCAAATTTATAAAAGAAATTGAAAAAGAATTAGCCAATTTTTTGTGGGGTAAAAAAGAGGGTAAACACAAACTTCATTGGAAAAAATGGAGAGACTTATGTTATCCTTTCCAAGAAGCTGGTTTAGGCTTTGTCAACATCATTGACTTAGCCAAAGCAGGGGCTAGCAAGAGATGGTGGAATTTAAAAGAAAATGAAAGTTTATGGTCTAAATTTATGCGGGAAAATTACCGCATAAAGGATGACATTAATAAAATAAAAAATAAAAGTAGGAGTTCACAGGTTTGGAATCAAATGCTTAAACAAAGAGATTTAGTGGAAAATTACTCTAAACAGACGAAAAAAGGATGGAGATGGACCTTATCTCCGGAGGGCACATTTTCGCTTAAAACAGTGAAAAATGTCTTAAGAAAAAAGAAAAAAGAACAAATATTATTTAAATGGGCTTGGAATAATGTCAATCCACAAAAAATTAAAACTTTTATGTGGAAAGTTTTATCTAATATTATCCCAATTGATAATAATTTAAAGCAGAAAGGTATTCAGCTAGTTTCTAGATGTGAATGTTGCTTAAATGAGATTGAAACATTAGATCACCTATTTTCAGAAGGGAAAGTAGCTGCAGAAATATGGAAAAGATTAGCATCAGAAATGCAGATAAAATATGAACATCTCCCTCTAAGTTGTAGGTTTAAAAAATGGTGTAATTCAAATGTTCCTAGCATGGCACAGAAATGGATTAAAAGTAATGTTCCACCAATAGTCATTTGGTGCATTTGGAAAGCTAGGAATAAAAGTAGATTCGAAGGGTATAATATGATGGTGGAAGATATCTGGAAAGAAATAAAAGAGGAAACAAGAAAAATTTCAGAGATATGCCCTATAAAAACACAAGGTTCAAAGATGGATAAGGATACCTTACAGTTTTGGAACCTAAAAGAAAAACCACTTAAGCAGTTTAAAACAATTAGCATAAAATGGGAAAAACCTGCAAGAGGTGTGTTTACTTTAAATACAGATGGTAGTTTCGATAGAGATATGGGGGAAGCTGGAGGAGGGGGATCAATTAGAAACTCGGAGGGGAAGTTAATTTTAGCTTTCACTAGAAGATTGCAAGCATCATCGGCTTTACATGCCGAGATATTAGCACTAAAAGAAGGAATAAGAATATGTAAAAACTTAGATATCAAAAATGTAGATATTCAAATTGATTCAAAAATAGTTGTAAATCTAATTAAAATACAGTCAATTATGTGGAAATATGAAAATGAGATAGAAGAAATTCTACATGATATAAATTCATTAGATTTCACTATAAAACACATCTTCAGAGAAACTAACGCTTTGGCTGATGCATTATCTAAAGATGGTAGGAAGAGAGGAGATCACGAGTATAAAGAAGATAATTTACCAAAAAAGTATTTTGGTATTATAAAATTAGATAGCATGGATTTCCCTTATATTAGAAAAATTAAAAATAATAATTTTTAGTTACAAGGATTTTCTTGTGTTTATTCTGGTATTCTATGTATGATGCTTAAACAGATTAAAGTTTATATCTTCATAGTCTCATCCTGGTCCTGAGGAATATTGCTATGATGGTTGGGATACATTGTAGTACAGCTTGGTAAGATTGCAGGTTTAGGGGGCTCAAAAATACAGTAACATGGCAGGTTTTAGTAAGCAATGTTTCTGTTTTAAAAACAAATATGAACTTTCTGCAGGTTTAGGGGTATTTTTTGCTTATTAAAACAGAAATATACTTTCATGCACTGTAGGTTGCTTATTAAAAAACAATAACACTACAGGTTTAGGGGGCTCAAAATTACAGTACAGCTTCTGTTTTACAGCCTTATTAATAAAAAAAAATGTACAGTAACATTGCAGGGCTAATTCGAAGGATCAAGACGGGGTATTTAATAATAGAGTAGATTATATATATGCATGTAGATCTTTCTTGCAGGTAACTAAGTAGATGAAAATGATATAAAGCTGGACATAGTGCCTGCTGTCTTTTAGTTTTCTTTTCTTATTATAGGTGCATGGAGTCTGTTTTTTTAGAATGTTGTATTTTCTGGAAGTCTGTGTTATTTGATATAAGTAGAAATTGTGTTTTTATGAAGTCTGTGTTATTTTAGAAAAGCTGGAAGTCTGTAAATTTTTAGTTGAGATGTGCTAAGTATGTAATTCATGTAAAGAAGCAATAGTAGAGTAAAGGAAGATCAAAGCTTAAAAATCATGGAGGGAGGCAGCCAAGCAGGGAACTCTTACAGCTTAAGATAGAGTTCAAAAATGGCTAGAAATATTCTGAAGATCAACAAAAGGATACATTAATGATACATCCAAGGAGTCTGCTGCTGAATTTTCTAGTTTTTCTGGTTGGAATTTCCAGAAATTGATGGTAAATGGGTTTTCATCTTATATGGATATGATGCCCTTGATTTTATGCAGGCTAGAATGTTTGTAGGTTAAGCAGAAAAGTTAAGAGCTGCTGATTACCAAGCACATCTGGCAGAATATTTATAGATACAAAGCAGAATTTAAAAGATGCAATGCTGATATTCAAGGCGGGATACTCTAAAAAAGCGATAGCATTCTAGCATCTCTCAAAGAGCAACATCACAAGAAGAATTCCAAATCAAAGGTCTCACCTTACAAGACATGGAAGAGACATGGACTCTTGAAAAAGACTGCATTTATCTTTACTATACGAATAAAGATTCAGCCATGGTATCATTAGAAAGAATTAACTTCTCAAAGCTTAAAGGAAGATCTCAAGACCTCAAAAGCATTTCCCTTTAAATTTATACGCTTAGTTTGATCTAAATGTTAAAGATTTTCTTAAATATTGGGTGTAATAGGGATAAGGGTAGATGTTAGTTTGTAAAAATGGTATTCCTCCGCCAAAAGAGAGGGTTATAACTAATAAATAACACTTAAAAAAAAGAAGTCTTTAGTATTTATCATTTGATTTAGTATTGTCATTACCGTGTTACTTAAACTTTATTTTCACTCGAAATATTTTCCAGACTTTTTATATTGAGATTTTTCTTAATTTTAGATTATTGATTATTTACTTATATTATTTAATTAATCAACATTCATTCCTATTATTTTGTTATTTTGATTAATATAGAGTCCAAACATCCTTGCCCAACAACTGGTTTTAGAGGGAAGTTTTAATTCCACCCAAAGAATGGTATCCAATCTTTTGTTTAGGAGGTTGTTCATCATTGATAATATGATACTATTCAATCTATTTATTAGCATCATATTAGTATTCAACTATTTTGATATCAATATAATGATTACAGATATATTTTGGTATATTTTTGTTTAAGTTGATTACATGTGATCAATATTAATTTTTTAATATTATGGAAGACCACTCTGTAATAATTAAGTTAACTAAGACTTTATTTTATTTGGAAAAATAATACTTTACATGTTACTAATGAAATGGGGGCAAACAAACTATGGGAGAAGGCAGAGTCTATGTTTGAAATGAACAAATTTAGAAATAAACTATTAATCATTAAACATCTAGTTAACCTGAAGTTCAAGGATGGTAATCTAATTCCAGCACACATCAACATCTTTCAAGGGATGGTGAATTAGCTCACATCCATGAAAATAGTCCTATAAATGAGCTACTAGCTTGTGTAATGCTAAGCTAACTTATAGATAATTGGGATAACTTTGTAGTTTCCTTGAGTATTTCACCACTTGGAAATATTATCCGAATACATGTTGTCTCAAAAAATTAATTATTTGAAGAAGCAAGAACAAATTAAAAGGGGCAAGCTTATCATGGTATTCTCATTTTATAGAGATGTGGTAGGAGCACATTGTCTCCTTCCAAAGCTAAATCACAAAGTAGAAAAATGGTCGAGTGTTACCACTATAACAAGTTGAGATATATGAAAAAGCTAACTACTATTCTTAGAAAAGACTACAACAATGATGCATGAGAGGAGAGAGACTTGAGGGAGAGACCAGTGTCACCTCAGAAAGTGACTTGATGCTGGTTAGAAATAATAATTCTGCTAATAAAGTATCTCATGAGGGTTATTGGTTTATTGACTCGGGAGCATCATTTCACATCACCTTGCATATTGACTTGTTTACTACATACATACCTAGTAATTATGGTATAATAATGAAGTATAATAGTGAGACATCATAGATTTTAGGCATGAGAGACATTTGTCTACAAATGTAGATAGGACATCAACTGATGCTAAGAGATGACTATTATATAACAAATATTTGTATGAACCTACAGTCTATTGCCATCTTGGATGACATGGCATTATTAGTCATTTTGGTGATGGTTAGTGGAAACTGATGAAGGGTACATTAGTCATTGGGAGAAGCAAAAAAGTAATTTTAGCACACATCTTGTGATCACTATGCATTCATCACTTGTCAGTTGGGAGATGATAGACTTATACATATATTATATATTGAAGACATACTAATTATTGGCCTTAATATAGGACTAATTGATAGGCTTAAAAGGTAACTGAGAAAATTCTTTTCTATGAAAGACTTAAGCCTAAGTCAGGTACATTTTATGGATGAGTATCATCCAGGATATGCCTTCTACGCATACCTGGTTATCTCAAGAATAATACATTAGTAAAGTAGAGACATGAGTCATGTCCTCTATGCCTCAACAGTTGGTAGTCTTATGTATGTTATCATATGCACTAGACTAGATATAGCACATGTCATCAGTATTATCAGTCATTTTCTCTCGAATGTAGGAAGATATTACTAGGCTATAGTGAAATCTATCTTGAGGTACTTATGGAGGACTTCTCAATTATATTGTTTTTTTATTCAAATATGGTAGGTGATTTAGATTCACCTCATGTTATCTTATAACTTTTAGAGGGGGAGCTATATCTTAGAAATCCAAGCTATAAATGTGCATAACATTATCAAGCATTGAGTGCTGGCTACTAAAACTTGAAAAGAAACTTTGTAGATGAAAAAGTTTCTTTCATACTTGGACATGCAAAAAGATACATATATTTTATGGTATATTAGTCAGAATATTTTACATCGATGTACGTTATCACTCTATATCGTACATCAATCTACAATATGCAAGGTGATGAAAACTCAATTATAATTGAAAAAGTACACACAAATAAAAATGTTGCCAATATACTCATGAAATCACTATCTTTGGTAAATTTTAATTTTTTATAGATATGTTCTAGTATGTATCTATCTCTCCACCTAGGGTAGATGAGAGATTTGTTTGGTCTACATGAGTTGAGTAATCTGATTTGTTTATTTTGTTTCTTTTATTTTTTTGAAGGCATGGAGTATTGTTATTTTTTTGAAGGCATGGAGGTTTGCCATGGCTTTTGATGAATTCATAGGATTTATCAAAAACCATTACAAACCTCTACTACCACAAATTCCTTATTATAAAGACATCAAGTTTAAGGCAATATCTATGGTGTTATTTGAATTGCCATTACTTTTTACTATAGAAAGTTCCAGAGAATAGTACTTGAATTATGGCAATTTTCAAGGCTATGACTCTCTACTCAAAAGAAATGACCAAAGCCTTGACATATTTCTAGTGCCATGAGTTTGGGTTACATCGGAAAAATGTATAAGCCATGATAATTTCCAATGCTATGACTTAGTACAACAAAGGAAAAATATGTAGCCGTGTTTATTCTCACAGCCATTGCCATCTGATACAAGAGAGAGATAAAAGCCATGACTCATTCTCAATGCTATAACTTTATATTATAAAGGCAAAATGTTCATCATGTCCATTCCCAGTACTCTGGTCATCTAATGCAAGAGAAAGACCAAAGCATCAGTCTATTCCTAGGACAAAAACTTTGTATTTTAGAGATGCAATTAGGTACCAAAACCATTCCCAGTTTCTTGATATTCAAATATTACAAGGAGAATTTTTCCATGGTTCATTCTTAAAAAGTTGTAAATTTCAAATTAAAGTTAACACCAAATTATTTTAGTATAAAAGGCAAAAACAAGAATTTTGAAAGAAAGTTTTTGGTGCATAAGATGATAGATGAAAGCTAGGGTGTTTGAAGCCAAATTTTTTTCAAACCTAGAGGAGATTAATAAGCAAAGAGGCAATACAAGGTACATGCATAAATCCTTGAGGGGGCATGAATTTTAACCTACCCTGGGGCAAATTAAAGGTACATAATTGAGTATTATAGATTTAAAATTTTATTTTTAGATAATATTGAAAGGTGTCATTAACCCAAAATTCTATAAGATATATCTTTAATTATTCTATGTAAATCTTTCCTTAATGTCAGGCAAAATGAGGTTTAGGGTTGACATATTTAATTATATGAGATGGAAAAATATAATGGAAGAATTTTATATTTGGATTTTGTTGTGGTTTGGATCTTGATGGATGCATTATTTATATAAAACTAAGATCAGGATTTTAGTATAGATGGGTTTGTGATCATGCTTACTACAAATAGGTAAGAAATAAAGCATACTCATGCATAATGTTAGGATGAAAATGACAACCCTTCTGATCATGATGCACGAGAAAAACCTATACTTTAAACTCCAATTTTTAGGTATGTTAATCATGTGAGTATGACACTTTTGAAACTAAAAGAATGAATGTGTATATAAACTAATCTATTTAGCATGTCTTAGAAGAACTGATCCTCGATTGATATGAATAATTTATAGAATATTTTTCTAATAGTTTTGCTTTTAGTTTGGGAGTGACATGTCATCATGAAGATGGTGAGATGTAAACCATGAGACATGTGTGATTGTGGGTGGCTCCTAAGGTGGTGATAATCTTACAAGTTCTTTTCAATCATACGACTACAACTAGTGACATTTAAAGGTAATTATATGTTAATTATGTGAGTATGATACTTATGAAGCATGCAAATTTTTTTACCATCATATTAGTTTAAATCAATATGACATATGAGATCAAAGAATAAGAATACACATATGAAGTAACTATATAAAATAGTTAATGAGTTGCTAAAAGGTATGTACTTTTGAATGACTCATAAGAGGGATAATTTATTGTTTCAATGATAAAGTACTAAAGGGATAATTATGATGAGAGTATTATTTGGGAGGGTTTAATAGTTGATAATCACCTTGTATGCCAATAGGTACAAGGACATTTCCACAATAATCAAACTATCATTTTGTATCCAAGCCCAATGATATCAAAACTATTTAGATAAACTATCATGCATAAAAAATATACCTGCCTAAAATTTAAGAATCTTTTCTAAAACCCACTCTTATTCCTTCAACTAGAGATTTAGTTGACTAATAGTTAGTTGATCGAACTACTTACATAGTTCTTATGAGATTGATATTTAAATGAAAAGTATACTTTACTACTTGTATGACCTATATACTCGTGAGACTTATTGGATGAGAGAACCCCACCCAATGAGATATTGGGACTTTGTCTAATCCTAATAACTTGGCATCATAACAATGGCACAACACTAACATGTCCAAACTATGCCTTTTTGTTGTTTATGTTATCCCTGACTTCATCTTATACTTCTCACAAAATGGAACCTAAATCAAAATCATGTCTATTTCTAGGTTACTCCTCAACCCAAAGTGCCTATCATTGTTATGATCTATCTACATCTACAAATATGTGTCTCAACATATCAACTTGTCAAAATAATTATCACTTTTACTCATCGGTCTTCTTCTTTCAACATGCTCTCTAAATCTGAGTCTACTTAGTTGTCTACCACTCGTGCTATTTTCTTACCCACCCATCCTTTTCTAGTTTATTAAAGTCAATAATATACATCATCTACATTGGTGTCTCTTTGCAAAGTTTCTTCACCATCTCTCTTTACTATCTCTCCTTCTAATAATCTCCATCACATCTTTATACTCACTAATAAACATATCATCAAACCATACTTAAAGTACTCTCTTCTTATATTTGCCTCACTTAGAGATCATGAACCTACATCAATCACACATGCACTTCATGGCTAAAATTGGTGTCATGCTATGTCTTAGAAATTTGATGCTCTCTTATGCAATGGCACTTGGGATTTCTTTCATCACGATCCATCTCAAAATCTTGTTGCATGTAAATGAGTGTTTTGTATTAAGCACAATCTTGATTGCTCTATCAATTGGTATGAAGCATATCTTATTCCTAAAGGATTTCAACAATGTCAAGGTATAGATTTTTATGATACCTTCAATCATGTTGTCAACCCTACTACAATATGTCTAATCTTTATTCTTGCTCTCTCCATTTGCTGGACATTTTGTCAAAAAGATATCAATACTACTTTACTTCATAGAAATCTCATGGAAAATGTGTTCATGGCTTAACCACTAGGTTTCTTTGACAGCAACTATCCATCTCATGTGTGCAAGTTAAAGAAGTGTGTTTATGGACTAAAACAAGCTTCTTGTGCTAGATAGAATGAGCTTTGATACTTTTTGATTTTGGATTTTTTAACACTCGTTCAAGCAGCTCTCTATTTATCTATCAAAATGCAGACTTTAATGCTTATCTTCTTGTGTACATTGATGCCCTGCTACTTACTAGCAATTATTCAATTCTTCTTGGTAAATTCATCTCCCAACTTGCTACATGCTTCTCCCTAAAAGACTTGGACCCCTCACATACTTCTTCAGAGTTGAGATTTTACTAGACTCTGCTGGAAATTTTTTCTCTCAATGCCTATTTATTATTCATCTTCTATAATGCCACAAAATGCTCTCTACCAAACCTGTGACCACACCTCTAGCGACATAGTCACCCATTCTCCTTCTAATGCCAGCAAGTATTGACAACCATTGGGTGTCTTCAATATTTACTTCTCACTCATCCAGACATTGCCTTTCTATCAATAAGTTATCTGAGTTTATTCATAAGCTGTTAGTCACACATCATGGTTCACTTAAACGATTTCATCATAACTTACTAGATTCATCTTCTCGTGGCTTACTTCTTCGTTGTCACTGATCATTATCTCTTGATGGCTATTCTGATGTTGTTTGGGTAATGGACACTAATAATTACATATCTACTAGAGTTTATATGGTTTTTCTTGGTCCCAATCTTATATTGGGAGCTCTAAGAAACAATGCTCTATTGCTCAAACCTCTACTGAAGCTGGATATCAGGTTATTGCTTTAGCTACCTCCAAACATCAATGGGTTACTCAATTTATTTTTTAGATTGATCATACTCCATTTCTAGCATCGATCATCTATAATGATAATATTGATGCCACATATCTTTGTTCCAATCATTTATTGCACTTTCATATGAAACAGATTGGAGTAGACTACTACTTTGTTCATGGATTAATCGGGCAAGGAGCCTTACTTGTCTCTCATATTTCCTCTTTAGATCAACTTTATTAATGCACTTAACAAATCTTTATTACGACCCACAATCTTTTGATGTGTAACTCAGATTATATAACTTGTGTTTCAACCCAAGTTGACTTTTCTTTATGACATCAACTTGTGTTTCATTTACCAAATTTTGTATAAAAAACATAATATCATCAATGAATAATATCATCAGTGTTCATCATTTTATCTTTCTATGTGTTCACTTACTTTTCTCTATCCAAACACAATTTTTGAAATAAAGTTTTTTAGCTGTATTTTACAAAAATTTTCAAGAATATTGAAACCACCCACCCATTAAGCTACAAGTTTGTGATGGATTAATATATGTGAGAAAAGATTTAGAAGAGAAATTTATGTCACATTTGACATATCAATATAGTGTTTCTTGAGGGCATCGAAGGATTCATACTCTCTAGTGATGTTTATAGAATAATAATCGTGTGATGTGTATTAATATGCCATGATCAGTAATGTCATGCCTTTCAATAATTGAAAAAGTGCAAGAAAACTTATTCTTGTTGATGGTTATTTTGAACTTTGTAATATGACAAAAATTTTAAAAGAATTTCTAAACTATTACTAATTGTAAAGAATATTGTTAAATGAAAAAGGATGTGTGTTTTTGAAAAAAAATAGCATTTTAAATATTTGCAAGTATTTGTTTTCTAAGGGTCAGACTAGCTCGAAGGAGAAATTTTAATGTGGAAAACTTAAAATGGTAAGTTGGATTAATCAATTGAACAACTTATGAATATTTGAAAATAAAGCATCCAAAATACATGTCAATGAAATGATTAAATAATCTTCAATTTAAATAAATCAAACTATATGAAATTATTGCAAAAAGACCATTAACAATTTTGGAAAAAAAAATTATGTAATCTTGAATGACAATTTATTTTTGTTTTATTCAAAAATATGTTTTGAACATTCTTTGGAAACTATCTATTATAAAAATATACACTAGAGTTTTAAAAATAGTAAAATTTGTTTTCTGATTTTTTTTAGAATAAAATTTTTTAACAAGCATTTATTTCAATTAATATGATAACAAAAGGATTGTTAACATTGTGTTTGAAATTTTAGAAAAACAATTATGTTAATTTTAAGGATACTATATTTCTATTTTTGAAAATAAAAATTTTGAACATTTTTTGGAAAACAAATTCTAGTTTATAAAAGAATCATTTAAACATAAAAACAAAACATTTTGTTTAAGAAAAACTTATTTTATATCTAAGAAAATACATTCGAGTTTTTCAAAAATATAGCCTGTTTTAGTAAATACTTATTTCATTTTCATCCCCTTCTTAAAGACAAACTAACATATAAATTTTAAGTTTGAAATCTTCTTATGTTGTTTTAGTTGGCACTAGTGTAGCCAAAATCTACACTTAAATAATTCTATACTCATATATATATATATATATATATTATTGATAAAACTAATACATGTTAAGATTTAGATCTTGTATCATAAGAATTTAACAAATTAAGAGGTTTTTTAATAAATACAAAAGTGTTTTATGTATATACTCAAGATGATTATTTAGGCTTAAGTGAAATTGATGCATTAGTTACATCGCAAATTAAAATGCTTTGTAAAAAAACTATAAAAAAGCATTTTATGTACACACATTAAACAAATATGTATTCAAACTAATTGTTATGTATAGGAAATCCACACACAAACACACAAATACACACACACACACACACACACACACACACACATTAGCAACACATTTATATATGTGTTAGTGTTATATATTTAAAATAATTTCAAGTATAACTATTGTAAAGAAAACTATACAGACAGATGCATTCAATATATATTGTATGTGGGTGTGGGTGGCATTATGTGTGTGCGTGTGTGTGCTATTGTGTGAAAGAGTGAGAGAATTAAAAATCAAGGAAATAATTGTGTGTGAAATGTGATTTCAGCATATAACTTCTTTGATTTGAATTATTTTTATAGTATGAGTAGCTACTGAATTATCTCTAGTCATATTTCAAAAATAACTTGCATATAAATAGGGTGACCATCCAATACATGTTTGTAAGATTCTTGAGCACCTTATTTATGTCCTTTATTCTAAAATTAATTTTCAAAGATTGAGCACCATATTTAATTTCTAATTTAAATTAATTCTACACCTATATATCTAATTTTAAGTGACTATTAAAAGATTGTAAATGAAAAAGATATTTGAAAATAAATGTTAAATAGATGGAATCTTACACATTTTTTTTGTGTTTATGTGTGTGTCAACTTAGGAACTAACATATGTAAAATCATAATCCCTCATTAGACAAAGTAAAATTCCAACTTGCACATATTTGGTGGAAATTAATTTTCTAAAAATTATATTTATATATTAAATCAAGCTGCATATATTTTTCTTTGAAAATTAAAATGGTAATATTTTATATCTACTAATCTCAATAAATTATAATTGAATAAGTACCAAGTATTATTTTATAGAAATGTAGGCGAAAAGTTGTAAATAAAAAGGGGGTCTTATAACCTTTTCTTTAGGGGGAGTTATGTTTTGGGGTATTTTCCCAAAAATTTTTAACATTTAGAAATTAAAATTTTGATATTTTTAGAAAAGTCACAAAACTTAAAATAAATTAAAAATAAGGGCACTCAAATTTGTAAGTCCTAAAAATAAGCTCCATTGAGCTCTAGGAAGCTCAATGGAGCTCTAATGAGCTCCAAAAAGCTGGATGGAGCTCCAGTGAGCTCCTTCATGGAGCTGGTGGAGTTCTGTCGAGCTCCACGATGGTGCTCTATTGAGCTCCTTCGTGGAGCTCGAGGAGCTCCAGCGAGCTTGATGTGGGGCTCGATGAGCCCTACGATGGAGCTAATTGGAGCTCCAATGAGCTCGCTAAAGCTCGATGGAACTCCTTCATCGAGCTCGATGGAGCTCGGTAGAGCTCTTTAGTGGAGCTCGAGGAGTTTCATCGAGCTCCACGATGGAGCTCCAGGAGCTCCTGTAAACTCCTTTGTGGAGCTCAATGGAGCTCATCGAGATCTACGAAGGAGATCGTCGAGCTCTAGTGAGCTCCACGATCAAGCTCATTCGTGGATCTCATGGAGTTCCATCGAGCTCCACAATGGAACTCCAGTGAGATCCTTCGTGGAGCTCGGCAAAGCTCCATGTTGAGCTTGCTAAAGCTCGATGGAGCTCCATGGTCGAGCTTGCTAAAGCTCCATGAAGGAGCTCGTGGAGACAGGCTAGAGAAGATGAGTGGAAAGATAGGGGCAAGAGATGAGAGCAGATGGGTGAGGGCGATGGGCGATGGGCAGGAAAGAGGAGAGAGGGGCGAGGGGCATGGAAGAGGGGAAAGAGGCGAGGGTAGTTTAGTACTAACGAATCTGGAAAAATACCCCAAAACATAATTCTCCTTTTTCTTTAGGATAAAAAGGTACCCACATATGTTTTCACTCATCACTAGGATAGCAAAGTGCTGCACAAATTCTTACTACCACCTATTTGAGACTTATACATGGAACTATTAATATGAGAAATATAGGCAAGAAGAAAAATATATTAATGCTTGCAGTTTCATTATAAAATATTTAGTTACAAGTTAAAAAATTTGTTGTGGTTAATTACATTAATTTGAGAGCACTCTTTTGCAAGGATATGTGGTTTAAAGAATTTAGTTTTATCAGATATATTCAGTTTCGTAGTATGACTCCCATGATACTTATCAAATTTTTTTGTCGATTTGTTTTGTGACTTTGTTACATTACCTAATTGTTAGGATTAGAAAATATCTCAAAATCTCTTTGGGTGAGGGCCTCTCATCTAACAAATCCTACAACTATATGTGTCATATAAGTAATCAAGTGGACTTTCGTTTAGATATCAATTCCACATGAATTATATAGGTAGTTCAATCAACTAATAATGAGTCAACTATTACTCTAGCTAAAAGGATAAAACTGAGTTTTTGATAAGATTCGTAGTTTTGGGTTCGTCCATTTTATTAGGCATGATGTCCTATCTAAAAAGCTTGGTTGTTATTATGCTTGGTTACACAAAGAAGGTTCAACTATTGTATATATGTCATAACAACCTAATGACATACAAAGTAATAATCTACTATTATGCCCTCTCTAATGATACTCCTTTCTTTATTATCCCCTCAGTACGTTACTACCAAAATGACAAATAAATCCTACTTGAGTGTCATTCATAAGTTTATACACTTTGGGAACTCATAAACTACTCTTGATATTTACTTCAGATATGCATTCTTATTCTTCGGCCTTATGTGTCATATAGATGTGAACTGATATAATATGAAAACATTTGCACTTTTGGCTTTATAAGTATCATACTGATATAATTAATTTATGATTTTCCTCAAATCTCACTACGATAAAAAGTAACTCATGAGACTATTACTACTTAACTAATCACCTTCACTTATGTGTTTCTTGTAGCTTACCTATTACCATCTACCATGATGATATGCGACTTACACATTAAAGGTAAAATCCTAAGGAAAGTCTTCTATAAAATATATATATTAATTGAAGGCAAGTTCTTATATGACATGTACAATAGATTAGTAAGTATCACACTCATATAATTGTTGATGCATTACACACAGGTGTACTTCATGGCCTAGCTATCATCATCCACCATGATAGTGCACACAAACTCACCTATAGTAAAATAAGTATTTTAGTTCTACACAAATATCACAACCATCAATAACCAAACTACAATAAAATCTTAACATTATAACCAATTAATTAGACATATATCATATGAAATGAAATATACTAATCCTAAATATCAACTTAGTCTAACTTTGGGGAGAGATTCACATGAGATAATTTGCAATATATCTCATAGAATTTCAGATATCCAATGACAACCCTCAAGAGTGTCTAAGAATCAAACCCTAAATCCACACTTCTTATTCATGCACCTCAGATTTTCCCCTATGTGGGAGTTGAAATTCACTCATACTTTAGGAATTATGCTTGTGTCTTGCGTCCACTTTTTTCTCATGGATGTACCATAGGTTTGGGTGAAATTTTGCTTCTTAAACCCTTGATCTTCATCTCTTTTCTATGGGCTAGAATTTTCTCAGAAGATTCCTTGTTTTGTGGATTTATACTTGAAATGCTAGGTATGGATTTTAAGTGTAAAGTTGTGGCTTTGATGATTGTCACAGCTTTAACTTTTCATCTATGTAACACAAAGTCATTGCACTAGGAATGAGCCATGACTTTGGAATCTTTATTAATTTAAATTTCCATGGTACCAAAAATGGCTATGGTTGTATATCTCATATCTATAACACAAAATTGTGACACTGAGAATGAGTCATGATATTAGTTTCTTTCTTGAATTAGATTGTTGCAGTACTGAGAATAGCTATCTCTAATTATGCATTGTGTCTTTATAAGACTAAGTCATGATATTTGGAATAGCTATGACTTATGTATTTCTTCTCTATAGCCCAAAGTCATGACAAATTGAATTATCTGCAACATTTGTCATTTATCTCTAGCACAAACCTATGGCCTTTGAAATAACTAAGGCTTAAGTAAATACTCTCTAGAAATCTTTGTAGCTAAAAAAATGTAGTGCTTAAGAAACATTTTGATTTTTGCATACTCTTAGTGGATTTATAATGAGAAAGTCATGTTATAGGAGGATTGTCATAGCTTTTAGCACCATTGTGATACTTGGTTGTTACAACATAAAAATAATGTCATAGCTATAAAAATCAAAAATTTCACAAGCTAGTGTGGCAACGACTCCAAGAAAGTTTTGTTGCCAAATAAATGTGTTGCATATTGAAATAATTTTGTCAATGAGGTGGAATAGTCATGACATACAAAGATTGTCATGACTATTTTTATAGAGCTTCTACCAAAAATGAATACCAAAACTATCTTACAAGCTCAATGAAGCATAACAAAGTTGCAACACAAGGAATATTAGACTTTTACTTGACTTTTTGTTCTCTTTCTCAAAAAATTCATAAAGTCTTATAATTTCGCACAAAAACTATGTGATTTTACTATTTTTCATCACAATCCATCAATATTATAATTTAAAGAAATTATTCTATTTAAAGCTCTTTTCTATGCAAACTAATCATGTATAATCTACAAAATAACTAGTATTATTTGATATTTAACATACTGAACAAACTCACATACTAAATAGATTGCTCATCATCCAACAATTACTCCCCCTCTATAAAAAAGTATACTTTCCTTCAATCTTTATTAATTATTTGTTAAGACTATGTTTTAGTATCATAGAATGTCTAGATAGTGTGACTAATTATTTTTTGTAGATATATAAATGAGTAACAATGAGGCTTAAAATTCATGACTAAATTTGTGGGTGCAAAATAACATGTGTGAGTGAATACATTTAATTCATCACACCATGTAGAAAAAAAATTATTGTGTTGCCTCTTAATCAGGACTATGTTTAACATCCATAGCTATACTATTAATGACTTCTTACCTATATCAATATTATAAGTTGTTGAGGATACCTTCATTGTATAATCTCTCACTTTCTCTCTTTTTCATGAAGTTTCTTTCAATGTTGAATCATATTTTATATTTTTTTGGGTTTCCATCTTTTCTTTCTCTTTCTTTAGGATATCAATGAATTTTGGGTCATTGAAGCTTCATCCTCCCTAGATGCCATGAATTTATGGATCACCATGATTTTGATGCATTGTACTTTGATATTTTTATTAATGGATCTTCAAAGTTGTGACACTGGGGTTTGCTGCGGCTTCTTTCTTTAGCTTTTGTATCTCCAAAGTCATGTTACTAGTCAAAGCCATGACTTTCCATGCTACCTCTAATTCTTTTTTCTACTTCCTATAGATCTTTATAATTACTGATAAAGTTATATCTTCTTCTATTATTTCATCAACCACTAGTTAAAATTTTGATTAATCTTTCACTATCAATATTATCTCCAGAGTAGTCTTCTTCAAACCCTTATGAAATCATGGATTTGAAGAATGTCACAACTTCGTAGCAGTCATTCACCTTAGTCTCAGCTTCACTATTATTACTTCATCTTTTCTCTTCTATGTCATCAACCTCATCTTCATCAAGCTAATATTCTTCTACAAAATCTTCCAATCTAAAGTCCATGTTTTATTGAGTTATTATGCAAAAGAGATTATCTATCATCTATACTCTCCGTGCCTATATAGAAGTTGAATTTTACTTGATACTCACTTATGTGAAGCAAGAAATATCCCTTCTTGACATCAATGAGGACTTATCCAGTGCCTAAAAATAGTCATCCCAAAATTAATGGAGCATACATGTCTTCCTCCATATCCAACACCACAAAATCCACATAAAAATAAATACTCCAACCTTTACTAACATATCTTCAATAATACCTATTATGTGATTCATCAATTGATCTACCATTTAGGGTGAGAGAGAAGTTACAGTAATTTCACCAAGATTCAATCTTTATGCTATTAAAAATGATATCAAGTTGATGCTTGATCGCAAATTGCATAATTGTAATTCAATTCAAAATTGCATTCTCCATCATTCTAAGTATTTCTAGAAAAATAGACTCGGGAATTATTCAACATGTTTGTTCATAAACTAGTCTTTTTCTTTCTTTTCATTCCACTTATCACACAATGGTTAAAATATGGAATCATTCTTAGATTTTTGTCTATTTTGCTAGTGACATTAAACAACATTTGACCATCTACTTAAGCATGTGTTATTTATTTCTCAATTCCAATTTAAATTTATCTCAATTAGTACTTTAGCAATTAGAAATGACCTTGCCATGAGTTTCCTTCCGAATTACCTTTTTTTATCAAGGATATTAACTACAAAGTTGATTGCTAGGGGTGTCAAAATCTAAGATGAACAAGTTCTTAATATTTAGTGGTTGAATATTATTTTTAGTGCCTTAGTCAATAATATTTTTTTTCATGTTTGGCATAATAGGCTAAGTCATATTTCTATTAAGTGACTTGATCCCATGAAAGTTCAATTAAGATGTGATGCGAACAAATTTGAAAAAAGTAAGATACTTGTTTTATTTATCATCTTGCTAAGAAAAGGTGGCTGCCCTTTGAATCCTATTTGATCCCATGTAAGTTCAATTAAGATGTGATGCGAACAAATTTGAAAAAAGTAAGATACTTGTTTTATTTGTCATCTTGCTAAGAAAAGGTGGCTACCCTTTGAATCCTATTGGTGTAGGATATTTGGATCATGGTCTATTCAAAACCACAAAATAAGGGGAATGATGATTAATTAATTAAACTATGGAAACAAATAATCTACAACACAAAATTAAGAAAAACCTCTATATAAAAAATTTGAAAAATACATCCAATGAAAATAAAGTTAAAGCAACAACAATGCCAAATCGAATAATAAATACTAAAGACTTCTTCACACATACTAGAAGTCCATAAAGTACATTACACAAAAAATTTCATTTTGGACCAAAATATATTTTTTTAGGATATAAAATCTAAAAATATAGTATAGAAACATAAATCAAGGATTTTGACGTGAATGTTATGAATCATTTTCTACCTTATTCTTTAGCTGCTAGGATCGGTTCATTGTATTTACAACTCAGAATGACTAATATGATAGCATAGTTATTTCTAGACTAAATAGAAGATTCTGTCCATAATTTTTAATTCTTCAAAATTACTATTATAATGGTATTCAACTATTTTGATATCAACTTAGTGATTTCAAATACATTTCATGATATTTTTGTTCGGGTTGATTACTTGTTGTCAAAATTATTTTTTATTATAATGGTGTAAAAACTCTATAATAATAAAGTTAACTAGGACTATTTATTCTATTTGGAAAAATAGAATGCATTATACCTCATAGTCAAATAGTTGTATGACACAATGACAAAGAAGAGAAACAAAGGGGGTTGAGCTAAGAAGAATGTAAAGACCTATATTTTAGGGTTGCCTCTATAATTTGGTAATGGGTAAGTAGTTATACTTATCAATATGCAACTAATGAAATGAGGGCAAAGAAGCTATGGTAGAAGCTAGAGTCTATGTATGAAATGAAAAATTTAGGTAAAAAAAATATTGATCATTAGATTTCTAGTTAACCTGAAGGTCAAGTTTGGTAATCTAATACCGACACACATCAACATCTTTCAAGGGATAGTGAATCAGCTCACATCCATGAAAATAGTTCTGGAAGAAGAGCTATTAGCTTGTTTAATGCTGAGCTCACTTCCTGACAAATAATAATTTTATAGTTTACCCAAGCATGTCACCACCTAGAGATGTAATGTCAATGCACATTGGCTTATTGACTCAGGAGCATCATTTCATAAAACCTTGCACATTAAATTATTTACTACCTACACACCTAGTGATTATGGCATGGTAAAGATGAGTAATAGTGAGATATCATAGATTTTAGGCATGGGAGACATTTGTCTACAGATATAGATAGGACATTAGTTAATGTTAAGAGATGACTAGTATGTACAAAATATTTGTATGAAATTGAGGTCTATTGGCATGCTAGATAATATGAGATATATTAGTCATTATGAGGGGTAAGAAAAAAAGAACTTTTATCACACATAATGTGATCACTGTGTATATGTCAGTTTGAAATTGAGAGATGATAGACTTATACTTGTATTTGAAGACATATTAATTATTGGTTTTAATAGAGCACTAATTGATATACTTATGGGAGAGATGAGAAAATTCTTTTCTATGAAAGACTTAAGCCTAGTTAGGTAGGTTTTAGGGATGAGTGACATCTAGGATATGCCTTCTAAGCATATCTAGTTATCTCAAGAATGATACATTGGTAAAGTTCTTTATAGATTTTTCATGAATGAGCCTAAGCTAGTCTCAACTCTCTTAGCTAAATATTTTAAGTTGAGTACCAAGCATAGTCTCAAAATTGATGAGTAAAAGGAGAGACATGAGTCGTGTCCTCTATGCCTCATTAGCTGGAAGTCTTATGTATGTTAGCATCTGCATAAGATTAGATATAGCACATGCTATCAGAATTATCAATTATTTACTCTTGAATCCAAGAAGATATCACTAGATTATAGTGAAATCTTATTTTGAGGTACTAATGGGGGACTTCTTAGCTATCTTTTTTTAATTCTAATATGGCATGTGATTTATATTCATCTCATGTTATCTTACAACCTTTGGAGGGGAGCTATATCTTGGAAATCCAAGCTGTATAAGTACATAGCATTATCTAGCATTGAGGTTGAGTTCATTATAGCCACTGAAGCTTGTTAAAAAACTTTATAGATTAAAATGTTTCTTTCAGGCCTTGGATGTGTCACAAAATACATATATTATATGGTGCAATAGTCAGAGAATTATACATTGATGTATGATTTCACTGGATACGAGATATATTAGATGAAAATTCAATTCTACTTGAAAAAGTATACAAGGATAAAAATGTTGCTAATATACTAATAAAATCACTATCATCAGTAAACTTTAATTTTTTAAGTTACATGCTAGTATGTATCTCCCTACCTAGGGTAGTTGGAGACATTTGTTGGGTCTGCTTGAGTTGGGTATATTGGTTTGTTTATTTTGTTTGTTTTATTTTTTTGAAGGAATGAAGTGTAGCAGACTAATTACATGTGATAAAATCCCATATTTTGTTTAATTAAAACAAAAAAATATATAAAAAAGTTTTTTTAAAAAACATTATGAAAATGGGAAGAATCCCAATTTCATAAAGAGACATGCATGGTGCCCTCTTGGGTGGGAGAGTGCCCCCATTTTATCGTGTCCTTAAAAATAAATAACGTGCATGTTCTTTTTCAGTGGTGGGGGTGTCCATTTTTTTCTAGAAACAGGGTTGAGTGTGTACATTTGTCAAAAACATTTATTACAAAAGTTAAACAATGTTTTTGGGTAGTTTTTTTTAGCTGACTTAGCATTTCTACCAATTTTCTTTTCTAGTTTTGAGTTCCAGAAACTAAGGTAAAAGGAATTAGATCTTGGATAATTTTGAAGAATTGAAAGCTATAGATCGAATCTTCTCTTCGGTCTAGAAATAGCTATGCTATCATATTATTTATTTTGATTTTTAAATCCAATGAACTGGTCCTATCACCTAAAGAATAACATAGAAAGAGATTCAAAACATTCACTCCAAAATCCTAGGTTTACGTATCTATACTAAATTTTTGGATCTCTAGGATTTTATATCCTAAAAAATATATTTTGGTCCAGAATAAAATTTTGGACATAATGAACTTTATGGACTTTTAGTATGTGTGAAGAAGTCTTTAGTATCTATCATTCAATTTAGCATTGTTATAAATTAAACTTTATTTTCTTTGAATGTATTTTTTAGATTTTTTATATTGAGCTTTTCTTAATTTTTTGTTGTTGATTATTTGAATACATTCTTTAATTAATCAATTATCATTCCCCTTTTTTCTGATTTTGAATAAACTATGGTTCAAATATCCTACCTCAATAGGACTCAAAGGGTAACCTTCTTTTATTGCAAGAGGACAAATATAACAAGTATCTTACTTTTGCAAATTTGTTTGTATCACATCTTAATTGATATTTCATGGAATCAAGTCACTTAAAAAAATATGTCTTAGCCTATTATGCCAAACATGAGTAAAAATATTATTGACAAATGCACTAAAAATAAAATTTAACCACTAAATATTAAGAACATACATATCTTAGATTTTGTCAACCTTGCCAATCAACTTTCTAGTTAATATCCTTGATAAAAAAAATAATTAAGAAGGAAACTCATGGTAAGATCATTTCCAATTGCTAAAGTACTAACTGAGATAAAGTTAAATTGGAATTGAGGAATAAAGAACACATCCTTAATTAGATGGTCAAAATGCAGTTTAGTGTCACTAACAAAATAGACCAAAATCTAAGAATGATTCTGCATTGTAACCATTGTGTGATGAGTGGAATGAAAAGAAAGAAAGAGACTTGTTTATGAACAAACATGTTGAGTAATTCCTAAGGCTATATTCTAGAAATACTTGGAATGATGAATATGATTAAGAATCCAATTTTGAGTTGAACTACAATTATGTAATTTGGGATCAAGCATCAACTTGATGTCTTTGTCAATAGCCCAAAGATTGAATCTTTGCAAAATTACTTTATCTTCTTTCTCTCAATCTAAATGGTAGAATAATTGATTAAGCACCTAATAGGTATTATTTAATATATGTTAGTTAAGGTTGGTGTATTTAATTTTTATGTGGATTTTTTTTGGTTTTGGACATGGAGGAAGACCGATATGCTCAATTGATTTTGGAATTACTATTTTTAAGCACTGGACAAGCCCTCATTGATGTCATGGAATGATAGTTCATGCTTCACATAAATTAGGATTAAGTGAAACTCAACATTTATATAGGCATGCACAGTTTAGATGATAATGAGAAAGATTATTAGAAGATATATAATCTCTTCTACACAAAAAGTCAACAAAACATGGACTATAGATAAAATGATTTTCAGAAGACTATTTTCTTGATGAAGATGAGAATGATGACATAGAAGAGAAATTATTGAGAAATGAAAGTGAATATGAGACTAAGGAGAATGACTACTATGAAGTTGTGATAATTTTTATACTCATGGCATCATAAGGGTCTAAAGAAGACTACTCTGGAGAATATATTGATAGTGAAAGCATATTTAAAATCCTAACTAGTGGCTAATGAAATAATAGTGAAAGATATTACTTTATCAATAATTCTAGAAGATCTATTGGAAGAAGAAATATAAATAGAGATAGCAAGAAAAGTCATGGCTTTGACCAGTATAATGACTTTGGAGATACATGAGCTAGCGAAAGAAGCCACATCAAACCCCAGTGCTGCAACTTTAAAGATCCATAAAGAAAATGCTCAAAATTATAATTCATCAAAGCCATGGTGATCCATTAAGTCATGGCATCTAGGTAGTATCAAGCTGCAATGATCCAAAAAGCCATGATATCCTGGGAAAGTGGAAGAAAAGGAGGAATACCAAAAAATATAAAATATGATTCAACATTGAACTAAAACTTCAGGAGAAAAAGTAAAAGTAAGAGATTATACAATGAAGCTATCCTTGATAAATTATATCATCGAAACAAATAATAAATCATTAATAGTGTATCTATGAATGTTATACATAGTATTGATTAAGAGGTAAAACAAGTATTTTTTTTTCTTCATGGTGTGATGAAATAAATGAACCCACTCACACATATTATTTTACACGCACAAATTTAGGAATTAAACTCAAACCCCACTATAACTAATTTAAATATCAACAAAAAGAAATAGTCACACTATCTAGATATACTATGATACTAAAACCTTGTCGTAGCAAATACTTAAGGAAGATTGATGGAAAGTATACTTTTTTATAGAGGGGGAGTAATTGCTAGAGGATTTGCAATCTCTTTAGTATGTTAGTTTGTTTAATATATCAAATATAAAATAATACTAGTTATTTTGGAGATTATGCATGATTTTTTTTCATAGAAATGAGCTTGAAATATAACAATTTCATTAAATTATAATTTTGACAAATTGTGATGAATAATTGTAAAATTGGGTGGTTTTTGTGTGGAATATAAGACTTGGTGAATTAGTTGAGAAAGAGTAGAACAAAAAAGTCATGTTTAGGTCTAATATTCCTTGCATTGCAAATTTGTTATGCCTCATTTAGTATATAAGATAACTTTGACATTCATTTTTGATAGAAGCTCTATAAAAATAATTTTGAAAATCTTAGTACATCATGACTATCTCACCACATCGAAACAATTATTTCAATATGCAACCCTTTTTTTGGCAGCAAAACTTTCTTGGAGTCATTGTCACACTAGCTTTTGACATTTTTTATTTTTTTGGCTATGAGTCTATGACATTATTTTTATGTTGTAGCAACCAAGTACAACAATGGTATTAAAAGTCATGAAAATCCTGCAATAGCATGACTCTCTCATTATAGAGACACCAAGACTATGGAAAAAGTCATTTTTCTTTTTTACCATGACTTAGTCTTAAAGAGACAAAATGCATAACTAGAGCTGGTCAATCCTAGTACTACAATAATCTAATGCAAGAGAGAAACTAATATCATGATTCATTCCTAAAGTCACAACTTTGTGTTACAAAGATGAGATATACAACCATAGCCATTTTTTGTATTGTAGAAATTTAAATTAAGAAAGAGTCCAAAGTCATGGCTCATTCCTAGTGCCATGAATTTGTGTGATATAGATGAAAAGTTAAAGTTGCGGTATTCATCAACGCCCCAACTTTACTCTTAAAATCCACATAGCCTTTGGAGCATAAATGAACAAAACAATGTTTTTTCTGAAAGAATTCTAGAGCATAGAAAGGAGATAAAAATCAAGGGTTTTTGGCGCACAATGTCACCCAAACATAAAAGACATCCTTGAGAAAAAAGTGGATGCGAGGCACAAGCATAAACCCTAAAGGGGTAGTGAACTTCAACTCCCACCTAGAGAAAAATCTGAGGTACATGAATAAGAAGTGTGGATTTAGGATTTGATTATTAGAAGCTCTTGAGGGGTATCATTGGATACTAGAAATTCTATGTACTGTATTACAAATTATCTCATGTGAATTCATCCCCAATGTCAGGCTAATTTGATGTTTAGGTTTATTATATTTCATTTCATATGTTATATGTTTAATTAATTGAAATAAAACTTTCTACTCGCATAGGCATTACTAAGACTTTGTGCAGCACCTTGTTACCTAAGTGATGAGTGAACTTTTTTATGAAACATCATATAGATGGTACCTCGTGATCCTAGTAAAAGTTTATAAAACCCTATCTTTTTTTACAACTTTTCACCCAAATTTATATAAAATAATACTAGGTATTTATTTACTTATAATTTAATGAGATTAGTAGATATTAGTCATTACCATTTTAATTTTCAAAGAAAAATATATGTAGCTTGATTTAATATATAAATTTTATTTTAAATGAATTAATTTCTACATGATATGTGCAAGTTGTAATTTTATGTTGTCTCATGAAGGATTATAATTTTATATATGTTAGTTCCTAAGTTGACATACACACACTAACACAAAAAAAATGTATACGATTCCATCTATTTGAAATTTATTTTCAAATATCTCTCGCATTTACAATTTTTTAACATTCACATAAAATTACATGTGTGTGTGTGTGTGTGTGTGTGTAATTAATTTAAATTCGATATTAAATAAGGTGCTCAATCTTTGAAAATAAATTCAGGAACAAAAGACATAAATAAGGTGCTAAATAATTTTACAAACCCAGATTGGATGGTCACCCTATTTAAATGCAAGTTAGTATTGAAATGTGACTAGAGAAAATTCAGTAGTTACTCATTTTATAAAAATTATTAAAATCATGGAAGTTATATGTTGAAATCACATTTCACACACACTTATATCCTTGATTTTTCACTCTTTCTCTCTTTCACACAATAACACACATGCAAGCATACACACCTGCAGCCACCCATACCCACATACAATATGTATTGAATGCATGTGTAAATATAGTTTTCCTTTGAAAACCAATATTTGAAATATTTTAAAATATATAAATCTAACACATATATAAAGTTGTTCTTAATGTGTGTGTGTGTGTGTGTGTTATATGTGTGTGTGTGTGTTTGTGTGTGTTTGTGTGTAAATTTCCTATACATAATAATTAGTTTGAATACATATGTGTTTGATGTGTGTAAATAAAATGCTCTTTTTATAGTTTTTTGACATTGCATTTCAATGTGGTATGAAACATATACATCATTTTCACTTAAGCCTAAATCATCATCAGTATATACATAAAACATGAAATATTGACTTGTATTCTTTTGTGTTTATTAATCAGAATCTTAATTTGTTACAATTTTATGAAACAAGATCTACATGTATTAACTTTATCAATACATTTTATATACATACATACATACATACATACATATATATATATATGAGTGCAAAATTATTTAAATGTAGAGTTTGGCTACACTAGTGCTAACTAAAACAACATAAATGGATTTCAAACTTAAAATATACAATTTAGTTTGTCTTTATATAAGGAAAAAAATGGAATAAGTTTTTACTAAAACAAGTTTTATTTTTCAAAAACATGAATCTATTTTCTTATATATAAAATAAGTTTTTCTTTTAACAAAATATTTTGTTTTATGTTTAGATGAGTCTTTGATAAACTAGAATTTGTTTTCCAAAAAATTTTCAAAATTTCTATTTTTAAAAATAGAAATATAGTATCCTTAAAATCTATATAATTGTTTTTCTAAAATTTCAAACACATTGTTAATGCTCTTTTTGTTATCAATTCTGTCAAAATAAATGATTGATGAAGAATTTGGATCTTAAAAAATCAGAAAACAAATTTTACTATTTCTAAAAATCTATAGTATTTTCCTAGAGATAGATTGTTTCCAAAGAATGTTCAAAATATGTAATTGAATAAAACAAAAATAAATTGTCATTCAAGATTACATAGGTTTTTTTTTTCTAAAATTGTTCATTGTTTTTAGCCATAATTCCATACAATTTGATTTATCAAAATTGAAGATTATTTAATCATTTCATTGACAGGTATTTTGGATACTTTATTTTCAAATATTCATAAGTTGTTTAATTGAATAATCCAGCTTACTATTTTAAGTTTTCCACATTAAAATTTTTCCTTCTATAAGCTAGTCCAACCCATAGAAAATAAATACTTGCAAATATTTAAGATGCTATTTTTCCGAAAAACACACATCCTTTTTCATGTAACTATATTCTTTACAATTAGTAATAGTCTAGAATAAATTTTGAAATTCTTGTCATATTACAAAGATCAAAATATCCATCAACAATAAAAATTTTTCTTGCACTTTTTCAATTATTCAAAGGCATATGTCTTTACTGATCATGGAATATTAATACACATCACAAGATTATTATTCTATAAACATCATTGGAGAGTAAGAATCCTTCGATGCCCTCAAGAAGCACTAATTTTGAGATTTCAAATGTGACATATATTTCTATACTAAATCTTTACTCACCTATATTAACCAATCACAAACTTTTAGCTTAATGGGTGGGTGATTTTAATATTCTTGAAAATTTTTGTATAACACAGCAAATAATAATTTTTTTTTCAAAAATTGTGTTTGGATAAAAAAAAGTTAGTGAGCGAATATTTTGAAAGAAAGATAAAATAATGAACACTGATAAAAATTTTCATCAATGATATTATGTTTTCTATGCAGAATTTGGGAAAATGAAACACAAGTTGAAGTCATAAAGAAAAGTTGACTTGGGTGGAAACACAAGTTATAAAATCTTGAGTCACAAATCATAAGATTGTGGTCATAATAAAGGCTTGTTAAGTGGATTTAAAAGATGATTTACTAGAAGTGAAAGATGCGATATAGATAATAATCATTGAATATGTGAAAGAAGATTAGCAAATAATGGTTGTAATAAAAAACATCTTGAATTCAAATGAAATTGTGACTTTAATTATTGAATTGTGAAGAAAGCCATGGCAAGAGATAGAGCCACAACATTGGAGAAATTGAAGTTTAAAAATGAAGCATGCCTTTTTCCAAAGTCATGCTAAATAAAATCTAGAGAGCAATTCTTGATACCATGACTTCACAAAATGTTGTGGCCTTGTCAAAGGTAACCATAGGTAATGATTCTACAATATTTTAAAAATGTACAACATATACCAATAAGTATCTAGATAGAAAGACCCTAGGAGATGACTTGATGTTGAAAGAGAATTTTGGAATATGAGTTGAAAAGAAATATTATAATGAGAAGCTAGAGGTGTCAAATGGGAAGTGCCGGGCCGGCCCGGCCCATTTTTTTCAGGCCTGACCGTGCTTTCGTACCGGGCACGGTTTTGTGGGGGTTCAGCCCGGCACGGGCCCATAGCACGATTTGTTGGGTTCTGCCCGGTCAGGCCGAACCCTAAATTAAAAAAAAAATTAGGGTTTCGGCGCGTGCCTTTGCGCCGAACCCTAATTTAAAAAAAAATTGATTTCGGCATGGCACGACACGATTGTGCCGTGGTCGGGCATGGCACGAGCCCGGGCACGAAAAATTTCCATGTCGGGCCGGCCCAGGCACGGCCGAACCGTGCCGTGCCTCGTGCCGGGCTGGGCCGGTTGACACCTCTAGAAGCTTGCCTAATCTATTGAAATTATGGATTGAATTACAGATTGAATGATGATCTGGCTATAAATATTAAACATAATGCAATATGCGAGGCAACCCAAAAATTTACTTTTTTTGTTGTATGTTGTAATCAATTTTTTTCTCATATACACACTCAAATACTCGTATGTTATAGACACCCAAAAAGAAGTCATGCACTCAAACCAAACCATGACTTTCTCACAAGACAAACCACCATATACTCAAACCCAATAATGGGAATTCTGATCCTTTTGTGTTGTGTTGTATATGAATTCTTCTTCCATTGTAGAGTGATGTTCTAGAAGATTTCTAAAAAGAGGAAGATTTCTCGCTCAATGATGAGTAACACTTTTAGTACATGAATTTGTTTGACACTCAATGTACTGAATTTTTTAAGTTATTTCTCAAGTAATTCTAGAAGTGTTTGTACTTTTTTATACATTAATGGATAAATTTTATTAAATGGTTATTTTACTGGAATTTGATAAATTTTAGTAAAATCAGATGTATTTTGAGTGAAAATAGTGAACTTGGTAGAGTTATTATGTGGAGGGGAGAAGAGCAAAAGAAAGTCTTGATATTTTTCATGTCATAGCTTGGATACACTTTTCATAATGCCTATTGAGTAGTTATGATATCTTTTTTTGGTTGTGACTCTACAAAACTAGTCATGAATATTTTGTATGCCATGACTCTATTATCATAATTATTTTACTATGTAATACTATCTTTATGACAATGATATTTTCTTGGAATCATGACCATAATATATCTAAAACACAATAACAACCACGACCTTAGTTTTATATAGTGGAAGCTAAGTATCCCACTAGCAGATGAAGTCACGATATTTTCTAACACTACAACTTAATAAATACATAACCAACAATTATATAATACTAAGTAATTTTTAGTTGTAATAATATTTTTTGCCACAACAGTGATCCTGAGAATAAATATCTAAGTCATGATATTCTTTCCAACATGAATTTACATTACAAATAGTAAATATCTCAATAACATCAATACTTAGACACATAACTTTGTGTTTCTAAGAACATTTACATAATTTTAAAACTTGGCATTCCAAAGAGAAATTATCTCAATCTATGCAATTATGTTGCCTTGACTTTATGCTCTAAAGAGGAATTACTTAAGTCATGACATTTTTATAACCATGATGTTTTCACTCTCGAAAAGATTTAATAAGACAAGAAAGTCATGACCTCAAGCCAACACCTTGACATATAGCATAAAGAAATGCATGAGATCCCAAATTATAAAAGCAATACTTAGAGTTTTCATAGAGATAGAGAGGGAGGGAGAATTAGACTTTGAGTCATGACCATGAAAAAGCAAATCCTATGCAAAATGACTTCCAACACACCCATTAGAGGTAAATCTAGTGTGAATGCAAGCAAGAATTATTTGGGATTGGGTTTTCAGACTTAGATCCTCACTCGAGTCATCATTGGAAACCTCAATTCCATGAGATGTCACTCTCAATATTTCATGTGATTTCATTACCAATATCAGGTTAAATTGAGATCAAGGATTGGTTGGATGTATTTGTATTATGATGATGTAAATATTTAATATTTATATTTGTCAAAATATTATTGTTTGAATTGTGAATATGGAAGCTAATTTGAATTAAAAATTTGGGTTTTCAATATATCATAGTTTTATGCATGTTAGCCATGATAGATGGTGACAAGTATATCATAAGACATACTCATGAGATACAATAAGAAAAAACTGATACTTTTTCTAATCATAATATGTGAGATAAGCTTATGTATGAAAAGCTAAGATTGAGATAAGTTTAATTATTATGAGTATGTGCTAATGATGACAAATTTTATTTGGCCTCCACATACAAATTGTTTTTGGTGATTTGGCATATATTTACTATTGTATTTGTGTGTATTTAAGTATTTATAAAAGAGATTTCACTAAATATCAACTTTGAAAAAATTTGATGAATGTTAGTAAAATCATAGTTATTTTTGGTAAAATTGATGGACTTTATCGAGCAAATACTTGAAGAAGAAATAAGTAATAAAGAGTCATGATATTTCACATGTCAAAACTTGATTACACCTTCCACAATATTATTGAGTAATTGTGGCATTCTTTCTTGGTAGTACAAAATTAGTTGTAGTAATCTTTATATACTATTATTCTACTACTACGTTAACATTATTATTTCACTATATAACATAATTTTCATGGAGTTGAAGCCATATTGTCTCTAAAATACATAATGGAGATGCCCTTATCTTCATGTCATTGTAATTAAGAACCCTATAAGTATAATTAGTATCAATACTTTCCAGCACTATAACTTATTAAATACAATGCCAAAATATTATGTATTTAAATTCATGATATTATTTTATACCATAATATTTCATTCTAGATAACATTTATTCTATCATGACCTTTCTAACTCCACAAATTTGTTAACAGTGAGAAATTATAAAAGTCCTAGTCATTCCTAGCATTACAACTTTATGTTATAGATAGTAAATGTATCTGTTTTGGTCATTTCCATTACCATGATAATTTTCTCTAAAGAAAAAAGATCAACCCACAACCATTTCTACCACCATAAATTTGTATTCTAGATAGAATTTTTCTTGGTGATGATTGTCCTAGCACTATGATATCATACTTTAGATGACAATTACTTGAGTCATGATATTAATTTCCATAGAGACTCTGGTTCACTAGGAAAGATCACTAAGACAATAAAGTCATTATCTCAAGCTATCACCATGACTTCTAGCTTAAAGCCTGACATAGATACCCAAAGTATAAAAGAAATACTTAGAGAAATTCACAAAATCATTAAGATATAAATTGGATCTCGAGCCAAGAGCATGCAAAAATTATTGGGATTATGTTTTGAAACATAGATTCTCATATAGGCTTTCATTGGGAACCCTCTATTCCATAAGATGCCTCTCAAATAACTTGTGCAAATTCTTTCTCATTATCAGGCTAAAATGAGATCTAGGGTTGGTATAATATACTTATATGTGATGAATATATGATTTTATAATATTTATATTTGTGTTAATGTTATGATTTGGATGTTGATGGATTTGAATATTAATTAGAACTAAATTTTAGGATTTTCACTATTATATAGGTTTATATTTGTTGATTATGATTGATAGTATGGTAAGAAGGAAGTAATATTCCTTCTAATCTTAACATGTAAGATAAACTCATTTGTGAATACCTAAGGATGAGGTAAGTTTAATTATTACAAGTATGATAATTATGGAGTTAAAAGCATGAATAAACTTATGACAAATCTATTGTGCATATTCTAGAAGAACTAACATCATGTAGTATTGGGGTTAAGTAGAATCTCTAACCTATGAATTTTACCATAGTGTAGTCATCTGTCAACTATGGTAAATGATGATAGATAAGTTATGGAGTAATGCAAGAGAAGATTCTTTGTATAGTGATGATAGTCATGTGAGTCAATTTCTCTTGTATAATTTCTATAGGTTTGATTCATGTGAAAATATATGTTAAATATCATAAGTATAACAATTTGAAGCCAAAAGTATAAATGTATTTAATATCATATCATTTCACACTTGTATGATAGCATGGGTCAGAGATTAAAAGTAAATATTTGAAGTAATTATAAAGTATAATTGATATAAATCATAAAAGGACTAGATATATGAATGACCAATGAATGGGATAACATGTAACTGGTGAAATACCAATATCACAACTATGAGGGGATCATCCTTAGTAGTGATAGTCCAAGGATGATATTCATTTTTTTTTCCAAGAGTGCACTAGGGTATTTCAATACTAATCTATCCTTCATCTAACAATCAAATATATTATTGACTAAACACTAAAGAAATATCATCATACACATGCTAGTAAGCTAACCCTAGAGTCTAAGTATACTTATGAAAACCCAAGTCTTTCTACTCACCTCCAGTAGTAGTTAGTACATTATTAGGTGATTGAACTACATACACAAACCAAGTTGTATCCATTTCCATACTTATGTTTATTTGCTACTTGTATGACCTAATTACATATGGAAGTACTTAGGATAAGAGATAATTGCCCAAAAGGTTTTGAAACCATATCACTTAATAATAAGTTTTGGCACCCTCAAAAAGTCCCAATAAGTTTTTGGCATTATTCCTGAAGATTAATTGATCATAGTTTGATTAGTCACCTTGAGTTGACATAACTATCCTTGCAAAATAATAGTTTCTTTTTGTTAGATAAAATTATTGCTTTGTGTTTATATTATATTTGTATTTTGTTTTTCTTTATTTGCTTTGTTTTATAGTCACCATCATTACATGAGAAGTAACTCTAAAATTGAGTTAACACCTATGGACTTTGAAATTAAGACAACAACAAGGGTACTTTTGAAATAGAGAGCTGAAATAGAGCATATAGAAGGATCTTGTAGTGATAGTGATCACCATGGTAGTAAAAGGCAAGTTGTCTAATAGCTCAATATTCACTATACCTTGGGTAATTATTGGAGACCAACTATTATAGATAGTTATTTGAAAATTTGAATACAACCTATTCAAGAAAATTTTTTTGAGTTGAAGCTGACTTTGATAACTATTATGCAACAACATCAATACAATAGAAAAATTTCATAAGATCTGAATAGCCATGTCACAACTTTCTTGGAGCTTTGTGACATGGCGAAAATGAACAGAGTTTTCTTGTATGTTATAAGGGTAAGAATTTTTCATTTTTAATTGAGAGACAAAGCCTATAGCTGGTTCTAGTGCTTATCTAAAGATTTGATTAAAAGTTGGAACAAAGTTATGTTAAGATTTTTTGTCAAGTTCTTCACACCTTAAATTACTTCTCAACTTTATATGTGATGACATAAGCCAAATTTAACAAGAATAATATGAGATATTATATAATGCTTGAGACTAATTCAAAAGACTTTTGAGGAGACATCCACTAAATGGATTTGAATTAATTTTCCAAATTTAGACTTTCTACAATGTGTTGAACTACATGATGAGATGCATGATTGATAGCCTCAAGTAGTTCTATTTCGAACAAATCCAAAAGCACAATATCATTAAAATGACAATTCATGGTATATGTTTTAAAAAATGATTTTTGATTAGCATGGACATTATATAAAATATTATACTAAGTGTTTCACCTTTAGTGTGTGAGTTGCAGAATTACCAAAAAGGTTGGTGATAGGTAATCCTCAGTACATACATGAATATGTTGTGACTCATAAGGTTGTGATAACACTTGTGAGTTGTCTTAACTCATATGATTCTCATTAGTGAAACTTGAGAGAAGCATATATTAATTATGCAAGTGTGCTGCTTATGAAGCCAATGTGTAAATACTTACAAACTTTACCAATCCTTCCTTTTATGACACATAAGGTTGGAGAATAATAGTATTCATACCGATCAACTATCAAGGGCAATTGATGATGTTTCCTAAGAGGTATGAGATTGTAAATGAATCTTGAACAAGTATGATTTGCTATTTCAGTTGTGATATAACAAGGGGGTATCTATGAGGGGACCACAATTGAGATGGGTTCAATGGTGATAACCACCTTCAATGTGGTTAGGTCAAAGAGTCATTACATAATACCTCAACCTTCATTCTTTGTTCAAATATAATATAATGCGAGCTAATTTAAATATACATCAAATAAATTAAATGATTAAACTCATAGATTTAAGATTATCTCACAATCTACAATACATATTTTACAATAAATTAGTTATCTTACTGTTGAATAATTGAAATAATAATATAATCATTGTGGGATCAATATCTAGATGAAAGTTTTCTTTATAACTTGCATGACCAATGCACTTATGGATCTTTGTTGGTGAGATACTCTTGTTAACAAACTTTTGGAATATTTTCCAACTAGCAAAATTAGGTGACATAACAAAGTTAGAATAATGATGACAAGTAATAAGAATACATGTGTGTGTCTTTTAGAATGGTGATAGAAAATAAGAGCACATGTGTGGGTAACTTTTTACATGATATATTGAACACAAGCATATACACTTTAGACATTCATCACATGAATTTTTCCAAGTGAATGATGAAATGTTTTGAGTATCAACCAAGTATTTGGATACTAATATGACTTTGTTACAATATCAAATTTTATTGTTAGGTGTGTCACAAATGCTAGTTGAGCAAAGATCTCTCGTCCAACATCATTCTATAAGTATATAGGTTGTGCAAGTAATAAAGTAGATAGTCAATCAAGATATTGATATCATAAAAATTACACACAAAATATTACACTAATAAATGATAATTAATAACTTCTTTAGTAGGTACGATAAATAGGATTTAAGTCATTAAATTAACTAGCATAACGAAGTTGTACTTGTTGTGATTATGACACATCAAAGAATGAAGACTATATAATTACAAAATGATTTCTTGTCCTATCGGCATACAAGTGATTATTAACTATTGAGTCCTTCTCAATGATGGTTTCTTCATAGTTGTTCCTTAATACTTTACCACTAAGATAACACATCAATTTTGCTCAGAGGTCATTTACAAGTCTTCACATTTTAGTCAACTCATTAACTACACTTGATAGGTGGTATGAATATGTATTCTTTTTCTATGATTATTATCTTTCATGATGAGAATTAATGTGATAATAAAAGTGGTTGTACTTTGAAATTCAAAAGTACAATACTTACCCAATTAACATATGTTTTCCTTCACAATCACTAGTGGAAGTCATATGATTGAATGTAACTCATATGACTATCACCACCATACAATTCACATCCAACCATGTCTATAACATGTCTTACTTATCATCATCCCCACTACAATAGGTGGCACACACTAAAGATGAAACCATTAGAAAAATATTTTATTTTTTCCCCGACATCAATTGAGGGTCAATTATTCTAAGACATGTGTAATGGAGTGACCTATAAAAGTATTCATACTTTCAGCTTCAAAAGTATAATACTCATAATAATTAAACATATCTTAATTTGGGTTTTGACATATGAGTTTGTCTCTCACATCATGGTTGGAAGGGTTGTCACTTTCTTCCTACTATATATATGAATGTGTTTTATGGCTTACCTTTCACCATCCACCATTCAATCATATACTGAACCTACTAATAGCCAAAATCCTAGTCTAAGTTTCATTTAATTACCAAATCATCCATAAAAAAATAATATCACAATAAAACCTAACATTAAAATATATTTCATTATCCCTAAATTCTATTTTTATTAATAAATTGAGGAGAAGAACAAACTCTTCTTTCCACCCTTAATTTATGTAATCCAAGTCAGCTTATCGATGTAATCTTTTATTTTTATTCACCTTATTTATTAATATTTACCAATTATGCTATGTAGAAATTACTTGAATAATATTCTCTACATAAACTCTCATAAATAAATGGCCACACTTCTCCTTTATTTGGGCCATGACTTCAAGAAACATCATAGTTTTTTGTGTTTTTCTTTGGTTTCCTCCTCTTCAATTTTTGTGTTCATAATCACTACTAGAACATGTGAGGTAGTAGTTTCCTACACATTAATCATTATATATTTATTCATCAACAGAAGTTACAAGGTAGTATTTTTTTTCTTCAATCACATTTATATTCATACTCTTCAATGGAACTACCATGGTAATAATTTGCACCATTGTACTCAAGTTAGTGTCTCCTTCAATCATGTCCAAGTTATCATAACCATTCTTCTTCCATTTCATTTTCTTCTTTAGTCTTGAATAACATCTCTTTAATAAAATCTTCAAGTGTTGATCTAGTTTTTAGATACTATTTATCAAGCCTTCTATGATTATAATCTTTAATATCATTGCTATTTCATCTCTACAAGCCACATACTCAAGAATTTTTCGAGTTTAAAAAGTAATTTCTCAAGGATCCCATTCTAATGAAGCCTTTCTACATACCTTTGATGTTCAAAATCTCAATACTGAGTAGGCATCTAAAAAGAAGTGTATTCAATATTATCATTAGGAAAGAAATAAAAGTCACCATAGACATAAAGAATGTTCTCAATCATTGTGAAAATTTGAATAATACATAGACCTCTCTTTTCAGTGTGTCCTAATAAGTTACTTCGATCCCTTAGTTTCACTCATGCAAGGTTGGTGGCTAAAAAAAGAAAAGAAGGTAAAAAGTTGAGGATAAAATCATAATGATTACAAGATAAATATAAGAAAAGTAATACAAATCTCAGCAAAATAAAACATAATAATATTATTAAAACTATTAAAAATATAACTACTCCTTTTCAAGAGTAGTTATATCAACTAAAGTTTACTAATCAAGCTAGAAAAGTAATCTTTAGCAATGGCATCAAAATATTATTCTAACTTTATTACAACAGCTAATTTTATGGTTAGGCATAACCTAAATGCTTATTTGGTAAGGATCTCTCATCCAACAAAATTCCACAAGTATACATGTCATATGAGTAATAAAGTGAATAATTAGTTTAAATATCACTCACATAGGGATCGCATATAAAATTTTATATCAATCAATAATAATTATTAGTTGTACTAATAGGGGTGATTAACATGATTGAAATCATAAATTATAGATTCTATAGATGATTTATATTTTTATTTGTGATAAAATTTATATATCTTCTTGTTGTGATTATGCTCAATCATAGATGAAGGTTAGATAATTATGGAATGATCTATTTCCCTACTGACATATACTATAGATATTAACTATTGAGTCATTCCAAATAATGGTCTCCTCATAGCTATCCCCTTAGTATGTCACCAATAAGATAACATATCATATCTATTCAAAGGGCATTCACAAGTCCTCATATTTTAGGTAACTGTAACTATCCTTGCTAGTTATTTTGAATATGTATTCTTATTCTCCAGCCTCTTGTGTCTTTATCAATAAGAATTGATGTGATATAAAAAGTATTTGAACTTTAAGCTTTGTTAGTGTTATACTCACACAATTAATATATGCTTTTCTTTGTTCATTAATATGTATAACCATACAATTGAATGTAGCTCTTAAAACTATTTCCACCATACTAATCACATCCATTCTTGCTTGTCACATTGCGTGCCCACCATCATCTCTTATTATGATAGGAGACTCTCACACTAAATGTGAAACCCTAAAAAAAATATTCTATTTACTACTCAATTTTAATTAAAAGTCAATTTCTCTTAGACACATAATGGAGTGGCCTATAAAAGTATTCATGATTTTAGTTTCATATGCATCATACTCATAAAAGTTAAATATATCTCAATTTCAGATTATGGTATATATATTTATCTCTTACATCATGTTTAGAAAGGCTTACTTCCTTCATACCATATGCATGATTATATTTCAAAACTTGCCTATCATTTTCTACCACTCCAATCATGTATGAACCCACCAATAGTAAAATCTCTACTCATAATTCTATTTAATTACCAAACCATTTATAATTAAATAATATTACAATAAAACATCACATTAAAATATCAAATAAAGCATATAACAAATATATTACAATAAAAACTCACATGATTCCAGGTGCCCAATTTCAGCACTCTAAAGAATCTAAGTTTCAAAACCTAATTTCTTTGAAACTTAATCAATTTCACTTTGATTTGTTCCTTAGGATGAGATTAGAATGTGTGCCCACCTTTTAAGAATTATGCTTGTTCCTTGTATTACTCTTGATACTTGTTGATCACCTTGAAAATAAAGTTTTAGAGCCTTTTGGGTTGTCTTCCTCGGGCCTCTCATGTATCTATTTTGACTTCTTATGATTTTCCTTATATACTTGAGTGCGTGATGTGGGTCTCTTTAATAGGTGGTCACGTACTAAATAAAAGTCATGGCTTTGCTCATTCAGTCATATAACAGAAAGTCAAGATATTGAGTACAAGCTATGACTTTGGTCTCTTTTCTTTACCAGTTAGTCATGAAATTATGAAAAGTTATAATAGCTCATTTAGCCTCTATAACACAAAGTCATGGTTCTTGAATGTGACTATGCATTTGTATTTAGTCTATATGACCCAAAAGCATGGCACTAGAATGTGCCGATAGTTTGTGCATTTAGTCTCTTTAATACATTGTCTTGACACTGAGTGATATTCATGTCTTTGATTTTTCTCTTGAGCAGAGAGTTGTGGAACTTGTGTTCTCCATGACTTGAGTTTAGCTATCTATAATATTTTGTAGCCAAAAGTGATGTCTCCAAATCAGAAATGTGACTTTGGCTTGAATTTTTTGTAGTTTTATTAGCCATGGTTAAACAATATCAATATGGAAGATAATTTTCAAAAGATCAAAATTGTATTGTTTTATTCTTAGAGCTATTTGATAAGGTAAAGGTGAATGGAATTGACCACAACATGATAAAGCTAAGACTTTTTTCTTTGTTCTCAAAGAGAAGGTGGGTTTTTGATTTCAATACTTATAGAGAGGTTCCATAAATAGATGGGGAGAGCTAGTTAAACTCTTTCTAACCAATTTATTTATACCTCAATTTCACATCACAACTAAGGGTACAAATTATTAGTCCGAGCAAGGTAAACATGAATCACTATATGGCTTAGGACCAATTCAAAGATTAAAGAGGAAATGCCTGCAACATTGATTTGAGCTATGGTTCCAAGCAAAGAATATTGAGGAGATGCCCAAATCTACTATGTGATTAGATGCATAGTATATGTGGCTACCAAAGGTTTGATTATGAATAAATCACTTGAAGAAGCTTATTTACTTTTTGAGAAGTTTACCAAAATAACTATTAATCTTCTAATAAATAAGCTGGAAAATTGGAGTAAGACAAAGTTCTTGCTATGGAAACACGGCTTGATGCTTTTATGTATCATTTTTCCTTTCAAAGCAAGGAATGATTAAAAATGGGAGAGATTTCTACTATGCAAATGCAACCAATAGTGAGCCAAGATCAAACATGCAGTGAATATATGAACTATATGAGCAAGGAATAAGTCTTCCAACATAATAACAACCTGCTAACCTACTATCATCCAAATTTGAAAAATCATGAAAGGTTCTTCTATTAGAGTCAATCAAAAGTTTAGAGGTGTTGAACTAAGGTATTCCAATTCCAATAGGAGGTTGATGTATTTATTTTTTTCTATCGATTTTTTGGTGTTAGATATGGAAAAAGTTAAACATGATCTATTGATCTTGGGATAGCCTTTTTAGCAATTGAATAATTACCCATTGATGTCAAGAAGTGAAATTTCACTTTTAATGTAGGCAAAGAGTAAGTAAAATTCAGTCTTTATAAAGACCTGTAGAATATAGATGATAATAAGAAAGATTATCAGAGGATAGATAACCTCATCCTCACAACAAGGCAATAAAAGATGGCCTTTAAGTAGAAAGATTTTGTAGAATACTGATGGCCCAATGAAGATGAGGAAGATGTTGTATAAAAAGAAATATGGAGCTATAAAAGTAAATCTCATGTTAAGGATGATGACAACTACAAAGTCGTGAATTCAGAAGGCTCCAAAAAAGATAACTATAAAGTGGTAGAAAAAGAAAGCAAAATACATAAATTCTATTCATAATTGCATAGAGAAAATGATATAGATGATTACAAAATATACTATTAATGAAAATAGAGGTAGAATTCCAACTAGTGACTAAAGAAATGATAGAAGAAGATATGGCTTTAACAACATATATGGGGGATCCAAAGAAAGAAGAAAATAAAATATAAACAATGATAGTAGTGATTACTTTGACTAGCACTATGACTTTGAAGATACAAAAGCTAGAGAAAGAAGTCGTGGCAAATCCCAGTACCATGATTTTAGAAATCAATAAAGAAAAATATAAAAGTGCAGCCCAAAAAAAGTTATAGTGATCCAAAAAGTCATGGAATCCTAGTTAAAAGTAATAAAAGAATGAAGCCCCAGGGGGGTATCAAATATAATTCAATGCTATATGTTAAAACCTATATATTAGGAAGGAAATGATTATCCTTATGATTAAGATATATAAGACAAATTTATACATTAAAACTTAAAATTGAGATATATTAATCAGTGTGAGTAGACACTAATGAAGCCAAAAGCATGAATGATTTTACATGCCACTCAAAAAAAACTAGTTCTTGATTGATGTTTATATTTAATAAATATTATTCTAAGGGTTTCACCTTTTGTGTGAGTTTTTTTAGAAACACGCACTTTATTAAAAACAAGTACACAACTTACAAGAGACTAAAAGTTGGATGATTTAGGCCAACCTGCCATCCTATGCACCCTGTGGTTCTATGCTCAGAATACACATAAAATCACAAAAAAAGAAATCTACCACCATAATAAAGTGGCTATCGCAAGAGTTCTAAAGCATACAAAATATCTAAATTATCAATGTTGCTTTGTAGAGAATCCATATCTTGCCTTGCTTATATTCTAGCAATCAACTAGCTCCAATCATAACACCTAAAAAGCAAAAAGACACATACGTCAAGAACCAAATATGATAATACCAGCATGCCTAGGTTCTCGACACAGCTACCTTGCTCCATGGCAAAAAGAAAACCTATCGCCCTAAAAAAGATGTTCACATAAATTATCAGAACACCAACCTATCATAGAGTCATCATACTCACCTTCTCACTATCAGTTTGTGTGAGGAAAGTATATTCTCCACTAATGCATTGATTCTAAGAATAATTCTATCAGCCACGAAATACTTGCCCCTAAACCTAATGTCATTCCACTCTTTCCATATCTTCCTCATTATCAATAGAAAGATGTATCTCCTATTCCAAGGTAAATCAGATGGGATCTTAATGTTCGATGGATTATCCAATTTAATTGCTTGCATGATCATTATGTCCTGAGTATTTATGTTTCGGAAAGATTCTTGCCAGATGCTATAAGTGTCCTTGATGTGTAACATCACATGTAAGCAAGTCTCCTCATCCACATAGCTGCTACACTTAGATGCCAAATAGTATCTTTTCTTTGACCTTTTATGTGAGTTACATCATCACTAAATCCATAGAATATGCATGAGTGTAGGGTATCTTATAAGGTGGTGAAAACCCTTTGAGTTGTTTTTCCTCATATGATTTTCACCTAAGGAATCTAAGGAAAGTATTTGTTAATTCTATGAGTATGATACTTATAAAGCTAAAAGTATGAATCATTATAAATCATATTAGTTTTTGGTCTTTATGATACTTGAGCCAAGAAAATAAGAATATACATATAAAGTAACCATCAAGGGTAGTTGACTTGTTGCCTAAAAGATATAGACTTGTAAATGAATAATGTTCAAAGATGATTTATTATTTTAGTGGTAAAGTATTAATTAGATAGCGTCAATGGGACCATCATTCTGAAAGATTCAATAGTAATAACCACCTTATATGCCATTAGAGAAAAAGTTCATTACATAATAAAATTACCTTCATTCTATTTTTTCACTTAATATAAATCAAACTATTTGAATATTTATCATATGAGTCATGTAGACAAATCATAGGATATATAAGTCTTTTATATATCTCTAAATATTTTCTCTACTAGAATTGTGTTGTATCATTATTTGTTGACCAAACTATTGATATAATTATTATCAGATTGATATATGAATAAAAGTTATCTTTACAACTATATGACCTATATACTTGTGATTCTTTGATAATGATGAGATATCCCCGCCAATGAGCTTTTGAGGTACTATATAACATACACATTGAGTTCTATAACAAAATCACAATAATTATTTGGCAACATTATGAGAAATTATGTAGTTTCATTAGTCAATATCAGTTGATGTAATTATCTTTGAGAAAATTAATTCTTTTTTAGTAGTTTAGATAGTGTTAGTATGATAGACTTTCTCATATCTAATAGTTTATTTTGTTACCTTGCTTGGAATGAGGATTATTGTGTTCTGTGTTGTGCTTGTCCCTTTATTTTTATTTTTTTCAATCATATTTATAAGAAGATGCTTTGTTACTAGGCTAACCCCTTTGGCTTATAATTTGAAAGAACCAAAAAAAAAGTAGTTTGGCACAAAGAATTTATAAAGAGCCTATGGAGGGTACTATTAGTAATAGAGAACCCCGAGGTGGTGATAAAAAATATGTCGAATAACCTATACACCACTACACATTGGGTGATCAAAGTTGATCAGTTATAATAGACAATTAGTTTGGTTTTTGGAAGCAACAGGTAGAATCAAATTATTTTGAGTTAAAGCTGAGTCTGATAGTAATAATTCAAAAGCACTAGTGTAATGAGATTTATCGGAGGATCCTAATGGATATGTCAAGATATTTTTGGAGGCATGTGATATGGTATAGATGATTAGAGTTAGTCTCGATGCAATAAGGTTACATGTATTATCATCTCATTATAAGATTAGGCATGAAGTTGGTTCTAATTCATATCTCATTGATTTATTGAGATTTGAGATGAACTTGTGAGGGTCTTTCTTACTATGTTTTTCCCACCTCAAATCCCTTCTCATCTATGAAGTGAGATAAGTTAGTTCTAGAAATAAAAGAAGCAAACTTTATATGTTACTTATGACTATTTTTAGGAGTTTCTTAGAGGTATACTCAATATGGATTTTTTGAGTTTTGGTTCCAAGCCCAAACTTTCAATAACATATGAAATTTAATGATGAGTTGCATTAGATAATCATTGAAGGAACTACATTATCTATTTGAGAAACTAGCAAAGAATTACTATCAAACTTCAAATGTTCATTCTTTTGAGAGAAGAAAAGCTATAATATTGGAGTTGGATTAGATAACCAAAAGTTAAGAAGACATGGAAGCTTTCAAATGGAAGCTTGAAACCCAATATTAAAATAAAAGAGAATCAAGAAATGATGTTATTTTGCAACAGAATGAAATAGCAAATTTAGATCTTGTTTGTCAAATAAAGGAAATCAATGGATTGCAAAGAAAAGTGTATATATTTTAACTCAATATTAATGTCCCGATGCATTATCATATGAATATGAGAAATTATAAAAACTTTTCATATGAAAACTATGAGAATCAGCTATAGTATATCTTCCAAGCTCTGACAAACTTTCAAAATAACTAAGTAAGCTATAATAATCAAGAAAGTTCAAACTTGAATTTTCATCCTTAAATGAGAGAAGAGAAGTCAAATATGGAAGAAAACATAAGTACTCTATTAACAAAATTGTAGAAGTGAATGATTACCAAGTCACTTCGATGGAGAAGCTTTAAGCCAGATTATATTACATGACTTCAAAAATAAAAAAAATAGTAAACCAAATTGGATAATTGTCTTTATCAATGAAAGGAAAAGAGTTAATGAATGTCATGTGATATTGAAGTAAACCTAAAGAATTGTTTATTTATATTACTTTGAAGAAAAAAAAAAGTTAGAGGGGCAATACATTAAGCAAGAAGATTCTAAAAGTTCTTGAGCTGATAGCACCATGACTTTCTCAAAAGTCATGGCTCCCAGTAAGATTTTTCTAAAAGCCATGGTGCTCACAGAAAATTTTTTATAAATAAAAGTTGTAGTGATGCGGTACCTTACAAAGTCATGAATCTAGTAAAAATACAAGTGAAACTTTTATACCTAGCTGTGAAGAAAGTAATTAAAGAAATAGATAAGTGAATTGAGGTTATCCAAGCTATGGATAGAAAGAAATCAATTAAAATAAAGCTAAAAAATATATTAATTTTTATGAATCTTCCATTTCTTTAATATTTTAGATAAGGAAATTTAGACGAGTAGTTTGATAAATTTCTCAATATATTCTACAAAATTGGAAGTAAACATATTGTTTGCTAAATATTTAGCTCAAATACTAAACTATGTGAAGTTTATGAAAGATATCATAAGTAGTAAGAGAAAATTGAAGATGTACGGGACCATGAATATGATTGAGAATTTTTATACAATTAATCAATGAAGACTTTATGAAGAAATAGAAGGATAATATATTTTTTGGAAGGTATTATGCAACTTGTGATCAAATATTAACTCATTGCTCTTGTCAATTGCATGAAGGTAAAGTCTCTGAAAAATTAACCCAAACTCCTTACTAAATAAATGGGTAATCAAACAATCAAACACTCTGATAGCATTATCGAAGGTGTGTTGGTTAAGGTTGGTATTTTTAGTTTTCTTGTATATTTTATTATTTTGGATGTAAGGAAAGATCATTATGCACAGCTGATTTTGAGATGATTATTTTTGGCCGCTGAACAATCCTTTATTGATATCAAGAAGAGGAAGTTTAGTATCTGTTTTGGCGGGGAACAAGTCAAGATGATTTTGAGATAGGATGTTGAAGAATAAATATTTTATTGCATAAAGAAATGTAGCAAAAAATCAACTATTGATTGAATTATTTAATAAAGGATTGTTGGATGAATAAAGATGAAGAAGATGTTGCAGAAGAATAACTTGAACTTTGAAAGTGAAGAAGATGAGGAAGATGATAAGGAAGATCTACTTTAGAGTTCTAGAAGTGAGGAGAATGAGGAAGATGAATACTATGAGGTCATGGAATTCTTTGAAGTAGTGACTTTGGAGGAATCTAACATAGACAACTTTAAGAAAGCTAAGAAAATAAGTGAGGAACACAAGATTGAGATGGAATTTTTGAAAATTTTGATTAATGAAAAAGTAGTGACTGAGCAGTGCACAATTACTTTGGTGTTACATAATAAAATTTTCTATCAGAAGGTAAATGAAAAATTCAAGGAATGCACAAGCACAACATTGTGACTTTGGAGTTACAGAAAGAAATAAGCCACAAGAAGCTAAAAGACAAAGTCATAATCATGCATACAACCACGACTTCGAAGTTATATAAAGAAATAATCCATGAGAAACTAAAGGACAAAGCCATGGCTATGCATAGTACCTCAATTTTATGGTTATAAAAAAGAAAATGGGCAAAGAGAGGTTGAAATAAAAAGTTGTAGCTATGCTCAGTTTGACAAATTTGATAATACAAGAAGAAAATGGTCAGACTATAACTAAAGAAAAGCCATGACATTCATCAAACCCATGACATCCAAGTAGGAAAATGCAAAAGAAGAAAGTATAGTTGATTTAAGATAGATGGAAGAAACAATAAAGATGAAAGGAGGGTTATACATTGAAAAGCTAGTATGTACAATAGAGATTTTCTAACTGAGGTGAGGAGATATTAAGGTCGAGCTATGGACATTACACATAGTCCTACTTGAGAGGCAATCTAGGGATTATTTTTTGCATGTGTGATGTAATAAATATTATATATCCATCATATGAATAATTGTATACACCCAATTGACCATAAGTATAGTTGTTGAACTCAAACCCCACTATGACTATTAATATGTCCTCAAAAGGTTACTTTGCTATTTTGAAACACTATGATACTCAAACCTAATTATAGAAAAAATGTTTTTTGAGATGATGGAGACTTTATATTTATTGAGGAAGTCATTGCTTTGGAAAGAGTAATAGTTTTTAGTGTCTAAGTTTATTTACATTGTGAATTATAAAATATCCTTGAGTATTTTTGGTGTTAATAGGTGATGTGTAAGCATGAGAATGCGACATAATTAGATCTATTTTATAACTTTAAAGTTTTGATAGATTGTGATAATTAGTCATGAAGTCAGTATGTTTTTGGAGGCAGTTGGTGACTTGGTAATTTATGGGTTATCAAGTAGTTTTGACATCCATTCTTGGACAAAACTCTACTTAATTATTCAAGATAATTTTTTATGGCATGACTTTATCACCTCGTTAGCACAATCTTTCAATTATACAATATATTTTTTGTCTACTATATTATTATAAAGTCATAGCCATACTTATCTCACAACAATTTAATAGCTATGATATTAATTTGACATCATAGTAACCAAGTACCCTATTAGTGTTAATGACTAAGATCACTTCATAGTGTTTAGACTTTATCTTTACGAAGACTTTCTATTATAACATGACAGTTGTAGTATTTTTCCAAAGTTGTGAGATTTGAGTTACAAAAAACTACAAGCCAAAACTATTCAGACCAGTGTCATTGCAATTATACAGCATCATGATTTTTGGATATAAAATATTATAGAGGGCATTCCTCAAGTGTGGTCATTTCTAAAGGTTGTGACTCTTACTCTCAAGAGAAGTAAAAACCATAACTTTAATGTATGAGATAATTATTAGGATCGTGGTCATTCATAGTACCATGAAAAAATTATATATGAGAAATGTTAAGCCAAATTCATTACCATTGTCATCATTGTGACCACATTATATATAAAAAATTTTATTCTTATTGCACTAGAAATTCCTAAGCATTGTAGTCATTTCATGCAAAAACGAATGATGCACAAGGAATCATTCCAAGTGTCATGGCCAAATGATGCACAAGAGAGATCATTCCCATCATCACAACCATTCTTAGAGCCACATTCATGTTATATACAAGAAAGACCATTCCCAGTGTCATGTTATTCTTAGTATCATAATTATTTGATGTAGAAGAGAACCCAATGCCAAAGTCGTGTTCATTTTCAGCACATTGATTTTGTGTTATATGGACAAATAATATAAATACAAAACATTCCAATTGGTGGAATAGTCATTGATTCATTTTATAAGACCCCAAACATCTGAGTGAATGACTATAAATGGTTATCAACTAATATTCAAACATGGAAAATTGAAAACTCAGCAACTTTTAGAAAATTCATAAATATTAAATGAAAATTTGATTAATTCACCTTTGAGAAAAGGTGTGGTTTTAATATCTTAAGATAAACAAAAATAGATTATCATAGTCTTCGGTGCTAGATCCATATATTACTCTGATGTTTTTTTTCACTACTATTTTGATTTGCTTGATTGAGCTTTGTTTCTCCATTTTTTTTGTCAATTCCAAGTAGTAGAGTTTGCTCAATCTAGAACCATAACCAAAAATATTTTGGCTTAGAATGTCTTCAAAAAACATAGAATGAAAAATAAAATGTTATGGTGGAAGCAAGAGCAAAAGTTATTTGGCTGATAGACAAGAGATTGTACTCAAAAAATGCAACAATAAGAATAAAATCTAAATTAAGATTTTTTGAAAGAATGACAACTTATTCTCTTGTTATTTGACATGTATTGCCATTAACTATGGAAATAAAGGATTTTGAACCTGGGAAAATAGATTGTAACTGAGTTGAGTCTCTAATCATGTGGTTAGATGCGTCTATATCAATTATCCAAGAATTATTCTTAGAAGTTATAGAAAATACATGGACCTCGCCATTTGTTCCTTGGTGAGTAATGTTTAGTTTAGGTTTCAATTGGTCTTCCTCTAAACGGTTGTCATAGCTTTACTTATAATTTTCTTTTGAGATTTCTTTGTGAGGTCCTCCCATTTAGGATAACCAATAATTTCATAACATCACTGTTTTGAGTGACTTATTTCACCACAATGAGAACATATCATATTACTAGACTTTCCTTGTTATGTACTATGATTTTTTAAGAGCTAGATGATTGTCATTGTCGAGTTAGATTAGCTAACATAGTTTAACTTTCAAAAAATGGGTGCAAAGCCTTCCATTATTTGTCTTTGTTAGTACACTCTTCTCACATATGCGTATGTACTCTCCAACTTAAGTTCTGGGTCTTTTCTCAAGATTTCTCCACATACCTTATCAAACTTAGAATCAAGTCCACTTAAAAAAATATGAACTCAGAGCCTAGCCATTACAATGTGCAAATAATTTACTCCTTCAAATTTTCTCTCTTGTAATGTAGTTTTGTGATTAATTTCTTTAAGAATAGCAATAATTTCATTATAATATGTTGATAATGATCGACTATTTTATTTGGTTGAAAATGATCTTTGATTTAATTCAAAGATATAAGTTTTATCTAATCCATTAAAAACTTGTTTTGATACTGGCACCCATATATCATTTTTTTGTGGGGAGACAAATGAACTATTGCATTAGTGATGGACAAATCAACTCAATCAACCAATTTTTCACTTTATGATTTTTTAAATCCATGTTTTGAGAAGGGGATCTATTGGTTCTGCTATATTTTGCTTTTTTGGATAAGATATTCAGCTTGCTATAAGCACAAATCTACATATCCATGAATTGAGACCATAATTATAGTTGGTCTCAACCAAAGTGATGCTAGTAGGAAACATGGAATTGTCATGTGGATGATATGGTTGTTTCATTTGTTGTGAAGGTCATTCTCATAATAAATTTACAAAAGGTTTTTTTTTTAGATATTGTGGACTTTATAGTATGGTTTTAGGTTTTGTTTTATTCATAAATGAACCTTCTCTAATACCATGAACACAAGGTGAATTCTGTAAATAATGTTATATTTTTAATTCTCAAATGGAAGTCATATATACACAAAATAAATTTTGTGAGGAAGGAATCAAAGTCTATCTATGAAAACTATATATTATTATAGGTAATAATATATCAATCAACTAATTAGATGATTTCTAGAATTAATTATAAAAGGATATCAAATTATAGCTAATATAGAACACATGTAGTAAGAACATTACTACATCTCCAACATTTCATGTCAACATTAGTAAGAATATTTTTTGCCACCAATTGCTATGCCAAGGGAGAAAATGCTTTGATTGCATCCATAAGAATTTACCTTTTGATTCTACTATTATTTTAAATAAAAAGTACTTGGTGTGTCATCCTTTAAGGTGGATTTAATGTTTGTGAGTCGGGTAACAGGAAATCTAAATTATTCAATTATGTTTTTATCTCTTTGGAGTAATTTGCAAGACTTAGCCATCAAGGCAATGATTTGTTTGGGTGAACAAAAGAAAATCTTTATTACTTGGTTGGGTTAGCATCAAAGAAGTCAAAACCTCAAGTTTCATCTATAGTAATGTCTTGTCATTCACCTAGTTATTAGTCAGCATCCTCCACCACTACATGGCACCACCATTTAAGGTATTTATCTTTTCCTACAATAAATTTTATGGAAAAATATTGTTAAATTTCTCTTTCCAGACTAATAATGCTTGTGATGTTTGTGCATTTGAAAAACAAAGTCAACATCCAATTGTTATTACTTCAATCTCATTTGTTAGACCTTTTGAATTAATTTATCGAGACATTTCATGTCACGAAAAAATTTCCCATATTTTTGGAGAAACATATTTTTTGACTATTTATGGATAATTATTTAATATTTACATAGGTATTCTTATATATCACAAAAGTAAAGTAAAATATTTACTTATCGATTTTTTCTCATTTCTCAAAACATGATTCCATGTTCCTATAGACAACAATTGGGTTGATAATGCTAGAGAAGTTTTCTTTATGAAGAAATTTTTTAAATAAAAAGGGATCACTTACCAACATTCTTTTGTATATACTCATCAACAAAATAAAGTTATCGAGTGCAAACATACCATCATATTCTTGAGTATGCAAGTGTTTTTCATTTTCAATCCCACTTTTCTATATATTTTTGGGCAAAATGTGTTTCTTCTACTTTTCATATAATTAATCATTTGCCCACTTCACTTCTATCTCACCAAATGCTTTTTGAATGACATTATGGTAAACTTTCTTCTAATATTCAAATATGAGTTTTTGGTTGTCTTCCCTATGCTATTGATGTTCAAGTCCTCTATAAAATTACTTCTCATGTTAAATACTATATTTTTTTTGGCTATTCAGCTGTTCATATAGTTTACAAGCATTGAAACTAATTTATATTGAAATTATTTCTTTAATTATTTTCACTCTTGATATTATTTGGATTCATTTTGATTTTCTTCTAGATTACAATGAGTTAAGAGTGAGACTATTTTTGAAATTAAAAATATATATATGTTATCTATTCTACTTAGTAGGTGATTTGGTGCATAAAGTTTCACTAACATATAGAAGATCAAATTATTCAGTTCTTGTAGAATATAAGTTTATTATTTACAATCAATTTAAGATTGGACACCATGTTGGTAATATTATAGCACAAGATTTTAGTAAGTTTATCTTGATAATGAGGAATAGTAAAATTCTAACTTTTTTCTAATGTACTTATATGCATTGAATGGGGCCAAAGCAATGTAATTATTTTATACTAATATGTAAAATAAATAAACACTATCATTATTGCAAATACTATTACTCTCAATTTTGATATAATTAATAATTATATATAATCATGAATTGTTATTTTGACTCATAAAATATAAGATTTATAATTAAATCAATATGCTCCATGAGTTAGTAATTTTATCAATTGCATGGTGAATGTTAATTTTTAATGGAATTCATATTCCATAAAATGGATTTATGATGCCCCCTTGATAATGTTTTTAAGTTTTGATATTATTAAATATTGCAAGTGTATTTTGATATGGTATATCGAATAAGTTAAGTGGAAGGTTCCAAGATAATACATAATAAATTAATTAAATTGGATTTTCAATAATTTAATTTAATTAATGGATATTTGTAATCTTAACATGGGGAGTTGAATAAGTATTAAATAAAAAATAGTATGAATGTTTAGAATAAGTGAGAAAGTATATTAATAATTCTATAGTATTATGAATTATATTTAATGTGAATTATGGTATATATATTTCGTATTGGAAGTCCAAGATTTTATTTATGTCAAGTTTCCTTCCATACCCTGATCTAGTGTCATAAGAAAAATTTTCAATATAATTGAAGATTCAGATTATTTATTTAGAATATGTGATTATATATAACATTAGGATAATTAATTTGGTTTAATAATATTAATAAATTAATATAAATTTAAAGCAAATTAAGTAACTGATTATATATATATAATCACTTAAAGTTAATTTTTTTATAATTTAAATATAAATAATATTGGAATATGTCACATCACATCACTTTTGTAAAGTGAAGTGACATGTGTTTTTTATATTATTATATTTTTATTATTATGTTTCAGAAAATATGGTAAAAAATATAAATCATGCTCAGCTTATAACCATGCATGTGTCTTCTTCCTCACATCAAATAGAAACTAGGAATATGGGAGATGTCTCTTCTCCATGGAAATTCTATGAATAGTTAAGGTATTAATTTAATCAACCTATTACAATGTTTATTTAAGAAAATAAAAATTTTAAAATGGTTTTGTTTTTCATATGCAATATCATCTAATTATTAAAACTTCAATAATAGTATCAGAGCTAGGTTTGAGATATTCTGTATGCAACTATTGGGTTTTAATATAAGCATAGGTATAAAAAACATAACAAGAAAAAATCCCAAATGGCTAGGGACAATTCCCTAGCTAAATGGGGGGTTTCCATCGCTAAACGAGATATAATGATGGATTAATGACGGAAGTTTCCCAATCTAAAGTGCTCTTCGCTAAAAATTAGTGAGGAAAAGATTACATAGCTAAAAAATTTTAGCGATGAAATATCCCTAGCTAAAATAATAATTTCCCTAGCTAAATTAGTAAGCTAAATGAGAGTTTTTGTCTCTAAATGGATATAACAATGGAAGCTTTCCCAATCTAAAGTGCACATCCCTAAATATTAGCGAGGGAAATAGTTCCTAGTAAAAAAATTTTAGCAACGGAAAAATCCCTAACTAAAATAGTAATGGGAAAATTCCTAGCTAAATTAGCAATGAAAAATTTGCTAGCTATTTTCATTCCAAAACTCTTTTCAGAGATTTATTTTTTTTTCAAAAAATTTAATAAAAAAATATAATATTTTTATATTAAATTGAATAGAAATAGAAACTACAAATGATAATTTATAATTAACAAAAAAAAATAAAATCATTTAATAAAATATTCTGATTCAATATTTTACATAATTCAAACAAAAACATGACAAAATTTTATTGCATCTTATTTATCAATGTATATACCGACAATACATAAAGTATAATCTATCTGTGTATTGATATTTCTTTCTTTCCCTCTGCTCCTCCGATCACTATCTTTTTGCTATAACAAAGCTGTCTGAGTCACTGTGCATCATGTCTAGTGAAAAATCTCTTCACTTATATAAGCTTCATATGGGGAATAATGCGGTACCATATCTATACGAAACTTAAACCAGTCAATCAAATCAAAATAAATAAATAAAAAAAGTTATATTTTGATAAATATATAATATTGTAGTATATATCTACATATATACTAGCATTTTACTTGTTACATATATTACTACAGTATATCTACATATATACATTAGTATTATATGTACATATATACTCAATATATATGTACATATATACAGAGTACATATACACTTAGTATATATGTACATATACACTGAGTACATATATACTCAGTATATATTTACATATAATACTATAGAATTATATGTTTTTATATACTAGGTATATATGTACATATACTACAGTATTATATGTACATATAAATTGAGTATTAATGTACATTTTTACTACAATATTATATGCACATATATAATGAGTACATATATACTTAGTATATATGTACATATATTGTAGTATATATGCAGATATACTGAGTATATAAGTACATATATGCTACAGTATATACGTATATATTGTAGTAGATCTGCACATATATATATACTATAGCATATATATATATATACTACCGTATATACTGCAAGAAAACTTGAAAGAAACAAAGAAAATAAATGAGAAAAAAAATGCAATGCATAGGTGGACGTAGATCTGCACGAAATAAGAGTATCAAAAACAAACTTGCATTTGTGAGGGACTAGAATTTTTTCGTCCATCTCACAACTTCATAAGCTAAGGTACTATTTCTAGCACCATGAGGACCAACCAAGCCCTTTACATACCTATTATAGGCTAAAACTCTATCCAAAATATTCGAGTACACACAAACATATTCACAGATATATAAAAATAGTAATTATAGACATGAACAAACACAAATCTGCATTGATAGTCATACAACTTCAACAAATATCTAAAAGATGTCCATCAATGATATTTAGAGAGAAAGATTGTGCAAAAATAAAATGTTTCAATAATAATGAAGATAATAGAACTCGGCCTCCTTTTGATCCAGCTGAAATCAGTAAAGATGGGACCCATGCATAGGAAGGACCGTGACAATGTCTGAAGGCTTTGAACCAGAATTTTTTTGTATGTCTTACATTAGATGTCTTGCAGAGATTCATTATTAGGTTAATCGATAAAGAAAAGAATAAAACCAGAATAAAGGTAAATGATATCTCCAATGATGAACCACTTGTAAGTCTCCCCAAGGTTTTCTTAGTCTATCATGCATTATTCAAGAAAGATATATATTTTACTAGTATATCATTAGCTACTCGAGTAACTATATGTATTTCATAATCTAAGATATTGATTCTCTAATCCTATGAAACACGGTGCTTGTGGAAGCATAGATATGGTAAAGCAGTTTTCTACTATACATTACCACCATTAGCTTCTCATGTTCATATGTTTGCTTTGTACAAAGCAGCAAAGTATAGATATGACATATTGTATTAACAACTTTAGCCCAAAACTCCTTGCTTAAGCCTAGTTGTGAGAGCATACATCTAATTCTTTCCAAAAGAATTTAATTTATTCTTTTAGCAATGTCATTCTGTTAAGGAGTATCCCTAATAGTTTTGTGTTTGCCTATACTTTTATCTTCCAGAATTCCTTAAATTCAGACGAACAAAATTTTAGACCATTATTTATTCGTAATAGTTTAACCTTCTTTTATATTTAGTTTTCCACTAAGCTAGCCCACTACTTAAACTTTATAAAAGTTTCAGATTTTTGTTTCATCATGAATACCTAGGACATCCTGGAGAAATCATCAATTAAACATATATAAAATTGAGCATACCCAAGAGATGTGACTCTAGAAGGGCCCCAACAGTTGAATGGATATAATTCAAAATACTATTTGTACAGTGTATTGCCTTACCAAACTTAGTTATATGTTTTTTACCAAAAACACAATGATCACAAAAATTAAGTTTGCTATTTTTATGATCAACCACAAGTTTGTAATCAGAGAGAATTCTCATACCTTTTTCTCCCATATGTGTGAGCCACAATTACCACAGTCTGGTAAGGTAAACTTCATCTTCAGATGTTGGCTCTCCAGGTGTGACAGCAATAGCCCCTATCACTGTGGAACCTATCAGTGTGTATAGCATTCCACTCTTCTGTCCCTTCAATATGACATCATCATTTTAAAAACAAACCTTACATTTTTTTAGTGAGACTATTTGGCCATCATATGTTTTCAGTCTCACTATGTCATTTCCAACCACCTTACATGGTTAGTTGTTCTCCACCATAGCATGGCTAGCTTTATTCATGTTAAATTTGCTGAACCACACCAAGTGAATGCTTATATGGAAGAAAGCCCCAGTATCCAAGATCCAAGAATTTGATCTTGTGATCATTGTGGAGGTTACTAGCACAAGGTCTTATATATCATCCAAGTCATCAAAGGCCACAACAACAGTAGAGGTGTGGGATTAGGCTGATCCTGCTTTTCCAGCCTTGCTTTTTTCTTCGGAGATTCAGTTTTCTAATGCCCTTTCTGTTTGCAGTAGTGACAAGTGTCACCCTACTTTGACCTCTTCTAGAGCTTGTTTCCCTTCTTCTTGAATTGAACAAGTTGTGGCCTCCTATTTGTCACCACCATTCTAGTAGAGTGTTGCTCTATTTTTTTCAATAGTAGCCTTCTGTCTCATCTCTCTAGAGTGTAGGGCATATCGAACATCTTCTAGGATGATCTCCTCCTTCCCCACTATGAGAGATTCGACAAAATTTTTATAGGAAGCAGTAAGAGAGACTAAGAGTAGAAGTACAGCATCCTAATCTTCCACCTTAGCATCCACACATTTAAGGTTCATGAGAATGCTGTTTAAATCATCCAGATACTTCTTCAAATAAGTTCCCTCTTGCATCATTAGTGTGAAAAGCCTCTTCTTCAATAAAAGCTTATTTGTTAGTGATTTAGTCATATAAGTGACTCAAGCTTTAGCCATAGTCCTACAGTAGATTTTCATTTACTACCTCAGCAATGACTTCATCAAACAAGCTTAACAGAATGGTGGAGTGAGCTTTTTCTTCATGCCTCCATGCTTCTGCCTCTATTATCCCAAGAGCATCATTAGTGTTTGGACCAAAACCTTGAACAAGAGGAATCTAGATATCAAAATTCTTCAAATGCACTCGCATTTTAATTTGTCACATACTAAGCCAATTTTTGCCATTAAACTTCTCGATCATTGTATTTAGGGTTCCAGCCATTTCAACAGAATATTATTTTACAGAAAAATCACAAAATTTCTGATTGTAAAATTTTTCAAAAAAAAACTTTCGCAACATGCTCTGATACCAATTGTTGGGAATTTCACTTTCAAGAGTTGTGATTTTATAGATTCAAGAGGAGAAGAAGAAAGAAACAACAAGTGATATATATATCCACAACTACAGTAGTATGCAAAACCACATCACACACAAACCATAGTTGAAAATATAATATAACATGATTCACTAGTCGTTCAACATAACTAGCTATATCCACCAGAAAATGCTTATGCATTTATAGATTATCACCAAAATAGAATATTTTTATAGTATGTGCAACAATCAGAAATAGAATCATGGAAAGATAAAGAGAAACAGTCTGATGGAAGAGAATTCGTAGAGTAGGAAAACTATAAACAAAAAATATATTTATATATAATAGTTTCTTGATTTAATTAACCAGAGCGGGTCGAATCACTCGGATGGGCCAGGCTCTACTCTAAAATTTTCTTCGACCCATTGACCAGGCTATAGGACCCCCTTATTGTGCTATTACTGCATTCTCATCATCTTAATATTTTCTTTCCTGTACTTACATAAAAATATTAAACCATAAACATATTTAGTTATACAAAATAGATAATCAAAAAAAATTATATACAACATAGTCAATAATTTTTAGATATTCATTAAAATTGTTTATAAATGTATGTTTTAAAAGTATTTATTTGTTCTTTTAATATTTTGGAAATTACATCAAGGGGCCACAAAACTAATATATTTATGTTTTGATTCCCTTTTTAAAAAAAATAAATAAAAAGGGGCCACCCACCTCCACCTAACCCCCACCCCTAATTTTTTCAACATTGGGTGCTGCCTAATTTGTTGGTAGCACCCTTCTCCCATTTCTTATAAATTAGAGGGGAGAACCATCCCAGAGCAAGAAGCTCTATGCAAGGCAAAGCAAATTAGAGGGCTCAAAGGAAACCTTTTGTCTGAGAATTTTTTACTACAAAAAAATTCTTGAGTGAAATTGAGTTTAAGTTGTGAGTGTTATGAACACTTGTAAAATTTTCTCTCCTTAGTAAAACGATCTACAGCATGTCCTGAGACGTAGGCAAAATTGGGCAAACTCCGTTATCAAATTCTATGTGTTATTTTTTAACTTTTATTTCACTTTCTTACTTATCTGACATATTGAGATTTTTTATCCAACTAGAATCAAAGGAAGGTTACTATTCACGTGAATACTTAATCTCGTGAATAGTGAAATTTTGTTAGCAGTTTAGTTTTGTTGACAGAGTTATTCTAATAGATGATGGTTCACATGAATAATCAGAAACAATCCAAAATGCGCCAGATTCAAGAGGAAGCAATGGCTGCAGATGAAGGAAAGGTGAAAATTCAGAAGTTAGATGGTGCAAACTTTAGCTTTTGAAATATACAAATTAAAGATTATTTATAACAAAAAAATTTATATCAACCTCTCTTAGGAAAGAAGCCATTGATATGAAGGAAGATGACTGAAATCTCCTCGACAAACAAGCCCTCATAGTTATTTGACTGACATTATCCCGAAATGTTGCTTTCAACATAGTAAAGGAAAAGACCATGATGTGCCTTATAGTGGATCTCCCCAGTATGTATGAAACATGAAACATCTTCGGCCTCAAACAAAGTTCATTTAATGAGATGAATATTTAATTTGTAGATGATGGAAGGGGCATCAGTGGCTCAACATATGAATGAACTTAACACAATCACAACCTAGTTAAGTTCTATTGAAATTGAATTTAATGATGAAGTTTGAGCATTGATTCTTTTATCATCTCTACCAAATAGTTGAAATGCTATAGTTACAAAAGGCAACAATTTTTTAGGAAGCAATAAATTGAAATTTTATGATCTTGGGTTGTGGTATTGAGAAAAGAAATTCAACGGAGAGAATATGGTGAAACGTCATACTTTTCTACCTTGCACACAGAGCCTAGAGGGAGAACTTCATAAAAAAATTTAAATCATGGTAGATCCAAATATAGACAAGGGAAATCTAGATCTGAAAATAGAGGTGTCAAACGGGTAAGGCCAACCCGACTCGGCACGGGCATGGCATGATTCATCTGTGCCCATGCCGGGCACGGCATGACACAATGTCGTGTCCATGCTCAGCACGACATGCTGATGTGTCGTGCCCATGCTCGGCACGTGTGCACAGCATGCATGACCACGCACCAAATGTGGTCAATACGAGCTGATGCCCGATAGGCGAGGCTTGCCAAGCCTCGAAAGGGCGAAGACGTTCGGTGGCACGACGTCGAAACCCTAATTTTTTTAAAAAAAATTAGGGGTTTGTCCAACTTGAACCATGTCAAACCTGACAGTTTTCAAGCTGCGAGTCCGTGCTGGGCCAGGATGGCACAGTAACCATGTCGGGCCAGGCACGACATAGTAACCTAGTTGGGGGGGCCCAAAATTGGGTTGGACCATTACGAGACCCTACCGGGTTGTGTTGGGCTGTGCCGGGCCTACCCATTTGACACATCTATCTAGAAAGGAAGGTTGTAACTATTATAATTACAGAAAGAAAGGTGAGCACCGAAGAAAGATACCATCACATAGAAATTTGCTAATGTGACTTAAGAAATAGGTGATGCTATGATTCTAAGCATCAATGATCCGATTGAATCATGAATTTTGGATTCAAAAGTATCTTTCCATGCCACCCCACACCTCGAATAATGGAGAACTATGTTAGTGTTAATTTCGGGAAGGTTCGTCTAGCTGATGATAAATCCTTGAAGATCATCAATAAGAGAGACATCTGGCTAAAGATGCGAAATCAGACCACATAAAAGCTACAATGCATAAGACATGTTCCTGGACTTAGAAAGAATTTGATCAATGTGAAACAACTTGATGGAGATTGGTTATTGTACAACCTTCTCAGGCCATGAATAGAAGATTACTAAAGGAGCACTCGTTATTACTCATGGTAAGAAGAATGGTACTCTCTATGTAACCTCAAAGTTAGAGAATATCATTGCAGTAGCAAATGTAGATGGATAATCAATCCTGTGACACCAAAGGTTTAGCCATATGAGTGAGAATGGGATGAAGATACTTCGGTCAAAAGAAAAGTTACTAGATTTGAAGAACATAGATGTCAACCTTTATAAAAATTATATCTTCAAATAATAGAAGAAAGTCAGTTTCACAAAGATCGGCAAGACACTCGATGCAGAAAGGTTAGAGTTGGTTAATACCATTGTATGGGGACCATCTCCAGTTTCATCTCTAGTAGGCTCGTTGTATTATGTCACGTTCATTGATAAAGCTACAAAGAAGTTGTGGGTTTATTTTTTGAAGAAGAAATCAGAAGTCTTTGATACCTTCAGAAAATGGAAAACCATGGTGCAAAATGAAACTGGTTCGAAGATAAAGCGGGCGATGTTAGACAATGGAGGAGAGTATAGAGACAAAAGATTCAGATTATTTTGTCCAAACAATGGGATCAAGATGGAAAAAATTATTTCCATGACACCACAACAAAATGGCATAGCAGAGCGCATAAACAAGAATATAGACAAATGTGTCATAAGTATGAGGATACATACCACATCACCTTACCCATGATGTTTTGGGATGAAGCCATCAACACTACAGCCTATACCTAACCAATTGTGGGCCCTCATTTTGTTTGGATGGTAAAATATCGAAAGATGTTTGGAGCAAAAAGGAAGTAAATCTTTCACATTTAAAAGTGTTTGGTTGATTTCATATATACACATAGATCTTACTGAAAGAAGTAAATTTGATGCTAAGTAAAGTAATTATGTCTTTGTTAGTTATGGTGGTGATGAGTTTGGTTATCAGTTTTGGGATTATGAAAATCGAAAGATCATCAGAAGTAGAGATGTTATATTCAATGAGAACGTGATATACAAAAATAGGTCAACTACAAAATCAAGTAGCTCTAGTACCGAAGCTGAAATCAAGAAATTTTTGAGTTCGAAGAGATTTCTGGAAATAATGTTCAGATTAGTCCTAAAGTAGTTCAAAAAGAACTAGACACACTAGAACTAAGATGCTCCTTTAGAATTTCTAAGCCAATCCATCTCTATTCACCTTCTTTGCACTACATGTTGCTAACTAACAGTGGTGAACTAGAGTGCTATGATGAAGGAATGAAAGTGGAAGATTCAGTCAAGTGAGAGTTTGCTATGAAAGATGAGATGGACTAGTTGTTATCAAAATCAAATTTTGGAATTAGTTGAATTATCACCAGAAAAGAAAGCTCTCCATAACAAGTGGGTTTATAGGATCAAAGATGAGCATGATGGGAACAAGCACAACATAGCAAGATTGGTTGTCAAAGTCTTTCAGCAAAAAAAAGGTGTTGACTACGATGAAAGTTTCTCTCTAGTCATGAAGCTAACTACAATCAAAGTTCTCTCCAGTCATGAAGCTAACTACAATCAAACTGGTGTTGAAATTTATAGTTGCAGGTAATTTACATTTTGAGTAGTTAGATGCAAAAATATCTTTTCTTTATGGTGATTTAAAGGTAGAAATTTATATGATGCAGCCAAAAGACTTCAAAAAGATAGACAAGAAAAACCTAATATGTAGGTTAAAGAAAAGCTTATATAGTTCAAAACAAGCTCACAGACAGTGGTATAAGAAATTTAATAGCTTTATGGGTAGTAGCAGTGTCACCAGATGCCAAGCAAATCATGATTGCTACTTAATGAGGTTTAACAACGGCTTCATTATTTTGTTGTTGTATATTGATGACATGCTTGTTGTAGGATTAGATATGCAAGAGATTCTTGAAGTACAAATTATTGAATTGCTTCCCATTGAAAGATTTGGGCTCCACAAAGTAGATTCTTGGAATGAGTCATCAAAAAGGTACTCTCCAAGTTTAACATGCAAGAAGCTAAAGTAGTGAGTACACCTTTGGGTATTCATCACATACTCTCCAAATAATAGCCATTAAAGATAGAGGAAGAACATGCACACTTTGCAAAGGTTTTGTATTCCTTAGCAATAAAAAATTTGAAGTACATCATGGTTTGTACCAAACCAAATATTACCCAATCAGTGGGAGTTGTTAGTAGGTACATGAATAATTCATGCAAGATATACTTAAAAGTAATCTTATGGATCCTCGGATATCTATGAGGAACTACAGGCAAAGCACTTTGTTTCAAAGGTGGAGATACTATATTAACAAGCTATGTAGATGTTGATTTAGCAAGAAATGTTGACATCAAAATGAGGAACTATATGGTACATTTATACTCTAGAAGGTACCACATTAAGTTTGGTTTCCCAACTACAGAAGATAGTTGCTCTCTCCACAACTAAAGTAGAATATGTCGCTATTACACAAAGTTTTTTGCAAGAATTAGCCAAGAAAAAAGAAGACAATATATTATATTGCGATAGTCATAGTGATATTTATCTAGCAAAGAATCCATCTTTTCTTTCTAAAATGAAGCACAAACAATTACAGCATCACTTTATCCGATCACTTCTGGAAGATAGGATTTTGAAATTTGAAAAGATTAGTGGAGCACAAAATCTAGCAAACATGTTATCAAAGATTGTGACCATTGATAAACTGAAGTTGTGTTTAGCTTCAGTCAACTTGCAATTGTAACAAGATCGAGGAAGACCTATTGCATTGATTGAGGTGTGAAGACGAATTGGAATTAGTCTTCAAGTGGGAGATTGCTTGATGTCAAAAATTGTAGCTAGACTTTTCTAGCTACAAATGAAGAAAAATAGAGGGGTGGGCACCACCCACCTCCACCTATCCCCCCTACCCCTATTTTTTTCAACATTGGGTGCTGCCTAATTTTTGGGCAGCACCCTTCTCCCATTTCCTATAAATTAGAGGCGAGAGGTGAATTGAACATCATCCTAGAGCAAGAAGCTCTATGCAAAGCATAGTAAATTAAAGGGCTTAGAGGAAACCTTTTGTGTGAGAATTTTTTGTGAAGAAAAAATTCTTGAGTGAAATTGAGTTTGAGTTGTGTCATAAACACTTGTAAAATTTTCTCCACTTAGTAAAATGATCTACATCAGGTCCGAAGGTGTAGGCAAAAATTGGCCGAACTCCGTTATCAAATTCTATTAGTTATTCTTCTACTTTTATTTTTCTTTCCTACAAATTTGGCATATAGGGATTTATTTTTTCCAAAATACATATACATTTTTAGTATATATTTTATAAAAGTATATAGTCTATACATATGCACTGTATACATTTTGAGGATGTATAGATTGGATACCTTGCTAAAAATAAATGGATCTTGTATTTACATTTTTATTTATTTATTATTGATGTGGCAAATGTAAGTTAGAATGTTTTTTAATAAGGATAGGGGTAGTTTTGGGTTTGTAAATTCGAGACAATAAATATTTTATGTTTTTGGTTCATCTTTATTATAATTTTTTCAAAGGGGCCAAAAAATAAATATTTTAATTTTAATGACTCAACATATTTTTATTTCAATATTTGTCTATGTCTTGATGTTAACATATAACTTTTAGAATGTCTCATATATAAATATATAAATAGATCTCATATATATTAAAATAGAAATATTATGTATTGGGGATTCAAAATAAAAATATTTATTATTTTTCTAGTTTTTTGAAAAATTTTAATAAAAAGTAACCTAAAACTAAAAATTTTTATAATTTGATGTACTTTTATATTTAATTATAAAAATATCATTAACTTAATAAAAAATCAAATCTTTGAAGCAATGTTCAGTACTGTGTTTCACGCATGAATAGTTATTTTCGCAAAAAACACTATTCATTAAAAATTTAATAATTATATATAACATTTAACTATGTATCACTATCACATATATACATTAAATATTTTTTAACAATTTAAACACACACACACACACACACACAACATATATATATATATATATATATATATATATATATATATATATATATATATATATATATATATATTTAAAATATATATCATATACATAAATTATTGGGTCTGTCCAGGTTGGATAGACTTGTTTGTTTATTTTATTTATTTAATTTTTTGAAGACGTTGAGTTTGATTGACCAAATACATGAGATAAAATCCTATGTATTATTTTTTTTAACAAAAAATAAAAAAAAAAATTTTTTAAAACTTTGTAAAAATGGGAAGAATCTCATTTTCACAGAGGACACATATGGTGCCCCTTGTTTGGAGGAGTGCCCTCCTTTGTATTAATTTGTTCGATTTGTTATCATTGTTACTTAAACTTTATTTTACTATATATATTTTAAAGACTCTTTATATTGAGATTTTTTCTTATTTTGGGTTTTTGATTATTTATTTCCAATGTTTAGTCAACCATTATTCTCATTACTTTGTGATTTCCAATAAATTGTGGTCCAAACATCATGCCCCAATAACTAGTATCATATTAAGGTTTTGATTCCACCCAAAGAGTGATTCATAAACTTCTATTAAGAAGGATGTTTATCATTGATATTATGATGGTATTAAGTCTATTTATTATCATTATATTGGTATTTAATTATTTTGATATCAATAAAGTGATTTCAGATATATTTTAGGACATTTTTGTTCGAATTAATTACTTGTGGTCAATATTTTTTTTATTATAATGGAGGATCACTTTGTAATAATAAAGTTAACTAAGGCTAATTATTCTATTTTAGAAAAATATAATGCATAACTATCTTGTAGTCAAACAATTGTATTACCCAATGAGGAAGTGAGAAAAACTTAAAAAGTTGAGTGAAGAAAAATGGGAAGACCTACATTTTAGGGTTGTCTCAACAAGTCTGCAATGGATAACTAGTGATACTTATCAACATGTTCCTAATGAAATAAGGACAGACAAGTTATGGGATAAGCTAAAGTATGTTTGAAATGAACACATTTAGAAATAAAATATTGATCATTAAACGACTAGTTTACCTAAAGTTCAATGAAGGTAATCTAATATCAACAAACATCATCTTTCAAGGGCTGGTGAATTAGGTATCATCCATTAAAATGGTCCTAGAAAATGAGCTATTAGCTTGTCTAATATTGAGCCCACTTCCAAAATACAGGAACAACTTTTTGGTTTTTCTAAGCATGTCACAATCTAGAGGTGTTGTGTCAATGCACGTTGTCTCAAAAAATTTATTATCCAAAATAGCAAGGAGAAATGAGAATATTAGAGATGCTTCTCATGTTATTATCTTTCTGAGAGACATGACAGAAACACTATGAGGCACACATAGCCAGACGAAAGAACTCATTTTTCCAAAGGTAGGTCAAAAAGAAGAGAAGCAATCAAGTGTTACAATTGTAACAAGTTGGGACACATGAAAATAGACCATTATTCTTGAAAAAAATACTACAACAACGGTGCATTAGAGTGACTCGAGAAAGAGGCCAATATCATTTCAGAAGGTTGACTTGATGTTGGCTAGCGATGGTAATTCTGCTAATATTATATCTCTTGAGGGTGATTGGCTTATTGCCTTGAGAGAATCATGACATATCATTCCCGCACTTGACTTTATTACTTATTATACACTTGGTGATTATGACATAGTAAATATGGGTAATAGTGGGATTCATAGATTTTAGGCATGAGAGATATTTGTCTAAATATATTGATAGGACATCAATTAGAGGTAAAAAGATATTTAGTATGTACTAGATATTTGCATGAACCTGATGTTAATTTGCATGCAAGATGACATATGATATATTAGTCATTTTGGTGATTGCTGGTGGAAGCTAGTCAAGGGTGCATTAGTCATTGTAAGGGGTAAGAAGGAGAGTAGTTTATCGGTCACTATGCAAGAGTACCTAAAGATTAGGTAACAATTATTCATCATAAGAGCAACATCGATCTCTGGCATAAGAGAATTAGTAATGTGAGTGAGAAGAGTCTTCAACTTCCAACTAGAAGGAATATCTTGTCGCTTGACTAATGATCTTTTCTTGATGAGTGTATGGGCTGCTTGGTTTGAAAAAAGTCATAATTTACCTTTCTATTCTTATCCACCCTTGAAAAGATCAAAAAGTCTTGAACTAATTCATACCGATATATGTTCTATGTAGAGTAGAACACTTGGTGGTGCCCTTTATTTTGTCACATTCTTTGATGATCACTCTAGGTGTGGGCATACACTAAAAATGAAAGTTCAAGTTTTTCATGCTAGAATTGAGAAAGACTAGTAATAAATTGATTTACATATGTTCTAATAATAGGTGAGGATATCAAGGTCAATCTGACAACTATTGTATATCTCATAGTATTAGACAGAAAAAAACACTAGCCAAGATACCACTATTAAATGGCATTACTAATAGGATGGAGTGGACTAGCAAGGATACTTTGGTGCATGCTTTCTCATGCACATCTTCCCAATGAATTTTGGGGAGAAGCTATGCATATGGTTGTTGATGAAATCAACATGTATCATACCTCCACCTTGGATGGAGATGCTCTCAATAAAATCTAAACTAGAAAAGATATCTCATAGGAATACATGAGAGTGTTTGTCTACAAAGCCTTCGTACATTATCCAAAAGATGAATGATCTAAACTCGATGATACTTTACATCCATGTATCTTCTAAAGATACATGAAGTTTGGGTACATACTATGCGAGCTAATTGCCGAGAAGTTTGTTCGAAGTAGAGATATAAATTTTCTAGATGATTATTTTATGGATGGTAGTCATCTGAGCAGAGTTGAGAGTGATATCATAAAGATTCCTATTTGCACAAATATAATATCAGTTCCTTCTAAAGATTAGTCTGATCAAGTAAGAGGAATCGGCAGTCACCTGATATTTCTGAGCCTCGGGGTACTATTGATATTTCTAAACCACATGATATATATGATATCATTGAGCCTAAAAATAAACCTATTGAGAAGGTGAGAGACATATTCTAGCTAGACCTAAGTAGGACCTAATTGTTCATCATGATACATCTTCAGTCTGAACTGATAAGATCTTCTAAGTCATGCCAGATACCCACTAGACTTCATGATTACATATTTTTCATGTATGTAGGTGAGCCTGAGAATTTTCAGTAGGCTATCTCTTTTGAGAATAAAGATGAATGACTTTAGGCTATGTAGGAAGAGATAGAGTCTCTTTACGTCAACTAAACTTATGATCCGGTACTCTTACCAAAAGGGAAGTAGTCTTTCAAAAATAGATAGATATTTAGATCAAAACTTGGTGATGATGACTCTCAGCTAAGTACAAGACTCATTTAGTAGTCTAAAGGTTTAGTCAGAAGAAATGAATCAATTATGATTATATATTTTTTCTAGTAGTCAAAATATATTTTATTCGATCAGTAGTTCTGAGTTTGGCTGCTAACTTTAACAATTAATCAACTCGATGTGAAGATTTCATTTCTTTATGGTGACCATCACGAGACTATCTACATGGATCAATATGAGGGATTCATTGTATAAGAGAAGAAATATCTAATTTGCAAACTAAACTAGAGCTTATTCAATTTTAAATAAGCTCCTAAGTAGTGATACAAAAAATTTTATTCATTTGTTGAGTCTCATGACTTTGGCATACATCTTGTGATCATTGTATATTTGGTATTCATCAATTGAGAGATGATAGACTTGTACTACTATTGTATGTTTTTGGCATATTGATTATCGGTCACAATAGAGCACTATTTAATATGCTTAAGGGGGAGCTGGGAAAGATCTTTTCTATGAAAGACTTAGGCCTAATCATGTCGATTTTTGGGATGAGTGTCATCCGGGATAGGACTTTTATTCATATCTGGTCATCTCAAGATTGATAAAGTACTTGAGAGATTTTTTTATGAATGAGGTTAAATAAGTCTAAACTCCATTAGCTAAATATTTTAAGTTGAGTACTATGCATAGTTTAAAGATTGATGAGGAAATAAGAGACACATGAGTCATGTCTCTTATGCCTCTGTAGGTGATAGTCTTATGTATGGTCTTCACTAGATTGAATATAGCATATGTCAGTACTGTAAGCCATTTTTTATTGAAGCTAGGATGATATCACTGGGCTATAATGAAATCTATCTTGGGATACTTATAAAGGAATTCTCAGCTATCTTTTTTCTTGAGTAAGTGAAAATTCATGCTTCTTGGATGTACAAATTCTGATATGGCTAGTGATTAAGATTCACATAGATCCACTTTATGTTATCTTATAATCTTTGGAGGAGAGGTGTATCCTAACAATCAAAGCTATAGAAGTACATAGCATTATCTAACACTGAGGCGGAGTTCATTTTAACTACTGAGCTACTGAAGCTTACAAAGAAATTTTATGGATGAAAAGATTTCTTGAAGACATAGATGTGCGACAAGATACATATTATACAGTGTGAGAGTCAAAGTATTAAAAACTCTTTAAGGATTCAACCATCCACAGTAGGTCAAAGTACATTGATGTATGTTATCACTAAATATGAGATATATTAAATGAAAAATCAATTGTACTTGAAAAAGTACACATGAATAAAAATATCGCTATAATATGCTCACGAAATCATTATCATTAGTAAAGTTTATATTTTTTAAGTTGTGATGATATCTCCCCACCTTGGGAAAAAGATTTTGTTGGATTTGTCTAAGTTAGGTAGACTAGTTTGTTTATTTTATTTGTTTAATTTTTTTAAAGTAATGAAGTGTGGTAGACCAAATACACATGATAAAATCTCATATTTTTATAAACAAAAACAAATAAAAACATAAAAAATAATAAAAAAGTTTTTTTTTAACTATCATAAATATTTGAATTTTTTTTTCACAAAGAGGGCACACGTGTTACCCTCTTAGATGGGGGAGTGCCCCGTTTGAACTTAAAAAAAAACAAAAAATTTGTACTTTTCTCTAGTAGTGAGAGCATCAAAATAGTGTGTAATTTGTGTGTGGGTGCATTTTTTTTTCTCACATAAATGAAGATAGCATGTGCGTGAGATATAGTGGTGTGCTGCCTTCTTATTTGTACATTTTTGTTGTGCATTTTTCAAAAATAGTGTTTATGTTTATGAATTTTCATTTCTAGTTTTGAGTTATAGAAGCTAAAGTATAAGGAGTTTATGCCATGGAAAATTTGGAGTTTAGACAATTTTTAAAAATTAAAATCTATGAACAAATTCTCTTCTTTGATCCAAAAAGTGATATGTTATCACATTGTTGATTTTGAGCTATAAATTTGATGAACTGACCCTTTCACCTAAATAATGATGCGTAAAATGATCTGGAGCATTCACTCCAAAATCACAAGTTTATGTATTTATCCTTAATTTTTAATTTCTAAGATTTTATATCATAGAAAATATATTTTGGTCTAAAAAATGAATTTTGGCATATTATGCTTATGGACTTCAAGTACACGAAAAAGTTTTAGTATTTATCATTTAATTTGACATTATTGTTACTTGAACTTTATTTTTATTAGATGTATTTTTCAAACTTTTTATATTGAAGTTTTCCTTCCTTTTGAATTATTAATTATTTATTTCTATTATTAAATTAACTATTATGCATGTTACATTGTTGTTCCAAATAAACCATGGGCCAAATATCCTATCATAAAAATAACATGTATAACATTAATATATAACATGTGTGTGTGTTTGTAGTTTAAAACATATATGCAATTTAAACTATATATGTTATATTTTTTAAACGTAAAGATTGATACAAACATAAATATTTTTATTTTAGGCTACTTTTTATTTATTTTTTTTAAATGAGTCTAAAACATTAATATTTTTATATTGGGACAACAAAATAAAATCACTTACCTTATGACAGCGGGCGAGCGCGATTTGAGGGGGGGGGGGGAGGGGCGCAGGGGGCAGCATGATTTGAGAAGGTGAGGTAGGAGGCCAGCACGATTTGAGGGGGGGAGGCAGGTGGCAGGCACGATATGATTATTTTATAAAATAAAATAATCATAAATATTATATTATAAAATAAAATAAAATAATTTTATTTTAAAAAATAAAAAAATATATATTTATTATATAAAATCAAATAATTTAATTTAATTTAATTTAGTTTATTTTATTAAATACCTAATATTTATAAAAAATAATTTTTATTTTTTATTTTATTTTTTTTATTCCGTATTCTAGCCATATCCATAAACTAATTTTTAAGAATTTGTCGTATCTTCGTATTATGCCGTGTCGTATCCTTGTCAGTGTTAGTGATTCTTAGCCAACAACAACAAAAATCATATTTAGAAAAGATAGTAATCATCCAGTAGCATATCACCAAGGTGGTGGTGTTCTCTCTCTTGCGCGACGCCCATCGCGCAATTCTCGATGGAAGAATTGAATGCTTGGCCACCACAAGTCGGAGTGCCTCCGTCTTGGAAAAGGGTAGCTTCAGGGGACATCAAACTCGAGAAAGCTGAACTTTTGGAAAAATCATATGGGTCAAACACGAAGAGAGATTCAAACTCGTCTGGTAACCCAAACCCGCCAGTCGCTTCTTCATTTGCAATGCGAACATTCCCTTCACTGATCGCAGACTCATGACGAGATGCTGTGGAAGAATTTACCGCGGTCCCTAAGCTTTCATTCTTTTCTCTCCGAGGGCCGTTCCTTGCCCATTCTTTCAGGAGCTTAGCTATGTTTTCCGTACTTGATGCATATGTGGATGTTGCCGTTGGTGGTTTTGGTTGAGTTCCACGAGCAATACCCCTAGCGGGTTTCAACTGATCAGCTGCAAAGCAGTTTGTTTTCTCTGGTGACAACGCATCACGTAGTGCTTGCCTTGCCATATGAATATTACTCTGGATCTTTCTCTCCCATTGATCTCTATAGTTGTGCTGCTTAACAGCTGACGAGGAACCATCTCTGGAGTTGTCTTCATGTCCCAGTTGAAGTTTTTTGAGTTTCTTCTTCAAATGGGTATTCCAGTAATTCTTAATGTCATTGTCCGTTCTCTCTGGGAGGTATGATGCTATGGCAGCCCATCTGCAAATATTAATCATTATATCCCGTATATTAAACAACTGTTAACCTCCAAAAAATAAATGTGGTAATTGCTCATTGTTTGTTGTCACATCATGTTTATCTCTGCTTCATTGTGTGTGCATGTGCCCATTAAAATTTCTGCTTAATTTTCTCTTGCCAAAAAGTAAGATAATAACTGCATTGACTTAAAACCAGAAAAATACAAGTACCGTGCTTGTATTTCTAGCTAAAGAACAACAGGAATATAATGTTAGGTAGATAAATATTCGTCAATTCACATTGAAGTTTCGTTTAATGAGCTAATATTGCTTTGGTGAAGTAAAGAATAAAGAATTGCCTGTTGCCTAACAGGGCTTGGAGATGGATAATCATATCCTCTTCATGATGGGAAAAATTGCCACGCCTAATCCCTGGTCGAAGATAATTAGTCCACCTAAGCCTGCAACTCTTGCTGCACCTTCTCAACCCTGCAAACTCACATGTTGAAGTTCAACTAAATTACGGCTCTCATATGCTAAACCTAAAATCAGAAGTAAGCCATATGAACAACAGACATATCTGATCCGATGGCCAAGTTTATTAATAAAACCTGTATTATTGGGTACAGTGCCCCAATTCCCAGGACCATGTTCTTGTATGTGAGACACCAGCATGATATCTTCTTCTGGAGTCCACGGCCCTTTCTTCACGCCCACCTTATCGCAACAAGGTGGCCTGCCCATTATCCCTCTCTCCCAATTTCTATTTCACACTCACTGGAAATCGGAAAGAATGCAAGAAGATTTCTTGTAAAGCGTAAGAACTACGAGATGACTTTATTAATCATCATATTTCATACTTCATTATCCTTTTGAAGAATAGGCAAGAGTCCAATGGCCGTGGTAATTAAGTTGGTCCCTTAGAATGAATAAATAGGAAAAAGGACCCTAAGAAATAGTGGAGCTGACCTAAATGAAGAAAAGATACCTCAAAAGAGTCAATCGATGACAGCAAATGCATTTACTCAAGTGACAAGCCGAAGTCAGCTGTGCCAATCTACAACTTGTGCCTCACAAAACCGCGTGGCATTCAATGCGGGGTTTGCGATCGTTATTAATACCTGTCATTAGCTTTATCATGAATGTGGATTTGTCATGAATATTGGGCTTGTCTTTTGAGGCAAGCCGGACAATAAAACTGAGATAATTACGTATACTGACCCTGCCACGTATTAGTGTGAACAAGTGTTTCTAGCTTCTTCAATTCTAGAAAAATAATGATGGGTTGTTTTGGTATTAAAATTTTTTTTTCCGAATAAGGAAAATTTAATAAGAAAATATTTTAAGAAATTTGGCGTGGAAGCCATGCTGCACTGTTGATGTAAATGATGACTCAACCGTTAATTGCTTAGTGATTGTGGACATAAATGGGTCAATGATATGGGTGTGTTTCTTTTAGACCTAGTGTCATGTTTCAGAAATGTTCTTTATATTTATCACAAATAAGTAGAATCAATCATGCTTGCAAATAATGAAATAAAATTACCCTCCCAAAGAAAGTACCATTTTCATTAGTTAGAAAGGCGAAGCTGCAAGATTGTTATAGATCATCTCAAGCTCATAACCCCAACTTAAATTCGTTGCCTGTCATTAAATTGTAAATTAAATTGTTTCTTGAGAAAATTATATTTTGGGACGGAAAATTTTATTTTTTACTTTGGTGCATTAAACCCAAAGAAAAATAGGTTATAGTATACATAAATGTTTCAAACCAAAAATACATACATGTAAACTTGTATTTATGTATGTCGTCCATAAGAAGGTCAGATTAATTTATAAGGGACAATGAGAGTGTGTTGAAATATAAACTTAAATTTTGGTTTGTAAAATAGTCAAACCTAATTTTCCTAAATTTTATATAATAAGCTTGAGTGATATTGATTTGTAACCAACAGATTAAATATGTGTTGTTCAAATCAATCCATTGGTTAAAATAGTACCATTAGTATAATATTGTAAAAAAAAAATTGACCGCAAACTATAATTGAGGAGAAAATATTTCTGAAAATAGACTATTTCTTTCTTTAATTATTGTTGTTTTACAATCAATATAATGATTTATTCATAGGCATTAGTTTGCCCTAATAAAACCGAAAATTAAAAATCATTATCACCCATTAGAGTAATTATTAACTCTTGACATTTTATCTTCCCTATTGAAAACAAACATTTAATGTCTAAAAAAAACTCTCCATAAAATTGACAATTAATGTTTATTTAACAAAACTCTCTCATAAACTTAAATGCTCCTGTCATCTTTCATGCCGAGTAATCTTTTGCAGTTGTCGAGTAATATCGTAGGTAGTGGTTTGGTGAGATATTTGCGACTTGGTCCCGACTTGCCACGTATATTAATTTGATATTTCATTCCTTTACTTGATCTTGGATGAAGTGAAAATGAACGTCAATATGTTTGTTTATCTCATGATTCACCGGGTTCTTGCTCAATTCAATTGTTGATTTGCTGTCAACTCGTATCTCAGTTTCACCGAGTTGTTGTTGCTCCATCTTGCCCAATAAATTTCTGAGCCATATCGCATGACGTACACACAAAGATGCTGCCACATATTCAGCTTCACATGTTGAAAGTACCACGATTGGTTGCTTCTTTGAAAGCCACGTAAATGCCGTGTCACCCATAAAAAACACATAACTCGATGTGCTTTTTCGATTGTCCAAGTCTCTGCACCAATCACTGTCAGAGTACCCGACCAACTTGTAATCTGCCGCATTTGTATAAAATAACCTGAGTGACATTGTTCCTTTGATGTATCGAAGGATTCACTTTAACGCCTTCCAATGTGAATAGACTGGCTCCTCCATGAATCGACTTACAATGCCGATACTTAATGCAAGGTTCGGCCTTGTGCATGTAAGATAACGAAGACTTCCCACTAAACTCCGATATTTGCTTGCATCAACTCGTTCTCCTCCATCAAACTTATAGAGTTTTGCACCTGGTTCCATTGGTTTTGAAACCGGATTGCAAGACTTCATTTTGTACTTCTTCAAAATCTCCTTTATATATGCCTCCTGGGATACAAAAATACCCGTCTTTTCTTGCCTTACCTCTCCACTCTTCTTCACATAAAGGGCATGTTCATAAGGACATTGCTCGAACCCGTTCTCTTTGAGTATTCCACGCCCGCGATGCTTGCTTCAACCCATAAAGTCACTTCTTCAATTTCAATACTTATTTTCTTCTCCAATTTTCATGTACCCGGGTAGTTGTTTAATATAAACTTTTTATTCAAGCACACCATTTAGGAATGCTGATTTGACATCCATTTGTAATATCGGCCAATTAAGCTGAGCCGCTTGTGAAATGAGCAATCTGATTGTCTTCATTCTTGCAATGGGAGCAAATACCTCATCATAGTCAATTCCCACCTTTTGCTTGTATCCCTTTGCTACAAGTCTCGCCTTATACCGTTCTATCTCTCCTTGAGCATTCATCTTTCTCTTAAATACCCACTTAACATCAATGGGTTGAGTTCCTTTTGGCAATTTTGCTAACTCCCATGTGTTGTTGCGATCTATTGCTTTAATCTCCTCATCCATGGCAGTTTTCCACTTCTTGTCTTGCACCGCCTGTTCAAAGCTTAAATTTTCGGAATCTACCAAAAGACATACAAGGTGTACATAATTTGTTGAATCATACAAATCTTGTAAGCTTCGCATCTTGGGTTGTTGCGGTTCATCTTCATCATCAATGGTTTCAGAATTTTTCGGTATAGTTATTGGCATAGCAATTGATGATTCTCCAACATCAATTATATCCTCTGTTACTTTATTCCAATCCCATTCATTTGCTTCATGGACTCGTACATCACGGCTCACTAGAATCTTCTTGCTTATTGGATCAAATAGCTTGTATCCTTTTGTTTTTTCATCATACCCAATGAAAATATATCTTTTGCTTTTATCTTCGAGCTTTGTTCTTCGCTAATCCGGCACATGTGCGTAGGCCAAACTGCCGAATACTTTGAGATGAGAGATTGTTGGTTTTTGTCCACTCCATATCTCTTGTGGTGTTTGATGAAACAACTTTGCACGTGGACACCGATTTTGAACATAGACGGGCATTGCACAGCTTCCGCCCAAAACTCCTTCGGCATTTTCTTGCTTTTTAGCATTGACCGAACCATGTCAAGAATGGTTTGGTTCTTCATCTCGTCTACACTATTTTGCTGTGGAAAGTATGGTGCGGTTAAAAATCGCCTTATGCCTTGCTCCTCACAATACTCCATGAAAATCATCGAAGAGTATTCGCCGCCTCTATCGGATTGTACATATTTAATATATCTACCAGTTGCCTTCTCCACCAGCACTTTGAATTTTTTGAACACCTCAAATGCCTCGGATTTTTCTTTCAGAAAATAAACCCAAGTTTTTCGGGAGAAATTATCAATAAAAGAAATGAAATACCTTTTGCCGCTGAAAGATTCAGGGGTGATTGGTCCACATATGTCGAAATGAATCAATTCGAGAGATTCCTTAGCTCGATACTCTGCCTTCTTTTGAAATGACATTCTTGCATGCTTTCCGAGCACATATTCTTCACAAAATTTTCCATCGTATTCCATGTCCGGTAGTCCGTGTACCATGTTCTTCTTTCCCAACTTGTTTAGGCCATCATAATGTAGGTGACCAAAATGAAGATGCTACAGTGACGCCTTGTCTTCCACATTGACTTGCAAACATTTTCCTCGTACACTTCTCAAATTCAGCTTGTACATCCGATTTCTTCCCATTTCAACTTGTGCAACTAAACGTCCTTGCTTGTCTTTCAATAGTAATATTTGGTCTTTCATAAAAACCAAATATCCTTTCTCCATAAGTTGCCCCATACTTAAAATGTTGCTCTTGAGGTCTGGTACGTAATACACATCTTGGATTGACCCAATGAAATCATCTTTTTTTACATAATAAATTGTACCTTGTCCTTTTACCTCAACCTTTGAGCCATCTCCAAACGACACAGATACAGCTTCAACCTTTCGTATTTCTTTGAAACAATGCTCGTGCCCACACATGTTGTTGCTTGCAGCTGTGTCAAGGTACCACATCGTGTCGTTGTCGGTGTTGACTTTGTTATATGCCATTAAGAGAAAGCTTTCTTCTGCCTCGTCATCCATGGCTAGATTGGTTGTCTCTTCTATCCTTTTTTTAACTTGACATTCTTTTGCAAAGTGCCCCACCTTTCCACAATTGTAACATTTATCAGAATTACAATCCTTCGCATAGTGACCATATTTGCCACACTTGTAGCACTCGAAGTTGGAATAATTTGACCGACTGCCTCTTCCACGACCGCGTCCTCTTCCACGCCAATTTTGTTGGTTTGATTGCCTCTTCTCCTCATGATACCCTTCTTGACTGCGGCTTTTCCCACCGCGAATATTTTCTCAATCACCACGGCCTCGCCATTTACCTCGGAAGTTTTGAGAATAAAATACATTTTCATCATTGAACGATGCTTTAGTTTGAAGTGCCTGCTCAAGTATCTCCTCATTTTTCTTCTTCTTACGATATTCATGTGCCATTAGGGAACCTGCAAGCTCGTCGACTATGAACGTTGCTAGATCCTTAGACTCTTCTATGGCACATACCATATTCTCGAAACTGTCAGTTAACGACCTTAGAATCTTTTCTATGACTCGCGCATCGGATAACTTTTCTCCATCTCGGTTGAGTTGATTTACCACGGTTTGAACACGCGTGATATAATCAGACACACCTTTTGACTCCTTCATTTTCATGCTTTCAAACTCGTTGCGAAGAGTTTGAAGATGAACTTGTTTAACTCGCTTGGCTCCTTTGTACGTAGTCTCCAAGATGCCCTATGCTTCTTTTAAAGTTTTTGCACTCACAATCTTTTCAAAGCCCGATTCATCAACAGCTCGGAACATGATGTACAATGCCGTCTTATCTTTTGATCGCGTCTCTTTTAACGTCTTATTTTGAGCCGTCGTATATCCTTCGATAGATTCAGGTTCTTCAAAACCTTCTTGAACCACCTCCAAACAATCCACAGAACCGATAAGAGCTTTCATTTGGATGCTCCAATTCTCGTAATTCACCTTCGTTAATCGGGGTAGTGGGACATTATTGATTATACTCTCCATCCCTCCGATACTAAATTGTAAAAAAAAATTGGCTGCAAACTATAATTGAGGAGAAAATATTTCTGAAAATAGACTCTTTCTTTCTTTAATTCGTGTTGTTTTTCAATCAAAATAATGATTTATTTATAGGCATTAGTTTGCCCTAATAAAACTGAAAATTAAAAATCATTATCACCCATTAGAGTAACTATTGACTCTTGACATTTCATCTTCCCTGTTGAAAACAAACATTTAATGTCTAAAAAAAACTATCCATTAAAAATTGACATTTAATATTTATTTAACAAATATGAGTAACACTATTGTCTTTTTAATATCCAGCTAAAACTACTTCCCTTCCATCTTCAAAATTTTTTTTTTCACTATTTTTTTCATACTTCTCAATTTCTTTTAATAATTTCACCTTGAACCACTCACCCAAAAATTTATTTCCCCCAATAAAAACCCTTGGTCTCCACCACTCCTTTACTCTTTTGTCCCTCATCATGGAAAATTATGCCTCTTTTCCTCTCTAAGTCATGAAATTATTACTAACGAAAATTTATTAGTTGTAAATTCATGAGCATACGAGAGCAACTATGGGCTTGTGATTTTTTATCGTACAATGTATATAATAAGTGTGTGTATGTATATCAAACAATATATATATATGTGTGTGTGTGTGTGTGTCTGTGTGTGTGTCTGTGTGTGTCTATATATTCATTTGCACATACACAAACACTAACACATATATATACATTCATACACACACACACATTCACACACACACAGACATACATATATATACATTAATGTATATATACACAAGCACACACACACACCTACATACATACATATATATATAAATATATATACATATATCATTGTGTGTGTGTGTGTGTGTGTGTCTTCTTCTTCAATGTGCTCCCTAAGGTGGCTTGGGGAGACACTGTTGTTTTAACAAGGATTTCTAAGAGCAGAGAATAACAGATGAAGAGAAGTAGAAGAGAAGAAGAGAGCACTACGCAAAGAGAAAACCAAGCAAGATCAATAATAAAAATATCCAGCAGACTTAGGTAAAAAAAATCAGCTCTGATAATTGATAAAAGAAAAATAAAGAGAAATACTTTACAGCTATTTACACTTGGATTTAATAAATATTCATTAAGGGTATAAGAGTAAATTCACATGAGGCCCAATTAACTATATCAAACAGCCCGGTCAACAATCCCCCCCATTTGATGTAGCTGAAAATAGTCCAAGCCTTTCTCTTAAATAAGCTAGCTTTTCTCTAGGCAATGATTTCGTAAATATATCGGCCACTTGCTCCGATCTTGCAAAAAACTAACTTAACTTCATTAGTCTCAATAACATCCTTGATGAAATGGTATTTTGAGTCTTTATGTTTAGTTCGACTATGCATAACATTATCACTTGCAATAGATATAGTCGATTGATTATCATATTAAATTTTAGTTGGACGGTTTAATGGTTTATCTAGATCGCCCAAAAGTTTTCTTAACCACAGTGCTTGAGAAGTTTCTATTGAAGCTGAAACATATTCAGCTTCAGTGGTAGACAGGGTGACTGTGGATTGTTTCTTGGACTGCCAAGAAATCTTCGTAGTTCCCAAACTAAATACGTATACCGAGGTACTTTTGTAATCCTCTGGACATCCTCCTCAGTCACTATCGCAATAACCAGAAATTTCAGTGTGACTAATTTTATTATATTTCAGGCCTAAGTCAATTGTTCATTTGAGTACCTCAATATTTTTTTGGCAGCACTTAAATGTATATGATGTGGTGCATGCATAAACCATGATAGTAAGTGGATAGAATACACTATATCGGGTCTAGTTGTAGATATAGTAGTTTTTGATTTACTTCTAAGTGGGTAGAGACTGGCTTACAGTCTTTCATTCCAAAGTTTTTCAGAAATGACTTTATGTTTGTGACTTGAAAGATGGACACACCACTTGTGTTTTGAGTTATTTCAAGTCCTAAGAATTGTCTTAGGTTTCCTAGGTCTGACATTTTATACCTAGTCACTATTTCTCTTCTAGAATTATTTATTAATTCAGTTTTATTGCTTGTGAAAATAATATCATCCACATATATGGAGATAATTAAAATTCTAGATTTTTTATCTCTCTTAATGTAGAGTGTAGGCTCACTCTTACTTCTATTGAATCCTTGATTCTATAAGTAAGAATTTATTTGTTAATACCAAGCACGAATAGCTTGTTTCAACCCATATAAATATTTATTTAGTCTATAAACTCAATATTCACTCCCTTTTTTTACAAACCCGGGGGGTTGCTTTACATAGATTTTTTCCTTGAGTTTTCCATTCAAGAATGTTGACTTTATGTCGAGTTGGAATAAATTTCAACCCTTCTGTCCAGATAAGGCTATTAGAAGCCTTACTGTTTCTAACCTTGCTACAGAAGAAAATATTTCTTGGTAATCTATTCTAGGTTTTTGGGAGTAGCATTTGGCCACTAATCAAGCCCCACATACAGTATGATTTGAGTCGGGTTTAGTCTTAATCCTAAAGATCCATTTTACACTTATACTATATTTATATTGGGGTAGGTTAACCAAAGTCCAAGTGTCAATCTTTTCAATGACATACATTTCTATTTGCATTGCTTTTATCTAGAATTGATGTTTTACAGCCTCTTCATAGTTGAGTGACTCAACTGAGGCATAGTTACATCTCTGGTAAATGTCCGATAAGTCTTTATATTTAATAGGAGTATTTATTTTATTTGATTCAGATAAAATAGACATAGATTCAGAATTATATTCAGAAGCAGATTCAGATATACATTTAGTAGCATATTCAAAAGTAAATTCAGAAAGAGAGTTGAGATCATACATTGGAGTACTTATTAGTTTATTGCTAGCTATAGCAATTTCTTTATTGCCATTTTTAATTTCAGATTGGACTTCATCAAGGCTTTCACCTCATTTGATATTTTCATCAATTAATATGTCTCTACTCACCAAAAATAACTTAGTTTCTGGTGAATACAATCTATAACCCTTGGATTACAGACTGTATCCTACTAAAATGCACTTTAGACTTTTTGAGTCTAACTTAGTTCTGTGTGCATTTGGTATATGAGAGTAGCACACACTCCCAAATACCCTTAAGTGTTTAACACTGGGTTTTCTACCATTCTAAGCTTGCACTGGAATAAGATTGTCTAGTGCTTTAGTGGGGTACCTATTGAGCAGATACATTGATGTGTTCACTGCTTCTCCCCAATAGGTTTTTGGTAAACATTTCTCATTCAGGATTGACCTAGCTATCTCCATTACTATTCTATTTTTCCTCTCCACAACTCCATTCTGTTGTGGTGAGTAGGCAGTAGTCAATTGCCTAATTATACATTTTAATTCACAAAAATCCATGAATTTTTGATTAATTCACCTCATCTATCTATTCTAAGTATTTTTACACATAGTCTAGATTATCTTTTGACAAGGGACATAAGCTTCTTGAAGCAATCAAGTGACTCAGACTTGTGCTTCAAGAAGAAAATCCACAAATGCCTTATATAATCATCGATAAATAGTAGAAAATAGCTATTATTGCCTAATGACTGCACTGACATTGGTCCACATATATTAGCATGCATCAGTTATAATGGTTCAGTGGCTCTCCAGGTAGAGTGCTTAGGAAAACTTTTCTATGTCTGTTTTCCCAGTGAGCATTCCTCACACACATAATTGGGGACGACAAGATTTGAGGGCACTCAATTCACCATATTTTTTTGAAAAATATTTTTTAGGCTTAAATAGTTTAAGTGCCCAAACCTCTTATGCCAAAGAGAAGCTTTCAAACTAGACATTCATGGATAATACCTTGTCTGTTCTCTTAACAAATGTCAATGGAAAACTTCTTCCACTTGACATTTTTATTGTCCATGAGGGTTGTTCACTTTCGTGATCAAATATTTCACATGTATTATTTTTGAAAAATAGTTTGTATCCTTTTTCAATTAATTGACCAACACTTAGTAAATTTTGGTCCAAGGCTGGAACTAGAAGCACATCTTTTTGAAACTTAATTCCAGTGTAAGTGGGTACTTTCACTTTGCCTTTGGCTTTTGCCTCAACTAAATCACAATTACCTAATTTTACTTATAAATTCATTACTGGAAGTAAATCCACAAATATTTTCTTATTTCTAGACATGTGATTTGAACAACCACTATCCATAAACCAAGTGTTTGGTGAAGATGTCTCATATATTTCATTTTCATAAAACAGATGCTCTACAGATGCTACTCGCTCTACAAAGCCAGCATTTTGTTTAGAAATGCTTTTACAGTCCTTTGAGTTATGCCCAAACCATTTACAGTTTAGGCAATGGTTTAGTTTTTGAAACCAACACTCTGTTGTAGTGTGGTTTGATCTCTTGCATATATTTCAAGAGACATATTGGTCCTTATATGAGTCAATAAAGAGTGTAGAAGAAGAAGAGCCATTTTTTATTATTTTTAGATTTAGAACCATACCTTTGACTAAGTCTTCTATTTCTTATTTCTCTAGATTTAATATCATCTTTGTTGGGCTTATTTTCTCATCTCGACTGCATTGTAATTTCTTTAGAGCCTTCTACCCTTTTTATCAGCCGACTTTCATAAGACTTAAGCGAGCTCAGGACTTGCTGAATAGTTACCTTCGAAAGACCTTTGGTTTCTTCTATCACAACCACAATGACATCAAAGTTATCAGGCATACAAATTAACAATTTTTCAACTAGATGAGTCTCAGAGATATCTTCTCCATGAATTTTAAGTTGATTAACTATATCAAGGAACTAAGTTGAAAACTCAGTAAGATAATCTGAGTTTTTCATGCTCAGATTCTCAAAGTCCTTTCTCAGGGAGTGCAGAAGAGCTCCTTGAGCCTTCTTGTATCTTTGATATTCCTTGATTAGGAGGTTCCAAGCATCCTTGGCTTGAGTGCAGCTAAGTAATCGGGGAAATATAGCATTACTTACACCATGTTGGATGAAAAGTAATGCTTTCACATTTAACTTCCTTAATTCTTTCTCTTGTAGTAATTCCATACCCTCCAGAGGAGAGAAACTCGGGGTCTCTTCATATCCAGAAACCATGATTTTTTATATATCTTGTGAGATATATAGGGTTTGCATTTTAACAAGCCAATAATCAAAATTGTCACCATAAAACAAGGGAATAGGGATTGATCCCGAGTTTGATGAGGTTTGATTTTTGGAAAACATATTTGTTTGAAAAAACTTGAAAATTTTTGAACAAAAGGTTAGGGGTTTTGAATAAAATATGATTTAAACATCACAAAATCTTCAGATCTTAGTAGATTTGGTCAGATCTGTGCTAGATCTAAAGAAATTGTGATAAATAAATTAGGATTTTCAGAGATCATCTATTCTGGAGAAATTAGTTTCGAACAACTATTCAAAAATAATTTCAATCTCGGGTAGATATCAATGCTCTGATACCAGATTGTTGCTTATTAACAACAAATCTTTGTTTTAACAAAGATTTCTAAGAGTAGAGAATAACACATGAAGCGAAGTAGAATAGAAGAAGAGAGTGCTACGCATAGAGAAAACCAAGCAAGATCAATAATGAAAATATCCAGCAGACACGAGTAAAAAAAATCCGAGTTTATATATTGGCTCTGATAATTAATAAAAGAAAAATAAAGAGAAATACTTTACAACTATTTACATGTGGATTTAATAAATATTCATTAAGGGTATAAGAGTAAATTCACATGAGGCCCAATCAAATATATCGAACATCCCGGTCGACAGACACGTTATGAACATGTGGCCATATCCAACTCGGAGAAGCAAAACACATGCTGCTAGTACATGCATCATGGCATGGCACTACACTTCAAGAAAATGATTAAACGTCAAATTTTGTTTATAAAGTTAGAAACAAAATAGAAATAGATTAGAGACATAAAGGAAATATTGTTACAAAATATAGAATAGGAATAATAATTTATCGCTGTTTAAAATCACGAATAATTTAACATAAAATGAAAATGGAATTAGAAACAGAATTAGAAATGAAATTTGATATAAAAATTAAACGGTTTAACTTTTTGTCACAATTATCACACGAAGATGCTAGTGGATAAAGTTGTATGATATTTAGCGATGCAAAATTCTATTTCTGCATGTATTTCTTATTGAAAATAATAACTTGTCTAAAAATTGAGGCAATATTGAACTTCATTTCAATTTGTTTAAAAATGGATAGGAGATCCTTTTCATAATTTGGTGATGGAATTGAATTCCATCACTAAGTTTAAAATGGAAAATAATTCTATCGTTATTTGATGTTAATAAATTTTTTTCAAAGAACATTTTGCCCGTTCGAAACACATAATAGGTTTTGGACAAATTAAGCATCAACCTTCTTCGTCAATCTACCTAATCAACATTGTACTCCTTGTGGTTGTGTTTGTCACCTTGTTCATCATTCATAGAGGTGAACAATTTTAATTTATTACTTACATTGTAGTGTGTATATATATATATACTATGGAATATTACCATATCGGCCTATTCATCATTCATAGAGGTACGAAACAATATATATATATATAGTTTTTGATTAATTTAATTTAATATACTTTAACATGTTTTCTTGACATGATAGGTATGTGAATGTTACCCGACTAAGTTTAAGAGAGCAGTACTTTTATGGAATTTTTTTTTGTTTTTTTGCAAAAATTAAATTTGATTTATTCCTTTAGCATGTTTTTTTTTATTTTTTTTTTATTTTATGGGATTTATTTCTTAATTTTTATGTTTTTTCCTTAATAGATAAATCTAACATAATTCATTTTTTCTATATAAGAAAAATACAACTTCAAGATATTGCTAAATATTTAAGAGTTTGATGCAACCCTCATCAACTCATTTAAATACAACATTACTTTTAACTCATCCTTGTATATCATTGATTATTTTTATGCAAGTTCATTCATTTCATAAATATAATAGAAATCACACATAATATATTTTGTATTGGGTCTACTCGAGTTTGACTAAACAAGTTTTATTTAGGTGTATTCATATTTGGTTATTTTAATTATAAAATGATAATATATATTTGTACATCTTTAATATTTTATTTTATAGTTAATTGTTTTTTTTTTGTTTTTTTTTTGTTTTTTTTTTGTTTTTTTTTTGTTTTCTTGCATGTGTGGAAGATAGTGGACCATGAAAGTGAGATAAGTAACCATATCTTGAAATTTAAAAAAACATAATTTAAAAAATTTTGAAACTTATATTTTTAACAAGAGGCACGCATGGTGCATCTTTGATGGGGGAACGCCCCTATCTAACATTGATTAAAATAAAAAAAAATATTATCATACAAAACAAAAGGGTGTGACTATAACTTATCTATGATTATTATGCAATGTCATAAATAACTTGCTACAAATTTAGTACAAATAAATCATAATCTTCATTATTATTATTAAATATACATGAGTGTTATGTGTATCATAAACATATAATATTGTACAAACTTATCATGAATAGAAGAATGTCAGATTAAAAGATAAGTTTTTGATTGATTAGTTTGTGGTTGGGATTGAGGAGTTTGTTGGTTTTGTTGAAAAATATCATCAATTAATGGATTGAAAGAAAATAAGATGCCCATATAATGAGCATAAATATAAGAAGCGGAGTTTTCAAGATGTGGACATTGTGCAATTCCATCTTGGAAAAAATAGTTTTGTTAGAGACTATTATGTTTAGTATAAACATGAGGAAATAGTTGTATCACAAACAATAAAGCATTATATGCATAGAAGTATAGATTCAAATATTACAATGAAAAATGTCAATCTCAACAATTCATGTGAAATCATGTTAATTAAAGCATGTTATTGGTCTTTCCTTCAATCTAGATATCACTGATGACTTCCCAAAATTAGTAACAAACAAATTTTATGAAATACTAAAAGTATTAGAAGAAGAGGATTGGCCAAGTAATCCATGTGACAACTCAAAATTATCTATGGTTGCCAAACTAATGAATTTAAAGGAAAACAACATTGTTTAGAAAGATGGTTTAATGAAATATGCAAGTTTTTATTTGAATTATTATCAAAGAATAATATCATGATAGGTAACCTTTATAGTAGAAAAAAGTTAATTCAAGGTTTAGGTTTTCCTATAGAAAAAAATCATTGATTGATTAATGGTTGCATGACATATTAGGGTGAAGACAATACAAGAATTACTTGCAAATTTTGTAACTATCTTCGATATAAAAGACATAATGCATGTAATAGGTAGAAGATAAATATTTCTCATAAAATGATATATTACTTCTTATTGAGTCTTCATTTTCAAAGATTATTTATATATGAAACCACTACTAATGACATGAGTTGGTACAAAAAGTATACTATTGAAGATGCCATGATGTGGCATTGCATAGATTCTCCATATTGGAAATAGTTTGATCATATTCATTCATCTTTTATAAATAAAAATTGAAATATTAAATTAGAGTTATGCATAGATAAATTTCAATCATTTAAACAAATAGTGCAACAATACTATTCATGGCCGGTAATTGTTACACCATATAATCTATCATCATGGTTGTGCATGAAAAATGAGTACAAGTTTTTGTATATTATCATGTCAGGTCCCAAAAATCCAAAAGGCAAGTTATATATTTTTTCTATAATACCTTATTATGGAGCTAAAAAATTTATGGGTGCTATGTGTGAAAACATATGATATATCTAGAAAGAAACTTTGAAATGTGAGCAACACTTATGTGGACTATTAGTGACTTTCTAGCATATTCAATACTATGAGGATAGAGTAATGCAAGAAAATTAGCTTGTCCTTATTACATGGAGAACTATGATGAATTTTATCTGAACAAAGTTAGCATGACTTTTTGGTCTAATAACCATCATAAGTTCTTACATATAAAATATCCATTTTAGAAGAATATGAATGCATTTAGGAAAGTGTGGATAGTTATAAAATATACATCACCTTTGAGGTTTGGTGGAGAAATATTAGAGATGACTGAAAGATATGACTTCAAAAAAATTACAGAGATTAATGATGATTACATTAATGTGCAAATTTCAAAGAATAGTTATTGTGATTATAAGAAACAAAGCATCATTTGGGATTTTTCTTATTGGAAAATCAACATAATTAGGCACGGCTTAGATGTGATGCACATTGAGAAATACTTTTTTGATAGTATTTTTTATATTATCATGAATATAGAATGAAAAAAATGGCAATGCTAAATCAAAAGCATATTTAAAAGAGTTCTATTTACATCTAGAGTTGTTACGATCTTGATAAGGACGTAAAGGAAGCTTTGTACAAATATCTAATAAAACTCAGGAACCTTGATGGATATGCATCTAACATGGGAAGATGTGTTTAAATGAAGAAGCATATGTTATTTGGGATAAAAAACCATGACTCCCATGTAATTAAGAGGCTAATACTCATAGCATTTCGTTAATTACTTCTAGGAAATGTTTGGGAAGCCTTGATTGGAATAAGTATTTTTTTAAGAGTCTCACTTGTAATATCATCAAAAAGAAAGATATGGAGCAATTACAAAATTATATAACCATAATTTTATGTAGACTTGAGCATATTTTTTCTCATTGCTTCTTCGACTCCAAGGAATTCAAATCTAATTATCATATGAATCCATAATAGCATGCCCTACACAATACAAATGGATGTATCACTTTGAGAAGTTATAACATTTTTATTATATCATCTAAAAATTAAATTGTATCTAATAAATAAACATTATTCAAATTAACATTTTTTTAGATATCTTAGAAAAATGAAAAATATTATTAGAAATAAAGACAAAGTTGAAGGATCGATATGCAATGTTTACCTGGTCGAAGAAGCTTCGACATTTTGTATGCACTACTTTTAGCCACAAGTGTATACTTCACATTACAAAATATCACCAAATAATGATTATTGTATGAGAGATGGATCAAAAAAAGATGGTATGCTTTTTATTTTTTCCCATGCTCAATCATATTGTAGAGCAAAATCTTTATATTTTTTGGATGATAGAGTATCATGCTACGCACACATATATTTTATTGAATACAAGAAAGTTAAACCTTATATTGAGTAAGATTTATAATCATTTTACATTGATATTTTTTTCTCATGGTTTGTGATATACCTATGTTAATATTCAATATAACCACAATCTTATTTTTTAGAATTTATGCTAAGGAAATAAAGCAAAGAGAACTGTATATTGCTGATGATGTGATTGATGCTAAGCTTGACAAATATTTTATATCTTGGTTTGAAAAATTTAAGTATATAACTTATCATATTTTCTTCTAATACATAACATGTCATAGTATATAAGTTTGATTTCATTTTTTAACCTTTCTAAGTACATTTTCCATCATCAAATATATATAATAGATAAATAAAGGATCTTGAAAAAGAGCCATAATGAAGTTTTTAGACGTATCCCATATATTATGTGATTGGATATAAATTTCACACTTTGAAATATAATTCAAATAAAGCTACAATGAATAGTGGTGCATGCACTAAGGGGTCTAACTATACTGCATCTAATATTGGCTTTCATGGTCAATTGATTGAAATTCTATACTTGGAGTATCCTATTTTATCAAATAAAAGGATAATTCTATTTAAGTGTGAATGGTTTGATCTTATTTTAAATGTAGGTACTAGAATTCATCATAAATATAACCTTATGAATATGCATCATAAGAAATATTATCATAATTATGAATTTTTCATTCTTGTGGTGCAAGAAGAAAAAGTATGTTACACTACTTATCCAACCATACGAAGAAATGATGGTGATGAGTGGGCTATTTGTAAAATTAAAACTTAGATGAGTTGTGGGAATTGTTGAAATGGATGTCATAGTGACACCATCGTATGTACCTGCATTTCAAAGAATATTGTAGAAATTATCCAACCAATCATGTGGCAAATAATGGGCATGAAATATTAATTGGTGAAGATAGAAACTATTTTGACATTGATGATGCACATATTAAAGAAGAAAATGAGGAAAAATTAATTGCACAATTATATGTGGATGAATATTTAGATGGAGAAAATTTGTTCGAAATTTCCAATGATGAATAGATATTAAGTTATATTACATATTTTTTAACTGTTATAATTTGGGTGTTCAATTGAAAAATTCACAAATATAAATGTGAATATGTTTGTCATGATATTTGTGTAGAATAATCTATTCTTATTTATTATCTTTCTATGTCTCCATGTTTATAAAAATTGAATTAGGTATGAATTGTGATAATTCATGTGGCAGAAGATCTCAATCCTTGAGGAGGAGCAGAGGAAGTCAACAACTATTTTGTGGAGGAAGAATTCAATATCTATTCAATTATAACAACACTACAAATATTTCTCCACATTCAACTACATGTACAAAGGATACATTGGTTTCACCTCATCTTGACACACACATATTGTTTACCACTGACATTCTGTTTTCGTCTCATTTTTTACTAGTTGTTATTATTAGCTCCATCCCACCTATCTTTAAAGGTACATGCATTGCTATTGCAGCATCGACGATGGCTAGATATTCACAATCCATGATTTACATGCAAAGTTATGATAAAATCTTTATTTAGCCCACTTTCAATGATAAAAGATACATCCCTTACATAAATTTACTACTACATCCATTATTAGATTTTCATCTTTCATTTGTAATTAAATTATTTTAAAATTGTGCATTAAAATATAAATGAATGTTTTTGTTTAAAATCTAATAATTTTTATTAATAACTAACTATGATTTTGTTACTAATCCAACATTATCATTTAGAATTAAAAATGTGTTTGTATTACTAAGTTTTAGAAAGATAATATAAATTAAGAAAACATAAATTTAGTAATAGAAGCATGGGTATTTTTGTTTATATGCAAATGTACATGCTAATGTTAAATTACTTATAAGTTTATTCCTTATACTTCTCATACAATCGAGAAGATTATTAAGGAAAAACTAGTTGCCAAGGGTATAAAGTGGAGCAAGTACCATCAAATATAAAATAATATTATTGTGAAGAATTTGAAATGCAATTTTTTGCATGTTGTAAAATGTCAAATTGTTTTATTATTAAAAACTACTAAATATGCATCACAATATAATGTTGTTTTTTTTGTTTTTTGCTAAAAAAATATAAATGAAATAATGATTTGTTGATCTCTATGAAGGATACAGGAAACATGTGGCTAGTGTCAGATACAATGACAAGCTTGGAAAATTGAGAAAAAAGTATGATAAAGATACAAAACCAAATAGTGTTCCTCTAGATGTTGGGATAAAATAGTAGGAATAGAAGAATAATGAAGAGTTTAAGGTAGTGTCCCATATGACATCAAAAATTTATCAATCATAGAAAGCATGTGAAGGATCAAGACCAAAAATATTGGTGGTTCCAAAATGACTTAGTAATATTTTATAGATTTGGTAATAGTGTTATCCTATTTAATTTTAATTTTAACTTTGTGAATGCAAATGATATTAAATTAATGATAAAGTTTCATGTACATCATTTGTCTATATTTTTTATTTTCAATTTGCTGAGTTGGGACATCTACCAACACTATTTGAGGAGTTCAAGCACATGCACAAGAAGGATGGATCATTTGTAAACAAACAATCAAATGATATTAATATGAGTTACTCATTTTATACTTTCAGTGTGTTATATGAAATGTAATCTGTAAAAGAAAAAAATGTAAACATATTAAATTTGTAGCAATCACAACCATCAATTTTCCAAGTAAAGTATCTTGTTTTTTTATTAATAATACTAATGAGTTATTATATATGGACTCCTTATCTATAATGACTCACTTTATTTTAAAATTAATATTTAGTTGGTTGTTGTTTTGATGTACTAGTTTCAATTTTATCTGAATATAGTACTGATGAGTTATATGGTATTGTATAATTATATGAAGCTATAAAGAATAGGGTTTTCATTGCTTCTCAATTGACATATCATTTGACAGAGACTCCAGAGATTAATGTTGCACATATTTACCTCCAAGCCTTTGGAGTGGAGCTAAAAAAATAGTAAGTGTACGATCTAGTACCCATGCATCTACATTTTATCTAGGTTCTATTTGCAGCTCTTCATCTTCATTTTCCAATAATAATAATTCCTTTAATGATCAGTTACGGGGAAAGATTCAAGAGATTCAAGATAATTTGCAAAGAAAAAATAAGGAGATAAAACAAAAGAATGAAGATATGCAAAAGTAAATTGAAGTGTTGAAAAAATGATAAGAAGAAAGAATAAAAAGAGATGATGAAATATAACAGAAGATTTTGAAGATAGAGAAAATTATGTACAAGTTTAAGATGGCTTGATCTTTTTTTCAATATTTTGAAGAAGATTTAACCAGATCTCCAAAGGAGAATACTCATATCGACAATGAGCTATAGCTATTTGTTATGTTTTTTTTGGCATTTTTGCAAAGAACTTCATTGTGTTGGACTTTTTTTATTGTCTTCTTGTTGTTGTCTGTTATATATGTGCAATAGGGATGGTTTAACTTTGATCTTTATTATTAGATGTTATATATTTTAATAGATTTTATGTGAACATTATTGAATGATATTTATGCAAATAAATTTGGATTATAGGATATATGGTTTCTGTACATATTTATAAATGATATATAGCATACAAGAACTATAAAATGAACGGAATATATTCACGTTACTAAAATTAGAAATAGAAAATAGCATTTCTATCCCATCGCTATTTCAGTATCAAATTAGAAATGGAGTGGAGAATTCAATTCCATCACTATATATAGAAACAAAAATATTTTCTCGCACTAATTATAAACACACACATATATTTCATTTCTAAAATTCTAAAAGGAGCCTTTTTGAATGGAAAATTTTCATTTCTAATTCGATCACTACTTGTAGATTGCAACGGAATTAGAAATGGATTTGGCTACCTAGAATGCCAAATTTTCATTTCTAATTTCATTTCTAAAATTTGGCTAGATGCCAGTCTCTCCTAACAGAATTTGATCTAGGTCCCATTGGCAGACATGTCATGCTTGAGTAGTGCTTTGTGATAACATGAACCTGAACTTGAGTATGTGGTTTGAGATTCACATGCTATTTTTATAAATGTATTATGATTGGGTTGAGTAGGATGGATGCTTTAGTTGTGCTTGTCTCCAATTTGACAATTGTTTTTCAACATAAAGGCTAGCTAGTAGCCCTAGTCATATCTAGCATGACACAAAATAAGGCTAGCCTCGCACAAATCTAGTTATAGATTGAGCCATCTAGGTTGGATCTATTGATGACCTTGTTTTCCTTACAAGCAATCATGCCAAGCCAAGTTATCTCATTTTAAAGAATGCTAGCCCATCATCTAAATTGGGTGGTTGATCTAGCATGGTGGCCTGATTAGGATCACAAAAGGGGTTGTGACAAGATAACACAATCCATTTGATACCTATATCATTTTATGTTGGAAAACATGTAAATGAATCTCTCATAATGTGGCATTATATATATATATATATATATATTATTTCATCAATAAAACACTATTTTAAATGAATATTTGAAAATATTGGTTTTTTGGTTTTCTAATCGCTTTTTATTTTTCAATATCAACTGAATAATTGTGATGAAATTTAATGTTTCTAAAATATGTTCAAAGTCATTAATAACATGTATGTATTTTTAATGTATTTGTTGGTTGTTAATATCTTTTTAGTAATAATATATGAAAAGAGTTGTTGACATTTTTCTTAATGTTCATTAATTTTTCAATAATTTTTGATAATTTTTGATAAATTTTGATGTGATCCATTTATGCTTAAATATGATTAGTCACATGCATAAAATATTTGTATTTTTTACATATTTTGTTAATATTTGATGATATGCAATATATTTTATATGTTAGAGATTTCATAAGTTATTGGAAAAGTTTTTGATATTTAGTAATTTAGATAATGTTTGATAATTTTCAAAAAAAAATTATGAAGTTTGATGACTATTGAAGGTTATTAATAACATTAATGTTATTAATACATTTTTATCAAATTTAATAATAATCAATATATTTTTTTATATTTTTTATATTTTTTATAATCAATTCATTTTTATTGATGATAATTTGATGCTGTTTATAGGAATGTTTCTCATTTGATATCATATTTATTCAATAAAATGTGATGATAAGTCTATGCTTACATTGATTTTTAATGGAGTATTATGAACTTTAATTAATTTTTGACTTTCAGGAATTTTCAAAATTTTCTATTTTTTAAATATAGTTAATTTATTTGAAAATTATTTTTCTAAAACTCTATGAATTCCAACAATTTATGTTTTCTCAATAAGTTAGCCTTGTATACAAAGATTAGAATATTCAAGAATACAATTTTCTTAAATTTTGGTGTCAAGAATAGTAAATGACTATCCATCACAAATGATATTACATATTTATTAATATTTGATCGATCATATTAGAATTTAGAATTGATAAAAATTATTTTGAACACAAATTAAAAGTTATTTATCAATTTCATTAAGAGCCTAGCTCTTCTAGTATAATTGACAACAATGATGACTTTGCAATGTTTCATGTGGCTTACATCTTTGTTCACCATCACCTTATTTTCATTTTACCATTAAGGAAAAGATGATTTTTTTCATATCTTACTATGAACATTAATAATGGTAGTCAAATTCTTTCATTTATATCCAAAATCATAAGAAAAAAATATGGTTGATAGAATTATTTAGTCTCACTTAACAAATTTTATTTATATTACAAATTTAATCACCAATAATGATGAATCCTATATTGAATGGGGTATTAGCAACATGTGGGATAAAGAGATGCATGTTTCTTTTTGACAATGAAAAAATATTAAGTCTCACAAATCAAATTGCTATAGAGGATGAGATAATTTTAAAATAATAATTTTTTTAACAATTTAGTATTGAGAATTGGGGAAAATATTTAAAAGTAAATAATCATGACTTAGATGTGAACAAAAAATTAGGAAATGTGTAAGATGATATCACATATGTAGTTCTCCAAATTATTTTATTCAAAGAGATTGCATTAATTAAAATTAAACTAATTTTTCTTTTTGACAACATGCTTGGTAATTATATGCAAATCATTAAACAAATCAATGTTATTCGATATACAAATATTTATGTATCATCAATCATGTTCACATAACACACATTATAAGGATCATCTAAACATGTCCAATGGGTCGTATTAGGTTGGCACACTTTATTTTTTTAGAACTAGTCAGGCCACTAGTCCTTGCCGGACATAACATGGCCCATTCTTCTATGTCATCCCATGCCATCACAACAACAAGGAACTGAGGCCCGTGATCTAGCATACCCCATTGCTCCAACAAGAGAATGCGACATGTTGGGATTATGTCAGGTCATGTTGAATCTAGATCACTCCCCAGAATGATCGGGACAAGCATAAATTTAATTGCATATCCCTACTCAATGCTAAGCCATACTAACTTGGGTTAGCCACTACCACTAGGCAACAATAACCTACCTTAGAACCTCATTAGAAGCTAGAAAGAAATAGCCCCTTTTTTAGGGCCTAGGCTAGGTTAGGGTAGGGGCCACTAGTGGTAAGGCTCCTAACCCTATCTGAAAATTTTAATCTGTAATTATGTAGACACACACACACACACACATATTTAAAAATCAAATGATTTTTAAATTTAAAATTACACTTATAATAAGTATGAAAATCAATATAAACAAATACTACAAAGAAATACATTCAAGCTATATGTGGCAAGTTGGCTGAGTTGCCCAGGCACGACTCGACTGAGTTGTGCTCGGTCTGACATGGTATGGTCCAGGACAATGCTTTGACCCATGTCGTGCCAGCTCAAAGCTCATCTTGTGCCATGCTAGGTCAAAGGTGTCGGGCTAGGGACGACCTCACTGCCTAGCGCATAGGCACAATCCAGCGGCACAGAAGATTACCATGCTCAGACCAAGTTTTGTGTGAGGTCCAATTGGATTGTGCCCAACCTACCAGATTCTTTTTTTTAAAAAAAATAATATTTTATTTAAAAAAGCTCTCCCCACCTTTTACATGTGGTAGATTTAAAAAAAAACTATCAGTTGTTTGGTCGAGGGCATCCATGTGGCATAGTCCAGGCCCACCGCCCATGTGGATGCACCAAGCATGCCTCCCTTCCCCCCCTGAGTCGAGCACCTAAGATGAGCCCGAGCTGAGTGCCCAAGCCTCGACCCCTAGATGACGGACTTCACATAGTCGAGCTAACTCTAACGGCTAACGTAAGTCCTAACTATCCAAAATAATTAAAAAATGAGTGCATCCATGCCATTGGATGCACATCAAATGATTAGGGTAGAAGATCTGATGGCTATTGGGTTTATACCCTATTTAATTATTAAAAAAATCAAAAAATTAAAAAAAATATATATTTTTTTTAAATTCTTCTTTTAATCTATATAATGTTTATCTCTTCTCATCTTTCTCAATCTTACATTCTCAATTTCTCACTCTCACTCTCCTCTCTATCTCAATTCTCTCTCTCTCTCTCTCTCATCTTGTATAATTTCTCTCCTCTTGATTTTAGCATTTTACTATTTGCTTTTGCTTCGGCTTCTCTCTCAAGTGTGGACAACATACAATGAACAAAGGTGCAGGTGGTGTGGCTTTTTCTATCCTATCCATATTCGGTATTTCATAAATAAGTATTATTTTTTAAATTTTATTTAGTTTTTTATCTTTATTAATAATTTAATATCAAATTATTTAAAATTTAGAAATTAGAAATTAGAATATAATTAATAAACTAAAAATAATTTAAAATGAAAAATACTGAATTTAATGATACGAGGTTAATATTAACATAAACATAGATAATTTTAATATTAATAATCCTATGAAAGGTCCAATGGCCGAAACAATGTTTTCTTTCATGACATTGACACTAACTCAAATATCTAACCAATAAAAAACTAAAAAAATATCAGTAGTTTAGACTCACTTTAATATTCTGCAAAATAAAAATGATAAGAGTGTTGATGAAGAATTGATACAATGTAAATATTATAAGGAAATATATACTTATAGGAGTGCGTACAGGATTGAGCATCTAAAGAGACATGTTGAACACTACACCAAAAAACATGGTTCATTAGATCCTATGCAAACTCAACTGAGTGGTAGAGTCTTTGAGGTTGGATCTAATTTAGCTTCTATAATAACCTCCTTCATATACCACACCGAGTTAGGAAGGGAAGACTTGGTCAAACTAATCACCATAATAGATTTTTCGGTTAAATTTTCGGATGATCCAAGGATTATTAGTATCATACAAACCTATTTTCAGCCATCATATCATAGGATTCTTAGGTTTACATGTAGGAATGACAAATTAAAATATTATAAGTTAGAAAAATAAATAATCATTAATAAATTTAGAAAATATAATGACGTGGTATCCGTGATTTCCGATATATGGAGTAGTTGTGGTGATGCATCTTTTGTATGCCTCACTATCCACTATGTAGATTCTAAATGGATGCTAAATAAAAAGATATTATGATTTGAGATTCTCCATCCTCACTGATGGTCCGACCATATATGAGTGTATGATGAGAATATTTAACTTAGAGAAAGACCATTAATAGTGATTTTTCATATTAGATGCATGTATCACTTCATTAACCTGATAGTACAAGCAGGGATGTAGATTGTTTCTCCCACTTTAGAAAAAATATTTAACTTACTAAAATTTCTTCAGACTCCTAGTAGACAATAAGACTTTGGTAGTTTCTATTTGTCTGTGGGTCTAAAGAAGAAGAAATTCCAAATGGATGTGAGATAATATTAGAATTACATATACTTGATGTTGTAGTCATGTGTTGGTTACAAACACGTGATATTCAACTACTTAAATAGTAAGAGCGACGAACTTATTATTGATGATAGAGACTAGGATACATGAATTTTATTTATAAAATTACTAGAATATTTTTTATGATATGACGAATGTATGTGACACTAGGTATATGTTCGTCAATTTTATAAATAAAATTGATGAATATATGTTCGTCAATTTATACTTCAACCACTTGCATTGTACTTAGGTACATATGCAATATTAATGTTTAGAAAGTTTAGAGATGACCTGACATTTAGTGACACGGCCATTAAGATGGAAACCAAGTACTTAAAGTACTGGTCCACCATTCTATCTCTTTATTGTATGCTTGCATGCATGGGCCCTAGGGTTAAAATGGGAGGGGTGGAGAATATTTTGATATACATATCCTCATGCATGAACCATGAACACCAACCTAAAGGGTTCATTCAAAAAAAAGGCTAAATTATTTACATACTATGACACTAGGTTGGTAGTACTTATAGACAAGCTCCAAGTATGGACATGGATACCATATCTGGAGATGATAACTTCTTCATTTAGTTAGTGATGGGAAATCAATGAGGTGGATCATCGAGTAGGAACAAGTTACCTCAGTATTTAGATACCAATTATTGCTCAATCTGATCATATAATGATAACAAGAATCTTGATATTTTATATTAGTAGAAATCATATTAGTCCACCTATCCCATGATTTCTAAGATGTTATGAAATGTATTAACTCCTCCAGTGTTGAGCGTAAGATCAAAGTCTGCTTTTTTTTCAATTGTAATCAATGTGATTTTGGATAGAAGATCGAGACTATGACCAACTATCAATGAGGTACTAGCATGCATGATGTTTTGGAAGGATTCAAGGTTGGCTATCTAGGATCGTGCTATAACAAGAGCAGAGAAATTTCTAGTAGATGATAACTCATGGGACTTTTGAAGAGGTTGAGCCTACCACTAGTGATACCATTAAATGCTTATGTGATGATGATCAGTTACATACTTAAACCAATTGACATTGGGATTGAGCTTGTATTATTATGATTGAGATTGATAATTTTTATTTTATGTTTTTGTTGTGAGTTGTAACTTTGTGTTATTTTATTAAATTTGGATTAAATGATGAATGATGGATGTGTTTAGTTGATATTTTTGATATTTATTATATTTTTGATTATTTGTTTATTTATTGGTGAGTCGAATGTGATTCGGTCTCTAAATCCTAGCTAGGCTACTAGGCTTGAATATATGGACCAGAATTGGCCAGACTCAGCATGAATCCAGCTATACTTGGGCTTGATGGGTCTTGCAATGAGATGAGCTCAACCAACCACATGGCGGGCTAATTAAAAAAGCTCGCCATGTGGACCAAGTAGGGTGGGGTTTTTTAAAGAAATTGTATTTTTTTAAATTGGCTAGTTTGGGCAAGAATGAACAAAATGAACCACACCCACTTCTCAGTCAATGTTCCTAGGTCATGGTAACCGTGTCGGTGGACCTTGCAGATAGGCTAGGCACACGGGTCATGCCTAGCCCAGCACGAGGCATGGCAGCCACTGGCCTAGCATGGCATGAGCCATGTCTTGAGCTATCTTTCCTTTTCAAATCTATTGCCAAGGAATTGTGCATCATTTTAGTTCTCTTTAAGTTGGATCTTTTTAGAGGTGTTAAACATGTTGTGCCATGCTGGCAAGACCTATTTTTGTTAGGCATAACTATGTCACCATGCTAAACCATGTGTCTGTGCTTATGGAACCCTTTGTGTGAAAATATAATAGTTGGCTGGCTTACATAAGCACTATTTAAAATATATTTTTAAATATAATATTTTTGTTAGTTGGCCAATTATAATTGGCCACATAAGCACTATCTAGCTTATGTGGCCAAATTTTTAAAATATATTAGACCACCCCATCTGACAATCACATGGATAGGTGGGTCATGCCACTAGGCCAGGCATATGGGTCGTACCTAGCCCAACATGAGTCACATCTCATGTCGGCCCAGCACACCATGAACCATTCCATGGAGTAGCACAGCCGGCCATGAGGCACGATTCTAGACCATGCCATGCTGGGCCAAGCAAGCTGAACCGGGGCACGCCACAGGTCATGCTCAAGATGCCCAACCCATTTGACACCTTTATATCTTTCTATCACCAACATTCAATTTCATGTTCTGGATAAGGATGATGGACTCTTATAAATATCATGGCCTCATCCCCTTTTGCTAGTCATATTTTTGGGGTGATTCCTTTTTTAAATTCTCACCCTTCCATTTATTTTTTTTAGTTTCGATTTCATATAAGGCTTGAACTTCGTGCCCGCTATTGGCTCGTTCTTTTCCTTAAAAAATTAGATTCATCTTCTTAGCTCATTCTTGTCATCTTTTAACTCTAGCCAATGTCAAGGAAGATATTTGTTGGCATAACTAATTTTTATCTTCATTAGTAGAAACTCACTCAACATGACATAAAATGCAAATGAGGGAGGAGTGAATAATTTGGCATGAGAATCTTCCTCCTTTATAGTCCAAGATAAATTCTCTAAAATCTTCTCAACATTTATTTTATATCTTTTAGCTAGGGCAAATAGAAAGGATATCTTATCTTGGTTAATGATATAAAAGTGGAGAGTAGGTTACAAGATTAAACACACAAAATAAAGTGAAACCATGCTCTCTTCTGTTATCTCTCCCCTTACTCTTGTGCCATAAAAAATCTTTATTAAACATATGAAGGCTACACTATCCGAAACCCCTTTCAATTGTAAGGTTACATTGATAAATTCTTTATCAAAATGCACTCAAACTCTTCATCCATAACATATTTACTTGTGTATGTCTTTTTGAATGATGATATTCTCTTGGAATGATGATATTTTCTTTTTGAATCCTCTTTTTCCCACAAAACCTTTCTTTACAGGGTAGTGATTATTTATTTCCTCTCTTTATCCATCAAAAATGTTGCTACTTGTAATAAAAGTTAGGTTCCAGTCACATTGATGCTTGGCTTGGCTCACTTCCTCTTCATATTTCAACTTCTTCATGCTTTTCATTAAGCATCGACATCAATGTTTCTTCATTTGACATGGTATCATTTCACATAATCATCCATCTTAGATGGTTTAATCAATGGTAGGAGATGAAAGAGAGTAATGAAATAAAATTAGAGTTTATGGCTTTTTGTAGAGTTTCAGATAAAATTTATGGCTTTAAAAAAATTGGCATGACTTGGATTGAGCATCATATTTATAAGATATATTCTTTTCATGTACAAACGTTAAGGTATAGTTTAAATACCATGAATTTCTCTCTTAGTTGAAAAGAAGTCATAAAAAGATTGTCATTATTGAGTTTGAGTATCTAAACTTATTTTAGTCTATATACAACTGCATATGAATCAATGGAATATATACATAAAAAACAATCACACCAACGAAATTCTTGGGTTGCTTCCCAATAAGCTCAATGTTTAATGTCTCTAGCTAGACAATTCTTTTAGTGTAGTTTCTCCATTGACAACATTCTTGGTCTAAACTATCTTCTTCTTATAATATTTGATTTCTTTCCATCTCATGTTTTCTGTATCTTCTATTGCTAATTTTGGATAGAAGATCATCTCCATCTCCTTCTTTTATGGCTCGAGTAAAGTTTGAGTATTTAATTCTAATTCTAACCATCATTCCTATTCTTTCCTTATGGATGTAAATCTTTGGATGTTGTGATTTTTTTAAGTGTCATGGCATCTTTATGAGCTACATCCATTTCATCCATAGGCATGACTTGGAAAAATATTATGACATCATCTTGTGTTCTCTGTAGTGATTGTGGCATGACTTTGAGAAATGTTGTGACTTTTTCATATATAACATACTCCTTCAATGTCATGACTCCTTCAACTTTAGCCACAATTTCATAAATTTTTATTGATCCAATCATAGTAGTCATGATTTTTTAGATATCACTATTTATTTCAGCATCTTAAACTCACACTCTTTCATGCATGATGTCTTATCTTTTTTTGCCCATTTTTTTTCTTTAGATCTTCATCAACATTCATTTTAGCTTTGTATCTTTCCCCATACAAGTCATTAATCAATAGTGTGATGTTTTCTAAGTGTGTTACTTCTACAATTATAAGAGCTCCCACATTATTTTTTTCATTATTTTGATTTGGAAAAGTCATAGCATCGACAATATCAGTTGCAACATAATCACAATTTATCTTCATTTCTATTTCTATCACCACATTAAAAAATAGCATGCCATCATAGTATGTATCTTTTTCAAGGTATGTCGCAACTTTTTTTTATTCCAAGACTTCTTCTAACTTCTTTTTTTTTTGTTTCTTTGGGCTAGATATAATCTAAGAAATTTTTCATTCTAAAATCAACATTCTAATTTTTTGTTATGTGGATGAGACTCTATTTAAGTAGTTTTTCATCATCTAAAATTTATAATCTTTTGTAAATATTAAATTTATAATCTATTTTCTAGTAATTTATAATCTTCACTCATAGGAAGTGTGATTTTTTTATTCATTATGTCAATCAATCCCTATCTTGTCACTAAAAATGGGCATCCCACAATTAATAGTGTATATGAGTCTTCTTCCATGTTCAAAACCACAAAGTTAGTATGAAATATAAAATTTCCAACTTTAATTAGTACATCTTTAATACCTTTAAAAATTTGATTCAACTCTTTTCTTTTTGTAAAGATAGAGATGTTGGACCGATCTCACTTATATTTTGTCTCCTTATTATAGATAATGACATCAAGTTGATACTTGCCTCCAAGTTACATAGGACCTACCAGAAGGTGCGCTTTCTAATAATACATGGAATGGTAAAACTTTCTAGATTTTTGAGTTTCATTAGATGTGTTTGCTGGATTATTATGATGTATTTCTCAATTATAATTGCCTTTCTATATGTCTCTAAGTTCATTTTGTTGCTCATTATTTCTTTCATACATTTCACACAGTGTGCCATCTAAGTTATTACTTCCATAAAGGGTATATTGATTTCTATGTCGCTAAAAATATTGAAAAATCTGTTGAACTTTCTATCTAACTTTCCTTTTGTAGATTGCTATGGAAATGAAGATTATGATGGAGAGAGTATGGATCATTTTCATTATCTTTGTTCTCCACATCATCTTTCTATTTATTGCTACAATTCATCTGTATCTCCTAATCTGATTCTACTTCATCATGAGTATCCAATAGTGAGATACTTTCGGCATTGTGGTCAAGTAATGTCATGACATTATATGTTACAACATTATGTGTTATGATATTTGATATTGTGATATTAGACATGGAAATATTATCAATGTCAAAATTATTTTCTATATAATTTTTTTTTATTTTTTGCTTCTATTTTTAGTAATTGAAGCTAGGCAATCCATTGATATTCTTCTCTTTCATTGTGTGTGCAAGTTATCTGATTTGATTTTCAATAGTTTTAATTATTGTATCAATGTGATCTATCCTTATTTCTATTTTTATCATTCTATTATCTCATGTATCATTTCTCATCTTTGTCTCTAACACTATTGCAGGGATACTATCTTCCAATAATGATTTCTCTACTACATTCTACTTGTTATAATTAGAACTTGAAACTCACTCATATGTTATATTCTCATGATTTTTCATTTTTAGATGAGAGTGTGTCGGGATGTATTGTTAAATCTGAAAATATGCCCTTTGTTATGTTGTAAGGCTACTTTTTATTCTACACTTTGTCTTTTGTCATGTTGAGCCACAAATTTACTAAAAGTAGCATCAATATTTGTCTTCATTACCATCAATCTATCCAACTCCAAAATTTCAGTTTGTTTCTTCCTACCTAGTCTTTCATTATGAATTTAGTAGTTATTTTTGGCCAACTAATTAAATATATAATAAACCTCCTTGGATGGTTCACAAATTAATGAACCACTTGAGGCTACATCTACCATGCATCTTGTCATATAATTTAGCCCATTATAGAATGTATGGGCTTATCATATAATATAATCTCAACCCTTAATTTTGAAGTGATTTGAGATGGGAAGAAATTGGTTAGAAATACTTGCACAAGTTGATCTCAACTCTTAATTAATTCTTTAGTTAGGCATTGAAACTATCTCCTTATATTGTCTCTCAGATAAAATGGAAAGAGACTCAACTTGATCTTATCTAGAATGACTTCATTCATTTGCATAGTGTTGCACAACTCTAAAAATGTCATGAAATAGCTATTTAGATCTTCTAAAAAACATTCATCATACTTATATTAATGCACCATGACTATGAAATTCACTTCAACTCATAGTGATATGCTTGAATAGGTTGCATCCATTTCCTAGAGTAGTTGTATTCTTAAAAATGGTGTCTAAAGACACCTAAGGTTTCGATGGGTAATAAGTTATCTGATAGCTTGTTCGGCACTTCCTTTGTTGTTCCTATTTTATCATTGGTTTCCATGATTTCTTTCTAAGCTTTTTGTCTCAATAGATATCTTCTTGGTATCATTATTTGTGGGTCTAAAGGTATTGACTCAGTCCAAGATCTTAGGTACATATAATAGTGGCTACAAAATAAAATTAGAAACAAACAAAAAAACAAACACAATAAAATAATAAATATCTAAACAACTAAAATAGAACTACTTTTTAAAATAGTTGGGCTAACTCAATGTTATTCAATCAAACTTGTTGTGACTTTACTATGATGTGAAAGACTCAATGCATGGTTTTTAGCATTGACCCAAAATCACATTTGGATTGTATGAGAACCCACCATAATTCCATAATTATACATGTTGTATAATTAATAAAGTGAATGTAAATCAAAATATTGATCCAATAATTATTATTATTATAGTTTGATCAAGTAATAGTGAATTAATTGATTACTCTAGTTAATAAGGTATAATCTAGTCACATACAGATACCTAGATTCTATGATTAGTTTACTTTCTTGTGTATGATAATATTTTCTCTGCTATTGCAACACACATAAGTGTGTGTGTGTTTCTATAAATAGTTGTGTGTTTATATATGGGTGCGTATATATGTATATAAACTTATATGTATACATAAACCTAAATACAATATATGTTTATATATATATATTTATATATAAACCAATATATATATATATAATTAAATATTCATGTGACATATGTATATAGAAGTGTGAGTGTGCATGCACACACACATCTACATATATATACACAAATATATAATTATAAACCTATACGCACGCACACACACACACGTATGTGTGTGTGCCTATATACATCTATATATAAATGTATATGGGTTTATATTTTTGTGTGTGTGTGTGTGTGTAGTTTTATATATATAGATAAATACACATTTAAACATTGATGTGTGTGTATATACTAGTTTATATACATATATATATATATATAAAATTATTTATATAGATTTATTTCAAAACATACATACATTTATATATAGATGAACACGTACACACACACACATACATATAAACCTAAACACACACACACACACACACATACATATAAACCTAAACACACACACACACATCTATATACACTCATATAAAGTCATAAACACCCATATATCTATATATATATATATATATATATATATATATATATATATATTCACACACACATTATGTGTATATATATATATATATATATACAAAGTTAAATATGTATATAAACCTATTTATACACCTATATACATTTACACACACACACACACACATCTCTCTCTCTATGTGGGTGTGGGTGTGTGCGTGCATATATATATATATATATATATATGTATGTATGTATGTATATGCATGCGTGTGCGTGCGTGTGTGTATAAACCTATATATATATGTATATTAATATTAATATTTCACAATATATAGGTTTATATATTTAAAAACATATATATATATATATATATATATATATATATATAAGTATACATATAAAGATGTTTATAACCATATATACTTTTTTATATAGATGTTTGTATTTTATATATAGATACACACACACACACACACATCTACAATAATACTTATTGTTAGGAGTTCCAATCCAATTCCACCAACCCAACTTGTGAATCAGCTAGTCCAGAAAGAAGCACTAGGTGCACTTGAATACCACTCCAAGCATTGAGGGCCCTAGTGCATAGAGGACATAGAGAGGGGGATGAGAAGCGGTCTCAAATTTGAGTAATGCAATAGGTTTGATAGAATGAATAGAATTTGGGAAGGCTGATATGACATCAAAAGCTTCTCCACTTTTATTAAGATTACTAGAACTCCTAATGTATGAATGAGAACACCATTAGTAGCAAATAGTATAGAACTAGAATAGAAAGTTTCAATCTCAAATACAACTCAACTATATTTCTCAATAAATCCTTCACTACAACCACTTGCCCCCACGCATGATAGCTTATCCTAATGGGGCTTGGAACGAAAATGAGAGAACTCTACCTTCTAGCTAAAGAAGAGAGTTTGGTCATATATCTAAAGTAGGCCGTAGCTTGGTTTGTTGAAAGTGATAAAAGATCAAGTGATTTTGAATCCGGTGATTCATTATTCATATGGTCTCTGACATGTGAGATTGAGTCTGTTGATGCTAGACCACTAGAAAATTTATGAGCAGGAAATGAAAGATCACTCACACACACACACACACATGCATGTATGTTTTTATAAGCCTATGTACATTTATATATAGACGTGTGTACACTCACAAACACAAATATACATCTTTGTGTTTGTATTGACAAGACATCCTAACACTCTACGTGGTGATTCACTCGTGTGCTACTAGCTAGTAGAGGTTTGGATCAATAATGAAGAAGTAAAAACTTCCTAGATTCGCCTATGATGGACCTACCTTCCTGCAAGCTAAATATTTTCCATGGGCCATATGTTGGGCCTCCTCATGCATGACAAGAATTCATTTCATCATTGGTGCCTTATTGATCTAGCTTGTTAGATTCCATCTAGAAAGTTGTGGGGAGGGGTTTTAGGTTTGTAGGATCCAAGTAGTGTGTGTGTGTGTGTGTGTACACATCTATATAAAAAATTTATATAGATTTATATATCAGTTTATACACACACACACACCCCCCCATATATATATATATATATATTATTGTTAAATAGAAATTAAATTACATATTATATAGGTTAATATTTGATATATTTTTTAATAAAAGTTTAAGATTTGGGTACCTAATTATAAATATTTTTAGATATTCATCAAGAAGCAACCCGGGTGGGGAAAGTTGCACATTCGTGTTTAAATTTATTTACCTAGTTCAATAAATGAGCTAATAATTTATGGGGAGAATTATGGTTGTTCACTCCCAAGAAAATAATTTCAAAATGAAACTAAATATTTAATAATTAAAAAAAATATACCAAATTATTTACTTATTGGTTTTTGGTGCACTCAAATTTAGTAAACCCAAATACTCTTATCTTAATCCAAAATACTTAATTATGATGTTAATTAAAATATTATTCGTGTTAAGTCCATGTTGTGCTCGTGGTATCCTAAATCATCGAAAGAATATCAAAGTAATTAAACATCGCAAAAGGTGTTTTCAATTAGATTTACCATTTAAATTTTGAATTGTATTATGAACTTGGGAACATTTAAATTGTTTTTTTAATTATGTGAATATTCTATAATTTTGGGGGTATGATATTTGTTTATAATTGTATGTGCTTGTGGTAGTAATTTATAGTTTAATATATATATTTATATATATTATGAATAATATATATACATTTATATAAATATGGATAGATTAATTTATGTGTGTGTGTGTGTATTACACATAGTTTCAAATATATTTATATTTATGTATTTCAGTCAAAAAATTTATAAACTCAAAAAGTAGTTTGGAGTCCATTGTATGCTTTTAGATAAATTTTCTAATGGTAAATATTTTTTATGGTAAAGATTTTAAAATACAAATGTCACATTAATAATTGTTAGATTGAGGTAAAGTTTCTAATCCATTCTAGGTTTTTGGGCTGAATCTCAATCAGTCCCCAAATTAACAAAAAAAATTTCTCTTGCATTGCATACCAATAGTTGGACTTGACATCTGAAACCACGCCAAGCACCAAAAACAAATGTTACCCTTGAAATAAAAAAATATTATTACCAAAATAATAATGTAATATAAAAGAAATAAATCATAACTTAGAGATGAACATACTATTTTTTGAATTGTATAATTGAGAAGAGAGATAGCATATAAAGACTCCTAAACTATCTTGGGTATGCCTAGGCTGGATAAACCAGGCTTTGTTATTTTTGATTCAGAAAATTAGTTTAATTAAACTTAAATTTGATTTAATTTTTTATTAAATATGTTTTTGTTTTTGGTGTGTTTTATTTAATAATTTGTGTTTTTTATTTTATATTGACTGTTGGAGTGGCTGAATCAAACGAAATAGATGCATCAAATTTAAATATAATAAAAAAAGTGATTTATGTTTTAATATACAAAAAACAAAGTAAATAAATTTTTTTTTTCAGAATTAAAGAGTATACATCAAACTTGAAAATATATAATTTTTTTTGGTGCATTGAAATGCATCGATCCCATTTTATCCTTAAATATTTAAAAATTTTAAATCTTGATTTTTGAATTTGGAAAATTAGTTTTTGAATTTGGAAATCATTTTTTGAAATTGGAAACCACTATATCAAATTCAAAAATTAATTTTTGAATCGAAAAACTATTCTTTTTTCTAAAGATATGTTTACCTAATCATGGAGATAATGGGGTTCGAACTCGAAACTTTCACTTTTACAAAATGCCATCAACCATCTTATTACAATCTATAATTCATATATTAGTTACACACACACACACATGCACATATATACACACACATGCACATATACACACACACACACACATAAATATAGATACACACACACATACACATATAAATATATATACACACACATATAAATATAGATACACACACACCTACATATATATAGATAGATATATAGATATATAAACGTGCACACACACGCACGCACACACACACACACACACACACACACACATATATATATAGATATGTGTGTGTATACATATAGTTATATATAAATATATGTAGATATACAAACACATATAAAAATCTATAAATAAATAAATGAATGAATATATATATATATATGTGTGTGTGTGTGTGTATTAATTTATATAAACATATAAATATATATATACAAACATGTAAATTTGTGTATATATATACATATATATATATTTATATGAACATATATTTATATAAATACACACACACACACACACACACATATATGTATGTATGTATGTATGTATACATATATGTGTATAAAAATAAATAAATATATAATTATATATATATACATATATAAGTTCAGACACACATATACATATATGTATGTGTGTGTGGGTGTGTGTGTGGGTGTGTACTCGCACTCATACATATATCACTACAAGAAATAAGCTAATTAGAATTGAAAATTAGAAACACTCAATTCTATTTCAAAAATTATGAATGGAATTGAAATGAATTATAAAAAGAAATTATATTTCTTGAAAAAATTAGAAATGCAAAAAATATCTATCACTAATTACCAATGGATTTTTATATGAGTTTTCATTCAATTTCTAATTGTGATGCGTTGTCGTGGGCAAATAATATTATGTGATATTTAACAATGAAAATTTATGTTTCTATATTTTTTTATAAATGGAATTCTTATTTATTTATATATTTAGTGAATGAATTTATTATCATTGCTAAATGTAAAACAAATAGATTTCGTCACTATTGGATTTTAAAACTTTTAGTGATGGAATAATTTTTTATCACTAATTTAGAAACAAAAATAAATTCTATCATTAAATTATGATAATTAATTTATTGAAATACACTTTTAAACTTTGATACAAAGTTAGTATTTAGGGATTTTTAATTTTGATTCTGAGTTCATCTGATTTGATTATGAAATTATTTTCCTCTATTTAGTGTTCATCATGCTAATCATTCATAATTGAGGTATCCAATTTAGTATTTAAAATTTCTTCATATGTATTATATTCTAGAATTGTAATATTTATCTGTTTTATTGTTACCTATAGTTTTTTTTTTCATTTTTAACATTATAATGAGCTTATTTCTTCTTGTTTTCTTGAATTAATATCATTCTAATTGATACATTTTACTTTTTATATTTTTTTGCAAATATTAGGATTTGTTAAATTTTTGAGTTTCCTATTTTAGGTATGAAATTATAATGCATTTTGTTATTTACCTATAGTTTTGATCATGCTAATTAATGTTGACTTAGTTTGCTTATAGGATTTGTTGAAATATAAGAATTTATAAATGAACAACTTATACTAAAGGTACAACTTTAACAAAAAATAATTCAAAATATTTTAACAAATACTAAAAGTTGAGATATAATTATAAAGAAAACATAAATAATGTAGAAGATATGTAATTTGAAGGTTGAAACATAACAACAAATGAACAAGTTAAAAAAAATTAGAACCACGTTTCAAAATTTATATAATTGTTTTTTCTATATTTCACTAATAGTATAATCCAATAAATAACACCTCTCATTATTTTAAATTTTAAAAAAAATGCAAATTACATCTCAGAGCTAGTAGTTGACTATTTATACTACATGCTTCATATTGATTAGTTAATATCCCTATTAATTTATTAATATTCTCCATTGCTAGTTGACCTTTTTTGTCATTCTTTCTTTGACATATTCAAATGCATTGGCATTGTGAATTTTTTTAGGATTTCTATTACATTAAATGCATTTGTCAAATTATTTAGTACATATTATTAATTTTGAAATCATGAATTATCACATTGAAAGTATTTATTATTTATTTTATTAATGTAATTTCATCCTATTAATAAATATCAAATATTTAGTTTTTTTTGTATATGACAAAATTAGAACTAATGACTTTTGATAAATCTCTAAGAGATTGAAATAATCCCCCTTATCTCATTTTATTCCAAATTTATCTTATAATAATGTGACTTCAACTTTTTTATTAGATTATTGTAATATCCTAAATATGTTACTATAACTTTATTATAAATAAGTCATTTACATTATTATAATTCAAAATATATTTGTGCTATTTTTTAGAGGAATTGAAAATATTATAAGATATGATCGTCAATTGATGAATGTAAGACTGAAAAATGAGTTTTTGACTAATAAGTTTGTGGATGCGGCTGAGAAGTTTATTTGTTTTGCTGAAAAATAGCTTGAATTTTATAGATGAAATAAAAATAAAATGCCCGTGTAATGACTGTAAATATCAAAATTGGAGTTTCCAAGATGTGAACACAATGCAATATCATCTTGAAAAAAATAGATTTATTAAAGACTATTATGGTTGGTATAAATATGAGAAAATAATTGTGACACAAATAAAAAAATATTATGTACATAGAAGTATTGATTCAAACATTACAATGAAATATGTCAATCCCAATAATGCATCTGAAGTAATGTTAAATAATGTTATTGGTCCTTCATTTAATTCAAATATTTTTAATGATATCCCAATATAATCATCAAAACAATTTTATAAAATACTAAAAACATCAGAAGGAGTGGTTTGACCAGGTAATTTGTATGGCGACTCAAAGTTATCATGAGTACGAACCAAATCTATTTAAGTGTGAATGCTGGGTAATATGTAAAATAAAAGTAGATCATCTATGAAAGTTATTGAAAAGGAAGTTAGTATCACTCAATCGTGTGTACATACATTTCAAGAGAATAATGTGGAACTTCATCCAATAATTTCTATGGTAAATGATGGACTTCAAATATTATTTAGTGAATATATAAATTATATGGACATTAATGATGACCATGTTGAAAAAGATAATTAGGAGAAATTAATTATATAACCAGATGATGCTGAACATGTAAATGGAGTTGATTTATTAGAAATTTTTGATTATGACTAGATATTTATTGACTTTCATATTATCTTGCCTTGCCTATTTTGTAACTATTACAATTTGGATGTTAAATGAATATTTCTTTTTACTTTTGTGAATTTTAATTTGTTTATCATTATATTTTGTTATTATTATATTTTCATGACATTTTTTTATTGTCTTTGTATTTTTTGATATTTATATAAATTGATATAGGTATGAGTGATAACCATTCAAGTGGCCGAGTATCTCAAAATATGGGGAGGGGTAGAAGAAGTCAACTAAATATTATCATTTGACTTCAAAATGTGATGAGGTGACTTACCAATATTTAATAGATTTGGTATAATTATCTATCATAATTTATTATTAATTAAATTTTGTGAATTCAAATGATAATATATGTGTGATAATGTATGATTTACCTCAATAGTAACTACTATTTTATTAGGAGCTGAGTAGGGACGTCCACTAACAACTATTTTAGCCGTTCAAATGATTTCTCAAGAAGAAAATGAATTATTTGTGGACAAGTGGTCAAATAATATCAATGTAAATTTCACAATTTGTATTTGTAGTAGCATATGTAAATTGTAATTAGTAAAAAAAATAATGTAAAAAAATTTTTTTTTGGCATTCACTACAATTCATTCCAATTAATATGCATACTCACGTATTTTTACCATAACTCATTAGTTATTATATATGGACTCATTAAATGTAATGAATAACTTCATTTTTATATTATTTTTTAGTTGTGCGATTGACATTTCATTTGCTGGTATATATTTTATCTGAATATAGTAATGATGAATTATGTTGTATTGTAACAATTGTAGAAAGATATAAAGAATATGGTTGCCATTGCTTAATAATTGACAGATCATTCTAGAGAAGCATTAGTAATTGATGTTGCAGATATTTATCTTCAGGCTATCAGACTAGAGCCAAAAAAATGGTCAGTGTGTGGTCTTGGTACTCATGTATCTATATTTTATCCAGGTTCTATTTGGAGTCCATCAACATCTTCTAATTAAAATAATCTGTTTGATGAGAGATTACATTAGGAGATGCAAAAAATTCATGATATATTGCAAAGGAAAAATGAGGAAATGAAATAAAAGAATAAAGAAATTCCAACAAAAGAATGAATAGATGCTAACTAAAATTAAAGAAATGAAAAAAAAAGAGAGGCTAAAAGAATGAAATAAGAAGAAGAATGAATGAAAAGAAAGAAATAAATACAACAAAAGATTTTAAAGATAGAGAAAATAATGTTCAAGTTGGTAGAGACATCATCTCTTTTTCATCATTTTAAAGAGGATCCATCTAGATCACCGGAGGATAATACTTATCTTGACAAGGATTTGTAGTTGTTTGTGATGTTATGTTAATAATATTTTGCAAAGAAAGTTTTCATTGTCAAATTTTGATTTCTGTGTTATTATTTTATTAATTAAGTTATGAATGTGTACTATAATTGATGAATTTTTATGTTTGTTATATGACGTGTTTACTCTAAAGTGGATATTATGTGAATGTCATTTAATGAATAATATGTGCATATACTTATTTGATTAATTGTTATATAGTTTCTTAATATATTTGTATATCATATATAGAATAGAGAAACTACAACAAATAGGACATGTTCCTGTTGCAGATATTAGAAACTAAAAATGAGGTTTTTAATTTTATTTCGAATTTAAAAATAGATCTTGTGTTTCTATTTTATTTCTAATTATGTCACTATTTGAACATTGTGACTGAATTGGAATTTGGAATTTCTAATAATGTATTTTCTTGTAGTGAATACATACATACATTCATATATATATATATATATATATATGCATGTATGTATGTATGTATTTATGTATGTATGTATGTATGTTTCTACACACACACACACACACACACACACACATGTTTATATAAATTAAAAAATAATATATATATATATATATATATAAACATATGTGTATATATATATATGTGTGTGTGTGTGTGTGCATATACACATATATGTATATATATATATATATTTATATTTATATATGTTGATATAAGCATATATATATATATATATCTATATCTATATCTATATCTATGTATATAAATGTATATATACAAATATAAATATATATCATTATTATATATTTTTATATATGTTTATGTAGATTTATAAATATATATATATATATATATATATATATATATATAATCACACACACACATACACATATAAATAAATAAATAAATATGTATATATATATATATATATATACCTAAATATGTGAATTATTGCTTGTGATAGGTTTTTTTTAGATGTTTTTAGTTTGAATCTCTCGCTAGAGTTAAATAAATATATGTTTTGAAAATAACTCTTTTTCGAATTTGAAATAATGATTTCTGAATTTAAAAATGCATATCATAATTCAAATATTAAGATTTAAATTTTTTTTAAAATATTTGAAGAGTCAATCGGGTTGTTGCATTTTGTTGCACCAAAATTAATTATTTTTTTGTTTGGTTTATTTTTTTAATTAATTTAAATAATTTTGGATAGAAATGGGTATGAGAAAAAATAAAATAAATAGAGATAAAATAAAAATAAGAGAAGATTTTTTTAGAACACACATTAAATAGGGAATTCTCATGATTCTTGGTTTTTTTTGAAAATCCTACCAAATATATACTTTTTTGATAAAACCTCATTTGATGGAGAAGAATATATATTAGTTAGCACATGTTTTCTCTTTATTTTTAAAAATCTTATATAAGTACCATCTTTTTAAACAATTATGCCTTCTAAAATATGGTCCCTATTGTTTTTGACGCACTTTGGCCTGCTCTATTTGATAAATCAATAAAACTGCTCATTAAAGCAAGTGTGAAGCATGGTTCAATCATTAGAATTAAAGATACGATGATCTTCCATATTTTAGTAATGTGTAATATATAAGCAAAAGTTTTATTTTTTATGTCTATCTGATTTTTAATTCAATCTCCTGGATTTCTGTGTTTGGTTCTTCTTTGTGGTGATTTTTCTATATTGGAATCTCACTTTTTCTTCTTCTTCTTTGTATTCTATAAATCATTGTTAAAACAATGATTTATAGATTATATACAACATCTAGTATCGGAGGGAGTTCTTATCTGTGATTGAAGATTATTTTGAAATAATTATTCAAAAAGCTTCTCCATATCAAACTATCTTGTGTTCTTACTCAGATCTAAATGAAACTTACAGATCTATTAGATATAGTATAAAACTATTTAGATCTAGAGATATTTTATGTTAATTAACAATTATCAAATTAGATGCCCAATTTTTGTTCAAATTTCTCAAAGATTTTTTGAACAGATTCATTATGTTCATTAAGCTCAGGGTCTATTCCTATACCCTTGTTTGATGGAGAAAACTATGATTATTAGTTTTTCAAAATGAAAACAATTTATATCTCAAGATATTTAGGAACTCATGGATATTGGTAATATATAACACAAAGACTCATCTTCTCTAGAAGAAAAAGAGGTATTAAAAGGACGAGAACAAAGAAAAACAAATGCTAGAGCATTACTATTCATCCAACAGGGTGTTAGTAATGCAATATTCCCTTGACTGTTAGGCTGTACTAAGTCAAAACATGCATGAGATCTTCTTAAAAAAGAATTTCAGGGAAATAAAAATTTCCGAGGAACTCTTCTTCACTCTTAGAAGAGACTTTGAGAATCTAAGAATGAATAACTCAGACTCTCTCACTAATTTCTCCACTCCATTTCTAGATATTGTTAACCAGTTAAAAATTCATGGTGTACACATTACATAAACCCAAATGGTAGAAAAATTACTTATATACATGGTTGATAAGTATGCTCCTATTATTATAGTTATAGAAGAAATGAAAGATCTATCATAAATGACAACTTAACAAGTCCGTAGCTCATTAACATCATATAAAAAATGACTACTCAAAAGAGTAGAGAGTGTTGTTGAATCTACTATGTAGTCGAGATGAAAAACACAAAATGAAAAAGAAGAAAATTAGTTGAGTGAAACACAAGGGAGAAAGGAGACAACCAAGTATGTAAATAAATCAAGAGGTAAAAGTAAGAGTCAAACATCCTCTATAACATCTAACATACATCACTCGAGGAGCACTCCTATCTCTTGCAACATATGCAAGAGAAATAAACACAATGAGAAAGATTTTTGGTTCAGAACTAATAATCTAAACAATAAAAGGTTTGGACATCTTTCTAAGGATTGTAGGTAAGACATATTCAATATGCTAGTTGTCCAGAAGAAATATCCTTTGTAGAACACATATTCTATGTGTCAGAAACTAAGAATAAATATATGATTTTTGGACAGTGGTTATTCAAATCACATGTCTGTAAATTATAATATATCTATGAGTTTACAATAACTAATAAATTAACAAGATAAGTTAGGAAATGGTGATCTTGTCCAAGTGAAATCAAAAGGAAAAGTTACTATTTTAATCTTTACAGGAGAAAAGATCATAAATGATATACTACTAGTACTTGCATTAGACTAGAATCTCCTTAGTGAGGGACAATTAATGAAGAATGGTTATAACTTGGTTTTCAAAAATAATTCATACATTATATACAATTAAGAGTCAGAAATCCCTCTTTGGACCATAAAAATGTCTAGTGGAAGGAGTTTCTCACTAACTCTTAATCAGAAACTAGATATGACATTAAGCATGAATATTGAACAAGAGACAATATTGTGGAATAAAAGTTTAGGCCACTTAAACTATATGAGTTTGAAAATTACTTTCACAAAACCAACTTGTGAGTGGCTTACCTTCTAACCTGAACATTCCCACTTCAGTATGTGATGAATGTGCCATGGGCAAGCAATCTAGACAAAGCATTCCCAAAAGAACTGCCTGGAGAGCATCCCAATCTCTTGAAATAATTTATGCTGATCTATTTGGACCAATGTTAGTTCAGTCCTTAATAAACGATAGTTATTTCTTATTGTTTCTTGATGACTGCACATAGTTGATGTGGGTCTACTTCTTGAAATACAAGGCTGAAGCCTTTGAGTATTTTAAAAAGTTTTTACATTTTATAAAAAGATAATCTGGTCTGAGTATTAAAATGCTCAAAATAGATAGAGATCGTGAGTTTCTCTCGTAGAACTTCAATAACTTTTGTGATTAGAGAGGAATTCAGAGACACCTGACTACTTCCTACTTACCACAACATAATGGTGTTGTGGAGAGGAGGGATAGAAGTGTGGTAGAAATGACCAGAACACTATTGGGTGAGAAAAAATTGTCTAAACAATATTTGGCAGAAGTTGTTAACACAACAGTCTATCTGCTCAATAAATACCCAACTAAAGCATTAAAAGATCTCACTCCATTATAGACTTGGAGTGGGAGAAAACCAAATATACACCACTAAAAAGTGTTTGGGAGTGTCTACTATTCTCACATACCGAATCCTATTAGATCTAAGTTAGAGTCTAAGAGTCTAAAATACATTCTAGTAGGATACAATCTGTAATGCAAGGGTTACATACTGTACTCACCAGAAATGAAAATATTTCTATTAAGTTGAGATGTTATATTTAATGAGAATGCTAAATGAGAAAGCAACATGCAAAATGTTGATGTGCAAAAATCAGTATACAAGGATAGAATCAAAATTATTCAGTAGAGAATAATGATATTGAAAGCAAACTAATGCATAATTCTAGTTCTCACTCTGAGTCAGATGTAGAAGTATATATGCATGATATAATTAATATACCAGTTAAGTGTAAGACCTTAGAAAAGATATACTAATGGTGTAATTACTCCTTAGTTGATCCCTCAACTATGAAGAGGTAGTAAAACACCAAGTATGGATTGATGCTACGAAGATAAAAATGTATGTCATAGATAAAAACCATACTTATACATTAGTGGACTTACCCCAAAAAACATAGTATTGGATTTAATTAGTTGTTTAAGGTTAAGAATCAACCATATAGTAATCAACTCATATATAAAGCTAAATTAGTGGCCAAGGGTTATTCCCAAAGGATTGGCACATATTATTTCAAAACATTTGCTCCAGTAGCAAGGTTAGAACTGTTAGGTTTCTAAAAGCTCTAGCTGGACAGAATGGATGGGCTCTATTCCAACTAGACATAAAATCCATCTTCTTAAATGGTAACTTGAAAGAAGAAATCTATGTCGAACAACCCCTTGAGTCCGTAAAACAAGGGGTTGAGCATTGTGTTTATAAAATAAACAAGGCTCTCAATGAGTTGAAAAAAGTACCTCATGCTTGGTATCAACAAATACACTCATACTTTTTGAACCAGGGATTTAAAAGAAGTATGAGTGAGGCAACATTGTATATTTAGAGAGATTGAAATTCTGGAATAATAATTGTGTCAATATATGTAGATGACATAATGTTCATAAGTAACAAATCCAAATTAGTTGAAGTCTTTAGACATGATATGTTAGAGAAATATGAAATGTCAGACTTAGGTTCACTTAACCACTTCCAGGGGCTTGAAATTATTCAAGACTCAAGTGGTGTAATAGTGCACCAAACAAAATATGTTCAATCAATACAAAAAATATGGCATGGAATACTATAATCCTGCTTCTACTCCATTAATTATAAACCAAAAATTATTTTCTGCCCAAAGAAGAATAATTAATTGTAAATTATATAGAAGGTTAATTGGTAGTCTATTGTATATATCAACTACACGACCCAATATTATGTATGCAGTATACTTTCTTTCTAGATTTATGCATGCACCTAACCATATTCATTTTAGTGATGAAAAATGAATTTTAAGGTATCTCAAAGACACCTAGGACTTAGGATAAAAATATTCTAGAATTGAACATACTAAGATCACTAGTTACTGTGATAGTGATTGGAGGGGAGGGGGGTGTCCATAAGATTATCAAAGCACTTCTGGATACCCCTTCACACTAGGAACTACAATTATATCTTGGTCATCCAAGAAACAATCTATAGTTGTACTATTCACTAATGAAGCTGAATATATTTCTGCTTCAGTAGCAACCTCACATGCATTATGGATGAGGAAGCCACTAGCTGACTTGGATTAAACTATAAAACAACTGATAGTTATAATATGTGACAATCAATCCACCATTATCATAGCTAGAGATGCTATGATATATAGCAGAACAAAACATATAGGACATAAGTATCATTTTATTAAAGATGCAATATAAACTAATGAAATCAAGTTATTTTTTTGCATATTAGATGAACAGTTAGATGATATTTTCACTAAATCACTACCTAAAGAAAAGTTGGTTTACCTAAGGAAAAGCTGGGAATCATACCTATTACATCAAATGAAAAAGAATGTTGATATTGGCATTTGATGCACTTGGGCCTGCTCTATTTATTAAATCAATAAAACCTCTCATTAAAGTGCATGTGAAGCATGATTCAACCGTTAGAACTAAAGATACATTGATCTTCCATATTTTGTAATGTGTGATATATAAGCAATAGTTTTATTTTTTATTTGTATCTGATTTTTAATTCAATCTCCTAGATTACTGTATTTGGTTTTTTTTGTGGTGATTTTTCTCTCTTGGAATCTCTCTTATTATTATTATTATTATTGTTCTTATTATTATTATTATTATTATTATTATTTTTCTTCTTCTTCTCTGTATTCTGTAAATCCTTGTTAAAATAAGGAATTACAGATTATATACAAAAGTCCAGACTCTTCTTCTCATATGAACTAGTAAAAGTGTGGCTTTAATACCAAGAATTAGTGAACAAGCATCATTGAATCAGACACATTTTAATAAATCCACAAACAAAGTTTACCAAGGTGTTTGGGATTTTGATTAAATACATTTTTGTGCGTCATTTAATATTCTATGAAGTTAAAGTTTAACGAATATCACTTGGAAAAATTAGGGTTTATTGAGATAAAAATTACTGCCAATTATTTTTAGAATTGGTATTATATTATCCGACAAGTAATATATTTATTAAGTGTAAAAAATTAAAGTTTTGATTTAAAACTAAACATTAATTTTTGGTAAATTTGGGAATTAAATTTTCAAAAAGTTTAAAATTTGAAATTAAGCAAGATTTAAAAAATTATTTTGGATTAAATTGACAAATTATTTATAACATTGAAATGCAAAAAATTAAATTTAGCTATGTTGAAATTTAATTTTTAATGAAAACAAAAAAAAAATCTATTTTTGGAAACAAAAAATATAATGTCTATTCTAATATATTTGATAAAAGTTTAAATTGAAAGATTTAAAATTTAATTATAAAAATATTAATTAACCAAATTGTAGATGTGGAAAAAAATTATGAAACTATGTTTTAATATTTGAGCTCCAATTTTCCCTAATAAGCAGTATCAATATCATAACGAGGGTAATTAATTTATGTGCATTTAGAATATGTTTATTAGTTCAAAAACTAATTATTTGTTATTTTAGTGGAAAAAACTAATTTAATTGAAATGATTATAGAATTTTCCAACTATTTAACTTGGAAACAAAAAAAAAAGAGTAATAGAATATGGATGAAAGTGCACTAGAATACCGCTATCATGATTTAGCAGTTGATCATGAAAATCACTTTTTATCACATTTCTACAACAACAAAGGTGGATGAAAAGTACAAAAAAGTTGAGTCAATGCATGAGAAAAATATATCAAAAAATAAGTTGCAGTTGGATGATGAGTTACAAACATCCTTATTCCTTAGCTCAATTCCTCACACTTGGAAAATACTATTTATTTTCTTGAGTAACTTGGCCCCAAACATCATCCATATCATAACAATCATTATTGATAGTTTGGTATGCATGATTGTGAGATGAACAAAACATAATTTTTCTCTAGGTGTACTTCCTTCTGAGGAAAAGGAAAGGAAAAGTAGGGTAATTTCTAGATCTATATTAGGAGAGGGAAGGAAATATACTTCTTAGGGAGAAGTCCATGTGCAAATCTATAATGAGGTGTTATTACAGTGACCAATCAAGACACTATAAAACGGACTATCCCTAGTGAAAAAAGCTCCAAAAAGAGTATAGGAAGAGAGATAGTATAAAGAGTGAGACAAAAACTTTTACCATAGAGAGCGACATCACATTTGTGAGTGATGTTGGATTATCCAACAAGGTTAATCAACAAAGTGAGTGGGTGGCTAATTCTCCAGCCACTTTTCATTTCATTTTGAACTATCACTAATTCACTACATATATTTCTAGTGACTATGGTCTAGTCAAGATGTGCAACAACTTGACATTAACTATAATAAGCATCTAGGATGTTTGTCTAGAGACAAACATGAAATATTGATTGATTATGTGGGATATTTGGCATGTCCTAGATATTGAGATAAATCTACTATAAGTTGTACGCCACAAGCTCTCTTTTCTAAAAGGTGGGGTCACCTGGGATGGTGTTTGAGACAATAAAGGAGGAGGGAAAATATTTGGAATTAGAAATTTAAATACTTCTAAATGCAAATTGATTTAAAAGAATTTCACAAAGTAACATGAGAGATTTCATATTCTCACATCAAACAATTTTACAATGCCAATACTAAGAGTACCTTCAATAAGTCACAAATATATTTAAATATATCATTATGGCTCATATAGTATTTTCAAATAGTTTTATAAAATTTGGTCATTTAGGCCCAAACAATATTATCAAAACATTTCAATACCACTATTTGGTATGTCACATGCTTACTATTGCTAATTATTTTAGTGATTAATCTTGTTTTGTTTATATGAAAAAAAAGCTTTAAATGGAATGATTTCTTGAAAATATAGTCTTGATGGATTATGTTGAATAATAATGAAATCAGGTAGTTTTTGTATGAAATGTAATACAAAGTAGAATTATTGAGTAGGACGAAAGAAAAAAAGTCATGTAAAGCAATAAAAGTTCTCATGTTACAACTTAGTTATACTTTTTAGAGAACATTGAGTTGTTTCGGCATCAAATCTTGGCCGAAATTTAATTCAATTAGTCATGAAATTTTTCATATGTCATGACTCTACTACCGCATTGACACAATTGTTTTATAATGTTATATATATTCTTTTTGGCTGCAAATCTTTCTCGAGGTCACAATCACACTAGCTTGATAAAACTTTGACATCAATGACATAAATTTTATGTTGTAGTACCCAAGTACTCTATTAATGCTAAAAGCCTCAATATTCTCCAGCATTACTTTCTCTTTCCAAAGCCACAAATAATAAGGTAAAAGTAGTGATGATTATTTAGTGTCTTGAATTTTAGCTACAAAGAGATATATAGAGCAATTACTCAAGTAGCAATCATTCCTAAAGCAAAAAATGTTTTCCTATAGAGAAAATGCCAAAAACATGGACATTTCCAGTACACTACTTTGAATTACATTAAGAATATGTTTAAGCCGTGATCATTCTCAGTACTATGAATTTGTGTTATAAAGGGGTACTGTAAGAGCCACAACCATTTCCAATGCTATGACTTCATATTATAGAAAGAGAATACATGAGCCATAATTATTCCCAATTATGCTACTTTGAGTTACAGAAAGGAAATACACAAACTAAAACTATTCCAAATACCATGACTTTGTGTTACTGAGGACAAATACACGAGTCATGCAAATTCTTAGTTAAATGGTAATCTAATATAAGAAAAAGGTCAAATCCATAATCATCTATAGTGCTATAACATTATACTATAGAGAGACAAACCTATAGATGTGGTTGTTTCTCAATATATAACTTCCCACTTGAAAACACACCAAGACACATGAGTATAAAAGTGGACTTTAGATGAAAATAACCAGGGAGTTCAAAAAAGAATTTGAATATAAAGAAAATCAAGAAATCAAACAAATTTTACCTAATCCTAGGAGGGATCCAATAGTAAGGAGGGAAACAAGGAACAAGCTTATACTTTAAAAAAGAGGAACAAAATTTGACCCTCGCTTGGCGATAAATCCAAGGCATACTAAACAAGAATTATGAGTTTAAGGTTTTGAATCCTAGATTCTTTTGTGGACGCTATCACTTGGAATTCAAATTCCCAAGATATATTTTAAAATATCTCATGTGAATTTCTCCCCAATGTCAAGCTAATTTGAGGTCTAGGGTTGATATATTTTTTTATGTACGATGGATATATAATTGATGAATTTTATGTTTAGTTTGTGTTGTGGGTTGGTTATTAATTGATATAATGTTTATTTAAAACTAAAATTAGAGTTTTATTATTAGTAGGTTTGTTGGTATTATCATGGTAGAAGATAATAGGTAAGATATGTGACATACCCGTGCATAATGGTAAGAAGGAAGTAAAAATCCATCTAACATTGACATGTGAAATAAACTTAAAATTAAAAATTTGAAATTGAGATAAGTTTAATCATTAGAAGTATGTTGTTGAAGACATGAATAATTATAATAAAATTCTTTGTGCATATTTTGGATGAAATAACTCTCAATTAATATGAGAGTTTTATAAAATATTTTTCTAAGATTTTCACCTTTAGCATGAGAGTTGTGTCATTGTGGAGGATGGTGATAGCTAAGTCATGATATATACATGAGTGGTGATGATTCATAAGGTTGTGATAGCAATGTGAACTAATTTATATTGCATGACTACTACTAGATAGATTTGAAAGAAGGTGTATATTAATTGTCACAAGTATGACATTTACGAAGCCAAAATACAAAAGATTTTAATACCATCCCAATTCACATCTTTATGTTACATGCGATTAAAGAATAATAATGCATATACAAAGGTAATAATTAAGGTTAGTTAATGACTTGCATAAAAGGTATTGACTCGTGAAGTATCCTCAAGTAGGAATGATTTATTATTTAGAATAAAAGATATTATAGGGATAGCTATGAGGAGGTCATCATTGGGGAGAACCCAATAAGTTATAACCACATTATATGCTAAAAAAATACTAAAAATTTTTCTTATAATAATCCTATATTTATTCTGATAGCAAGCATAATATTAATCAAATAACTTAGAAATGCTATCTAGCATAATGAAATGGACCAAATCTAGAATCTAAGAGTTATAAAAGATACATAATTTTATCATTTTGACTAAAGTATCAGTTGACTAACTATTGGTTAATCGATCTACCTACATAATCTTTATTGAATTGATACCTAAATAATTAGCTTTTGGTTTATTTCTTTAACTACATGTACAATCAATATACTTATGGAACTATATTGGATGAAAGACATTTACACAATAAGCTTTTGGGATATTTTCTAATCCTAAAAATTATCATAACAAAGTTATAATAACCACCTATTAAGTGGTCCAAATATTCCAAGTAATTGCAAACACCTCACTTCATGAGGATTTTCTACTATTTTCAATAATTGGAGAAAAATAGTGGTGAGTGTAAATGCCTAATATGAAAAACTCAAGAGAATAAAGTACGATTTATTCTTTATATCCATAGCCACACAATTTTTCGATATACCATTTAATAGTTTGAGAATTAGTTTTAAAGTATCCATACATATACATATACAATGCTATACAAATTCATGAAATTATGGTATGTGTATATAAGTTCTCAAAATATATAATTATTAATCTCATCTCATTTTAACAAACATTTATAGTTTATACATATTGATGCTTAGTCAATCCACAATGATATATATATAAGAAAAAAAATAACATGAGAGGTTCTACGTAGCTACTACTCCAATCGAGCAACACATATATCCACTCCCACAATCCAAAATTGTACAAATATTCTAACTTCCTGACTGATGACTAATGTTTGGTATGTCAAATACCAAAATATAATGACAATTTAGTATGATTTTCAATATGTATTTTTCTTGAAATAAAGGTTTATTTGTGATGATTTTAGAAAAACTTAGTTTTTGTGCACTTTGACGAATAATAATGAAATTAAGAGTTTTTAGTATGAAATATGTATCTTGATGGAGTTGGTGACTAAAAGGAGAGTAAAAAGTCATGTAAGTCATAGAATCTAACATGCTATTACTTTATTACACCTTTGAGTACTTATAAATTATTTTCGATATCCATTATTTTTCAAAATTCAACATACATAATCATGACAATCTTTGTATGCTACTTCTCTAATATCTTGTTGACATAATCATCTTATTATGCAATATAATTCTTTAGCAATGAATATTTATTTGAGTTGCAATCAAACTAGTACAAAATAACATATGACTATGAAATTAATTTTACATCGCAGTAATTAACTATCTCACTGATATTAAAAGTCATGGTAGCCTCTTTATTCCATGCCTTTTCTTTTACCAAATCATGTAATATTCATGCCAAACTTGAGATTTGGCCAATAGAATTATTGTGAATCTTGGCTCAAGAGAGAAGCAAAGCCATGACCATTCATCGATATCATGATTTTTGGTTGTAATAGAAAAATATACAAGCCGGAGACACACTCATCATGATAACTTTGTATCATTGAGGCTAAATAAGTTATCATGATTTTTTCAAGTATTATGACTATCAAATAGAGGAAATAGACCTAAGCCATAGTTCATTTACAAAACCATGACTTTCTTTCATAGAATTGAAAGACCAAACCTATGAATTTTATTCAGCTTCAAGACTTCTAATTAATGAACCCCAAACCATATGCTTGATTATATGTGAAAAACTCTAAGAAACCAAAAGATATCATGAGAGGCATGAAGAAGATGACCCAAATTGCTCCTAAACTCTATTTTTGAGGCAATTCAAGAGCAACAAGGCTGATACAATGAACATACATATACTTTAAAAATGTGGGCTTGCATTCCAATCTCATCTTATGGTCATATCAATGTGATATTGAGAGAGTTTGATGGATTTAAATTTTGAAGCTTAGATTCTCACCATGACTAAAATTGGGCATCTGGATGCATTTGAGTTAGATTTCCACTTGTGTCATTTGTTATTCTTCTGAATTTTTGGCTAAAAGGAGAATCAAAGAATATTAGAATATATTTATTATGATGCATTTTTTATTTAAGAGTTTAATATGATATATGAGTGTAATGTTTGGTTATGGATAGTTTGGTAATGAAATATAACATAGACTAGGGTTTTTGCTATTGGTGGGTATATGTAAGAATGGGATGGTCGACACTGATATATAGGCCGTGAAACACACCTAGTATATGATAGGAATGAAGTGATAGCCATTCCCACTATAATGCATGAAATAAATTTATATGGCAGAATCCAAAATTAAGATATATTTAAATATTATGAGTATGATACTTATGAAGCCAACAGTATAAATACTTTTATATGCTACTCCATTATGCATGTCTTAAAGGAATTGACTCTAAATTAACATTCTTATAAGGGTTTCACCTTTAGTATGAGAGTTTTCTATCATAGTTAGGGAAGATTTTATTTAAGCCATGTGATAGGCATGTATAAATGTGATTCATATGGTGGTAATAATCCTATGAGTTATGTTCGATTATATGGATGCCAATAGTAAACCACAATAAAAAGCATATCTTAATTATTCTAGTATGGTGCTAGAAAAGCTAAAAGTACAAATAATATTATTACCATATCAATTCTCATCAAGAAAGATACTAAAGGTTGGAAAAAAAAATATGTATTTGAAACAACTTTTAAGGGAAGTTAATGAGTTTCCTAAAGGGTGAGTACTTGTAAATGGCTTATAAGTAGGGGTGATGTGTTCTCTCGGTAGTAAAGTATCGTGGGAACACATGATTCAATGAGGGAATGATGTGTTCAATAGTTTATAATTACCTTATATGTTGTTAGTGCAATAAGCCTTTTCATAGTTATCCCACCATCATTCTATGACTTAAGCATAATCACAACAAGACTATTTATTAATTCTATCACAAATAAAAATATGAATCATCTTTAGAATTTATGATTTATGACTTGAATCTTATTCATCATGCATACATGAGATACTGTTAATTATAGTTGACAGATCTAATATTTTGTTTACAATCCCTATGAGATTGATAACTGGACTAAAGGTCACACACTTTATTACTTGTATAACCCATGTATTTGTGGATTGATGTTAGATGAGGTACTCTTGCCCAACTAGCATTGTGGACCCACCTAACCATAAAATTAGGTATTGTAACAAAGCATAATAAGTTTTTGGTACCATTATTGGGGATTAATTTTTCTAGTTGTATTGGTGAACTTTAGTTGATATAATGTTATGACTTTATTACAATAATGAATTTTTATGATTAAATGCATCAAAAATACTAGTTGGGAAAGTGTCTCTAGTCCAACCTCATCTTGTAAGTATATGTATCATATAAATAATAAAGTAGACCTTTAGTCCAAATATCAATCTCACTTGTATTCCACTCACAAAGTTGATTACTAAATGATAATTAATAACTATTCTAGTAGGCATAATAAACAAGATTCAAGTTGTAAATCCTATATTTTAGAGATGATTGATCTTCTTTTATATGATAAAACTTTAATTAACCTTTTTATAGTTATGCTTAGTCATAGAACAAAGTCTAAATAATTGTGAGTGATCTCTTGTCCAAACAGCATATAAGGTGGTTATCAACTAGTGATCCATACTGAATGATTATTTCTTCATAGCTATTATCTTGGAATTTTTTAACATTAAGATAATAATTTATCTCTACTGAGAGGCCATTCATAAGTTTTCACCTTTTAGGTAACTCATTAATTTTCCTTAATCATTACTTTAAATATGAATTTTTATTCTCTAACCTATAATATTTTTCTTGATGAGAATTAATGTGACAATAAAATTATTTGTACTTTTAGTTTCACCAGGGCCATACTTAAATAATTTATATATACTTTCTCTTATGTTTCATCAGTAGAAATCACACTTTCAAAACTAACTCGTAGGGCTATCACCACCAAACAAATCATTTTCGAACATGCCTATCATGGGGTTTACCTATCATTATCTTCTGCAATGACAGATGACTCACACTAAAGGTGAAACTTAAAAGAAAATATTTACTTTACCACTCAACATTAATTGAGTGTTAGTTCCTCTAATACTTGTATAATGGATTAGCGTATAAAGGTATCCGTGCTATTGGCTTAATAAGCTTCATACTTATAATGATTAAACATACTTATAAAGAAACTGATAGCTTATAAAGCTATTAGTTTCTTCTTTCATATACGTGAATGCATTTTGTAACTTACATGTCCCATCCCCCACCCAAATCATGTACGAACCCACAAATAGTCAAAACTCTAGTCTCGATTCTATTTAACTACTAAAACATGCATAACCAAAAAAAATTCACAACAAAATATCATATTAAATCATTAAAATTAGCATCTATCACATAAATTCTATTTTTAGCCTAAAATTGGGATGACTAATATACAACACAAGTGTAAATTTTTATTATATGAATATGAGTGTCTAATTTTAGCTGTAGAAAAAAAATCAGGTTTCAAAATGACAAATATCCAAAACTCATAGGATTTATGCATGTGCCTTATATCACCATTTGTTAGGCAATTTTGCTTCCACGATTGTGATTTTAGAGATTTAGAAGAAGAGAATAACAATAAAAACAACAAAAAATGATATGTATATCCACAATCACAATCCAATATAACCACAATAAAATCAACACCACAGTAGAAAATTAACCACAACAGAACATACAAAATAACATGAATCACTAGTCATTCAACATAACTAGCTACATCCACCAGAAAATTACATATGAGTTTACAAATTATAACAAAACAGAATATTCTTACAGCATGTAAGCAGCCATGATAAAAATTGCATAGAGAGGAGAAAAACTAGAGATAAACAGTTCCACACCAAAATTACAGAAGCCGAAAACAGAAATAAATAAAACAATTTATATCAATATAGTTTCTCAGTTTAATTAACTAGAGCGGGTCAGATCACTGGGACGAACCGGGTTCTACTCCAAAAATTCTTCGGCCCACTGACCGGTCAGCAAGACCTCCATTATTATGCTACTACTATATTCCCAACCTCTTAATATTTTCTTTCATGCACTTACATGAAAAATATTAAAACAGAAACATATTTTAGTTATACAAACAATTTATCAAAACAAATTATATACAACACCATTATTTGTCTTTGAAACCTTAAAATTTGGAGTTGTGAAGCATCTTGAGTAGTCTTTATTGTACCTCTCATGAATTCCTCTTGGTTTTATAGAGTTTTTCTTATATATCAGATAGTCTGGTCTAGGTTTTTTTTGGAAGTAGCAACATTGAATAAATGTCACAACTTAGGTATTTTGATTATGTAATACAAGGTCATAGTGATGGGTATAAGCTCTAGATTTGGTTTATTTTCTCATCTTGATCATTATGATACTAGGAAAAGTCATGGTAGCTCATTTTGTCTCAATAACACAAAGTGATGACAATGATGTGCTAGCTTGTATATTTAGTTTCTATAATAGAATATCATGGTGTTGAGTTTTGCCATAATTTATGTCTTTCTCTTCTCTAACCCAATTTCATGCCATCAAATAATGGCTAGAACTTTGCTTTTTCTCTTGAGCCAAGAGTCACAACACTAATTTTTGGCATGACTCGATTTGACTCTCTGTAACATTCGATAGTCAAAATTCATAATACCAAATTAGTGCAATATCTTTGGCTTGATTATTTTGTGATTTAGTAAAAGAAATCCTAGCATCTTGAGGTTGCCTTGACTATTAGCACTAGTGGGGTACTTGGTTGCTATGATATGAAATTAAGTTACAATTATGAAATTGTTTCAAGCTAGTTTGACTATGACTCTAATAAAGTTGTGCAATAAAAAATGTGCTGCATAATGATTGATATATGTCAATAAGTTGATAAAGTCATGACATATGAAGATTTCCAAGGTTATGTGTGTAGAATTGTTTTATATCATAACACTCCCCCACCCAACCCATCATGATACCCCCCAGCCCATCACTCCCCCAGCTCATTCTTTACCCCAACCCATCCTTTCAATCCATCCATCACTCATCCCATTCCCTCTCCTCTCCCAACCTATCCTTTTAGCCCTTCCCTCCCCCAGCCCATTCCTTCTCCTTTCCGAAACCATTCCATATTCTCTTCCAACCCATCCCCAACCCATCCCTTATCATTCCCAACCCTTCCATCCCATGAACCCATTCTGTCCACCCTTCAAAAGCCAAACCAACCAAGATGAATACAACATGGGGAACTTTCAAATTGATCAATCATCCTAGTGTTAATCTTTCCCTACTACTCTTAACTCCAAAGTTATTATGAGATCCAATGCATTTTTAGTAGAGTAATCACTTCCAACTATGTATGTAAAGTTTTAGCTAAGAATGAATACCAAAACTAATCTATAAGTACACATAGGTGTAATCAAGTTGTAACATTTAATATACCATGACTTCCATACCTTTTTGCTCCTCTTCTAGTCACCAACTCTACCAAGCTATATTTTTTCCTCTAAAAACTTTTGATTTTAAAAATAATAATCAAAATTTTGAAAATATTAGTTTTTGTGAAATCTAAAGCCCTCTTTCAAGCAATTGCAATGTAAAAATCACATCAAATGGAAAAATTATTCTATATTTTATATATCAAATAAGCTATCACACTAAAATCATTTCTCATCTTCAAGTAATCCATCCCCCACTTAGAAACAAATAGAACACTTTTAAGTACACAAATAAAACAAAATAGCACATATCTATATATTCAAGGTAGTAGTCACTATGATTTACCTTTAGGATCATACTCTTTAAAGATAGAATCTAATATGAAGTTCTCAAATGATGTTAGTGAAGTAGATGGTCTATTCGAATCAGCTCTAGAACTTTATGCCCAATCCAAAATCTTTGAAATCATATTGCACAATATATCTTATTTTCTCCCAATCGAATTTAGCATGCCTTCAAAAAAATCCATGGCATAGTACAATTTTTTTTGGCTTGTACTGTAGTGCCCTAGTTTTATAATCCATAGATTATCTTAGTAGAGCATATCATTTTTAAGCCTTTAGTATTTGCTAGTCACCATTATCTTCTATTCCATTGAAACTAATTTGTAGAGTATTCCAAATAACTCTACACTATTTTTTACAAAGACCTCAACATGTTTCACATGCATTACATGGGTTTAAGAATCATATTTTCAAATGTTTCTTACTTTGCTAGAAACAAAAACTATTTTTGTTAAAGTTTCATTTCAAAAAATGCATCTCATCTTTCTGTGGCCACTATCATTGACCAACTGAGGTTATGTATCTTCTTTATAAGGCATGCTTCTTTTTCTTTGGCTTCCAACTATATATTCTCTAATATATAAATAATATTATCCATCATACCTTTTTTTTCACACATAGAATTCTCACTATGAGTCCTTGCACAAAATAATATATTCTTCCCTTTTGAGAATCATCTTCTTTTTATCTCTATCTTTTTCACACCTTTTTTGATGCCCGAAAATGTTAGGATGGACACTCTTAGACATATTTCATCTGAGTTATCATACATAAGGACCCTTTCAGCTCTACATAGTAAGATAATAAAGGCAAAATGAATTATGTGGCCATTAAATTTATTCTTCTAATAATTGAGAGTGGATTTTCAATTAATTTACTCATATCAAAAGTACAACTAATTGAGATGCCATAAAGTAAAATTACTTTCTTGTGTAATAGTCAAGACATTAATTTTTGGCTTTAAAAAGATGTACTAAAAATATAATCACTCTTTTCACACCTCCATGGGTTTTCCATGCACCAAAAATTCATATGCACTCTTTGAAGTTACCCTTTATTCGCCCTTTTTATCCGTAAAAATATTTTTAATCTCTTTGAAGTTTGGTCATGCTTTTATGGACTTGAAAAGTATGCTATTCTTTTCTCCTAATAATCCAAGCAATTAATTTTTAATCACTTTATCAAAACATATGCAATAGATATGATTGTAACCGCTCTTCTTATCTCTATCACCTAAATTGGCATAAAATTCCCTCATTAATAAGGCATTTCCTCTTTCTATATGTGTGCAAAATATAAACCAATCTTTTTTTTCAAGAATTTTTTAGAAAGGTGGAAGATATTCATGAAAAACATGGTCTTTATTAAAGTCCTTTTTGGCAAAAATTGATTTCATTCATCTTCTGCCTATCTCCGTGCGAAAAGTCGACCTAGGCACCATAGCTCTCAATGCTTCATTGATGGCACTAAATATTGGCTACTTTGTTTTATATCTTAGAACATGAGCTTTTCTCCATGATTTTACTATTATAGTGTTTGCATCATTATTTTAGGATAGTATTTTTGAAAGGATTTGAGAGGTGTCAAATGGGACGTGTCAGGCTGGCCTAGCCCATTTTTAGCCTGCCTGACCGTGCTTTCGTGCCGGGCCAGGCATGACATGGTTACTATACCGTGCCGTGCCTGGCCCAACATGGTTCTGAGGAGGTCAGCTCAGCACGGGCTCGTGGCACGAATCTGCCAGGTTCAATCCGGTCGGGCCGAACCTCTAATATAGGGTTTCAGCATGCCCAAAACCCTATTTTAAAAAAAATTTAATTTCTTGGCTCGTGCCGAGGTATCGTGCCAACGGGCCATGGTACCATGTCGGGCCAGGCATGGCACGAGGCCCGGTTGGTCTCAGCACGGCATGGCATGATTGTGCCATGGTCAGGCACGGCATGAGCCCGGGCACGAAAAATTTTCGTGCCGGGCCGGCCCAGGCACTGCCAAATTGTGCCGTGCCTCATGCCGGGCTGGGCCGGCTTGGCCCAATTGACACCTCTTGGTGAAATATTACAATGATTTTTTCAATGATATGTAGCATTAGTGATGGTATGCCACAACTTTTGATTTAGTGAAACCAAATTAGCAACTAATTTGAAATTCATTATCCAAAAAAAAGAAAGTTTGTGTGGGTTGGTGTTAAGGTGAAAGTAAATAAACTCTCTCACAAGAAGGAAAATAATAACAAACAATAGTTTCTTGGGTTGCCTCTTTATTTGCACTATGTTTAGCATTCATATCTAAAAAAATATTTAGTATCTACTAACAATGCTATGTAAAAAATTATTTAAATGATGTTCTTTGCATGAACATTGGGTAATGAAGGAGTAGTTCCATTCAAGTAAACATAACATAAAAATCACACCAAATAGTAAGTATTATTTGATATTTTATACCCAAACACATAACTACCATTGAAAAGGATTAGTTCTTTTTTTAATAGTTTCCATAATATTATTTTATTTTATTTGTTAGGATTTGTATTGCATGCCCTGTATTTATCCTATAATTGTGGTGATTTTATCTTTATTTTTTTTTTGCTTCATTTTTTTAGCCATATCTTATATGAAAATAAATCTTAGGACTAAGTTAACATATTTGGACCAAGAGATTGAGAAATAAGAAGATCCATTATGAAATAAAGAGGGGATAAAACTATGGAAGTGATCGGAAGCAACAGAGATGCCCAAGGTGGTGAGGGGTAGTCTATCCAACAACTTAATTGTTACCATACCTTGAGGAATTTTTAAGGCCTATGTTTATGGATAGTTATTTAGAAATTTAGATGCAGTTAATAGAAGTAGATTATTTTGAATTGAATCCAAGTATGATAGCGATGATTCAAAAACTTTAATATAATGGAATGATATGAGATGTTCTAAATGGACATGTCTTTATATTTTTGGAGTTATGTGATATAATTAAAATAAATGGAGAAAGTTTGGATATAGTCAAGTTGCATTTATTTCTTTTCTCTTTGAAAGACAACACATTAAGTTCATCCTTATGCATACAGTTGAGGAATGAGATAAGTCAATTCTATTAGGAGGAGATGGAGACTTTGTATTATGATTGAGATAATTTTAAATAGTTATTGAAGATAAACCCTCAACAATGATTCAAATTGTAGTTTCAAGCTCAAACTTTCTATGATGAGCTCAATTATATGGCAAGATGAACTATTGATGTAGTCATAGAAGGTTTAATTATGATTAAATCTTTTGAGGATGCTTATTTGTTATTTGAAGAGTTGGAAAAAAATACCAATTACAAATGACTATATTTAGGAGAAAACAAGATATAGTTTTGGATTTGAACCGAGACACATTGATGCAAATTATACATTTCTAAATAAATTGCAAGTCCATGAGGAGAAGCTAAAAAGTGTGAGAGAACTTGCCATTTTTCAAGTACAAGAAACAATGATTCTCAACCCAATTTATCAAGTGGAGGAAGCCAATGGGTTGTGAAGCAAAAGGTATGTGTTTTGAACCAATCCTAATATCCTCATATACTACTATCTAAAATGTGAGAATCATGAAAACTTTTCTCATGGAAGCTATGGTAGTGGGAAACAAAATATTGGCAAAGTCCTGAAAAATTTTAGGCATAATTTAATAAGGTATAACAATCAAGAAAGTTCAAGCTCAAATTACCGATATAAAAAAGAAGAGGAGTTTTCCATAGAGGATAAGTTGACGGCGCTTTTAATTGAGATGAAGTAAAAAGAATGATTTTCAAGAGAAACACATGGAAAAATTTGAGACTAAGCTGGAAATGTGAATGCGACATTGTGAAATATAAAAAATTAGATTGAATAACTAGCACTATCTCAGAAAGGGGAAGAGCATAAATTAACTACCTAGAGATATGGAAGCCAAACCAACTAAAGGTTTGTCCAAAGTACTTAGAAGTGGAAAAGAGCTAGAAGTGTAACATGTGGAGCAAGCTAAAATAAAGGGATCTATTATTGAAAGCACCATGACTTTCTCAAAAGCCATATCTCCCACCATGACTGGTCAAAAGCCATGGAGTCCAATGCTATACAATTTTCTGAGGCAACAACATCTATTAGACAACATGCCTAGCTCACATCCCCAACTATGATTGATGGAGATGGTGAAGTGAGAGGGTGAATTAAGACTACTTGAAGTAGGGGAAAGAAGCATGTGATAGAGAATGATATCAAAGATATCATTCCTATTAATTTAACTTTTCTACAAAAATATAGGAAGAGAATAAAAGATGAATATTTTAAGAGATTTTTTAATATTTTTCATATGATAGAAGTTAACATTCCATTTGTCGAAGTATCATTTCAAATGCTCAACAATGTAAAGTTCACGAAAGATTTTATGAATAATTAGAAAAATTGGAGATATACAAAACCAAAAATATAATAGAGAAATATAGTATAATCAATCAATGAAATTTCTCGAAATAATTTAAGGATCCTAGAAGTTTTACTATATTGTGTTTGATTGGGAAGCACACATTTTAGAAGGTACTTTGTGATTTAAGATCAAGTTTCAACTTGATGCCTTTATCGATAGAACAAAAGGTGAAACTCAATGAAATCATTCTTATCTCTCTCTCTCTCTCTCAATATAAATGATTGATCGATCAACTAAGCATACAACAAGTATTATTGAACACATAATAATTAAGGTTAATATCTTTATTCTTTTCATGGATTTTGTATATTAGATATGAAAAAAGATTAATATGTTCCATTTATCTTAGGAAAGATATTTTCTACAACTAGATAGGCCCTAATTAACTTGAAGGGAAAGATTACACTTTAACAATGTGACGCATGTCAAATTCAACCTTTATAAGGGGGTGAATAGTCTACAAGAAAATGAATAAAGATAATAGATGATAGATATTCACTTCTACATAACAATGCAACAACATGTCAATTTTTGATGGAAAGAGTTTATTGAAGACTACTAGCCTAAAGAAGATGAGAGATATGATGTAGAAGAAAAATTTTGAAGGTATGAAAGTGACAGAATAGAAAATGAGAAAGATGACTATCATGAATTATTTACATTCTTTTAAGTCAAGATTTCATACAATCACAAATAATAATACCTCGGGGATGAAGAAAAAGGAAGTAGAACACTCAATTTCTCAATACACAAATATTGAAGATGAGAAATTTAAGATTACACAAGCACCTTGTATGTTATTAGAATAAGAAGTCATTAAACAACACTACAACCTTCATTCTTTGTCCAACATACATAAATTGAGCAACTTAAAGTTAATCAAATAAATTAAATTAATAAACTCTTCGACCTAAGATTGTCCAACAATATGAACATCAATTTTATTGAAAATGAATTATCCTATTGAATAACCGAAATACCAATATAATTTTTTTGGAATCAATATATGGTTGAAAGTCTACGTCACTACTTGTTGGACCCATGTACTTATGGATCTATATTGATGAGATATTCTCATTGATGAACTTTTGGAATATTGTTTAACCAATACAATTAGGTGGTATAAAAATGTCACAATAAGTTTTGCCACTTTTTTTGGGTATTATTTAGTTTGGTATATTAACATGAGTTGACATAATTATTCTTGTAAAATAAAAATTATTTTTTAGTAGTTTAAATAGAATTGAGTTTTATAAATCTTACCAAATCAATTTACTAAGTCTTGTTAACTTGTATGAAAGTAAATAGTTATATTTTGGATTTTTACTTGTATCTTTTCTTTTTTTAGCCACTAATCTATAAAATAGGAATGCATAACCAATGTTTCTCTAAATACCTAAGTAACTATCTTAAGGAGCTATGAGAGTAGAATGAAGTAGAGAAATTTGTTTTGGTAAACATATAATAGAAGTGAGTGAGAATATCCCAAACTATCATTATAATGAGACTTATCGATTATCATGCTTAAAGAAGTAATTTTTATTATTAACTTTATGACAACTATTATCAATCTTATTATTAGCTAGAAGAAAGTTATGGAAACTAAGGGTATGAAAGCCATGAGAAAATGACATTTTATAAATCTCAATCATATTCAAAATCTTATTGGTCAACTAAACTTAAAGAATTACAAAAATTATTGAGAAGAGACAAAGCTATTGAGGAAGAATGGTTGAGAAAATGGTAGGAAAAAGATCAAGTCGTAGATTGGATTAAGGTTGAAAAAAGTACTACATTAGAAATCTCTATAGCTAATGCAAAAATAGTTATGGATAAAAATGTAGAAGTGGAAATTGAAGATAAAGCTTCAATTATTCAAAGAGAAGAGGACAAAGTGAGTGATAAAATTTCTATGACTAAGATGGAGATACTTGCAGTAGAAAAGCTCGAAGAGAAAATTAAAGATATAACTTCAATTATTAAAATATAAAAAGATAAAACAAGTGATGAAATTTATATGATCAATATAGAGAGTTGTAGTAGAAAATCTTGAAGAAAAAATCAAAGATATGGTCTCAATTCTTCATGTTTAAGCAAGCAACAAAATCTCCATTTCTAATATGTAGACACTTGTGGTAGAAAAACTAAAAGAGTAAATCCAATATATGGCTTCAACCATTCAAGAAAAAAATATTGAAGTGAACACTGAAATTTTGGTGGCTGAAATGGAGAAAGTTATTGAGAAATATGAGCAAGAGGTTGAAAAAGTCAAGACAATTGGCAATGTCAAAGCAAGGGAGAAAAAAAAAGGAGCTCCTTCCAAACTATTTTCATGGATGAGAATATTGAGATAACATAATCTACAAAAAAGGTATGACTTCTATTGCAATGCAAAAAAAGTTTGAAGACCAAATCTACAAATTCATGGAGAAAGGAATGAGATGGATTGGTAATAGCTTAATGAGGGGTGCTGAATCATTTCCAATACTAAATGATACCTTCATGGTAGATTGGAAAAGAGTATTAGAAAAAATAAACAAAATAATTGGGAATGAAGTAACATATTAGGACAACTAGTTGAAGAAAGAAAGAGGAAAGTGTAGTGCAAACCAAAAAGACTTATATTTTGGGATGAAAAATTTTTATGGTGCATATAATTTGATTTGGTGAAGATGAGAATCTTTATGACATTTTGGTGAATATATTAGATGTATTATCTACATAGAAGGGTGATTCAGGAAAGGCCTTCTATTTTTCTGCCACCATTTGACCACTCAATGTTAGATTCACTTTTAAGAAGTATGATCCTTAATGAAAATCATTATAGCCACCCCCATCACTACTTTGATTTTTATTTTTATTGTTTATTCCTATGTTGTGATGATATACATATTGTGTAGAATTAATTATAGATATCTGATTATTATTACTTTTTTGGAGGGAGAAGTTATTGCTCGAGGATGAACAATTATTTTAGTGTGTGAGTTTATTTAGTTTGCAAACTAACGAACATGTGTAGTTATTTTGGTGCATGATGTTGTATAGGCATGAAATAGAAAGAAATTATAGATTGATTTCATTATATTGGAGTTTTGACAAGTTTAATGAAAAGTCATGAAATCAATAAATTTTTAAAGATATTTAGAAATGGGAATAAAATAATATGTCTTGCATAGTTTTGAAATCTATCATTGGCAAACTCTTTATCTAATTGGTTGTGAAAATTCTCTATGCTAAGACCCTACCAACTCATTAGTATATTCTTTTCACTGTGCATCTAATTCTTAGTGGCTTCATTATTATCACGGAATCACAAGTATATCAATCTAGTGAAATTTAAAAGGGTGTGATAATAATTCTATATTGCAACAACCAAGTATCTCATTGGTGCTCAATGTCATAACCAAGTTTAAGTGCTACCACTTTATCTTTAATATGGCTATGTTGTCTCAAGTTTGAGCCTTGAACTTTTACAAAGTCAAGAATTTTGAGCTACATAAAGTTATATAGTCAAAACTACTCATGACAAAGCTATGACTATTATTTAAAGTTGCAACTTTTGGGACACTAAAAGATATAAAGAATATTACTTAAGTACTACTATTTTTCAAGATAATGACTCTTATCCTAAAAATAGCTAAGTCATAATTTTTATGTTCGAGTTAATTGCTAGTGTCATGATATTCTTATAGTGTCATGACATCATGATATATGAGATAAGAGAGAATCAATTTCATGGTCATGCACAATATTGTGGGCACTTGAAAATGTATGAATGGTAATTTTTGTGTTTTAACTATTTTCCAATACCATGGCCATAAGATACACAAAACCTTCTAAATGTCATGACTACATCACATTGCCCTAGAGATGTCAAGTGTGTCAGGCAGCTTGGGCATGAGACAAGGCATGACACAAAATAGTTGTGGTTGGTCCATGGTATGACTGATGTTTTCTCATGCATGGTCCAACCATGACACTTTCTAGGCTATGCATCATGCATTCCTGGCTCATTTTCATGGTCCACAACTTGGGGATGGGGTATGGGTCATGAGTCATAGTCTCACAAATAAAAAAACCTTTTTAGCCTCCAGCCATTCCCCATTACATTTATGTAATGGGGCACAACTATGTGAGTGATAGGCTATGCCTATCAATATTGTGGTTTGAAAAAAATGTTAATTTTATTACTGTTTTTTGTAGCCATTAAATTTGATTATAATGGCTATTGGGCACAAATCCGATGGTTGTAAGGTTTCTACCCATCTTCAATATTAAGAAAATTTTAAAAACATAAAAAATATAATATTTTAATATAAACAATTTCTATAAGTATATAATAAGTTTTTTTGATATTCATAAAATTCATGTCCTCTCCTCCCCTCTTTGAGTTTATATTTTCATAATTTCTATTTTCTCTCTCTCTCCTCCTTCTTTATTATGATGTGTTGTCTACTCTAGGTTCTAGGCTTCCTAGTTTAGAAAAAGTAGACTATGACTACCGCTCGAATAAAGTTATTCTGTTATGATATACATTTAATTTTTGTTTATTAATTTAAGTTTTAATTGATAATTTATAAAAATTTAAAAGTACATAATTTTTAATATTTAGAATTATAAATAAAAAAAATGGCAATAAGTGATTTTAATGATAATGATTTTGACCAAGATATAAATAATAATGATAACTCGACCGAATGATCTAAGACTAAAGTTAGCTTCTATCTAATTGTCTTAACCCATTTACCTAAAAATCCTAAAACTAAGCAAACTTTAGTAGTATTGACTGATTTTAACATAGTTAAAAAAAATTCTAGATTGTCGGAGAAGAATTGTTACATTATATATATTATAAAAATATATATATGTGTAGGAGTATTGATGACACTAGCTATCTTAAGAGGCATGCCGATTAATTAACCAAAATATATAATGCATAGGAACTTAGTCAACCCCAATTGAGCGGCAAGGCATTTAAATTTAGATCAATTTTAGCTTCATTGATCCTCTTCATTTACCATAGTGACACATAGAGAGAATGAATAGCTAAAATGATTATTATCATGAGTTTTTCAATTAATAACTTAATAAAATATTATGCAACAATTCCTAGAGTAATCAATATTATAATAACATAATTCCAACCTACTTCCAACCTATTAGATTTGTAGAATTTCTTAATTATAAAAAACTTAATTATAAAAAATATTAGATTTGTAGAAAATCTTAGAGTAGTCAATATTATGCAGACATACTTCCAACCTACTTATCTTAGAATTCTTAGGTGCACTACTAGGAATAACATAATAAAATATTATATGTTGGAAAATTAATTAATAATTAATAACTTTAGAAAATATAATGGTGCGATGTCCATGACATCCGACATCTAGACTTATCACGATAATGTATTATTTATATGTTTCACTGCCCATTATGTCAACTCTAAGTAGAATCTTAATAAATAAATTTTAAAATTTAATGAGATCCTCCTTCACCAAGATAGCCCTACCATATATGAGCGAAGATGATATTTGGAAATATGACATCCAGAATAAAGTTTTAAATATTATATTTAATAATACTTTGAATATCAGTATCATCATTAATATGGTAGTTAAAATTATTAGAGATGAGTCATTTGGTAAAATGGTTTACATTATGTATTTGTGTCACATAATTAACCTAATAGTACAAGTGAGAATGAAAGTTGTTTCCTCCACTTTAAAAAAAATAAAAAATCCATTAAGATACCTTAGGAAGCCTAATATATAATAAGAGATTAATAGTCTATATTTGTCAGCTTGACTAAAATAATAATTTCAATGGATGTGAGAAACCATTACAAATTATTTTTACTTATATTGGAGTTATGTGTCGGCTACTAATACTTGATATTTGACTACATCAATAGTACTATTAATGAACTTATTATTGATGATTAAGATTGAGATACATGAATATATTTTATGAAATTCTTGGATAGTTTTTGAGATACAATGAACATGTCTTCATTTGTGCACAATTCTATCATTTGCATTGAACTTAAGTGCATATGAAGTATTAGTAAAAGATTTAGCAAGTCTCCTAGGACACCATGTATTTAGTGTCATTAATATTAAGATAGAAACTAACATGTTAAGTATTGTAAATATTAATCCTCCATTCCAACACTATATTTCTTGATTACTTATATGGATCTTAGGATTATGGTAGAAAGGCTAAAATATATATTAAGATAAATATCCATTTGCATTAACCAAGAAGACAAACATAATGGATTAATTCATAAAAAATTAACTAACATGCTTATATTTTATAACAGTAAGTATAATAGTTATAGTGAGGCTCTGAGTATGGACATGAGCATTATAGAAAACATAGAGCTTAAACTTTACCATGACTCTTTAACTAACAAAAAATGAAGTAGCCCCACCATCTTGGTACACTATAACATTCTAACTCAGTTATAGAAAAATTTATTTAGAAGGAGAGAAATCTATATATATTTTCTTATAAGTGGGTAATGAATTGATTGAAGTTAAGCAATAATTTTAGTGGCCGGGTTTATTCGGTATGCTAAATACCAAATAATACTAACCATTTAATATGATTTTCATGATGTTTTTTTTTTTGAAAGAGGGAAAACTTTGTAATAATCACAAAACCTTAATTTTGAAAATTTTTGATAAATAATTATGAAATTGAAATTTTTTATTTAGCAATGTGTGACTTGGTGGAGTTGTTGCCTTGAAGGAGATCAAAAAGTCATGTAGGTTATAACAATTAACATTCTGCAACTGGATGACACTTTTTAGTACTCATAGTTTGATTTTGGTATTTATTCTTGGTCGAAACTTTATAAACATACTCATGGCTATATTGTATGACATGATTCTATCATCTTGTTGATACAATCATTTTATTATGTAATATATTTTTTTGGTTACGAATATTTCTTGGATTCATAATTAAACTAGTTTGAAACAACTTTTGGCCATGATATTAATTTTACATCATATGAACCAAGTACCCCAATGGTGCTAAAAGCCATGAAATCCTATAGATACCATTCCTTTTCATTTACTAAATTATAGAATACTCAATGGAAAGCCATGATGTTGATCTAACATCATGAATTTTGGCTACAAAATATTATTGAGAGCCAAACTTGAGCTAGAGCCAATATAAGCACCAAGACTCTTATCTAAAGAAAGAAACTAGAACTATGGTCATTTTTCATTACTAAAACTATGGGTTATATAAGCAAATTCCCATGTTGTAGTCACGCTTAGTGTTGTAACTTTGTTTTACATATGATAAATGAGCCATCATTACTTTTATTAGTATTGAGACCATCAAGTAGAGGAAAGAGACCAATTCTATAGTCACATCTAGTGCCAAAATTTACAATTAAAAAAATCCATATTATGCGATTAGGTATAAACAAAAATTCTAAGAAGTCAAGAGAGATCCTTGCAAGACAAGAGGAAGATGATCCAAAAGGCTTCACAACTTTATTTTACCAGCAATCCTTAGCAACATGGACTATACAAGGCACAAGCAAAAAGCATAGAAGATAAACATGCATTATGACCATTTCATAGGGGCAAATCAAAGTAAACTTGAGTGATTTTTGAGAGATTTAGGTTTTGAAGCCTAGCTTTTTTCGAGGGTTAAAATTGGGCTTTTGAATATGTACTAGATGAATTTCCTCTTATCTTGTTTATTATTCTCCCCAATTTTAGGCTAAAAGAAGAATCTAGAAATGATGTAATATATTTATTATGATGGATATTTTATAATGCTTTAATATGATATTTTATTATGATATTATTTAGTTGTAGATGGTTTGGTAATTAAAAAGAAATGAGACTAGATTTTAAATATTAGAAGGTTCATGCATGAATAGAGTGGTAGATGGTGATAGGTAACTCACGAGACCCACACATACAGTAGGAAGGAAATAACAATCCTTCCAACTACAATGTGTGAGACAAACTTATATGATAAAATATGAAATTGAGGTATATTTAATTATTGAGTATGATACTTGTGAAGCCAAAACCATGCATACTTTTATAAAAAACTCCATTATGTATGTCTTAGAGAAACCAATCAATAATTAATATTAGACTGCAACGAAAATATTTTTCTAAAGTTTTTACCATTAGTGCTAGAGTCACCTATTGTAGTGGAGGATGGTGATAGGTAAGCCATGTGATTGACATAGATGAATATGATTCATATGTTGTCGATAGTCCTATGAAATACATTTAGTCATATGGTTACCATTGGTAAAATACAAATAAAAGTATATGTTAATTATGTGAGTATAGTGCTAATGAAGCTAAAGGTATAAATACTTTTATTATCACATCAAATTTTATTAAGATATTAGATATCGATGAATAAGAATACATATTTGTAGTAGCTATTAAGGGTAGTTAATGAGTTATATAAAAAGTGAGGACCTATAAATGACCTATGAAGTAGGGATAATGTGTTGTCTCGAAGATAAAATACCAAAGAAAAAACTACGAGGGGACCATCATTGGGAAGAGCTTCATAGTTTTTAACCATCTTGTATGCCAATATAAAAATAAGGCATTCCACAATTACCTAGTCTTTAGTGTATGACTAAGCATAATCATGACAAAACTATTTATGAATTTAATCACACATATAAATATAAATCATCCATATAATCTAGGATTTATAACTTAAATCATGTTTATCATGCCTAGTATAGAAGCTATTAATTATAGTTGATTGATTTAATTTTTAATGTGAAATCCTTATGGGCTCGATATCTAGACTAAATATCTACTTTATTACTTATATGACATATATACTTATAGAATAATATTGGATGAGAGACACTAGCCTAATTAGCTCTGATATGCATATAACCATAAAATTAGGTGTTGTATAGTGAAAAGATATATTTACTTGTTGGTACACGAATGACCACACCTAAAATATTTACTCTCTAGAATGCAAAGTCCCTACTATAGGAATGACTGCAACTGAGATTTATCTCTAGATCACAAAGTTGTAGTCATAAAAATGCTATGATTGAAAAAATCTGTCTCTAACATACAAAGGCATAGCAGAAAAGATTATCATGACTAAAAATCATTTGGTGTTATGTGAGTTTTAGCTCTATATCGATTAAGTCGTGATGCTAAAAAATAGCATGACTTCTTATACTTGTGTAATACTTGATTCCCACAATGTAAAATTAAAGTTAGGACCATCATTGTATTTTAGAAAGTGTATGGTCATTACTCAAAAAAAAAAATCATGACTTGAAAAATTTTATTACACAGAAAAAGAATTATGACACTTTGGTCATAGTGTCCAGATTGTACAAAGATTTTCAAAACTTATTTTGTAAATACATGATAGGAAAGACTACCACGACTTCTCAATATACTTGGGAATAGTGTAACTAAGTCATGACATGAAAATATCATGCTTTTCTATTACTTTTTTTGTTCTCTAAGTGACCACTTCACTATTTTCACCAATTGAAAAAAATTAATATATCTAAATTAATTATCATTCATCTATGTTTATCAAAACTAAAAATTAGTAAAATTTTTTTATTTAAAACCTTAGTATAAGCACATCAAAAAATTTATGGCAAACAATCCAAAAAATTTGATACGTGAAGTGTCAAACAAACTCACACACTAAAAGTATTGCTTGTCCTCAAACAATGAATCTCTATCCTTTCTAGAAATATTCTTGGAAACCAAACAATAAAGAAAAAAAAATACAACACACACAAAAGAAAAATAATCACAATAACATCATTATGAAATTGGGATCAAAACCATACAATGGATACTTTGCTCTTGAGGGCTCAAATTTGGGCATGGATATGGAAGGTCTATTAACATCTCCCTTATTGTTCATTTTTCATTCCATCATCTTTATATTAACACCATATAAAGCATCATGTTGTCTTCCAATCAAGTTCATTGAATCTTTAAAAGAGCATAGTACAAAGTACATGTGTTTCTGGATTTAATTGCACTTCTCTGAGTCTTATATGTATTATTTCTCTCTATACTTCATGTTACACTTTATTTTTTCTTCTCGGCCATTTATTATCTTTTTCCACTCACTTGTGATGAACTCATATAACTTCCTAAAAGCTTCGGCACTTCTCATTACTTTAATCTCCACCATTTTCATTACCTCTTAAGATCTTCATAAAATGATACTTAAATTTTTCTTCCATGAACACAAATAATAACTCCTTATTGAGATGCATCTTCTATAATGTATCTCATTGCTCTACTTTACCTTCATCATTTTTTTTTCATTTCTCTTCACATACTCTTTCCTACTTGGTATCTCTTCTCTCCAATTATACTACTAAGAAATTATTCATAGACTTTAGATCTGACTTCAAGCAAATCTTTCTATCATTATCGTTCAACCCTCATTAATTATGATACTATGTCAAGCTGAAAGACCCCTTCCAAGGCTCCTTCTTGTCTAAACATAAAAAAATCATATCAGAATGGTAATTCATCATCAAATTTATCTTCACTTCTTTCCATTACTTCTAATTCGACTTTAGAGAAGAGTGACACTTCTTTTCTAACATCGATTGATTTTTCCCCTTCAAAAACTAACTTCTAATTCTTATTTCCTTCAAGTCCTCTATTTACACTTACCAATATGAAGGGGACATACATGAGAACCATTCATCTCTATCTTCATTATTCAGGACTCTTTCAGCTTGACATAGTATCATAATTAATGAGGGTTGAATTATTTGGCCCAAGGAATTCCTCTCTTTGAATGTTGATAATGGACTTTCCAAAGATTTTTCCCACATAAATCCTTTATACTTTTATCAGTTTGAATAAAAAAATTATTGTATATTGTGTTATGGTAGAAAGATAGAGAGTTGGCTATAAAATATAGCATAAAAATATAATCAAACTTTCTCTCTTGCATGAGTTCATGCACTAATTGTCCATACAGACTATTTGATGAAACTATCCAAGTCTCCTTTAAATCCTACAATGTTTTGATGATTCCTTTATAGTTTGGTTGAATCTTTAAAGATTTTAAAGCCATACCATCCATGATCTCTTACAATCTAAAAAATTCATTTATAAATTCCATTTTCAAACATACCCAAACTCATCATACATGGCACTGCTTGTCTTTCATGTCTTTTAGGTAGTAGAAAAATTCTCCCATGATATTCACATTGCCTAGTTCCACGTGAGTAAAAATGTGGACATAATTTCTCATCATTATTATCAGCTAGCAAGACTGGATGAATTCACTAACATTTAGCTCACCCACAAAATTTTTTTGGCTAGAATAAAAGGCATCCTTTTACACCTTTCTATAAGAAAATCACCTTAATCATCATGACTTTGGAGGAAGTGTCTGTGGCAGGCTGCTTCTCTCAGTTACCTTTGGTTTTGTGACTTACCTTAGTCTCTTAATTTTTTTTTCTTATATATACAATCAATGTTTTTTTCTCCATGTTAGCTTAGATGTTCCAAAAATAAAGTCACTACGAGTTTTGTCAAAGTGGAGAAGAGGAAGAAGAAATGTTCTTACTAAAATTAGAGTTAGTGATCTATATAGTGTTAGGGTTAAGTTGCGACTAATGAAAATGTTACCACAAATTTGTGCATGGCCATGACATTTCTTTTAAAAGGATAGTCATAGCTAGGGCTGAGTCACATGGCTTCATATTACTTATAAGAAATTCATGGCCGAGTTTAAGTGGCAAAACTTCATTTTTCATGTGAGAAACTCTCGACTTGGTTTGAGTACCATGACTTATTTTTTGGTGCCTATAATGTATAAATATTTGAGTCTATGTATTCGTAAAAAAAATTGATTACATCAAACATTGAAAAGAGTAAATTATTGGGTTTTCTCCAAAGTAGTGCTACATTAACTTTCTTTGTTAGACCAATATTAGATCTCTAATTGAGTTAGTAATTTCTAGTGTCTAGGCAAACTTCTCTATATAACTATCATCTATCATGGTCTTTCATTTGAGATATTCTCAATGAATGTGATGACTTTTTAAAAAGTTGCAATATCATTTCTTGTGATCACATTCGATAAGACTGCAACTTGTTGTGAAGTCATGGTAAAAAGAATTACTATTTGAATTCCTTTTTCATTACTTTTAAATAAAGTGATGGCTTGTTCTTTAATCTTTTATTTCATCTATGTCATGACTTCATCTCTTGGCCCATCTTCTTTCATAGATTTTGCATACAAAGTTGTGACTTCATCAAAAGTCATTACTTTTTTTTGTCATAGAAATTTTATACTCATCTTCCCTTCTGATATTAATTGAATGATATCTTTACTTCATCTTTCTCTTATAGTAAATCAATGACCAGTAGAGGACTTTCCTTCTCTTATACTTTTTATACAATCTAAAAAATTAATTTGATAAATTCTTAGTGTTTTTGAAAGGAAATTTTATTGTTTATGCCCATTCCTTTGAAAGTCATGACTTTAAAAAATATTGTAATTTCAAAATAGTCTTTTTCCTCAAGTTCGCTTGCATTATTTTCTTCAGTCTAACTTCTTTCTAGGCCACTATTTTCTTTGTCTTCTTTTGGTAAATAATTTTTCAAGAATTCCATTCATCTAAAATTTGCTTTTTTGTCTCTCAGTTATACATAGGAGGCTATCTATTCTTTGGAACCCTTTCTCATCATCATCTAGAATCTATAAGATTTTGTATAGTTGAATTTTACTTACTTTTTTGCCACATAAAGTATGAATTTGTCTTTCTTGATATCTATTAATACCTCTATAGTATCTAAAAATAGTCATCCAAAGATTAATGAAGTATATTGGTCTTTCTCTATTTCTACTATAAAAAATAAAAGAGTATAATAAACTTGCCAACCTTGACTAACACATCTTTGATAATTTTCATAAAAAACTTGATTGATTGGTTGGCCATCAGTAGTGAGAGAGACATTGTAATAATCTCAATAAGATTCATTATTCATACTATTGACAATGACATTACATTTACACTTGATCACAAGTCAAATAGTACTTTCTTGAAAATATACTCAATAATACATGGAATCATAAAATTTTTTGAATCTTTAGGCTTTATTTGGAGTTTATCTTGAATGATTACTATACACTTCTTAGTCATTTTCACTATTCCATTTGTGTACAACTTCTTGTTACACAGTATGTTTATAAACTTCATATAGTGAGTCATTTAAGATAAGACTTTGGTGAAGGGGATGTTAACATTTAACTTCTTAAAGATATTGAGAAACCTCTTGAATTGCTCATTCATCTTTTCCTTTTTAAAAATGTTGTGAAATAAAAAGATTAGGTGGGATATATTATTTACCATTTACATAGTTGTTCTCTAGCAAATCATCCTCTTATTCATTAATTTAGGTAATTTGGATCTCCTCATATTTTCTTCTTCATATGTCATGGATAGGGCCATGAGTTAGGTAATAAGTTTTATGCATGCTTCAACATTGGAAAATATCATTGTATCAGGAGTCATGATAGTGGGTATCATAACTTTGGAAAAAGTCATGACATTGTTAGTCATAGCTTTTTCTATTTTAGTTTTTTAGACTTTCTCTTTTAGTTTCTACCTCTCTAACTCTTTACTACTTTTGAGTATTATAGATATGCACCTCTTTAGATTTTCCTTGGAATCACTTGGTAATTCATTTATACTATTCTTTACCATCAATAGTACTAGTTTCCCAAATTGATTTTTAATCCAAATTTTTCTTATGTAATTCATTTTAACTCTATTTGAGTGGTTGTAATTGCAACTAGAGGCTCCTTATATTTGATTTCCAATTGAGTCACTACCATTTTTTTTTGAAATTATGTCATGTTCCAGTATACATTTTTCATGACTTCCATAAGACAAGCTTTTATGATTTTTTATGTTTAGATTATAGCATGTGAGAATATTATTGTTGGGTCTAAACATGTAGCATATATTTTACAAAATGTTGGCTTTCTCTAATTCATACAGATAGTTAAAATTGATAGAGTCCTACCACTACAAAACTACAATTTCTACCACACTAAAGTTTTTTTTATTTTGAGCTCTAAATTTGTTTAAAAATATATTAAGTTTAGTCTTGATCACAATTAGTTTATCTAACTCTGATACACTACTTGCATTCTTCCAAAAGCTCTTTCATTTGGTGTTAGACATTTCTTCTTTGCTAGCTCTTCAAACATAAAATGGACTCTGTCAGGTGACTTGTTCATGAGAAAGTAGTGATATTGGAGGATGTCACTACTTTTAGTACCAATAGAGTACTTAGTTGCTGCAATATAAAATTAATATCATAGTCATATAAAATATTTTTTATATTTGAATAAAATATGTTCACGGTAAAATGATTGTATCAATAAGAATGTAGAGTCATGACAAAATAGATCGATATAACTATTTATCTATAGTTTTGGCAAAGTATAGATGTTGAACTATGTTATAAGATCAATGAGATGTAACAAAGTCATAACACAAGAATGTTATGAATATACAATAATTCTTGCTCTTCTCCTACTAAACTAATTAACAAAGTTGTATAGTTCACACAAAAACTACCCAATTTCACTAATATTCATCATAATTTGATAAATTTAATTAAGTAAATTAGTTTTATTTATGCATGATACAAATATATCTTGCATAATCATTAAAATAACTAGAATTATTCAGTATTTGGAATATCAAACATTAGTCATCGATTTGGTGTTTTAAATATAAGGCATAAAGTTACAATATTAGAAATATCATGACTAGAGTAATGCTCTCTAGAATGAAAAGTTGGTATGGAAAATAATATTATGACTCAAAACACATGAAATTTTAGCTTTACATTAAATAAGGCATGAATCTAAAAAATATCATGACTATTTGAACAAGTGGAATATTTGGTTGTCATGATGAAAAAATGATGTCTTAGTCATAAGTATTTTAGAGATAATATAACTATGACTCTAAAAAATATAATAGCCATGATAATAATGTTGCATTGTGAAATACATATGTCGACTTGGGGGTGGATTCATGGTATAGAAAAAATACCACAACTATTTCTATAAAATTATGACAAAGAAAAAAATACCACTATTCACGAAATATTATAGAAGAGATACCCAAGTTGTTACAAGATAATTTTCACCACTCCCTATCACTTCTCTTCCCTCAAGGTCTTTGTTCCATCGAGTATACTAATTTCACCCAAAATTAATATGATTTCCTAATATTTTTTAAATTCTTTTTAAATACAAATTTAAGAAAATATCTTGAATAAATTTTAGAATAAGTATAAATACAATAAGATAAAGTCATCAAATAACTCATAAAAGTAGATATGTGGAATGCCCAACAATTCCCACAACTTGGATTTGAATTGTGGTTTAAAGATTAGACTTTATATAATGGGTTGAATTACATGATGTGATACATAGTTGATATGACCTTAGGTGGTTCTATCATTACATAGCCACCAAGACTTAGGCAAAAGTCATGATACTTCTTTAGTTTCATAGCCTATAGCTATAAAGAGTTTCAAAGAGTATTTATTTGATCTATGACCATTTATAGGGCAACCACTTTTTACTTTTGAGAAAAGACCAAAGTTGTGGCTTAGTCATAACAATGTGAATTTGAGTTATAGAGCTGAAATACATAAGTCACGGTCATTCCTAGCACCACAATGTCATGTTACAAAAATAAAATGCACAACCCAACCATTCCTAGTATCAATGAAATCTGATGCAAAAAGAAAGAGGAAAGCCACAACTCATTCTTATTGTCACAACTTTATATTTTATTCTTGAAATAAAAATCCCTAATGATTCCAGTACCATGACAATCTAAAGAATGAAAAAGACCAAAGTTATGGTTCATTCCAGTTCTGTGACTTTATAATATAAAGAAGAAAGCCATGACATTTATAGTGACACAACCCCCCCACCTAAAAATTATACCTAGCCATTTGAGTATAAAAGTGCAAAATGAATAGAGAAAAATTTATCATCCAATGGCATGAGAAAGAGATAAAAAAATAAGGTTTGGAGAGCAAAAATTTGTCCAAACCTAGAAGAGATCCAAGAGCAAAGAGACAATATAAGACACGATCATAAACACTCAAAGAAAGAGGGAATATTTTTTGACTCTCACCTAGGGACAAATCTAAGACACGTGAATGAGAATAATGAATTTAAAGGGTTGATATGAATTCAATGAGAATTATGAATTCAATGAGAATTTTGACTCTCACATAGAAGGCTTTTATTGGATTCCTAAAATTCAATGCGATACATCTCAAATTATCTCATATAAATTCCTCCTCAATATCTGGCTAAATTGATGCTTAGATTGATATATTTTATTTCATATAATGGATGCTAAAGTAATAGATTTCTATGTTTGGATTGTGTTGTGATTTAGTTATTGATGGATATGATATTTATGCAAAAATAAAATTAAAATTTTATTAATTTTGGGTTTGTCCATGTTATCATAGTGGATGGTGATAACTAAATCTTGAAGCATATTCATATATAATAGTATGAAGGAAGTGATAGGACTTCTAATCATGACATGAGAGACAGCCCAATACATTAAAATTTGATGTTAGTTTAATCATGTGAGTATGATTCTTACAAACCTAAAAAGATAAATAATTTTAATAGCCAATCTATTATACATATATTAGATGAACTACCTCACAATTAATGTGATAGTTTTATATAATATTATCTTAAAGATTATATCTTTAGTGTGTGAGTCACATATCATTATGACTCCCGCACTAAAGAAAGTAATAGGTAAGTCATGAGGCATATGTGAGTGATGGTGACTCATAAGATAGTAATAGTCATGTGAATTATTTTTTATCATATGGCTCATGCAGGTTAAATTTGAGAGAAAATATAGATTTATTATGTGCGTATGTTACTTACAAAGCTAAAAAAAAGAAACATTTAATACCTTGTTTATTCACTACTTTATGATATATGAAGTTGGAGAAATAGAATACATATATGAAGTAACTATTAAATAAAGTTAGCAAGTTTCATAAAATATATGAACTTATGAATGACTCTTGGGTAGGGATGACTTGTCATTTTAGTGGTAATATACCAAAGGGACAACTATGATAAAACAATCATTAGGAAGGGCCCAATAGTTTACAACAACCTTGCATGTCATAAATACACTATGATATTTTCATAATAGTGCAACCTTTATTATATAACCAAATATAATAACAGCCAAGTTATTTATATAAGCAATCATGCATAATAAAATAAACCAACCCTAGAAAATAGGAGTCATACCAAAAATTTAATTTTTTCTTTTCAACTAGAGTAGTAGTTAGCTAATCATTGGATGATCAAACTACCTTTACAATTACTATGAGAACAATATCTAGGTAAAAGTTAGTTTTACTACTTATACAACTTATATATCCAGAGGACTAGTTGAATGAGAAACTCATGGCCAAAGATATTTTTAATATTATCTAATCCTAAAAAATTAGGTAACATAATAAAGTCACAATAAGTTTTTAGTACTGTTGCTGAAAATTATTTTATTTGGTTATTCAACTCTAGTAAATGTAATAATTATTGAAAAAAGGATAGTTCTATTTTTGTAGTTTGAATAATATTATCTTCCTTTTGCACTTAAATTTTCATATCTTGTCTTGTGTTATGTGTTTATATTTTTTGGTTGAGTGTCATTATATTTACTTTTTTTGTAGCCACAATATTTATGAGTAGAAACTCTCACGCTGAGTTAATACCAATGAACCTAGAGATTGAGAGAACTAGAAGAGAAATCTCGAGATAAGGAGCTCAGAAAGTTTCCGAGCTCAGAAAGTTAATACCAGTGGAAGGTAACCCGATGCAAATTCTAGCTCAAAAATTACGAAACTTAAAATATACGTTGTTATCATGGAATAAGGAGCTTTTTGTAAATATTTTCAAAAAGATACAAGAGGCTGAACAAAAAGTTTCTGACCTAGAAATAGAATATGAGAAAAGATCGGATGAAAATGCGAGAATAGAACTTAGTAAGGCGAAAGTTGAACTAAGACTAAAGATGCACATGGAAGAAGTTTTTTGGAAGCAAAAATCTAGAATTAAATGGTGAAAAGAGGGAGATAAAAATACAAAATTCTTTAATATCATGGCAAAAAGTAAGAATCAAAGGCTTAAAATAAAAGGATTAAGGTATACCAAATAGATATGGTTAGATAAAGAGGAGGAAATAAAGTATGAATTAGAAAAATTTTTCAAAAAATCACTTATGTGATTTAAACAGGAGTAGTGGCCGTACATTATTAGATAAGTTAGAGAAAAAAGTTACGGAAGAGGATAATAAAATGCTAGAAGAAACCCCGAATGAAGAAGAAATAAAAGAGGCAGTATTCGGGGCTAATAAAGATAGTGCCTCAGGCCTAGATGGCTGGAATAATGGCTTTTTCCAACGTAGCTTGCCCTTAATAAAAAAAGAGCTATGTAGAGCAATTGCTTGGATTTTTGTGGGAGCAGAAATTACAAAGTCTTGGGCAAACTCTTACATTGCATTAATACCCAAGAATGCTAACCCACAAAGAGGTGAAGACTTTATGCCGATTAGTCTGTGTAATACGATTTATAAAATTTTAGCAAAAATCCTTCAAAACAGAATGAGTAGAGTTCTCCCAAAAATTGTTTCATTAGAGCAAGCAGGCTTTGTTAAGAATAGATTGATGATGGATAATATCAATCTTGCTTCGAAAATGATTAGAGAAATATGTTCTAAAGTAAGAGGAAATAATGTAATAATTAAGCTGGACCTGTCAAAAGTTTTTGATAAAGTTGAGTGGGATATACTATGTTATATCATGAGAAGTTTGGGTTTCTCTGAACTCTGGAAAGACTTAATATATAGATGTATTTCTAGTTTATGGATAAAGATTCTAATTAATGGCCGGGCTAGTGATGAATTTAAACCAACTAAGGGTCTTAGACAAGGATACCCACTTTCTCCATCTTTATTCAATTTATACATAGATCTGTTCATTGTTAATTTTAAAGAAAAAATAAGAATGGGTAATATTTTAGCTTTTAAGCAACCAAGAAACACACCGATAATAAGTTGTTTGGCATATGCGAATGATGTAATTATATTTACAAACGCCAGCAGAAGATCTTTGAGAAATTTAATGAGCCTCACGCAAACATTAGAAGAAGAGACAGGTCAAAAGTTAAATAAAAATAAATGTCAATTCATCATAGCAAAAAAAGCGTCAGAAAAGATAGCGCAAAGAATTAAAAGGGAAACGGGTTTTATACAAGAAAAAGGAGCGTTGATGTATCTAGGTTGTCCGCTTTATGAAGGAAGGGTGAAAGAGGACTACCTAACCTTCCTAGTGGAAAAAATTAAACAAAGAATTACAGGCTGGAAAGAGAGCATGCTAAGCATGGCGGGGAGAATTACACTAATTACACGCGTATTAGAAAGCTCATTATCCCACATTTTAATGACTATTAGGCCACCTAAAATTATCATAAATAAATTAGAAAGAGAAATGACTAATTTCTTATGGGGAGAAAAAGAATGTAAAAATAAGCTGCATTGGAAAAAATGGAAAGAATTATGTTACCCAAAAGAGAAAGCAGGATTCGGTTTTACTAGCTTAGACGTTACGGGTAATGCATGGGCTTGCAAAAATTGGTGGAGATTGAAGGAAAAGAATAATCTTTGGGCTGCATATATTAGGGTCATGTATGGTATAAACAATAAAGTGCTTAAGGACCAAAAAAAGGCATCAAATACTTAGAAAATAATGCATAAGCAGCAAAGTATAGTTGAAAAACATTTAATATTAATTAATAATGGGTGGAAATGATCCTTGACTCCACATGGAAAATTTACATTAAGTAGCGCGAAACAACTGGTAAGGAAAAGGACTACTCAACTAGCAATTTTTGGGAAAATATGGGCAAATGGGATCCCACAAAAAATAAATGTTTTTATGTGGAAATTAATTTCTAATGTTATCCCAGTTGACGAAAATATTCAGAAAAAAGGTATAAAATTGCTTTCGCGGTGCGAATGTTGCTATCAAGATATAGAAACCATGAACCATTTATTCTCAACAGGAAAAATAGCAAAAAAGATTTGGTGCATTCTTGATAAGGAGGTAGGAATAGTTGAATGAACCTGCAGCCTTTTAGAGAGACTAAAAAATTGGGGCAAAAAATAGATAAAAAATAAGATCCTAAAATGGTTAAGAGAATATATTCCTCATATAACACTTTGGTTCTTGTGGAAGTCTAGAAATCTTAGTAGATTTGATGGTAAATGCATGAAAGTTGAGTCTATTGTAGAAGAGATTAGGAGAGAAATCTCCTTTATCTCTGCTTGTAGCCCGATAAGAATTAGAAAAAGAGGGCTAGAGGAATATAACATAAAGACATGGGGTCTAGTAACCTGTGAAAAAAAAACTGCCTGTAATAAAAATAACAAGCTGGCAAAAGCCTGCACAAGGTACACTTGTGCTCAATACGGATGAGAGCTTTAAAAGGGACACGAGAATGGCATGGGGTGGAGGAGCGATAAGAAATGAGACAGGAAGAATAATGAAAGCTTTTACAATGAGTGAAATAGTCTCTTCTGCTTTACATTTAGAAATTAACGCTTTACATAAAGGGTTACAAATTTGTAAAGAAAACAGTTATTTTAATGTTCAAGCACAGGTAGATTCGAGTCTATTGGTAGATTTAGTATCTGGCAAAATACAATTATGGAAATTTGAAAACGGAAATTGGTAAGATAAAAAAGCTGTTAAGAGAGTTGAAAGGTGAAATAAAACATATCTTTAGAGAAGCTAACACTCTAGCAGAAAAACTAGCGGAAGAAGGTGCTAGTAGAGACCTGTAGATATTCCAAGAATGGAATATGCCAGATAGGTATAGAGGAATAATAAACTTAGATAAAATATGCTACCCATACATTAGAATAAACAAAGTAAAATAAGAATAACATTAATTAAAATTACTAGAGCTAGGCGGAAGTGTTTTGATATGCTCAAGGGGGGCAGGTAGATATAGAGCTCCCCCGGCCCTGAGGGGGACTATATTGGCAGGATTAAGAAGTGAAATTGTTAAACTATTATTGCTGCTGTATTTTTTGCAGGTTTAAGAAGTGATAATATTAAACTGTTGATGGTGCTGTTTTTTTCTATTTTGCCGCAGTTTATTGTTTTCTAATTGTTAATTTGCTCCGGTATTTTTGTAAGACTAAGAAGAGAAAATATTAAACTGTTGAAGATGCTGTTTTTTGTTCTTCTAATTTGTTAATTGCTGCTGTTTTTTGTAGGGTTAATTTTGCTGCTAAACTGAAATTTTCTAAGTTGTTTAGTCGCTGGTTTACCTGTCTGAGGAAGACTATATTGGCAGGAATAAGAAGTGAAATTGTTAATTTATTGTTGCTGCTGTATTTTTACAGGATTAAGAATTGATGGTGCTGTTTTTTGTTGATTTTGCTGCTGTTTTTTGTCTTTTTAAATTGTTAATTTTGCTGTTGTATTTTTGCAGGATTAAGATGTGAGTCGATGGTGCTGTTTTGTTTTTTAAATTGCTGTTCTTTTTGTAGGGTTAATATTGCAGTTTATATATATATATAGTGCTCTCGAAAAGAACACATAATTATAAGTTGATTATTCACTGATTTATTTGCCTACTTCCCGAGTTGGTTCTTTCTAGTGGTAGATTACATTCTAGACTGATCACCTGGCCCTGAGGGTGATCAGCAGACTTGCAGTGAAGCCGTAGAACAAATATATAACATGGGCTCGGAGGCGGTTTAATGATTGATTTATCTGTTATAGTCTGGTTTATTTTTAAGTGAATTTTTTCATAGTTTATTGAGAGCTATGCAAAAAGTTTTAGGCCTTGCTGCAGCTCGTGAAAAGCCAAAAAAGACAGAGCATTTCCAATTTTAAAGGTGCGACAAAGAAAAATGATAGTGAATGAAATGTATACAAAGAAGACGTTTCTGCTAAAAATTAATATGTGTTTAAAGCATAGTAAGGGACAAGGGGCATAAGGTAGATAAGTTATACTGTAGGCGTGCTCATTTTCTTTACATATTGCAGGCATAACCACTGGAGCATATAAAAGAAGAAGGAAGAAGGTTGATAAATACTCGAGAATGACGTGAATTACAGGACTTGGGACACGGGGAAGACGCGAAGACAGATGATGAGTACATGATACAGCCGAACAATATAGGAAAATTAAAAGGAAAGATGGGCCGAAAATAGAGGCCAATCAAGTGGCCAGACAAAGTAGAACAAAGCCTCCAGCTTATTCTAGTTAAAATCTATTTTATAAAATGAATGAACGCTTATTTGATAAAGATATTTAAAATCCAATATGTTAGCTAGTAGGCTTAAGGTTAAGATGAGTGTAAGAGGGCTAAGGGTAGATGTAAGTTGTAAAAATGATATTCCTCCGCCAAAAGAGATGATTATTAATAATAAAACAAACTTAAAAAAACGGAGCTCAGAAAGAGTAATTGAAACGTACTAGCAAAAATAGAGAGGCTTAAGAAAGTGATGGGCAAGCTATCCAATACCTCAAGCATCACAACACCATGAGATACTATTGACAACCTACTATGATGTGCAGCTACCATGGGATTCAAATGCAACCAGTTCAAGTCAATTATTTTCAGTTGAAAAAAAGTTAGGTAGTGATGATTCAATAATATTAGTATAATGGAAGGATATCAAAGGATCCAAATGAGCATGTCATACTTTTTCTATTGGTATAAGACATAGTTAAAATGAATGGAGTTGGTCCAGATGCCATTAGGTTTTGCCTATTCACTTTTCTTTGAGAGACAATGTACAAAGTTAGTTACAGTGCATATCTTGAGGCTCGATTAAAAGTGGAGATAAACTTGTGTAAGCTTTTCTCAAAAAGTTCCACCCACCTCAAAACATATTACAATTATGGTGCTAGGAATAGTTTTAAGGAGTTATTGAGGAGATACCTTCAACATGGGTTTGAGTTGTGATTTCAAGCCCAAACCTTCAATAATAGGCTAAACTACATTATGAGGTGTACCATTGATTTAATCACGAATGAGTCTATTACAAATAAGTCACCTAGTGAAGTACATTATTTATTTGAGGAATTAGTAATGAATAACTACCAAACTCTATAAGACTATATCTTTCGGAGAAAACAAACTAGAGTAATGAAATTAGACATATTTACCATGATAAAGGCAAAAATGAAAGCATTTCTTAAAAAGTTCAAAGCCGAAGAGGAGAAGCAAAAACAAATAGGAGAAATCACCATTCGCAACTACAATAAATATTGAATTATGATCCCATCTATCAAGTGGAAGCCAATAGTTTGCAAAGAAAAGACTTCGTGTGAAAATGAGATATCACAAAAAGTTTTCATGTGGATACCATGGAAATGGGCAATAGGATATGAGACAAGTTCCAAATAATTTTGAGAATAATTCTATGATAGACAATATTTAAAAAGGATTGAGTACATATTATAAATATTCAAAAGATGAAAAAAAGCCTTTCATCAATAACAAATTGATATAATTTCTGACCAAGATAAAAAGAAGAAATGATCTTCAAGAATAATATATTGAGAGGCTTGAGATGAAGTTGAACAAATGAATGTGAAAATGAAGAGTATATGGAATCAAATTGGATAATTAACATAATTGATGAATGGAAGAGCATCAATTAACTATGGAGTGATACTGAGAAAAATTCAAAAAAGTGCTTATCAATTATATTTAGAAGTGGCAATGCCATGAAAGGAAGCTAGAAATGATAGTGTTGATTCTTTAATAAAAGTCATAGCTCCTACAATGATATTTTCCAAATTCATGGCTGGCAATGCCATGAAATTTTCCAAAGTGACTATGCCTGATAAACTAAACGTCCAGCTCAGCCCCATAGTGGTGACAAAAGAAGGTGTAATAGATGAGTGAAAAAAGATTTCCCTAAGCACTAGAAAGTCATATGTGATAGAGAATGATGCTAAAGATAATTGTTTCCTAAATCTTTTTTGTCCACAACATTTTACGAAGAAAAAGTTGGATGAATAATTTGAGAAGTTTATCAATATTTTCTTTAAGTTGGAAGTAAATATGTTATTTGTCAAATAATAGTCTCAAATACTGAATTAAGTGAAATTCATGCAATATTTTATGAGTAGTAAAAAAAACTAGAGATGAATAAATTATGAATATGACATAGAAATGTAGTGAAATTATTCAATAACAACTTTCAAGGAAGTTGGAGGATTTGGGAAGTTTATGATATTGTACATAATTGCGAAGCACATATTTTATAGCTGTATGAGATTTAGGATCGAGCATCAACTTGATTCCATTGTTAATAACACAAAGACTGAACCTCGGTACGATTACTTCAATCTCTCTCTCTCTCTCACTATAATTAGCCAGTCAATTAATGAAGCATCCAATTGGTGTTATTGAAGATGTATAGGTTAAGGTTGGTGTAATTATCTTTTTTATATATTTTGTGGTTTTAGATATGGATGAAGATCGACATGCTCCATTGATTTTGGGATGACCATTTTTAGTCACTAGACAAGTCCTTACTGATGTCAAAGGGAAAGTGAAATTCAACCTTTACAAAGGCACGTAGAGTCCAAATGATTATGAGAACAGTACTTCTATGAAATACTGCTAGCCTGAAGATGATGAGGAGGATGATATAGAAGAAGAAATTATGGAGCTATGAAAGTGAACCTAAGTCTAAAGAGAATGACTTCTATGAAATGACATTCTTATAAATCATGACTTTAGATGGTTTAAAAGAATTGTACTTCAGACTCAGTGACATAGAAAAAGAAAGTGCAACACAAAATTTTTTTTTCGCAATAAAATGGAAAAAATGGTATGGGGGATATGGAGAATATACCCACAGTGAAGGAAGAGGTATAATCCCTATTAGTGGCTAATAAAATGATAGAGCAAGTAAGACTTTAACAATAATTTTAGAGGATCTCAAAGAATTATAAAAAGAATTAGAGGCATCAATGGATGTCATAGCTTTGACCCACAATGACTTTGGAGATACAAAATCTAAAGAAAGAAGCTATTGGAAATCCTAACACCATGATTCTGAAGATCCAAAAATAAAAGTTCAAAGTATAACCCAATAAAAATCCATGGTTATCCATAAGTTCCAACATCCAAGGAGGAAGAAACTATGATGATTCAAAAAGTTGTCACATCCTATGAAAGAGAAAGAAAAGAATGAATGCTTGAAAAAGAAAGTATGGTGTGATGCAATAAATGTACCTACTCATACAAATCATTTTACATAATTTTTATACCCCCAAATTTAGTTACAAAACTCAAACCCTTCCATGACTTATTTAAATATCCACAAAAAGAAGTAGCCTCATCACGTAGAAAACACTTATGTAGAATTGATGAAAAACTAATACTTTTTATAGAAAGGGAGTAATTGCTAGGGGATGAGCAATCACTTTAGTATAAGAGTTTATTCAATATGCCAATTATGAAATAATACTAATTATATTGGTAATTATGAATGATATTGTTACATGAAAATGGTTTTAAATAGAACTATTTTACTAAATCATAGCTTTGACAGATTATGATGAATAATAGTGAAATTTGCTAGTTTTTTGTGAAAAATAAAACTTATTGGATTAGTTGAGTAGGAGCAGATCAAAAAATCACGTAAAATAATAGCATTCCTTAAATTATAACTTTTTTACATCTCATTGAGCTTATTGAGTAATTTTGATATTCATACTTGACCAAACCTCTACAGAAATAGTCATTGTAATCTTCATGTATCATTATTCTATCACTTCATTGGTAGAATTATTTAATTATGAAATATATTCTCTTCGATTGTGTAACTTTCTTAGAGTCACAATAACACTAGCAACAAATATTTTTTATGGATATGATATTAATTTTATGTCGTAGCAACCAAATATCTTACTTGTGTTATAAATGTGGAATGCTCAACCACAATGATTTTCTTATTATAGAGCCATAAAGACTACAAATATACTTTTCCAATGTCATGACATTTAGCTATAGATAGTTTCAAAGACTATTTACTCAAGTCATGACTATTTTAATGTGAATATTTCTCTTTATAAAAGACCAAAACTATGACTCATTTCTAGTACTACAACTTTGGGTTACAAAGATGAAATGTACAAGTCATAATCATTCATAACACTATTACTTTATATTATGTAGGTAAAATGAATAGTCATGATCATTCCAAATGCTATGACAATCAAATGTAATAGGTAGACCAATGTCATGGCTCATTTCTAGTGCTATCACTTTGTGTTATAAAGATAAAATGCATAGATGTGACTATTCTTAGTTTAAATAAACCTAAAGCAAGAAAGAGACTAAAGTCATGACTGATTCCTTGTACTTCAACTATGTTATAGATATGAAAATCCGAAGTTGTGGTATTTCTCAGTGCCACAACTTTCCATTTAAAATCTTACATAGCAATTAAAGTATAAAAGTACATAATGAGGAGAAAAAGATATAATTTGAGGGAACAATAAACCAACAAAAAACTAGGGTTTGGTGATCACAAACCTAGGGGAGATCAATGATCACATATACAATATAAGGCACAAACATAAATCCTAGAAGAATGCATCAATCTTGACTACGGCCTACGAGCAAATCAAGGCATTTAGGGTTTAATTCCAAGGCATTCTTGAGGCCAATCATTGGGACCCTAAATATTATAAGATGCATCTCACATTTTCTTATATGAATTACTCCCCAATATCAAACTAAATTGAGGTTAATAATTACTCAATTTTATTTTGTATGATAGAAACTAAAGTAATAGATGGATTGTCTTATGGTATGATTATTTATGGATGTGGTATTTATGTAAAATTGAAATTATGATTTTACTATTGGGGGTTTATGTGTGTTATCATTATTAATAGTGATCGGTAAACTATGAACCACATTGATGCATAATGCTAGGAAGAAAGTGATGTCGTATTTTTAATTATGAATCATGAGACAAACCTATATGTTAAAACCCAACATCAAGCTAAGTTTAATCATATAATTAACTACTTATGAAGCAAAAATACAAATACTTTTATAAGTCAATTAGTTGTGCATATCTTAGATAAATTAATCATTAATTATTATAGAGATTTTATAAAATGTTGTCCTACAAGTTTCACCTTTTGTATAGGAGCCAAGTATCATCATGGTAGATGATGACAAGTAAGCCATGAGACATACGTGATTGGACATAACTCATAAAGTGATAACAATCCTATGAGTTACTTAATTACTTTCTGTCATATAACTTCTACTAATGTGATTTGAGAGAAACCATATATTAATTATGAGATTATTATTCTTATGAAGCCAAATGTGCTATGCTTTTAATATCACATCAATTCACACCTTTATGACAAATGAGATCAAAGAAAAAGAATGCAAATATGAAGTAACCATTAAGCATAGTTGATAAGTTGCATAAAAGGTATGAACTTATGAATGACCCTTAAATAGGGATGATTTGTTATTTTGTTGGTAATGTAAAAATGGGACATCAATGATGGGAACATCATTGGGAAGGATCCAATAGTTGAAAACTACCTTGTATACCATTAGGGCATTAGTGTATTTTTAAAATAGTTCAATCTTCATTCTATAACTAAGTACAATAATAATCAAGCTATTTAGGTAAGTCATTATACATAATAACATGGACTAACCTTGGCTAAAAATCTTATCAAAAAGATAGTTTTATCCTTTCAACTAGAGTAATAGTTGACTCATCATTAGTTGATCAATAGAGCTACATTATTCTTGTGAAATCAATATTTAGATAAAAATTTACTTTACTACTTGTATAACACTTATACTTATGAGATTATTTGGATGAGTGATACTCACTCAATAAGAAATTTGGAGATTTTCTAATCCTAAAAATTGGCAATATAAACAAAGTTGAAATTGTCAATTTTACTGCCATGACTGAGTTACAAAAAGTAATTAACTCAGTCATATCAATCCTAGTGTTACATCACTTTACTCAAAAAGCTAAGACCAAATTCATAGTCAATCTTAGTGATATGACTTTGTATATAAAGAATCATAGCTGCATTAATTATAGTGCCATGATACATTTTTCAAAAAGTCAAGTCCAAAGCCATGACTAATCCTAACACTATGACTTTGTGTTATAGAAGGAAAATATGTCAATCATGATTATTTACAATACTATGACATCATTGCTTCAAAAAAATTCGAAGAGATAATAAAGTCATGACTTGAAGTTTGTGCTATGACTTCCAACTTTAAATATTCCATGGATCCTAAAAGTATAAAAGTGATACTTAGAAGAAATGAAAAAAAAAAGAAAATGAAATAAAATTTTAATCAAACGTGCTAATAACTATAAGTAATGTAGTTATAACCATCATTTAGGGCAAATCCAAGGCAAATGAAGGCATTCTTTGATTGAAATTAACATGATATACTTAGATTTTTACTTTAAAATCTATTAGGAAAACCCTCAGATGCATGAGATATATCTCAATACATCTTGCATGATATCCTTTATAATGTTTGGAAAAATTGATATATGTGGTTAATGAATATATTTATGTTGTGATGAATTATGATTTTATTAGTTTATGTTTGTATTTATGTTTATGTTTGGATGTTGATGGATATGAATGAAAAATAGAATTGAAACTTATGGTATTAAAAAAGTCATAGATTTATGCATGTTGGCTATGCTGGATGATAATTGATGAATTATGGGACACACCTATGCGGCGTGGTAAGAGGTAAGTGATAGCCCTTCTAATCTTAATGTGTGAGATAGATCAATGTGTGAAGACTCAGAGTTGAGGTATGCCTAATCATTGGAAATATGACACTTATGAAGCTAAAACAACAAGTATATTTAAGACTAAACCTTTAGATATTTTCTAGAACAACTACCCATCGAGTAATGTGTGGGTTAAATAGAAAGGCTAACCTAGGAGTTTAAGCATAGTATGTTAGTCATGTATCGACTATGATAGATGTAATAGATATAACATAAGATACTTACAAATAGGGGAGACTAGTATGGTAGTGATAGCCTTATAATTCTTCCCTTTATATGACTTTCATAAGTGAGATTCATTGAAAGATTATTAATTATCACAAGTATACCACTTATGAAGCCAAAAACACAAATATATTTAGTTTTAAATTATTTTGCATATACTTATGTCAATTAGATATTGAAGAATTGAAGTATATATTCGAAGCAAATAATAAGGTAGTTTACATATTGCCTAAAAGGTGTAGATGTGTGAATAACTTTTTCATGTAATGATGTAATGTTTCAATGTTAAAATATTGAGGTGATAACTATGAGCGGATCATCCTTAATAGTAATAGTCCAAGGATGACTACCACCTTATATGCCAAGAGGATGCATGTGCATTTTCACACAAATCTACCTTTTATCCAATAACCAAACACAACATTGACCAAACACAAAAGAAATATAATAATGCATAAGGACACAAGAGGATGCATAAGGACATGAGTATCTTTCAAAAGACCAATTACATCTATTCAACTCGAGTAGTAGTTAGTTAACTTTTAATAGATCAAATTACTGACAAAATCATTATGGGATAGATATGTAGACTTGAGCCAATTTTATTACTTATATAACCCATATACTTGCAGAAATATATTGTACGAGAGATCCTTACCCAGTAAGATTTTATGATAGTGCCAAATAATTATAGGTTTGACCCTCTAAATATGTCACAATAGGCACTTCCTCGGTAGTTCTTTAAATCAATCCAATGTATCTTATAACATCTCTTACTCCTCTTGTTATAATTATCATCTCTTTTCTTAGTTGAGAGATGATATGAGGTGGAAAGAACTTTGTTAATAAATCTTGAAAATTTTCATCCAAACTCTCAATTATCTTCTAGGTAAGCACTAAAACTAACTCTAGTGTTATCTCTCAAAGAACATACAAAAAGTTTTAACCTTGTCGCATTCAGTCTAATTCCATCCATTTTTACTATGTCACACAAATCTATGAATATTGTGAAGTGGTTATTTATATATTATAAAATCATCTACCATTATTATTATTACTGTACCATGACTACCTAACCAAGCTTCAATGCAAATTGTTTCACTTATATTGCTTGCTTCCAAATTCTATTGTACATGTCCATCAATGTTGGCTGCTAATGATCTCCCAAGGTATGGTGAAAATTAAGCTATTTGACAACTTTTTCTGCATTCTCTTAATTATTTTTGTTACTATCATTACTTTCTATATTATTTTTCTCAACTCTCTATCTCAATAGATTTCTTCTTGTTCTTTTAATTTCTAGGTCTAGAGATATTAACTTAGTTCCAAGGCTTCAACTCATTTTATATTTAGTAGATACAAATTATTAAAAAATTAACAAAGGATAAAAAATACAAATACCAAACAATACTAAGCAAAGTTTATTTTCTAAATAACTAGAAATATAATTATATTTTTTTCAAGGGTTTCATCAACTTCTTGTTCTCTTAATTTCTCAATAGAACTATATTTAGTAGATACAAAGTTACATCAACTCAAATTGAGTAATCAGACTAAATAATCGCTGACAATGGTACCAAAAAATTATTGTGACTTTGTAAGAGCACCAAAACTTATTGATTATGATATAATCACACAACCTCATTGGAAAATCATTTTTATTTAATAAATTTCAATAAGTATAGAGCTCATACACAGTAAAGATAGATGTAAGTTGAGATATTAGTCTAATAGGAATTATGTAAGTAGTTTGACTAATTAATTGTGAAGTTAATATTACTCGAGTTGAATAGATAGACTTGGGTTTAGAAAAGATAACTAAATTCTAGTGTTGACTTACTTCTTTGTGTATAAAGAAAAATTAGTATTTGGGTATTATTATGCTCAATTATTAGAAGAAAGATAGATTGTTGTAGTTGTAAATTGTAGAAATATCACTATTAAGGATGGTTCCCTCATAATTGTGCCTTTGGTATTTAACCATTGAAACAACACTTGTTTTGTTTATATATCACCATATATATTCTCCTTTTAGATAGTATGTTAACTACCATTGACAACTACTTTAAGTATAATTTTATTCTCAAACCTCTAATATTATAAAGATGTGAAATAATATGGTAATAAATATATTTGAACTTTTAGTTTCATAAGCATTATAATCACATCAATTAACAAATATCTTTTCATGAATTTCACCTATGAAAATCATACAAGAAGAAAATACTCATTGAGCTATCACTACCATATAAAACACCTCCACTTATGTATTTCTTATGACTCATTTATCATCATCCACTATGACCAACTCCCGACTCTAACGCTATGATGAAACCCAAATGTTAGACAATCTACATAACTCCACATAATTTGAATGTCAATTCTTATAGAATATACATACTAAATGGGTATACATATATTTGTACTTCTTGCTTCATGCGAGTTCTACTTATAAAAATTAAATGTACATCAATCTCGAGATTTCATGCATAGGTTTATCTCATATGATAAGATTAGAAAAGCTAGTACTTTCTTTTTATCATATCTCATGACCCACTTATCACTATTTATCATGAGTGACACACATTAACCTAAGATATAATAAACACCTTAAATTTTATTTTGAATAACATCCACATTCATCAACATTCAAATAATAATATTACCTCAAATAAATATTATATAATCATATAATCATAGCACAAGTACAATAAACCAACCATAGATCCCAATTTTTCTCGATTTTGGAGAAAACTTTGAACAATATAATTGATATGATATCTCATGGAATCTAGGGTTCCCAATAAGAACACTAGTGAGAATCTAAGTCTTTAAACTTAATCCGAATCAATTATTGCTTGTATTTACCTTATATGTGAACCTAAGTAGTTGTTGGAAGTCACATCACCTAGTGTTTTGCATTCCCTCTTGTTTAAAATCTAAATCCCCCTCTTTTTTTTGTGAAAACTTTAAATATTTTTATTATACATTGGGATTCAATGGAAATCAAGCTAGAAGTCAAAATGTTGGGTTTTCACGACTTTATTTTATCTTTGTATCTTTTTTGGAGTACAAATATTATGGTGGCAAAAAATACAATGATTAGGATAAATACTCTATGAAATGAGAGTTGTGGCAGAAAGAATAACATTGACTAACATATTTACTCTCTAGGAAGCAATATCATGGTAGCAGGAATGTTTGCGACTAAAATTTTCTATTCTAGATCACAAAGTCATCATAGTATAAATGTTGCGACTCAGATGATTGTTTTCTAGAACCCAGATTCATCATAGAAAATATTAACATGACTAATAATGACTTGGTGTCATATGATTATTGCCTCTATATCAATTAAGTTATAGAACTAGAAAATACTATTTAATTTTGTATCAGTGTGATACTTGGTTGTCATGACATGAACACAATGATTATCATGACTTATTTTGTATAGTGACAACTAAGTAAGACTAACATGATTTCTCAATAAGATTGTGAATAGTGCAACCAAGTATTGACTTGAAAATGTTAGGACTTTCCATTATTTCTTTTCTCTCAAAATCATTGCTCAACCAATTTCTCTAATTTCACGAAAATGTATCCCATTTTACTACTATTTATCTAATTCCACCAGAATCAAAATTTAGTAAAATCACTTCATTTAAAGCCTAAATCAGTACAAATATATCAAGAAATTCATTTATAACCACAATTACTACTATTTTCATGCCATCTAAGTTGGCAAAGAAGTTACCACCAAAGAGAGAGGTGGACCAACATATTGAGTTGGTGCTGAATACTTCTTCTAAAGCCAAGATACTATTTTCAATGACTTTCTTATAAATTGAAGAGCTAAAGAAGTAATTAAAAATGTAATTGATGTTGGATATATTCAGCTTTCCAATGCCTCATATGCTTCTCATGTTTTATTTCAAAGAAAACATAATAGAACATTGCAATTGTGCATTGACTATTGGGCACTAAACAAGTTGATGTTGAAGAACAAATATCGTATTCCTTTTATTACATACTTTTTGACTTGCTTAGGAATGCACAATAGTTTTGTAAATTGATAATTCAAAGATGACATGTGTGATAAGGTATGGGCCCTGGGGATCCTTGTTGAAGTCTTTTGGATTTACAAATATTTTGACCATAATTTGAACTCTTATGAACAATGTACTATGGCCTTTCCTTGATCATTTCATGATAGTATATTTGGATGACATTGTTGTGTATAGTAAATCATTAGAAGAATATGTTATTCATTTGATGCAAGTGTTTTAAATCTTGTTGGAAACTAAATTATTTATCAAATGAGAAAAATACTATATTGCCCAACTAGAAGTTTCATTTGTAGGTCATATTGTGGATTATGGAATAATGTGGATGGACAAAGATAAAGTTCGAACAATTGTCAAATAATATTAACCAATGAAAGTGATTGAGATTAGTTAATTTTTGGGTTGGCCAATTACTATCAGTGTTTAATTCAGATAAATTCTTACATTGTCACATTTTTAACCAACATAATCTAGAAGGGGAAGGGTTTGGAAGTAGAGCGATGCTTCCCAAGAAGTCTTTGATTATTTGAAATAACTATTACAGAATTGTATGTCCTAGCCTTGGAAATTTATTCTAGAACTTGGGAAACACACTTGGATGCTTCAACTTTTGCTATTGGAGGGGTACTTGTCCAAGAAGGCAATCAAATTGTATTTAAAATTTGGAAGCTAAATGAAAGTTAACTTCATTATACAATATATGAAAAAAATGATGGTAATAATTAATTATTAGGTAGTATGGAGGAATGTTCTTTTGGGATCAAGATATATGATAAAAATTGTTAACATTGCTATCAATTATTTTCAAAGACAAAGAAATCTAACTCCCAAATAAGCCTAATGGCAAGAGTTCATTGCCATGTTTGACTATGTATTGGAATAGAAGTCGGGCAAAACTAATGTGGTAGTACATTCAATAAGCAGAAACATAAAGCATGTGACTATTAGTCATTTGCACATGTTCTTGAAATATAATATTAGAGATTAGTTATATCTAAAGATCCAATGACTAAATCTCTTAGGGAGTATGCCATGGAGGGCAAGACTAGAAGATTCTTGGTAGAGGATAACTTACTCTTCACAAAGAGACAATGGCTATATGTCATCTCATTCAGAAAATTGTGAAAAGAAATTATGCAAGAGTGTCATGATTCCAAGTGGGTTGTCCATCTAAGTATTTATTGTTTCATAGCTCTAGTAGAAGAGCGATATAATTGGCCACCATGCAAAATAATGTGGAAGCTTCTATGAATACCTATCTAGTTTTCCAAAAAGTAAGGATGAAGCAAAATACAACAATTAATCTTTAATAACCATTACAAATCCTATAATACCCATAGAAAAGTATCTCAATGAACTTTATTATGTGATTTCTCAAAACTAATGGCCTCGGAAGCATTATGGTAGTAGTTGACTAATTCTCAAAATATGCTATTTTCATTCTTATCACAAAAGAGTGTCCATTAGAAAAAACATCAAAGTTATTACAAGAGAACATTCTAAAGTATTGGTGCATTTCTCAATTTATAGTTAGTGATTGAGATGAGTGATTGATATAATGATTTTGCATAGAACTATTCAAATTGATGAGATCACTCTACATTCTTCGACAATCATTCATCCCTAAATTGATAAAAAAACATAAAGGGTAAATGCTCTATTGGAAAGCCTCATTGTGGAATTGGCCAAAACTACTAGATTCCCCCCAATTTTCATACACCTTTCATATGAAATTATGACTAGGCAATAACCATAAACCCAAAACACCATTGCAATGAGACATGTAGGGCGAAATCTAGTAGTTTATTATCTCAATAAGGAGTGGCAAGAACAAATTGATTTGTCTCGGATTGAATTGCTAAAAAATAGTTAAGTGATCAAAGAAGTGACTTGGTAGAATATGAATGGATGTACACAATCAAGTAGTGGACATGATGTTGGAAAAATACACATAGTGTTGTAACAAAAAGAAGTATGCAAGAGACTAGTGTAAAGGTATGAGGTACCATATTATATTCTCAAAAGAGTTGGTAATATTTCATATCCACTTGATTTAACTCAAAAACTCAAAGTGCATCCATCATTTCATGTGAGGATGTTGAAGCCATTCCATGAAGTTAAAGGTGATTCAACATGGGTAAGTTGCATTGATCACTAATAGGAGTGAAAGCTTCCTATGAAAAGATCATTGAAGTCATATTGGTAGAATAAGTCATAAGGTAGAAGAGTAACATGTTAAGGCGAGAATATTTGGTGAAATTAAAAGGATTACTATAGAGTGAAGCTAGTTAAGAACCCTCTAATACATTATGGTAATCTAAAAAAAGATTGCAAAGTTTCATAATGATGGTTCAATGATGTCATCGATAAGATCGATGGAGGAGAATGTCACAACCCATTAAAATTCTATAAAATATAGACTAGGAGCTAGAATTTTGAAGAGATATCACAAGAATTCTTTAAGAGTAATAGTTTCAAGATCTATTCCCAATTTAAAATATTATAAGAAGTTCCAATATAATAATATTGTGACATGTGATATAATTCAAGCCTCTGGTGAAGGAGACCTCTTACTATATAAAAGAGTCCTCTCATTATTGTACTCACCCAAGTTTTATTTGTAATTTTTTTCTCTCTAAGTATTTCTCTCTCTTGCAAAACTTGTGTGTCATCTTGTAGGCATAACTTTTGTGAAGAAAAAAATTTAGATAACTTACTCAGTTGTGTAAGTAATTTTTTAGCCTAAAGCCATATGTATAGCTCTAAAACTCGCAATCCATTACACATGCAAGGAAATACATAGTCATTCTTTTTTGGGAACCTCATGCCCTTCCTATGTAGAAGTTCTTGGAGTCCTATTCCGATATATGATTCCTTGGACTAATAGCCAATTCAAAATCCTTTATCAAAATGTGTTTTTTTTTGTAAAATTACACACATATGTTTTAAAAAATTATATAGCTTACATAACATTAAAATATTACACAGAGTTTTTGTCTGAATATTACATAAAGTTTTATAGACACAAATAAATAGATTTCCATTTGAAAATTAGTCGCACAATCTATCGATCATGAATTCAGCACCATTCATACATAGTCAAGCATCATTTTCTCATCTTTAGAAATTTATCAAATAAGTTTCTAAATTTATCAAATAGTGACTTTCAAGGTGCCAAATTCATGAGTTTTCATTAATGCATCACATATATCAATTAGAAATTTATAAAATTCATTTCAATGAAGCAACGTAATGATTTATAATAAAAAACATAACACAACACATCTTAAAGTAATAATATGTAATTAATAATAGAAAGTATGAAATTTTCACGTGAATTTCTAGAGATTGCAAGCCCTAACCCTCAAACTCTATCTCCAAAAGTTGCAACTAAGATTAATAACCTCAATGCAACCTCAAATAAAAAAAAGAGAAATAGGGGTGAGAATTTTGGCAAACTCAATCCCAATTAAATAAATAAAGACAAAAAATGAAAATACATCAAGTCACTTCTATCCTATCCTTTCTTATCGAGATTACAATTATCCATTGAATGTTTTTGGTTGAGAAAGAGGAGTTTTTGAGCTTGATTCTTTTCTAGATATTATTTTCATCAAAACCATGAAGTTAGGGCTTCCTTTGAAAGATTTTGGTGAGAAAATGAATGAGAAGGGAAGGGAGCTAAGAGAGAATAAGAGAAAAAAAATAATAAATCATTAAAGGGAAAAGTGAAATAAGAAAACTAATAATTTTATTTTTATTTATGTGCAAAAAACAAAATTGCATATGGATTTCACGTTTGCCTAACCTTCTCTCTAAATTTTCTAAATTGAACAAATTTAGTTTCATTATTTATCATAATTTATCCTAAATTTATTTTTGAATAAAAAAATAATTTTTACCAAGTATATCTTCTAGCACCTTGATTAGTAAATTTGGTCATACTAGAAATTTATGTCAAATAGTTAAAAAGAAAAGAAAATGTTCACTCCTTAATTAGTAAATTTGGTAAAACTACTCAATTCATGTGAAATAGTTAAAATACAAAAAAAAAATTCTTCTTAGTTAGTAAATTTGATCAAACCAATCAAAATAGGTGAAATAGTTAAAATACGAAGAAAAATATTCATGGCTACAAGCTATGCATGGGAATTTTAGATAGTATGTGTCATGTGGGGAGATTCAAAAAAGGCTAAAGAAAATTTATCAAAGAGTTGCTAATTATGGCGAGTGGTAAAGGGGTACATTCTATGTATGTTAGCTAGGATTTGTCTAGATCAGATAAGTACCTTATGAGAAAAAGAAATCATTGATTCTGAGTAGCATAGATTGAGATATATTTATATGGAAGATAATTTTTCCATAGGAAAGTAGTCCCTACATATTATCCTAATATCACCTAAAAGTTGGTGGACATCTTGTTTGACTTGGAAGATACATACAATTATGTCCATTTCTTCCTTTCCTTTGAGGATATCAAGAATAATTGATCTTGTTATCTCGGGTGTTTCTTTTATTATACTACTACTTTTATTCCAGTTAATCTCATGGATTAAATATATCAAGGGGGAACATATGAGTTGTAAAGAAAAGTAGATGTTTTACTATGGCTCTTCCCGTATGGATCAATCATATCAAGGAAGAGCTTATAGCTTGATGAAAAAATAAATTATTTCATGTGACTTTTTGGGAATATATATTTTCTTAAAACTATTTCTCTATTAAGGAATGAGAACTAGTTGTATGGTTTGTTGGGGGAGATGAATTTTCTAAGAGATTATTTTTAAAATTTAAATCATGAAATAGTCATCAAATAGGGCAAATGAATAGATTGTTGGATCTCCCTGGGTTGGGCATACTAGGCTTATTAAATACATTTAGAAAATTGGTTAAATTAAAATTAAATGTGTTTTAATTTATTATTAAATTTGGTTTAATTTTTAGCATGTTTAATTTAATAATTCATGTGTTTTTTTGTTTGATGTGAGTCCCATTTCTTTTATTTGTGCAGACCATTATAATAGTTGAATCAAAGGAAGTGACTTCACCATGAATAAATAAGCAAAAGAATGAAGTTTTTTTGAATAGAAATGCATTGGCACATGGACAATGGAGGAGAGAGAGAAAGAAAAAAAGAGAAAAATTAAAACGAAATGAAAATATATTTTTGGAAGACACATGAAGAAGAGAATTTGCATGTCTCTCTTGGTTTTTCCAAAACCCTTTTTTAAAAATTGTCAAAAAAAGCTCGAAGTAGAAATGAATATCACATGTTTTCTCTTTGTTTTTGAAGATCTTCTATAACTACCATGTTTTAAACAAATTTTTTCTTCTAAACCATGATTCTTGGCTCTTCTTCTCTTTTGAACCAATAGACATGTGGCTCGTGTGCTTAGATCTGCAGCATAGAAATCTCAGGCATTTGGATTTATTCATCAAAACACATGGAAGGCCATTGAATACATTTTTTTTCGGATTAAAAAACAAAGCTAACAAAGAAATTTATAAATTATAGGTGCTCCTAACTACATTTTACAACTTATATTGGATTTTAACATGATAGTTGTAATTGACACTTAATTTGTTAATTATTTATATTTTTCACTTTGTGATTTGGTTGTAATTTGTGTCGAAATTTGGCACAAAATTTAGTTGAATATAATTTGAATAAAATTAGGATTTATTTTGAAATAATTATTGATAATTATTGTCAGAATCAATAATATATTTTCATAAAGAAAATATATTTTATTCTTTTTATGAACAATTAAAGTTTTGATTTTAAACTAAAATTACTTTTTGGTGAATTTTAAATTATATTTCTTGGCAATTAAAAATTTAATATGATAGAAATCAAAAAATAATTTTGAGCTAAAATGAAAACTAATTTTGCAATATTAATTTAAAAAATAATTTTTTCTAAGCTAAAATTTAATTTTTAAGAAAAATAGAAAATATATATTTTGGGGAATGAAACAAATATTATGTGTATTCTATTATGTTTAAAAGTTTTAAACAATAAATTAAAAGATTTAAAATCAAATCATAAATGAATTAATTAATCAAATTGTGAGTATAGGAAAAATCTTGAACTTGAATTTTGGTTTTTGAATAACTTCCAATTGATAAAATTTTTGGAATTATTGAACAAAGATGGATTAACTTTGACAATACCAAGAGATGAAATTCTATATAAAATCTTGGATATGAGTCATCTTCAAGAAGATATGAATGATACTATGAAGGAAAGATGAAAAAACTCATTATTTAAATATAATGGTTAGCATGCAAGACTGTATGAAACAATCAAAAGAAATTTATGTTGATAATCTTTTATTTTTTTATCACAAAATGATATCATACCCTAGATCAATTTCTCACACATAATCAATAGTGATTAAAGCTTGCAAGTATATACCAAATTTCAAAAAAAAAATGATATAAAGAAATATATTTTAATGAGTGCGTATTAAAATCAAAATACTTTCATAGGCAACAAAATGCAAAAATTGCATGGAGTTTAATTATGAAGTGAACTAAACTTCTTTAATATAGAATTGACACTCAACTCATTGTTAAATAGAAGAACCATGAAAGAAATAAAAAACAAAATTATTTTTTTGTTACATCCAAGAGTAGGTCCATTTATACATATAAGATGAACTAATTTGTCAAAATGACAACAACATAAATCTTTAACTAATCACCATGATTTAAGGGTTAAAGTTGAGCATTAGCAAGAATTATTTATACACACTTAATCATGCCAAATAATTATAACACAAATCTTTCCCACTCACCCTCCCCATCAAGTTGGTGCACAGATATCTATCATGCCCATCTTTTAGATTATACTATGAAATTCTTTCCATAATACTTGCTTGGCGAGACTATCATCATGTTGACTTGTAGATTTAACAAACATAAAATATATAATTCCTTGATCTAACTTTACTTTGATAAAGTGACAATCTACTTCAACATGCTTAGTTTGATCGTGTTGAACATGGATATGTGCAAACTGAGTTGCATCCTTGTTATCATTGCATTAGTTAATAGGATCAATATATTTGACCCCTAATTTTTCAAAACACTATTGATCCATAACAACTCATATCGATCATGAGTCATTCCTCAAAATTTTGTTTCTACACTAGATCGAGTCGTGACTTACTATTTCTTCGAAGTAATCCAATTATATTCAATGAATGTCAGATAACCAAACATAGACTTCCTTGTTGTTTTATCACATATATATTTCTTCGATATATTTAAATGTTTAAATGTCAGATATAATGTATTTCTTCAATATTTGAGACTTTGTTCTTTGAGTATAATAAACCCTTGTTAGGTGTACCTTTATGATAGCTCAAGATTTTTTAGATTTCTTGCATATGCTCCTCATTTGGTGAATGCATGAATTTGATTATAATACCTACAACATATATTATATTTGGTCTAGTATGAGTTAGGTGACTTAAATTATTCACTAGTCTTTGATACTGATCCTTATCTCTAGGGACTTGATCTTCAATTATTCCAAATCAATTATTCGTTTCTATTGCTCTTGCAATAATTTTGCAAGCCAACATCCTAGTCTCACTTAATTAGTAGATCCAGTACATATTTGCATTGTGAAAGAAAAATTCTTTGTTTGGACCTTGATAATTCAATGCCAAGAAAATACCTTAGTCATCCCAAATACTTTATTTCAAATTATGTAGACAAGTATATTTGCAGTGTCCTCATTTCTTTAGAATTATTACTTATCAAAATCACGTCATCTAGAAATTCTATCGATACCATTACCTTTGCTCCTTTATGTTTTACAAATAAGGTATGATCTACATTACTTTGTTGGTATCTAATTTCTTTTATTTCCATATAGATAATTCTTTAGTTTGTACACTTCAGCTTCATGCTTAGGAACATGTTTTACATATGTTGAAGATCCATACATACGTCTTCTTCTAGATTACCATTTAAGAAGGCATTCTTTATGTCAAATTTTATAGAGGCCAATATTTGTTGGCATATCTCATTATATAAAAAGATATGCCCAAAAATAAGAATACAAATGGTGTTTAATTTAGCTATCAGTGTGAATGTCTCATGATATTTAAAACCTTATTTTTGGGTATATCTTTTGGCCATGAGTCTCGCCTTATATCTATCGATTATTTCATTCACTTAAAGTTTAACAATGTACACCCATCTATAATCAATTCTCTTTTCCTCTTTGCTAGTAGAACGATCTTCCGAGTGGAATTCTTCAACATGACTTCTATCTCTTCATTCATAGCCTTTTTCTACCTTAAATCTACTAATGCATCCAGCACATTACTAGGAATAGATATTTTGGATAATTGATTAATGGTTAGTGCATATGAGTCTGAAAGTCTATGAATAGAGACATAATTATTAATAGGATGCTTCATATTATTCTTAAGATCTGGCACTTATTATTTATTTATAACACATTTATTAAATCTTTGAGAATACCCAGGAGTAACATGATGTGTATACTTAGTGGTGTAATTATCCAAGATATGTTGGGAGGAAGGCACTTTAGTTGGTGATGTGTGTCATTCAATCATCTCAGCTTTTTCCCCATTTCTATCAAAGCCTATAGCCTCTGTGTCATAATCACAATTCTCATGAGTTTCTTTGTCCAAAAATATGCTGCTAAATTCATTTTGAGTATTATTGAGTGGGATATCAGCACTACTCATTTGTTTTTCCAATGCCGCATGTTTGATAAACATACTCTTACCCTCACATTCTTCATATATATTCTCCCCCTAAAGAGGAAAGCTCGAGTTACCAGCTATTTAATAGGGTTCAATTTCATGAAAGGAGACATCAAGAGAAACATGAAGTTTGTTAGTTTTAGGGTCATAGTACATATACCCTTTTTGAATACCAGAATAACCCAACAAATACACAAATTGGGGCACATAAATCAAGTTTATGATCTACGACTTTGGGTATGTGAACATATACAATACAATTGAAGGATCTAGGTTCAAAGTTTGGTTGATGGGAAATGTCAAAAAAAATTGTAATTTTTGGCATGGGGTTTGGAAACTAATAGCACGGGAACACACTATTAATAAAATATTTATCATATTTGAAAGTATCTCCTAGATTTAATTAGAGCATATTCATTCCAAAGAGAGTTGTAGATACTACCTCAATGATATATTTTTTTTCCTCTATGCAAGTCCATTTTGTTGAGGTGTGTAAGTGCAAGGAGTATGATGTTTGATTCCTTGTTATCAAAATAATCACCAAGTAGGTTCTCAAGAAATTCCATGACATTCTCTGATTGCCAAATTTGAATTTGTTTTCAAAATTAGTTTTTCACCAAACTATAAAATTACTAAAAAACAATATGAGCATCACTTTTCTTACGAAGTAAGGTTATCCAAGTTATCCAAGTGCATTCATTAATAAAAATTGATAAAGTTCATAAATAACACAATGAATAACCATAAAGATTGAAGAGCATTAATTAAATCTAGAAAAATAAGGTTTATCTGCACTTTGCAATTCAAAAATATTACAATGTAAATCCAAAATATTCAAGCTTATAAACAAATTTGGTTTTAATTTCATAAGATAACCAAAAGAAAGGTGTCCTAGCATCCTATGCCAAAGCCAAACATTTGCTAGTGTCATATCATCCTTCATCACCAAACAAACCTTGTTGTACTTATGTTTGTCATCTTCCATCAATTTTAAGTTATAGAGTTTTCCCCTTTTAAAACTACATCCAAGTATCTTTTGGGCAAGAATATTTTGAAAAACACAAAAGATTGTCAATAAGTAATAATACAATTTATTTTTGAGGTAATTTAACTTATAGACAATAAATTTATTAAAGGTTAGGAATGACCAAAATTATATCAATGGTCGTGGTATTAGATAAATAAAGGGATCCGTCCCTTGTAATAAAAAGATGACCGCCAATTTCCATAGACATGACATATGACATGTTGGGAAGATGCGAAAAAAGATGTTGCAATTTACTAGTCTTTAATCATATGATTGGATGCATCAATATCACTAATCCAAGTATTATGCTTAGTAATAGCAGAAAGAATGTTAGCCTTACCAATGGTACATGGTAAGAAGACTATTGCTTTCCCTATAATGTTCTTCGTTTTTGAAAATTTGATCACACTCCTCAATAGCTTTGGTTAGCCAACATGGTTATATTTTAAGAAAATAGCCTAGATGTGCCCATGACCTATCATTGTTGTGACTCTCTTTTTACACATGATTAGGCTCCCTCCATCTCTAGTTTTAAGCCTTTTCAAAGAATTTTTCCATGAATTTGATCACATTTAAAATAAAAACATTTAAAAAGAATTAATTCATAGTCTCATCATCAGCTAATGAAGTTATATAATTCCTTCAATAGCTTCTTCTTGGTAAATGTTTCAATGATTGATTTCTTGTAAAATTATAAGTTCATTGTTATAATTTTCAATTTATTTAGTAACATGATTTATTCAACTTGTTGTAATTACAACAAGTTGATTGTTGGGATGATCACTATCTTTCATTTTGAGTGATTGAAAAAGACTTGAAATTCAACTCAAAATATTATCATTTTTTACTGGATCCATCATAGAAGGTCCTTGAGACTACCTACCATTGCTATAGCAAGATGGACAAACCTATGCATCAAATGGGGGCTCATTAATTCAATGAACCAACTCTTTAATTTATAATTTTTAATGATCCAAGTGTCATAATTCAGATGGTTTGGGTGTGTGTTTTATCACTACATCACTAAGATACTTTATAACAATATGTATCTCAATCAATTGTGACTATAAAGTTACCATTGTGACACTAATTGGAAAGACAAAATTTTCCTCTTGAATAACAATTGGGTTGTTCATTGTGGCTCGAACAATCGGATCACTTGTTTGTTTTACCATTGTGATTTCAAGAAATTTTTGGACAAAGTTTCATTTAAGAAGTTTCTTAAGATTAGAAGATTATAAGAATTTTGGGTAATAATAAACGGGAAAATACAAAAAGTTTAGAATCTAATTCTCTCTAAAAATGAAAACAAAATTATGTTTTTGGTTACATTCTAGAGCAGGTCTATTGATACAAATAAAATTAACTAATTTTTCAAAAATGACAACTATGTAGGCCAAAAGAAACACTTTTTTTTAATTGTAAACCCTCGAATTTTAAAATATTTAAGTGGTCGAGAGAGTTTATTAAGTGAATCCTATGATCTCCATCACTAGTTTGAAAGTTATGCAAGTTAGTTACTGTGCTAACCATGGTAGATTTCCCTATTGGCTATTTGACTTAGATATACATTGCATAAATCACCATAAAGTAATTCTATGAATTGATTAAATGAATTACTTGTCCATCTAAAGGATTCATTTGAGAATCAATTGGTTTAGAATTAGGTGATAGTTTATATTTAGCAATAAATGATAGTACCCTTCCTATCTGAGTTAAAGGTGTTAAACAGGTTGAGCAGCCTAGGCCCAACCCAAGTTAGTCATGCCTAGCCTAGCCTGGCATGGTCTAGCACCGTGCCAAGGTAACTCGAGCCTCATGATGGGCTAGGCATAGCCATGAACCCTGGCCCGAAGGCACAATTCTTCGGCACAACCCAAACCATGCCCCTCTCCCTGGACCTGGATTTGGATTTCAGATGACTTGACCAAGATCTCAATCTAGTTTTTGGACTTTAGAGTCTGAACTCCAACCGACCAGACCCAGAGCCCAACCGTTAGTCTGATACCCCGAGGCCGATGCCCCGAGGCCGAGCCCAACGGCCTGACCTGACAGCAATGTCCTGTCCCGATGCCAATGTCTGATGGCCGACCTACTTATTCTAGAAGTTGAAGCTTTTGGAATATGAGATCATTGGGTTGGTTCGACGGTCGAACCAACTCAACGATAAAAAAATAAATAAATAAACCTCAGTTTTTAATCTTAGCCGTTGGATTCAGTAACCCCAAAGACTAGGGGCAGAATTTGCTAACTGTCATGATTGTCCCAATAAATAACAAAAAAAAATTCAAAAAAAATTGAAAAAAATTGATTTTTTTTAAAGTTACATTTTTTTAAATCTTTATATAATCACCTCTCATTCATAATTTTTATCTTATCTCTCTCTCTCTCTCTTGAATTTTTGCTCTATCTACCTCTCACTCTTGGCTCTCTTCTCTCTCTCTCTCTCTCTCTCTCTCTCTCTCTTAGTCTCTCATTTTGGGTTTTAAATTTTACTTTTGGGACTCGGGGTCGAGTGTGGACTATGAACTATCGATTGTGGTGTGGATATCATAAAGCAAACAAGATTTTACACATTACGGGTTTTACTTTATACATTTTATTTAGATTAGTTTATTAATTTTAAATTCTAGTTTGAATTTTTAGTTAAATTAATATTAATTAATATATAATTATAAACAAAAAAATACTATATAATAAATATACTAATAAAAAATTTAAATGGCAAATAGTAATTTTAATTATGATAATGAAATAAATTTAAACATAAATATAAAAAATTATAATATGGATAACAAAAACCCTGCGAAAAGGTCTGAGGCTGCCATTCTTTGGTTTCTATGCTCATCTCAACCTAAACATCTAAAAAACAAAAAATTAGAAGAACATCAATAGTTTGGACTCACTTTAATATAATACAACATAAAAATATTAGGGGTGCCGATGAAGAATCAACACAATGTAATTATTATAAAAAAATATTAACTTATAAAAGTTCATGTGGGACTGGGCACCTCGAGAGGCATGACGAGCAATGCACAAAAAAATCTGGTACATTAGATCCTAGGCAAACTCAACTCAGCGGTGGGTTTTTTGAGGCTGGATTCAGTTTTGCGTCAATGTTGACCCCCTTCATATACTTTAATGAGTTAGGGAGAAAAGGCATAACCAAACTAATCACTATGATGGGTCTTCCAATTAGATTTTTGGAGGATTCAATGGTTGTCAGTTTCATGTAGGCTTATTTTTAGCCTGCATATCATATGATTCCTTGGTCTAAATCTAGGAATGATATACTAAAATACTATAATTTATAAAAAGAAATAATAATTAATGAATTTAGAAAATATATTGGAGTGATATCCATGATGTCCAATATCTAGACTAGTCACGATGAGGAATCTTTTGCAAGCCTCACCGTCCACTATGTAGATTCAAAATGGATACTAAATAAAAAAATCTTAGGATTCTCGGAGTTTCTCTAACCTCATGAAGGCCCAACCATTTATAAGTGCATGATGAAAATATTTAGAGAATATAATATTCAAAATAAAATATATAGTATCCCATTTGATAATGACTCTTACAATGAAGTAACAATCAACATGTTTATAGGGACTATTAAAGATGGGCTATTATAAAAGATTTTCTACGTTAGATACATGTGTCATGTCATTAACCTCATAGTACAAGTGGTGATGAAGGGTGTTTCCCCTATTTTAGAAAACATACGTAACTCACTAAAATTTCTTCGTATGCTTCACAAACAACAAGAGCTTGGTAGTTTTTATTTGTTTGTGGGTCTAAAGAAGAAGAAATTCCAATTGGATGTGAGATACCATTGGAATTATACATACCTATTATTGGAGTCATGTGTTAGATATGAACATATGATATCCAATTACTTCAATAGTAAGAGTGACAAACTTATTATTGTCAATACTGATTAGACTACAAGAAATTATGAATATGTGTTCGCCAGTTTATACTCTCACCCATTGCATTGCACTCAGGTGCATATGCAACATTAGTAGATGTTTAGGAAGTTTAGAGATGACCTAACATTTAGTGATATGGTTTTATAGATAGAAATCAAGTACTTAAAGTATTGGTCTACCATTTCATCTCTTTATTATCTGGTTGTCTACATGGACCATAAGGTTAATGTGGAGGGGGTAGAGAGTGTTTTGACATACATATCCTCATGCATGAACCAGGAAAACCACCCTAGGGGCTTCATTCATGAGAAGTTGACTGAGCTATTTACATACTATAATACTAGGAATGGTGGTAGTATTAGTGAGGCTACGAGTACATACATGGATACCATATTTGGAGATGATAACTTTTCCATTCAGTTAGTGAGGGAAAATTAATGGGGTAGACCGTCGAATAAGAGAGAGCATTCTCTATACTTTTATACTATTTACTGTTCAATCCTATCATATATCAATAATAAGAATCTTGATATTTTATAATGGTGGAAATCATATGAGTCTACCTATCCCATTATGTCTAAGATGGTACGGATTCCTCTGGTGTTGAGCGTTGCATTGAAGTATATTTTTTATATTGTAGTGAATGTGATTTTAGATAGGAGATCGAGATTATGGCCAGATATTGTTAAGGAATTACCATGCATGAAGGATTTGAAGGATTCAAGCTTGGGTATCCAGGATTATGCTACAACTATTATAAGAGTGGAGGAGTTGGTTGTTAATGATAATTCATGGGATTTTGATGAAGATTGACAACATAGATTGAGCTTGCTATACTAACTAAGGCCTATCACTAGTGATACTAATATCATCATATGCTGATGAGATTTATTATTTTATATTTTTTCTATTTAACTTATTTTTGTCATTTGTGACTTGGCATTGAGGTTGAGCTTCATGCTTTTTTTCTTATTATATTCTTTATTTATTCAGACAGTTACTTATGGAAATCATTTTTAACTTTAATATTTATAAGTTTCTACTTATCTTTGAATCGATGTATTGATATTTATCTTTTAAAGATTTTATCTTGCTTTGTTATTTTATTATTTGTATGTATTTTTAGTTGTTAGTTGTGAGTTATGACTTGTGATAGTAATTTTTGTTTTTTGTTTTATTAATTTAATTGATTATTTAATTATTTATTTAATTTTGTATTAAAATTTATAATTTTTCTTATTTTTTGAATTTTCCAATGACACATTTTTTATTGGGCCAAAACAGCCCGAACTAGGCCCCACCCAGCTCGAACCATGCCTAACCCAGCACGTGCAGGCACGACCCTGCTCAAACCAGGGCTGACCAAACATGTGTAGGCATGACCCAGCCCAATCTTGGTATTAGTCATGCCAGTGGGCCATACCGAGCCTACACTTTCTCAAGTCAGGCAATGCTAAGCACGTCATAATGGCCCAATTGTGCAACCAAAAACTTGGCCGGGCAAGGCTGGCCCAGCCCAGCGCATTTGACACCTATAATTTTAGTTACTATTATTATTTATAGGACCAAAGATAAGTCATTAATTTAATCTTATTTGGCATTGTCGATACCTATATAGAAACATTAATAAAAATTGATTTATTTGAACATAGAATGAATAGTAGATGTCCGCCTATCGAGGCATTCTATTCATAGTATATAGATCGGTGACAATTTTATTCAAGAATTGTTGGACGGAATCAATTCTTGTAATAAAACTCAATATAATAAAGCTAATTATAAAAACCCTTTTTAGGAAAATATCTTTCAGCCCAATCGCTACCATTCTCAAAAAAATATAAACTAGATGTAACCAATTATATTGATTGGAAAAAACAAATTGACATTGTTCTAACTACTAAAAACTACAAATTTCTACTCATAGATATACGCATAGATAAACCTCAACAAGGAGTGACCAATGAGGAAGCCAAGCCTCATAAGAAATGGGTAGGGGCTAATGATATATTTAGATGTTTTATTTTGGCTTCTATGTCAAATATACTCTTTCATCAATATTAGTCCATGACTATTTCCTATGACATAATATCTAATCTCAAAAAAAACTTGGGAATCAAACTCATTCTACCAGGTAGAAAGTCATTAGAGATTTGATGAATATTACAATGCCAAAAAAAATACCCTTGTGAGAGATCATATTCTCAAGATAATACTCTTTAGAATGAAGTAGAGATCCATAGAGCAGAGATTGATGTGGACTCTCAAATTGCTATTATTCTTTAATTACTATCCAACTTATATAAGCAATTTTGTTTGAATTTCAATATAAAGTGACATGTTTAAAATTTGGCACAATTGCTTAAGGAATTGGTATCAGTTGAAAGTATTATCAAAAAACCATTTGAGCATTTGTAGCTGAAAGAACTTTTAAACTAAAAATAAATAATAAGAAGATATTTCAGAAACATTCTCAAGTTCAATCATTAATTTCTAAGACACAAGTGGGAGTCAAAAAATCATAAGCAGAATAATTTCACTATAAGTAGTCAAGACACTAGAAGTAGTATCCAATTTATCTTAGTAAAATAAACAATCAAGATAAGTCTCAATTTCTAGTAGTTGAAACATGTTTAGCAGTTGTATCTATGGATACATTGTGTGTAGATATAGGCACTACTAACATGTCTAAAATTATTTATAATAGTTCCAACAAACTAGATAACTAAGTAATGATGAGATTGATCTTCACATGAAAAATAATACCAAGGTAGAAATTATTGCAGTGGGAGTTTGCATACTTCAATTTGAGATAAATAATCTTATAATTTTAAAAAATTTCTTTTATATACCTTTTATAAGGAGAAATTTAATTTTAGTTCCATTTTAGTAAAAGATAAATTCTTCTTTGTATTCAATGATTTGGTAATGATTTACTTGAATAAAATGATTACCAATTCTAATATGTTAAAAGTTAACCTATATGCTATTAAAATATTTTCTACTTTCCTACAACAATATGAGTCGAATACATCAATTTCTTACCACATAAATAAAATATCTTTCTGATAAGAACCAAACCTATTTCTGACACTTATATCTAGATCATATAAATCTAAAATGGATCTTCAAACTGGTTAATGATGGACTATTAGGTTCATTGAAAGTAGAAATACGTCCATCATGCAAGTCCATCTTACAAGGAAATATGATCAAATGACCCTTTGTAGCCAAAGGCTATAATGACAAAGAGCCACTAGGGGTTATTTATTCTAATTTGTGTGAGCCCATGATAATCCACAAAGAGGTGGTTTTGAGAACTTCATTACTTCCATTGATAATTGCTCATGATATGACTATATTTATTTGATGCATCATAAGTCTGGTACTTTTATAAAATTTAAAGAGGATGGAAATGGGGAAATATAAATATATTTATATATCAAAACATTATGATCTGATCATGGTGATGAGTATCTTTTTGAAGAGTTTAGGGACTACTTATTAGATCAAGAGAACACATCCCAATTATCTGCCCATGATGCTTTGTAGTAGAATGGTATGAAAGGAAGAAAGAATATGACTCTTATGAATATGATAAGGTCAATAATGAGTTATTCAAATATGCTTGATTTATTTGGGGATATGCATTAGAGATAATAGATTATGTTTTAAACGTAGTTCTATCTAAGTCAGTACTTGAAACTCCAACCAAATTGTGGATCGGACATAAGCCCAGTTTGAAACACATTCATTTGTGGGGTTTCCTAGTATATGCGCTAAAAGGAAAGATAATTAAGTTGGAAACAAAAATTGAAGTTTATTTCTTTTTGTGATATCCTATAGGAAAAAAATTGGCTTGTTTTATTCTCCAAAAGATCAAAAGGTCATCATTAGTACAAATTCCTAATTCCTAGAATACTACTATATAACTAACCACTAACCCAAAAGTAGAATTATTCTATAGATGTTAAGAAGAGGTAAACTAGTTCACACTCATTCAATTATGGAGGGAACAACATTGGGTGACATCTTTAATATCTCATTACCTCATCATAATGAAAGAACTATTCATACAATTTTTGATATTGAACCTTTTTAGCCTATCATTGATATGCCGGTAGTACAGCCAAAAGGTAGTGATCATAATGGTTCATATAAATCGATATCTATATAGCATGTCACTAAAAACATACAACTAAGAGAAGTATCTCACCATGACAAGAGGGTTATTTATCAACTTACATGGTATACACTCTTGGAAATGTCTTATGATATAATTCCTAATGAGCTAGATACTAATCCTAGAAACTATAATAAAATACTTTGAGATAGAGATGCAAAATGTTGGAAAAAAGCTATGGAATTAGAAATACAATCAATCAAGCCAATTATGTTCGAGATCTTATAGGACTACCTGAAATGATAAAACCCATAAAATGTAGGCAAATCTATAAGAACAAAAGAGGGATAGATGGTCATGTTGAGACTTAAATGTTACAAAAAGTTTTACTCATATAGAAGGAATCAATTATGAAGAAATATTTTCACTAGTAGCCATGCTAATTTCAATCTAGATTCTTTTGTCTATTGTCACTCAATATGACTAAGAGATTTGGAAAATTAATGTGAAGACTATATTTTTGAATGAGCATCTTGAAGAATATATCAATATGATACAGTCAAATGGTTTAATAGAGAAAGGTCAATAACATATGTTGTGTAAGTTGAATAAGTCTATTTATGGATTAAAATAGGCATCTAGGTTTTGGAATACTCGCTTTGATCAAGTCATTAAGTCTTATGGCTTTGATCAATATCAGGATTAGTATTATGTGTGTATAAAGAGAGAGGTGATAACAACTTAGTATTCTTGATATTGTATATTGATGATATCTTGCTAATTGGTAATGATGTGGGCTCACTATCTTTGGTTAAGGTTTGATTATACATTCAATTTGATATGAAAAATATAGGAGGAACTACTCACATTCTTGGGATCAAGCTTTTGCATGAAAGCTTTTGCAATATTGCAAGCAAAGTATATTGGGCTTATCTCAAGATGTTTATATCGATCAGATATTAACTTGATTTAGCATGAAAGATTCCAAAAAAGATTTTATTCCTTACTCCATCAAAGAAATAGTATTCCAATATATTCAAAGAGATAGAGAAAATAAAGATAGTTTCTTATGCATCTACAATAAGAAGTCTCATGCATGCAATACTTTGTACTAGATCCAATATCTATTAGGATGTTTTCATGGTAAGTGGATATCAATCTAACCTAGAATAAGAATATTGGATAGTAGTAAAACATATAATTAAGTACATGAAAAGGACTAGAGATAATATATTATTGTACCAAGTAGACAATCTTGTAACTATAAGGTATATAGACTTAGATGTCCAGATAGATAAGGATTAGAGAAAATCCATCTCAAGTTATATGTTTACCTTGGGAAATGGAGCAATATGTTAGTTAAGTATCAAACAATCTTGTATTGATAATTTTACCATGGAAGCTCGGTATATGATAGCATTATAAGCAGCCAAGGAGGTTGTATGGCTCAGAAACTTTCTAAAAAATCTAGGGGTCATACCTTTTGTGCAATTGCCCATTACACTTTATTATGATAGTTAAAGAGCATTTCCAAATTCAAAGGAACCTAGAATCCACAAAAAAACAAAATGCATCGAGCATAAGTATCATCTAATAAAAGATATTATGAAAAGATGGGATGAGGAGGTGATGAAATTGACATCAACAAATAACCTGGTGAATACTTTTATGAAAAGCTTTCCAGCTAAAACATTTGATAAACATGTGAAAGAGATGAGAGTCAAATATATGACATCATGACTTTAGTCTAAGTGAGAGATAATTGGAATTGATTTATACAAAAAGCCATTTATGATTATTTTCTTGATATGCATTTTTTTTGTTATTTTAATAAAATTTTTTTTGATGATCTGAATTATTATTTTAATACTTTTTTCCTTTATTCAACTTGTATAGAGATTATTTTGTGCACAAAGATTAGCTTATGCACAAAAAATTGAATCATTGATACTCATTGGATTTAAGTTTATTATTCATAATCTAGATAGAATTGGACACCTTATCGATATGATAATAATACTAAATTTCAGTGAGTCTATTTGACTATAATGAATGGTAAAATTCTAAATTCTAGTATTAGTATACATGAGTATATTAAATAAGACCAACATAGTATAATTATTTTGTATTGCCTTATAAAATAAAATATACCATAATTATTATAAGCACTATTACTTTTATTCTTAAAGTAGTTATTATTTGTGTATGCTTGTTAATAGTTATTTTAGTTTTTAAAGGGTTGAGTCTAGAAATAAATTTAGAGAACTATATAAATTAGATAACTTTATCAATCATATGGTGAATACTAATTGCTGATAAAATCTATGTCATATCTAAAGAATTGATGACACATAATCATCTAAGAAACTTAAAAGTTTTGATATTGTTAAATCTTGCATGTGAGTTTTAATCTGACAATTCTATATAGATTAAGTTGAAAGTATCAAGGAAATAATTATAGGTTGATTAAATTATATTGTTAGTGATTTGATTCAATCAATGAGTATATATAATCTAAATATGTGAAATTTAATTTGTAATAAGTAACAAAAGGCATAATATATTTTGAATAACTAAGGGAGTAAAATTATAATTATGTAGTGGTATGAGTTATAATTAATATAAATTATTGTGAAAAATAATTTATATTAGAAGACTAATATTTTATTTAGGTCGAGGTATCTTCCATAGCCTTATCTAGAAGTGATGAAAGAAGTCATATAGTTTTTGTTTATTTAAAATATATGTTTTAATGTAATTAAAATAATTAATTTAATTGTAATCAAAGTAATTTGATTTGGATATTAAATCAAATTTATTTTATTTACATTAAATTAATTGTGATTCTGTATATTTATATTTTAAATAAATAAATTTTTATTTTTAAATATTATAGAAAACCAAATAGATTGATTTAAATATAAATTAATGTTTAGTTTTGCATTTAAAAATATAAAAAAATTGACATCAGTTCGACCTCGATGATACTAATCCATTATAGCATCATCACCTTTCTCATGTTGCTATGGAAATATGGATACAAGAGAGAAGTTCATCGGAGAACTAAGCTTAAGGTAAATTTCTTCCCATAACATTTACAAAATCCAATTACAATAAAACAATCCTAATCCACAAATAATCTCGGCTTAAGTTTTGAACTATTGTATCTCTAACACTTGGATCATGCAAATTTCAGCTATTCAAAACTGAAAATAGCATACAAGTCACACAAAATAACATAGTGCAATGTGATCGAGCTTTATTAAGTTTTCTCTACTTGAGATTTCCCTTGGATATAAGGGATCACGTTGGAACATACTAACTCTTGACTCAATGTAGAACTCCAATTTCATCAAGAAAATCCATCTTGATTTACATATATATAATCACAATCAACAACTAGTCAAGCTATGATACTATTTGATTAGTTCACTAGATTTAACTTTAATGTAGAGTTGATTCTAAATAATTAGACTTAAATAAGATCAAAATCATTATTCGCATCATTCCAATAATCATACAACCCATTTCATGTATAAATAATTCTAAAATATTTTATATTTTTCTTTTCTATCACTCAAAAATAATTATACATAATACTTGGGATTTTTCTCTACTACATACATGTTGTTTCTATTCTATCATTTCCTATAGATGCTTCTCTCCAAGTCTATGGAACTTATTAGTATATAATAGTAAGTAACTCCATAATTGATGGTCAACTAATATGTTCCTTCATGTTTCTTTGCATTTGGTACATTTAACAAATATTCAAATAATGTATTAAGTTACTTTTGATATTGGCCATGTAAAATAATCTAATTTCTAATTCATTTATCAATCTATTTTCATCTAGCAATACTCAATTTCCTTTTCATTACATTCCATTTCCTTCATGTTTTTTTACTTCACATTTCATTTTCATTCAACATTATTCTTTTTTTTTTCACTTTCTTTTTCATTACATTCCATTTCAATTCGATAATATTATATTTGTATTCAATTATCAATCTATTTTAATCTAGCAATACTCAATTTTTTATCTATTTTTTCTTCATTTACCATAGACATATATGTATCCCAACCTAAGTTAAATTCAATGTCTTACAGATATAAAATGCATTCTTCACATTTTCATTCATACATAGTCAATTCATGTATTGTATATTCAACATTATTCCTCGAATTCTGATTGTAACTCCTTTAAGTATTGTAATAAATCAAAGAATATCATTTTATTCTAATCTAAAGTACCATGTGATGAAGTTGCCGGAAATCATTCACTTTTTTTAAAAAAAAATTATGAAATTTTATGAATCTATGAACAACAGACTTAAAATAATTCAATTATGCTACCTTCCTATGACATGTAAGAACATTTTACTCAATAGTAACAATTTAACACATTGGAATATGTAAACATTTTTTTTAGATTTTATCATTAAGCGATACAATAACTTTTCTATCTTTTGTGCCAATTTTGTATTAATCAATGATTACTTTGCCTAAAATTTATGACATGTAAAATTAATTTTAATATGTTTATAATATATATCAAAGTGATTTATGCCATAAAATAAATTTGTTTTATTTCGAAACAATAAATCACTTGAGCCATCATATATCATATCATAGATTTTTAAATTCCATCAAATTAGTATCATTTAAACCTAGATTCAAAGATGTTTATAATAATATGTTGTATTATCTTGTTAAGTTCCAATGAAGTCTGATATACTACCACACTTGTTAGTAAATGACTTCAAATTTATCATTAGAATTTTTTCCTTGCAACATTTTTTCTTATCAAAGAACTTTTTTTTAATTCACATAATGCAACCCCTATCTATTATTATTTAAACACTTCATCTTTGAATTTCATGCTGCACCCAACCTCTTATATTCAATCAAATGTTCACACTCAAATATTATAATGCATGAACATACACTCATACCCAATTATATCAAATGCATGTATGTAATAAACATACACCATTTATTTTTCTTGATACATCCACATTCACATGAAAATAACTTTAAAAAAATAAACATTTCATTTTGTGTTTAAAACATTAAATGTCACTTCACCATTATATCTTATACATTTTCACCCCTACATACTTAACATACCACTAAAATGTTTTGTTTCTATTTTATGATGCCTACTAATTCTATGTACACCCATCATACACAATTATGCAAGTGTTTGCACACACACTTTCATTTTGTATGAAATAAACACAATTCATGATTTTTATATTTGTATTTAATTGTAGAGAGACAATAGAGAAACCCAATATTGAAATTTGATTTTATTATTTTTTGTTTAGGATTTGAATAAGAAACAAGAAGCAAGAAAAAGGTTACCGATTCAACTACTAGTTTGATATGATCACCTAATCCTATTAAGCATATGTGAATTCTTCTCGTAATAGACATTGTTTTGGAATAATAAAAATTGTTGATCATTTCGTACAAAGGAGACACTCCAAAATCCTAGGGATCCACTGACCATACATCAACTTGAGAAATATTTGTTGATATCATCTAACTCAATACCTCATTATTGCGTCATATTTACTAGGACTCATAATTTTACAAAATCAAATTGAGTCTCCTTTGTATGGTAAGCTCCACCCAAAACATAACTTGTACAATATACTGTAATTTAACCCATTCAAGACTTAATATAAAACAAATTTACTACATTGGTTCCATTTATTCAAATTCAAGTAAAAATGTGCAAGGATATAATAAAAAAAGACGATATGAACTACAACTCTCTTACAAACAAGTAAATGCTAAAACTAGTTTGCTTCAAAAAATTTACAAAATGAATTATAAAAACCATGAATTTTCTTTCTTCATTATTGTGACCCCGAATGAGAGATGTCCACTAGCATACATCCTACACCTAAAATCTTTTCTCATATATGTGAGTCATGCTTAATAGAGTAATTCCTATACAAATTACGCCTCACCTAAATAAAAATGCAATGTTTTTATTTAATAATTTGTATTCATATTAACATTCCAATTACTAAAAAAAGTATCAAATGTTATGTTATAAAATGAGCTGAAACTTACTCATGTTTCATACTCTGAATCTTTATTACCCCCACCACATAATACAATACCAATGTAGAATAAAATCCAACATTGCTGAATTTTATTCAATGATTATTTTACAAATAAACCATGTCTTTGTGAGTAGCAGATTTTGGAATCATATTGTCAGTTCCTCATGCCTAATTATACTTTTTGAACTTTCACCATCGTAATGTATGAACAAGTAACTAGGTCTTTCACCTGACTGAGTGTCTAGCCCTTCTTATTATGCATGACATAATTTTTCTATATCACGTGACAATGTCTTTGTTGAACTTGGTCCAATGGTACCAAGCTACTTACCAATCACCAAATGTGGTGATTAATTTTAACCATGCACTCACATCCATGATAGTAATGTCCTCATGTAATTATAATATGATACATCATTGCATGACAATGTCATGTCTTATATGGAATGAATGCCACATAAACAACTTAAAGATATACAGTTCATCATGTATCATATACAATCATATCATATGCATATATTTTAAAGTAAACACTAATATTAACATTAATATATTAAAAATACATATATTAACATTTTATATAATAATATTAACCAAGTATGTTATAAAAAAAATCAAGAAATAATACACATAACTCTCAAGGACGGGTATGATATATACTATGCCTGCAAAACTACCTACAAAAACAACCCAAACGGCCTCTAAAATGGCTCCCAAATAGCCATTTAAAGTAACAATAAAACTAGCCAATATGCACTTAAATAGGTCTTAAAACTAACTAAATGTACCCTTAGTCTGGCCACAACTACCAGCCAAATAGGCCCTAAAACTGAATATAAAAAGCAGCCAAATAAGACTTTAAACTAGTAATAAACCTAGCAAAACTCACCCTTAAACCAGCTATCAAAACCAGTGGAACAGATCCTTAATCTGACCATACAATCAAGCCAAACAAGCCCTTAGGTTGGCCATTAAAACGAGCCAGACAAGCCTTTAAAAACTATTTCAGATTTTTGATCCAAACATCTCCTAAAACTATGTTTTGAACATGCTAAAATTACTCATAAATCAGTCTACAAAACCAGCCACAAATAGGCCATTAAATGACCAAAAACTATCCAAAAATAGTTGAAACAGCCCCATAGGATATCTACATAATAATCATTTAAAATAGCCATCAAATATCATTTTAATGTGGAAATAGTAGAAAATCTCAAGAACATATCCTAAACTCATAACCTTTGATTTTCCAAAAATCTCCTCTTTTAGATTTTCAGTAAAAATTTCTTGTTTTGGTATATACAGGTATTCCTCATCAAAAAGATAAATTTTAGTTCTTGATTCGAAGAATCCTGACCAATGGAACTCCGAGAATTGCTAAAGAAAGTCGTTGAATATTTTTATCTCTCTCACCTTTCTCTATCACAACCCAACCAATTGAAACATGAGATTCCTTTTTTAAAACCTATTTAAACCATATTTATACTATAAAGACTTGGCTTAGGTTATGCCACATGTCCATCACTAGTTTGGTTATATTTTTGACCCAAAGTAATTATTTTTGTCAAGGTTTAATTTCAAACATATGAGTTTCATTTAAATTATTTTCCAACTGTTGTTCTTTTTAAATCTCATTTTTTTGGGAATCACCAAACACTAGTCACCCCAAGAAACATGAAAAAATCTAACTATCTCAAAATATGACAAAATGTATCTTTATAATTAGATTTCAAGAGACGAATTCAATGATGAGTTTCATTTCATCATCTAAGATTTATAGAATTTTGTGTTTGCTACATGTATCATAATGGTAATGTAACATTCTCCCTTTTTCAGAGATGAAAAAAAATTAAATTTAACTTGAGTTTTACATTCTTTTCCCTTAAAAGAAATTTTATTTTTGAAATTAACACACACACATAAATACATATAATCACATATATATATATAATAGTTATTTAATGTCAAATGACTAAAAAATAACATCATCCTCAAATGAGAAAAAATAATTGACATGCATAGTGTCTTCACATTTCCATATAATGAATTTGGTAATATAGTTATTTCATGTCTCATAGGGTACCACGTGAATACCCAATATGTTTGGCGGTAGTACCAACTAGTAAGCAACTATACCTACTTTATCGAGTACGTTAAAAGGCCTAATATACCTCGATGATATCTTTTACCACTTGTCGAGCCTTATGACTACTCTTTTAGGCATCACTTATAAGAAGATTGATCTCCCACCACAAACTCTATAGGTCACCACCATCTATCAACATACCTTTTTTGTTAGCTTCGAGCCATGAGAAGCTACTTCCATATCAAATCCACCTTCTCACAGGTGTTTCTAACCAAATCTGAACTTATTGAGAGTCTCTCCAACCTCTATCTAACAAACCAAAGATTGAAAAAGTCTTCCATATAGTTTCTCATAGGGTACCATTTGTATGCTTGCCTGATAACTTTTATTATAGATAAACTTTACTAAGGATAAATGTTCTTCTCAACATCCCTAAGATTTAGGATGCATATCTGAAGCATGTCCTTAAAATCTGGAAGGTCCTCTCTAACTGACCATTTGTCGATAATGAAAAACATTGTTCTTTATAAACTATCCCTGGGGTTTACTAAAACTCTTCCAAAAGTGAGCCATGAACATATGATCATGATCTGATACAATGGATGCTGACACTACTTGCAGCCAAACAATCATCATTATGTATATCTTATAGAATTCCTCTGAAGTGAAGGTCATCCATTCAAACAAAAAGTGTGCTGACATAATAAGCCAGTCTATTATGACCCACACTATTTCATGCCCTCGTGATATCCATGAAAAGTGAGTCAAAAAATATATTGTGACCTGCACATATTTTTACTCAGCTATCTCCAAGGGTTGGAATAATCTTGTTAGACACTAATGTTTATCCTTTAACTATTGATACATGCGACACTAGCAAACATCTCCAATGTGTTTCTACGTCACTATCTAGTATTGCTAGTTATGAAAGTAATGGTATATCTTCATGCCATTTAGATGCACAACAAAATAGGAGCAATGGAACTCCATGAGGATCTCTACTATCATAGTTATAGATTGAGAAATTACAACCCTTCCATTTACTATATACTACCATCTATGTTAATGTCTCAGCCTTCATCACCTATATTTAACTATACACAATTCATGATTATAATATTTTCATGTCTTTTTCCTGGGACTTGATCACTCTAATTAGAAGGGAAAGTGTAGTCACTAAACTTCTCAAAGTAGTATAAGTCTACTTTTGTAGTGTAGCACAAAGTATCTTATAGCCTCAAGCATCTTCCACTCCCAAGAAACCACACTAGTCAACATCCTCCATGACTTATGGATGAGTACATGAACCACCAATTTTCCTTATCGAGGTGGTAATGCAAAGTGAAATCATAGTTTTCTAGATACTTCATTTACTTATATTACATCTTATCACGTTCTCATTATGTAAAAATGTACTATAGACTCTTTTGGTATGAAAATACATCGAATTTCTCACCTTATAGATAGTGGTGCCAAACATGAGTCATTCCACTCAAACTTGATCTTTTTCTAGGTGACTCTCATCATGAGTGCATCTAATTGTTATTCATTTTGCAATACATTAAAATTATTATAAGTATACCAATCTAAAATGCAATAAAGTGAACTCTAAGAGTATGTATATCAATTCCACAAGGATTGATTGTTTGGATTGATCAAGCACCAAGTCAATGAACTCTTCACTGTCTACTCAAAACATGATTGAATAAAGTCTGATATATAATACAAAATGAATAGTGAAGCCAAATTCAAGTGTGTTGTGTTTTTAGTAGCTTAAGACATAAGTGATTAAGTATTAAAGTTTACGCTAGTTAATGATTCTAGGATTGGTTAGCTTCATTTCATATGGGTTCCCTTTCTTTGTGGTTTTGTAAAAGGTGTGGCCTCTACTCTCACATGTCAGTTGTTCGGTGTACCAAATATTAAATAATACTATTTGATATGATTTTCATTAAATGATTTATTGAAAGAGGAGTATTTGTAATGATTTTACAAAAAAAAGATTAGTTTTTAAAAATGTTGATGAATTGTTCTAAGACTAGAAGTTTGTAGTGTGAAATATGTGACTTGGTATAGATTATGACTAGAATGGGAGCTAAAAGGCATGCAACTCATAGTATTTGACAATCTATGACTTGATTACACTCTTAAGTATTTATGGATTAGTTTTAGTTCTCATTCTTATTTGAAACTCTTTACACATTATCATGCCAATCTTCATTAACCATGACTTTACCACCTTGTTAATACAATCCATTCTCTATGCAATACATTCTTTTGGTAGTGAAGGTTTCTTGAAGTCTTAGCTGAATTAATTCGAAATAACTCCATGGTTGTTATATTAATTTTATATTACATCAACCAAAGTATTCCACTAGTTCTATTTTTTATATATTGGATTTTATAAATTTTTGGTCTTTTTGATTTATTGAGTTCATTGCTTAAATAACTAGATTTCATTGCCTATTTTTATAATTTTGAACAAATCATAGTTGTAATGAACAATCCCAATGATTAGTATTAGACCAAGGTTCTTGATACCACCAAAAAAAGTGGTATATTAACTTTTATTGAGGAATATATTTTTTATTGATACTGAGATAATATATTATTTATTTATTATTATTATATTGAAATTCGATTATTCTGATATTAATATAGTGATTTCTGATGATTTTCAAAACATTTTGTTTGTTTTGGTTATTTGTGATCAATTTTATTAAAGAATCACTTAGTGATAATAAAGTTAACTAGGGTCAATTTTTCTATTTGGAAATTAGAACTTTGATTACCTTATAGTCAAATAATTATATGACCTTGTGAAAAAGAAAAAGAAACCTAAAAAATTAAGTAAAGAAGAATGGGAAGAGCTACATTATAGGATTTCCTTTATAATTCAAAAATAAATAAATAGCAATATCAACAAGCTTTTGATGAAATGAGACAAATAGGCTATGAGAAAAACTATAGTCCATGTTCGAATAGAACATGTTTAGAAATAAAATATTAATCATTAGATATCTAGTTAATATGAAGATTAAGAATGATAGTTTGATGTCAAGACAAATGATTATATTTCAAGGACTAGTTAATTAGCTTTTATCCATTAACATGATCTTGGAAGATGGGTAACTAGCTTGTATAATGTTGGTATCGCTTTCATACTGCTAGGAAAATTATTGTGACTTTGTTATAATACCTAATTTTATGGTTAGGTATGTCCCAAAAGCTAGTTGAATGAGTGTCTCTCGACCAACATGATTTTGCAAGTATATGAGTCATGCAAGTAATAAAGTAGATCATTATTCTAGATATCAATCACACATGTATTGCACACATAATATTTAGTTAGTCAATGATAACTAACAACTACTATAGTAGACAAGATAAACAAGATTCAAGTCTAAATCATAGATTATATGGTTGCTTTATATTTCTATTTGTGATAGAATTCATAAATAGTTTTGTTATGCTTATGCTCATTCATAGAATGAAGAATGTATAATTGTAGAATGACCTCTTTCCCTATCAGCATAAAATGTAGTTACCAACAATTGTGCTCTTTCTAATAATGATTATCTCATAGCTATTTTATTGTTACTTTACTATCGAAACAACCCATCGTCCCTACTTATAATTCATTCACATGTCCTCACATTTTAGCCAACTTTTTAACTACCCTCAATAATTGTTTCGAATACATATTTTTATTATTCAACCTCTAGTGTCTTTCTCAATGAGAATTGATGTGGTAATAAAAATATTTATACTTTTGGCTTCTTTCGCTCCATACTCACATAATTAACATATACTTTCCTTCATATTTCACTAGTGGAAGTCATACTACTGAATATAACTCATAGTATTATCATTGCCATATTAATCAAATTCATACATATTTGTTATGTGGCTTACTTGTCACTATCACCTACTATGAAATGTAACTCTCATACTAAAGGTAAAATCATTGGAAGAATATTTTATTTATTATCCAACATCAATTGAAAGTCAACTCCTATAAGACATGCATAATGGAGTGGCCTATAAAAGTGTTCATACTTTTGACTTTGTAAGTGTCATACTCATAATAATTAAATATACCTTAATTTTGGGTATTGGCATATGAGTTTGTCTCCCACATCATAGTTAGAATGATTATCACTTCCTTTCTACTATATGTATAAGTGTATTTTGTGGCTTACCTATTATTGTCCACCATTCTAATCACATAAGAACACACTAAAAGCTAAAATCATAGTCTCATTTCTATTTAATTACTAAATCATCTATAACCAATCATTGTCATAAGAAAATATCATATTTAAAGTTTTGAATAAAGTATTTATCGCAATAAACATATTACATTATCACTAGATTCTCCTTTTAGCTTAAAATTGGGAAAGATAACATAAGAGATGAGTGGAAATTCATCTTATACAAATATGAGTGCTTAATTTCAACCCTCGAGATAATCTAGGTTTCAAAATCTAAATCTCTCAAAAGTTACTCCATTATATTTTGATTTGCTCATATGATGGGTTAAGAATGCTTTCCCACCTCCAAGAGTTTATGTTTGTGCCTTGTATCATCTTCGTTGCTCACCTAAAATTGGAATTGTGGAGGCCCTTTTGTCATCTTCCTCATGCTTATCATGGGGTTTCTTTGACTTATTACGGTTTTCCTTATATATATATGGGTGTTTGGTGAGAGTTTCTTTAATTAGAAATCATGAAATTGAATAAAAGTCATCTTTGATCTTTTAGTTTTATAATACAAAGTTATGGTGCTAGGTACGAGCTACTACTATGGTCTTTTTCCTATGTTTGATAGTCACGATACTAGAAAAAGTCATGACGACACATTTAGCCTCTATAAAATAAATTAAGTCATAAAAATAATACAAGACTCCAAAATTCATTACTTTGAGCTTTGAACAAACACACACATTAAAAATATTATTTTTTCTTGACCAAAGAGATTCCCTCTCTCTCATCCTAAAAATCTTATAGAACAACAAAAAGACAGAAGAATACAACATCACAAAGAAAAAACAATCACAAAAGGCATCAACATAGAGAAGAAGGTTGATGGAGTGATTGGCCCTTGGCATCCAAATCCTTCAAAGGGAATTATTCTCTAGAGGGCTCAAATCTAGGCATAAATATTGAAGGTCTCTCTGCATTTCCCATGTTTCTCATTTCTCATTCAACTATATTTGAAATGATATTGCATAAAGTGTCTTGCCTCTTTCTAATTGAGCTGAGTGATTCTTCAAAAAAGATTTGTGCAAAGAATAATATTTTTCTAGTTTTCATTATAGTTCTCCAAGTTATGTATCTACTATTTCTCTTTATACATCACATTGTAGTCTATCACTTCATCTCCGCCCCCTACCATTCTTTTCCATTCATTTGCAATGGACTCATAGAGCTTCCCAAAAAATTTAGTACTTCTGATGAATATAGTCTTCCCTCTTTTCATTTCATTTTCCAAGGTCTTTATAACCTAATCCTCGAACTTTTCTTAGGTGGGCACAAATAAGTACTCATTCTTCTTCAAATGCATCTTCCACAATGTATCGCATTGCTCAACCTTGACTTTGTCTTCCTATTCTATTCTCTTCATATATTTTTATCACTTTTTATATCTTTTATTTATTTTTTTCTAATAAGGAACTATGCATCATTATTAGCTATTAATTTTTACACTAAAAATATTGTTCATCCTCAAGCAAAGTGGAATATAGAAAATCTTATAGAATAGAAAAAAAGAGGAAGAATACAATATGACAAAAAAACAATCACACAAGACATTAACAAGGAGAAGAAGGTTGACGAAGTGATCGACCCTTGGCATCCAAATATTTCAGTGGAAATTATGCTTTAGAGGGCTTAAATCTAGGCATAGATATGGAGGTCTATATGCATCTTTCATATTGCTCATTTCCATCATCTTTGAAATCATAATAAATAAAGCATCTTGCCTTTTTCTGATTGAGTTGAGTGAATCCTTAAATGAGTCATGTGAAAGGTATATATTTTTCTAGATCTCATTATAGTTCTCTAAGTATTATATCCACTGTTTCTCTCTATACATCAAATTATAGTCTATTGCTTCATCTTATCTTTTATTATTTTTTCCATTCATTTACAATGGACTCGTAGAGCTGCCCAAAGGATTCAATACTTACCATGACTCTAATTTCTACTATTTTCATTATCTCTTCTAATATTTTTATAATTCAATCATTGAACTTTTCTTGGGAGGACAGAAATATGCACTCCTTGTTCGAGTGCATCTCTTACAATGCTTAACGTGATTTTACTTTGACTTTATCTTCCTCTTCTTTTCACTTTACATATTCTTCTTACATGTTGTCCATTTTATCTAATTCTACCACTAAGGAACTATGCATCATCATTAGCCCCCCCCCTACTCAAATCTTTCTTGGATCAGAATTCAACTTGATATTCTTTAGTAGAATTAGAATTTTTTCCAAGTATCCTTTCCATCTGCCCATTGAAAAATTATATTTGAGGAGTAATTCTTTATCAAAATTTTCTTCCATTCTTTCCATTACTTATACATCATCTTCGGGGAAGGCTGCCACTTATTGCCCTATATTAGTTGATTCTTTCTCTTTGAATATTAACATATTTTTCTTATCTCCTTCAAGTCCTCTTTTTATACCTATCAATGTCCGTAAGGAAATCCATGCATACTATTCGACTTTATCTTTAAAAGTCAAGATTCCTTTAGCTCAACATAATATAATAATCAAGGAGGGATAAATTATATGACTTAAATATACCTCTCCTTGGAAGTTGTAAATTCACTTCTCCAAAATTTCTTTTCATGGATCAACCTAACATGCATGATGCTAGAGAGGTGTAGAGTCATATGTAAAATAGGGTACAATAAATACAACCACTGTACTTTTCTATTAGTTATCCCCTCGCTAAGTGTCCTTAGGTACTTTTTGATAACACTCTCCAACTACCTCGATATTCATAAATATCTTGGTGATTGATACACATTCTAGTTGAGAAATACCTTCCTTATAGTTTGCTTTTATTTTTAGAGTTTTGAAGGTTCTACCATCCATAGCCCTCTACAATCATTAAACCTCATTTATAAAATTTCTATCAAAATAAACTCGAACTCCTTGTAAATAGCACTTTTTGTCTTGATTGTATTCAAGATGTAGTAGAACTCCTTCATGGTCATCAAGTTGTTGCTTTCCATGTGGGGGTAAAATCTATCATAATTCCACCTTTCTATCATTGACGAAAAAGGAAGAATAAGCTTCCCAAACTCTCAGTCACACATAAAACTCTTTTTAGTCTTAGCTAGGGTAGACATCATCCCATCTCCACCCCATTTCTATCAAAAATATTAGTTTGGGGTCCATGACTTGGGAGGAAGTCTCTATGGTGGGTGACTTTTGTCACCTCCCTTTAGTCATGTGACTCATTTTAGTTTTCTTTCATCTCACCATAAGCTTTGAAATTAGCATTTCATCCTCTATTATAGCTTTAATTTCAAAAAAATAAGCATCACTACAAGTTTATAAGCAATGGAGAAGAAAAGGAAGCTTTTTTTTTTGAAAAAAAAGTTACGGTTTGTGGCCTTTTATAGAGTTAGTGTTCTTGTCATGGCTGATAAAAAATAACCAATACTTTGCACATGGTCATGACTTTTCTTTTAAAAATATAGTCACAAATGGGTTTGAGTATCATGACTGTATTTGTCATGGAAGAAAGTAATGACTAGATATGAGTGTTCCAACTTCTTTGGGTGTATGAACAAGTGTTTGAGCAAATGTATACATAAAAGAATAAAAAAAAACTACAACACAAAATAAAAATGAATCTTGGGTTATCTCCCAAGAAACACTATATTTAACATCCTTTGCTAGACTAATTTTTTGACCTCCATTTAAACTGATAATTTTAACAGTCCATACTATCTTTTCCATATATTTTTTTCTATTTAGTGTGTCTCACAAAATTTTCTTTCAACATTAGACTATCTATTAGGTTCCTTCCTTTTGTATGTTCTTCATCAAATGGCATAACTTTATTAATTATCACAATATCATTGAATGTGATCACCTTTTTTAATGTTATGACTTTTTGTGAAGTCATGATATCAATATTTTCTATCTGTAACCATTATGTCTTGGTTGTGCAATAAGTCATGTCTTCCCCTTTAAACCGCTATTTTATCAAAGTCATGATATTTTCTTCTACCCCTACTCCTTTCTTTATTAATTCCATTTGTATAATCATAGTTTTTGTAAAAGTGACTTCCTTATATACAACAACATGTCCCTCTTTTTCCTTTTGGGAGTTATTGGGAATGGTTTCAGCTTCATCTTTCTCTCCAAGTACATCAATATTTAGTAGTATACTTTTCTCCTCGTGTACTTTTTCTACTCTATACATCTCTAGTAATTTTCTTATCATCGTCTAGAAATTACTTACATTTATACAAGTTAGATTTCACTTATTTTCTCTAACATGAAATGTAAACTCTCTTCTTCAAATCAATCAATGCTTGTCTTCCTTCATATCTAACACAAAAAAATCAACTAGAAAAAAAACTTCCCAACCTTGACTAGCACATCTTTTATAATCTCTCTTCAAAACATGATTGATTGGTATGATATCTATAGTAAGAGAGAAGTTGGATTTATCTCACAAGATTTAACGTCCACACTATAAAAAATAACATCAAATTAACACTTGCTGCCAAGTCATATAATGTCATCCAGAAAGTGTGCCCCAATAATTAGAGGTGTCAAATGGGTCGGGAGGCTTGGGCTTGGCCCAGAACTCATCCTGGTTCAGTCATGTCTAGCTCAACACAGCACAGTCCATGGCCATGCATGGGCCCTTACTAGGACAACTCTCAACATGACTCATGTCGTGCCATGCCGATGGAATTAGGCCCACATGTCATGCCATGCACGATTAGGGTGCTTGGCACATGGGAACAACACGGGGCATGACCCAACATGTGCTTCATAGATCCACCAATCTAGTGAAGATTCAGGACCACGCCCGACCCAATGCCACAATGTGGTGACGGCGTGATGCCTGGCAGGCAATGCAATAATGATGTGATTTCCGAAAGGTAATGCAGTGTCAACATGATGCCTGATGGGCAATGTGACAAACCAAGTAGGTCAATGAGAGCACCTACTCGACTTTGGGGAGGACCCATATCCCCAAATCAAGGCATGAACTGGCACGAAACCAAGCTGACTTAGGACAGTGGGTCGTGCCATGCCTACCCTCCAAAGAACCATGTCGTGTCAGACACGACATGGTTACTATAGCATACCATGCTTAACATGGCATGCAGGCCCATATGTGCCTAAAAAATGGGTTATGCTAGCCCGACATGGCCCATTTAATACCTATACCCCTAATGATGCACAAAAGCTTAAAACTATTTGGATCTTTTAATTTTTTGAGAGTTTATAGTAAATAATTGTGCCACACTTCTAGGTCATACTTACCATTCCATATGTTTCCAATCTTTTGTGGCTACTCATGTTCTACTTCATAAACTTTACATAGTGGGGTATATGAGATAAGATTTTAAGGAAATGTTGACTTCCAACTTTCTGAAGATATTGAGAAATGGGAGTAGTATGTTTTAGGAGCTTAATTTGAAAATAAAAGGGGGAAGTGGGCATAGAATTCAAAATGGGTCAATTAGTATATTTGATCAGAAAATAATTGTGTTTTAGGAACCTAAGTGAAATATTTTCAAACAATACCTAAACTACCCCCTCTAACTTTCCGGATCTAAATGAGATAATATTTTCTCGATCCACACAGACATATATATATATATATATATATATATATATATATATATATATATGCATTTTTAAAAAATTTTGAACATATGTGTGTGTATGTGTGGATCGAGAAAATGTTATTTCATTTAGATCTTGAATGTTAAGAAGTGGAAGCGTATTAATGAGGTTAATACTTAGAAAGAGAGGTAATTTAGGTATTATTTGAAAAAATTTTGTTTAGGTTCTTAAAATACAATTATTTTTTGGTCAAATGTACTAATTGACCCATTTCGATTTCTTTGAGCCCAATTCCCATTTATTTTCAAATTAATCTTTTAAAACATACATCTCTCTTGAGAAATCTCTCGAATTGTTCATTTAACTTTTCCTTTCTAAATCACTATGACAAGAAAGATTAGGTTGGCGGGTTCATTTCTTCAATTAATATGCATCTTATCCTTTGATTAGGTTTCTTCATGTGTAATAGATGGTGCCATATAAGTTTGGTAGCGAGTTCTAGTAGTGCTATGACTTTTAGAATTGACACAACATCGAATGTCATGACATGTGATGATGTAACTTTGGAAAACGTCATGACATTATCATTCATCATCATCCCCATTGTATTTATTATCTATCTTGTACCCTTTTAATTCTTGGCCACTTTTGAGTGTTATAGATATGAACCTTTTTGAATTCCCTTGGTAACAATTGGTAATCCATCTATACTCTTCTCGTTTATTATTACTGTGAGTTGTCCAAGATGATTCTCAATAATCTTTATTATTGTATTTATGTGATCAATACTTGTTTCCATCTATTCCATCTAGTTTTTTTGTGAATTGTTCTTCATTTTTGACTCCATGAGAATATTATCTTTAAATGATGGATTTTCTGATCCCTATGGATTCTTGTAATTAGAACTCAAAGTTTCTTGTATTTGGTATCTCATAAAGTTATTCTCCAAGTTATTCTGATATTTTTTTATATTCTTCTTCACAATCCTATGGCCTTTGTACAATATACTTTCGTGATTTCTCACATTTAGATAGTAATATATAGGAGCATTATTATTCTGTCTGAACGTTTACTTTCTATACTACAAAATATTAGTTTCCTCCACTTGATCCATGTGGCCAAAATTGACAATATCTTTCTATTTCAAAAGGTCATTTTTTCGCACTAGTGCCTTTTTTGTTATTTTGGGTTTCAATTTTACTAAAAAATATAATAAGCATAGCCTCCATCACCATCAATTTATCCAACATCAATACCTTAATTTGCTTCATTCTAAATATTATTTCTTTAGAATTTGGTAGTTATTTTTGGGTACCTCTTCAAATAAGAAATAGCCTTCATTGGTGACTTGTTTGTGATAGAACTGCTTGAGGCTATATCAATAGTGCATCTCATTATGTAGTTCAAATTATTATAAAAAGTACAAGTTTAGAACCATAATTCAAATCAATATTGTGGGTACTTCCTTAGTAGATCTTTAAATTAGTCTCAATTATCACATAATATTTTATACTCCTCTTATTTAAATTGGTTATCTCTCACCTTATCTGAGATATAAATTGAGGTGAGAAAATTTTAGTTAGAAAAGTTTGCACAAGTCCATACAAACTCTCAATCGATCCTTTACATATGTACTGGAATTAGATCCTATCCATATCTTTCAAAAAATAGAAAAATCTCAACTTTATTGCATTCAAGCTAACTCCACTCATTTTCATAGTATCACACAACTCTAAGAATGTTGCAACATGACTATTCGAGGATTCTAAAAATCATCCACCATACTAGTGTTATTACACCATGGATATGAGGCTAAGCTTCAACACAAAGTGATTCACATATACTAGTTGTTTCTAATTCATAGTGTAGCTCTCCATCAGTGTCAGCCTTCAATAGTCTCCTAAGGTATAGTAAAGAATGAGCTTTTGAAGAACTTGTTTAGTTGTTGCTATTATCCTTTATGTTTTCTCTCTCCACTCTCTATATTAATATATTTCTTCTTATTCTCTCAATTTTTGGATACAAAGGTGTTAGATTTGTCTCAGACCTTTAACTCATAAAATGTGGTGTCTACAAAATAAAAAAAAAAGAAAGCAAAACAAAAACACAAAAACAAACACTAAGAAGAAATCAGTATTCAACCAATTATGAATAGAACCATAAATTTTTAGAGATAGCTAATTCAACCCAAGTTGACCAATCAAACTAGAATAATCCCTAGCAATAGTGCTAAAAACTTATTATGACTTTGTTATAGTATTATATGATTCATACAATAAGTAAAGTGGATATAAGTCTAGATATCAATCTCACATAAATTATATAAGAAGCTTGATCAACCAAAAGTGAACTGACTATTGCTTAAGTTGACAAGATAAACTTGGGTCTCGGATAAATACTTAAACTCTAGGATTAGCATACTTCTATGTCCAAGATGAGTTTTTTTAAATATTGGGATAATGTTATGCTCGATTATCAGAAAAATGGTAGATTGATGTAGATTTCACCCTTTATATCCTTGGCATATAGATAGTTATCAATCTTGAACTATCACTACCAAGAATAGTCCCCTTTGTAGTTGTACCTTTGTTATTTTATCATAAAAGTCATACTTACTATCTTCGTGGGTCATTCACATTTTTATTCTTTTTAGGCGATACATCAAGTACCCTTAACTATTGCTTCGAATATATATTTTTATTCTACAATCTCAATGGTCATAATTGACATGAAATGATATAATAATAATTATGTTTTAGCTTTCAGTTTCATAAGCACCATGTACATAATAATTAACATATATTTTTTTATTAATATCACCTATGAAAGTTAGACAAGTGAACATAGTTAGAATGGCTATCACCACCTTAGGAAACACTTGTATTTGCATCTGTCCCATGACTCACCTATTACCATTCATTATAGCCAACACACGAATCGCACACTCTAGTAAAACCTCAAGGTTAGATACTCTACATAACCCTTACTTCATTTGAAGGCTAGTTCTTCAAGAATACATATAATAAAATGATTATTATTTCATTTATACTTTTAGTTTCATGAGCACCATATTTGCATCAAATAAACTTATGTAAATTTATGATTTTCACACATAGGTTCATCTCAGGGGATAAGAGTGGAAGGATTGTCACTTCTTTTAGATTGAATCTCATGAGATTATTTCATGACTTACTTGTCACCATCCACCATAGTCAACACAAATAAATTTATATTAGAATGAAACCTTAAATCTCTATTCTAAAAAACTATCATATCTATTAACATCTAAAACATAATATTACACCAATTAAATATTATACAAATATAATTATCATACACATATACATAAACTAACCCTAAATCATTAATTTGTCTAATATTAGTGAAGAATTCTCATGAGATGTTTGGTGCTTCATCTCACTAAATTGAGAATATCCATTGATAGTTAGAGTGGGGATCTAGGTCTCAAATCTATTTCCTAATCAATTCTTGCTTGTGACATGCTTGAAATTTTCCCTAATTAGGGGTTGAAAATCATGCTTCTATGGTTTACATAGCTTTGGCATCGAAATCCAAATCCCCTCTCTTCCCTCTCTTGAAAATCTCTAATTCTTTCATTATATCATCGTGGTCCGGTCAAGCTAGTGTGAAACTATTCAAGGTTGAAGTCACGACTAGGTAGAGATGTCAAATGAGTCTTACTATGCTAGCATGGCCCATTTTTATGTCGTGCTAGGCATGGCATGATATAGATCTCATGCCATGTTGCTATGACATGTCATCCATATTACTAGGCTTGCCATAGCCTGCTTGGCCTACAACCAGGAATATATGTGTCGAGTCATATTGGGTCATGCTTGTTATGGGCAAAATAGCACATAACTTGAATTGAATGTACATAGTTATAATATTTTGAAATTTTTATTTTATATTTATATAAAAATAAAAATATTACATATTTACATTACATAATAAAACTAAATGAGTTAAAATGGAATCAATAACTTAAAAAATTGTTTGAAATTCAAATTAACTTCTAAATAAAAATCACAATTATCCAAATAAAAAAATAATTAATAAGCATAATATCGATATGATATACTATGAAGCATAATTGATATGAATCAAAAAAAAACAATCAAAATATCATATTGTATGAAAAAAGAATAATCCAAAATAGCATGAGTCATCAATCTGCACTATAGTATGATAGTGTAGATTTAGATCATCATCATCATGTATATGTCTAAAGGTATTGCAAGTCATGGTCTCAATATCCTTGATCTCGATGTCTCATAAGTCATCATCCATCAGCAACTCTTTTGCTAAATACCCAACCTTAAATCTTCCTAGTCCTTCATGCATACAAGTTCCTATATGGTATTTGGTCACTATCTAAATTTTTTATCTAAAATAAAATTGGCCTCCATAGAAAAAATAGACTTAATGTTATGCTAGATACCATAGTGGTATGTAGATCAAATCTCATCTTAGATAGCATGAAATAGGTAGATTCATATGATTTCTACCAATACAAAATATCTAAATTCTTATTATAATTATGCAAAATAATGAAGTAATAATCAACATCTAAGTACTAAGATAGTCTGCTCCCATTCGATAGGCCACTTTATCATTTCGCCTAGCTAACTGAATGGAAATGTCATCAATTTCAAATGCAGTATCCATGAGCATACTCTGAGCCTCACTATAACTACCATACCTACTATTGGAATATGTAAACATATTACTTAATTTTTTATGAACAACCCCTTTGGGTTTGTTTGCCTATTTCATGAAAATGGACATGTACCCCCAATATATTTTTTACCCCTTTCACCTTAACTCTAGGATTTATATAGGCATCCAAATAATATAAAGTTGAATTGGAGGACTAGTATTTTAAGTACTTGATTTTTATTTCAATAGTCATGACACTAAATGTAGAATATCCTCTAAACTTATTAAACATGCTACTAACACTGCATATGCACCCAAGTACAATACAAGTGGTGAAAGTATACACAGACAAATATATATGTTCATCTAATCATAAAAAATATTCAATTTTTTTATAAAAAAAATTTTTGTTTCATAGTCTATATCATCAATAATAAGTTCATCATCTTCACTATTGATATAGTCAAATATCTCATGTTGGTAGATAAGACATAATTCTAATATAAGATAGATATAATTCCAATGTTATCTACTAGATGTCCAAAAGTATATTAGTAAATTTATCATTTTTTCTAAAATGGAAGAATCAACTTTCATTCCTACCTATATTATTTGGTTAATTATATGACACATATAATGTGAAATTTTTCATCTAATAGCCTATCTTTAATGGTTCTAACAAATATAATAATAGATACTCTATTATTAGAAGCATTTTCAAATATAACACTAAAAATCTTAATCTTAATGTCATATTCTTATAAAAATTTCTTGCCGTACACTTATATATAGTAAGATTATCATGAGGATGAAGGATCTCAGGAAATCTTACTTTTTTTTATTTAATTTCCATTTTGAATTTACATAGTGGGTAATGTGGAATATGAATATTGTATGATCATGATTAGTCTAGATATCAGTTATCATAACTACCACTCCACTTTATTTCTTATATTTATTAATTATAAGTTAGGGCCATCATTGAGAAATGATGATCTCAAGAAATCCTAACTTTTTTTTATTAAGTTTCCATTTTGAATCTATAAGTGGGTTATGAGGCATGCAAATGATGTATCATCATGACTAGTCTGGATACTACGTGTCATGGATATCACTCTAGGAATCATATGATAAGCAATCTAGAAGTAGGTATTCATAATTTTGATACCATATGATCCTCTAAAATTTTAATCAAAAGACTTATGATTATAATTAGTTTGATCATACCTTCATTCCCAAATTTATTGTGATATATGAATGGGGTTAATAAAGTTAAACTTGATCCGACTTCAAAGATCACACCACTTAATTGGATTTGCCTAGGATCTAATATACCATATATTTTTGGTATATTAATTGGTATGCCTATTAAGGTGATTAATAGCATATATACTCATACATATATATGTTTTTTATAATATATTGTATTCATTCTTTTTCAACACCCCTTGAATTTTTATTTTTTTTACTTAAAATGAATCCATTATAATGAAGTTTGCCTAGGTTTTTTTAGGAAAATAGGGTTGAGTCAGTGCCATTAGAGAGAATCTAATTTTGACCTCAAATATTTTGGCTGAGTTATCATTATTATCTACATCTACATCAAATTTATTATCATTAAACTCAATATTTATTACTTTTATTTATATTTGGAATTTTAAAATATTTAATAAGAAAATACAAAAAACTAAACAATTATTGTGTACCTCAACCCAACCACATATATTTTTTTTGAGTGGTAGCCAATGCTACACAATTGTATTCCACTTACCACTTCTTTTATTTTTATAAACTTTCTAGGCTAGGCCAACCACCAACACAAATAAATAATAATGAAAAATTAAAATTAAAAAATGGGCAACGACCACTGAACTCAAAAGAGAGAGAAGAGAGACGAGATTAAGAGAATAGGAGAGAAGAAAAAGAAAGTTTAAAAAAAATCTATTCTCTATTCATAGAAATTTTTTATTTTAAAATAATATATATATATATATATTATTTATTTATGTATATATTTATTTAATTATTAAAAATTTTAAATAGGTTGAAGTTTGATACTCATCAGATTTCTTCATGTAACCATTGGAAACAAATTTTATGATTACAAAATCTCCAAATAATTTTTTAAAATATTTAGGCAACATGGAAAGATAATAGCTAGACCCTTCTCTTCCCATGTTGGTGCCCATTACCTGAAAATGTAATGGGCATCATAGCCAACTAGATTGTCATTTAAAAAAAATTCAAGTCATGACCCATGACCCATGTTTGGCCATGAGTCACGTGCCTCTAGACCATGCCAGAATTCCAGACACCTAAGTCATTCATATCCCAATATGAGGTATGGTTGGTCTCAGTCCACCATGACATGAATCATGCCTCAGGCCTTAGTTTGGCACAACCCGAGTACATGCATGATGATTCTGGACCTAGAGGTGTCAACCGGGCCGAGCTGGCACATCCCGGCATGAGGCACGGCACGATTCGCCCGTGCCTGTGCCAGCCCGGCATGGAAATTTCTCGTGCCCAGGCTCATGTCGTGCCCGACCATGGCACAATCGTGTCGTGTCTGGCCTGGCACAGTACCTCGGCACGAGCTGAGAAATTGAATTTTTTTAAAATTAGGTTTACGAGGGTGTTGAAATCCTAATTTTTTTAAAAATTAGGATTTTTGGGGCACATAAACCCTAATATTTTTTAAAAAATTAGGGTTTCAAGCACGCCAAAATCTTAATTTTTTTTAAATTAGGATTTCGGGCGTGTCGAAACCCTATATTAGAGGTTCGGCCCGACTAGGCCGAACCCGGCAGATATGTGTCGCGGACCCATGCTGGGCTGACCACCTCAGAACCGTGCTGGGCCAAGCCCGGCATGGTATAGTAACCATGTCGTGCCTTGCCTGGCACGAAAACACAGTGGGGCCGGCTAAAAATGGGCCGGGTCGGCCTTACACGTCTCATTTGACACCTCTATCTGGATCATGTCATGCTAGGTCAGGCATGACTAATTCAAGCCATGTCTCATGCTATGTCCAGGCTACTTGGCCTTTTTGACACCTCTAACTTTAGGTTGATACTGCGATTATATCATTTATTTGAATCTCTTTTTGAGCTAGAAGTCACGATGTAAAAGTAATTTATGACTGATATAATTTTTCATTAGAACAAATTATCATGGTAGAAAGAATATCTTGACTATTGATTATTCTCTTTGTAACACGCAGTCATGGCAACAAGAATATCATGATAGATGAAATTATTCTCTAAAATACAAAGTCATAGTATCGAGAATGGTTGTGATAGAAGATATTCCTTTCTAGAATAAATAGCCATGATGGTAAAACAATTTCATGACTAAAAATCACTTTGCGCTATGAGATTTTGGTTATGTAATGTATATTTTGTAGTGCTAATAATACTATGACTTCTTATATAGTGAGACACTTGGTTGTCATAACTTGAAAATAACATTGTGCACAAGAGTATATTTTTAGAACTAATGAAGCAGTGACTATAATAAACCCATAAAAAATATATAACACGGTAAAAAATTATGACAACTAGATGATAGAGTCATGACATGCAAAGATTGTTGACTTATTTGCAGAGTCATAACAAAGAAAGACTACTGTAATTTCTCAATAGACATATGCTAGTGTAATTAAGGCATGACATAAGAAATTTCATGGTTTTCCCTTAATGTTCTTTCTCCCATCTCAACTTTCCACCAATTCTTTTTGATCTATATTTGATTTCACTTTTAGTTATCAAATATTATTAAAATCACAATTTAATAAAATCTTTCTATTTAATGCCCAAATTCAGTATTAACACATCATAGAAATAATATAAAATAATTTCAAAATTTCGGTATTTTGAGTGTCAAATTATAGGTAAGCAAGTAGCACATATTTCAAAATGCTTTCGTAGATACATTCTAGTTCACCAACCCGTGGAAGAAATTGAGGTGTTTGCATTTGATTTTTATGTCTAAATCTAAGTTAACTAGATATCTAATGAATAATATTTTATTTCTAAATATATTCTTCTCAAACATAAACTCTAGTTTCTTCCATCATTTATTTACCCTAATTTCTTTAGCAATATGTTGATAAATATTAGTATTTACTCATCATTAAATAATGGAGGCAATTCTAATATGATGGAGGCATCCCTTATTTATTAAGCAACATCTCTTCCCAATTTTCATTACCCATTATCTCTGGTTTAGTTTTTCTAATCACAACATCATATAATTGTTATAAACCATGATAATCTTAAATTCTATTTTTCCACACAAATAATTAATTGTGCTAAGTTTATTATTAAAGAGAAACAATCCATGATAATAATTACAAAATTCATCCATAAATAAATCATACAAACAAAAAAGTCCCAACTCAATTTTTAATATCACTTAATTAGTAATTGAATAATGTGATACAAATTTGATGATATCAAATAAACCTAATAACAGATATGTATTACTAAATGGATTCCTTAATAGAGGGCTATATTACTTGTTGGTATAATGAACCTCCATTTGATACCACATTTTTGGTTTCATCAGAAACCAAGATCTGATACAAAATTTGGGTGGTGTCAAAAACCAAAATATAACACCACTTGGAGAGATAATCAATTGGGTTGATGGTTATTTCTAAACTACTAAAAATATTTGGAATTATATTTTGTTTGATACATCAATAATTTTTATAATTTCAAAACCCAAATGAGTTTTAATTTTTAGTGTTTCAAATTGCTCACTTTTAATAAAATAACTTCCATGTGAATTTTATTTTATTAAAACAAATTAAATTAAAATTTTATTTTTCAATGCCGCTAATCTTTATATTTTTACACACAATCCACTTCAACTCAAAAAGTTAGAATTCATCCACAATTCCAAAACACAAAATCACAATTCATTATAAAAGTTCAATGCCTAATCTAGAATTGTCTATATGAATTATTGTATATAAAGAATGCTTCATACATACTAATATTCATACAATAATAAACATGCCAAATTTTTGTATTGAAACATGAATAATTTTTTAGAATATAAAATAATAAATATCATAACATTTTAGAACAATTACATAAACTAGAGATGTTGGGGAAATTTCTTTAGATGTTTCATGCTATTCTTTAGGTTCATTGTTACAAACTCATCTATTAAGTAGCAAATTTTGGCAATAGAAACCTATATATAATTCTGGAGAAAATAGGAGATTTTGTCTAGAATATCTTCACAGTAATGTTTCTCTCTTCTAGAATACAAACTTTTCTTTAACATTTTTTTTTTGTCTATTCAAATTTATTAACTCATGTGTTGGATAAGGGCACCATTCAAATTTTCCAAAAGGGATAGAGGAACTCTCTATCGGCAAATCACCTTCAAATATGTAAAAAAACAAGCATTTTTTTTTCTTTTGCTAAATATTTGGGTGCATTCTCTAACTTTTCAGCTGCCCCTCTCCATTGTATTCATGTTTCTCATGTATCCTCTCCCCCTTCACTTTTTTTTCCTCGTTTCACTTTGATTTTTCTGAATGTTGATCTGTAAATCACATTTCTTTTTCTTGATGTACACCTTGATCTCTTTTTCCTTTCTCTCTTGCATTTTTTATTGTGTTATTTTGTCTAGTACACTTCTGAAGGGAAATCATGTTTTCCTATTATGTTTTCTCCAGAAGCTTCTCCTATACACCAACAAAAACAAATATAACATGATGTTTATTAAATCAAACCAAATCAAGTTGGTTTGGCTAAACTTATGTCAGCCTGGATATACCCAACAATATTTTCCTTTGCTTCAAATGTGAAAACTAGGACTAGCATAAGGTTTGCATTTTATAAATATATACTCTAGGAATGTTAGTTTCTCATGAAGAAACGAAAACTAATTTTTATTCTTCACTAGAGAAAAGGCCGATAGAAACATAGCTTTTTCTTGGAATGAATATTCTATAATCTATCTATTTCTACCTATACTTTTTCTTTTTTCCTCTATCTTGTCCTTGCTATAGTTGTTTCCTAATATTGATTGAAGTAAAATTAGTTGCAAAATAAATGATATATTTGAGAACCTACTTGTTATGGAACAAACATATAAAAATATTAGATCGAATACTCTCAATCTCTTAGAAAGAGATGGTGAAAGCAATATTACATCTCTTCCTAGTGATGCTATATTACCATCCATCGCTACATGACATACGGACAATAAATGACAATTTTTTTCCTTTGGAAAATAGTTCATCTCTACCCAAGTGTTTATGTTTTTGCTACCTAGAATCATTATTTAATTTTTCATGCAAAATACTTATCAAATCCAAACAAAATCTAGCTTGAGTAACATACAAAATATTTTCTTGCCTCTCACTACCAACAATGACCACCAATTTTCATTGCATTTTTCCAAACTTATTTACATGATTTATAGTATCCAATATTCTCATGTATATCAGGTTCACCAAAATATCTAGTACATGTCATATATCTTATATAATCAAAATAAAATGTAGTCTTCATCACTAGGAATACTTCTCCAGTGCCAAATACCATCAATTTTCTTTCATTGACCAGTTTGACTATTATGTAGTCATAAGATGTATAGTATATAAACTAGTTAAGATTCATATAACATGAAAGAAACTGGCTAACTCAACCACTATGTCACTCTCTTAGCTTAATGTGTTGGTAAGGCCAATATTACTGACCAATATATAAACTAGTCAAAATTCATAGTGTCATTGTAGTCTTTTATCATGTGCTCTTATTAGAAATTTCTCAACTTATGATTGTTCCTATTGATGTATCCTAACTTTCAACAATAGAAACACTTATTTTTTATGAAACAAGAATACCTAAAGAAGTCCCAATTTTCTTAGATATACAAAGGACACGATTAGCATTTCCAAAAATATTGAGGAGTGAGTTGAGGAGTAATCACACTTGAAGTTCATCTATTAAAAGCATCTTCATGGATGCTATCTAGTTCACCAGCCCTATAAAGTAGTTTAAGTGCACATACATATTGAATTCGTCCAGACACTTCGTGTTGACAATATACCTAATTAATGTAGCCATACTCCTTGATATATTTCTATTATATATCAATTTAATTTTAGTTACAAAATATTTGCTCGTCTTTATGGAGATATGATAGGAACTATTGGGTTTGACCCATTGTTGAATCATTTCAACAACATTGAAATGTACTCTCTATCAATCTCGATCATTCTTTCTTTCACATGTTGACCCATTGACAATAGAATAAAACATATTCTTAACCATTAAAAGGTCTCATATTTTTGTCTTCTAGATTGGGTAATTTATTGAGTCTGACTTCTCTATCCTAAGTGAATAATGATCTTCTATGATGAATATTTAATAAACCAATATCCAATAAATCAAAATTTCCAACCACCACAAGCAACATCGATCTTGTACAAGTTATTGGGGATCAATTGCTCTGACACCACTTTCTTGGGAATATCAAATGCTAGAATACCAGTGAACCTTGTATCAAAACTTACCTTGTTCTCATAATCTAGTTAGTTTTGATTATGTTGGTTCCAAGATTAACACCTACATATTGAAAATAGTTTTATATTTTTCCCACAAAGATATTGGTTTTACTATGAAATTTAATAAATAATGCACAAATATGGAAATGCACATAAATTTTAATCTTAGAATGTGGATATAATGTAAAGATCAACACACACATGTAACACAATACACTTACAATCATAAGATAAACAACGTGCAACTGATAATCACAAAAACAATTTGACTAATTTGTAAACACATACACTACTCAAATAAAAATTAAACAAGTGCCATTGTTTAATAAAATAGAAAATTAAGACATAATATGACACGATTACTTTCTAATTAATAAAATAGAAAATCTAAAATATACATATACATCATAAAAAATATAGTTCAATATCATTAACAAATTTTTTAAAAAATATAAGAAAGAGGAAAAAAAATGCAACCATAGTGTGTTGTGTGCATCAAGGAAAAAAGAGGAGAGGGTGTTCACATGAAATGTTAATAGAGATAATACATAAACACCCTCTATCTCTCTTCTTGGTTTTTTGCTACAAGAATGTAAAATCTATATAAAAAAGACTCTTTCTCTCTCTCTATCTATCTATTTTTCTTTCCTCGGGTAATCTTGGTTGAACATAGAAATAAAAAAAGAGGTATAAGATAGAGAGCCAAAGAATGTGTAGAGAAGAAAGATGATAATTAATCTCTCTCTCTCTCTCTCTCTATCCTCATTATTTATGAACCTTGTTTGCATCTCTTTCTATCCTTGGATTTCTACTATCTAGAAGATAGGTTGTCCGATAAATGCACAAAGGGGTGTGAAACTCTCTCTCTACTCAAGTTTTTTCCCTTTAGAATAAATTGACATATCTCAATTGCTCTTTATTATTAGTCAAATTATACTTGGTGTAGAACATACATGTTGTTCTCTTTGTGCTCGATGTAAGGCATAATTGTCAATTCCATTTGTACCCAATGTATAGCATAATTGTTGTTCGAATTGTCACTTCTTGGATCATAGTTGCATGGTTATTGTTTCATTTTTCTATGAATAGGGGCTGCTAATAATACTTGAAACTTTCAGGTGTTGTATATTCTATGTGTAATATGCATCCAATGAAAAATTGTATTTCCCAATTGTGCTTTCTCTAGAAGCATCTAGCACAAAAAAAAAACACGACATTAAAACAAAACAAATAAATAGAACATAGTTTTTATTAAGCCAAATTAAATAATATAAAATCAAATAGGTTTGACTATACATGTTTGCCCACCTTGGGAAGATCCAATAATATCTTCATATTTTTTATATTTTTATAAATTAGATATTTTTATTGGTAATTATAAAAAATCTCATCCCTTTTTAGGACTCATAATGATGGCTTATTACTATTGAATATGATACATAGTTAAATAATAAATAATTGATCATGTTTGCACATAAAATTTAATAACATATAAAAAGTTGCAATATTTTGAAAGGTTTTTTTGTCATTTAATAAATTCTTGAATAATTCATGAATAAAAATTTCTTGACATTATTTAATTTCCTCTCATATTTTGATATACAAAATTGAGTGTTCGTACATTGTGTTCAATTGATAAGATAATTTTTAGGATTGCAGTTCCCTCGTGTGGTTCAATATGAGTTATGTCATTAAAAAGGAAAAGTTACTTATTTGAACATAATTGTAATTGGATTTGAATAGAAAATCCTACCTTAGTAAGGACCTAGTTCAACTAAGCTAGTTTCTCAATTTATTAAAAGAATATTTAGTATCAAAAAAGAAAAAAAAATAATCTCACATGGTAGTTTAATGGGCAAGATTGAACTCAGAGTTTAAATTCATAGTCTAATTATTTAGTTTGATTTTAGAATGGGAGTGTCATTTGTCTAGAACTCATTGACAATGAAACCAAATAGAAAAGTGTCGGGATCAAATGTTGTGGTTCAAAAAGAATTGACATGCAAAAAATTAAAATGAATTTTTTTTTTCAAAAATTATTAGTTATCCAAAATTACCAAGTAGAATTTGAGCAATAAACTCTTAACCAAATAGAGTATCAAAAATAATGATTATATTAGAATCAAAGAACTTATAAACCAAAAATGCATAGTGACTATTAGATAACTATTCAAAAATGCATACTAACTTTACACACACACACAAAGAGAGAGACACATTGCACACACTATGCACAAATACACATTAAATAACACACAATACAACATGCATAGTGCCCATACACATAGCATAAACACATACTTAGACGCACACATCCATGACACACTCTACACCACACATTGCATATGTGACACACATATACACACATGATACACCATATAAAAATCACGGTGACATAAATGTCTGAACTTCACACTAAATTCAAAGATTCGAAAATACAATTGGTCAGATCCAATATAGGAAAGAAACTAAATAGAGTATAACATTTAGTTAGACTTAAATTATCATTGCTTTGGTGTAGCAAGTGTCAAGGAGAATAAAAAAATCATAGTGAAGATCATGAATAAAAGCACATGAACAAAAATCATTTGCATCTTTGTTACTGGAGAGAACATCAATGGTGAATCTAAGTGAGAAAGAGGAGAGATTAGAGAAAGATCTCTTAGGTTTTTATTCTCGTTAGTTCTTGTTTTTAGAGACTTTTCAAAAAGCACAACACAACACAATTTGTTTTCTATGTTTCTACACTAATATGCAAAAGGTGAAATCACATAAAAAATTACAATAGAAAAATCTTATGAAAATTTTATTTGTTAATGATATTTAAACTAAAAAAAATCAGGCTGCTCACATCAAATGACCCAATAAATGTTCTCATTTTCTTTAGGGAGGCAAACAAACACTAGCCCAAAATGTAGACCCCACAAACTTCATTCTATTCAAAGACCTCATCAACATTATAGCAACGAATTTGATGATATGCATTTTTTTATCACAACAAGATTCCCTTCAAGAACATCCCTAAACCAATTACATTTCATATCTAGCCAAAAAATAGCCTACTAATGGAGCATGCAATTTTTTAGGCAGCATGGTTGATTTTTTAAAAATTAGTCGTGCCTATGTCACATGTATTGCCTACGTGCCTAGGATGTGTGTCGTTCCAACATTCCTAGTATGTGTGCCATTCCAACATATCCAAAACATATGCCATACCTAGCACAACATGAGGCATGATAAGTGCTGACCCAACATATCACAAGTCATGCCATGATCTAGGCATTGTTCTAGAGCATGACACGCTAGGTTGTCACAACTATTTTGTGTCATGCTTCATGTCATGCCCAGACTACCCAACCCATTTGATAACTCTATGATTATGATATTAATTTCATGTCACATTAACTAAGTACTTCATTTGTACGAGAAATAGTAGTCATTTCCTATGTCATGGCATTATTTTTATCAAAGATTGAATATTTCTAAATTTAAAGTCATGACCATATTTGAAAATGTTGACTCTTAACTATAGAGAGTTATAGAGGGAAATATTGGATCCATAACCATTTCCAATATCATGCCTTTTTTTCCCTCAAGAAAGTTTAAATCATGTTCATGTCCCAATGTCATAACTTTGATATATAAAGGCATATTCTAAAAGACAGCCACTTTCTAGTGATATATGACTTTTGCATTACAAAGAGTTTGAGTATTCCAAATTCATGGACACTTCCCAATACTACTACTTTTTAGGTACAAAAATTTTAGAGAGCATTCTAAAATAGATTCCACTTCCTAGCACCACGACCTTGAACTCAAGAGACAAAAGATGAAAGTTGCATCATTATTCCAAAGCAATGACTTCTACTTGGAAAATACTCAAAATTCCTGAAGTATAAAAGATGCGACAAATGTGAGGAGAAGAACTTATTCCCAAATTCATTCTTCACATTGAACCAAACATAGTAACAACCCAAGGGGTGATTTTTGCACTTCCTAAGGGATCAAAGAACAAATAAGTGATGGAAGACAAAGGTTAAACCAAAAAGTTGTGGGACAAAACTTTCAAACTACCATCCCTAGAATAGATTTTAGGGACTCAATCAAAATAACATGGAAATTAGGTTTTCAATCTGATATTCTTATGAGAGATGTTATTGGGAACTTAAAAATCATGAAATTATTTTTGTTATGTCTCATATGAATCTATCCATAATATCATGCTAATTTGAGGTATTAAGTTTGTTTATTTTATATTATGTGATATATAGATCCTTTGAATTTTAGTTGTGATATATGATTTATATTGAGGAATCGATATTAATGGAATTAGTAATAAATAGAATTGAAATTTAAATTTTACTATTGGTAGTTTTGTATGTTTTATTGTGATTGATGGTAATAAGTAAATCACAAAGCTCACTCATATATATGATAGGAAGGAAGTAACAGCCTTTTTGGTCATGATATATGAGACAAACCTATATGCCAAAACTCAAATATGGTATGTTAATCATTGCAAGTATGATGCTCATGAAGCTGAAAGTATGAATAATTTTACATGCTAATATATTGTACATGTCTCAAAAGAACTAACTCTCAATTGATATGAGTATTTTATAGAACATTCTCCTAAGAGTTTCATCTTTAGTGTGAAAATTATATTATCATTATGAAGTACAGTGATAGGTAATCTATAAGACATGATTGAGTGATGGTGACTCGTTAAGTAGTGATAGCTCTTTGCATTGCTTTCACTCATATGGGTTGCATCAGTGAGATATGAGGGATGTATATGTTAATCATGTGAGTATGGTACTTAGAAAGCTGAAAGTGCAATCACTTTTAAGACTACATTAGTTTAACATATGTAAGATACCCAAGGCTAAAAAATAAAAATGTACATATGAAGCAACTATCAAATATAGTTGATGAGTTGCCAAAAAGTTATGTATTTGAGAATGACCTTCGAGTAGAGATAATTAGTTGTCTCATATAAAATACTAAGAGGATAATTATGAGGGGATCATCATTGGGATAGGTTCAATAGTGATAACCATATTATATTCTATAGGGAAGAGGGACATTCTAATAATAATTTAACCTTTATTTTGTATCCAAACTCAATATGAACTGGAATATTTAAACATGTATCATAAAAATGAAAATATCTAAACTTTAGGATCTAAGAGTTTAATCAAAATCCTAAGTTATCATCTCTACTAGAATAGTATTGACTTATTATTAGTTGACTAAATAGCTAATAAATTCCTTGTGTAATCAATATATAGATAAAAGTCATCTTACTATTTATATGACCCGTATACTTGCAGATCATTATTGATGAGATTTTGCTAATAAACTTTTGAGATACTATCTAACTAATAAAATTTGGTAGTATAATAAATTTTCAATACACGTGCACTCCATTTGGAAAATGTATTAATTACCCTTGATGCCTATTTTGGTTATGTGTTTCTATTATATGACCTTTAATGTATTAATGATGCAAAATGATTTAGTACTAAATGCGTTTGTGCTTTTAACATTGTAAGTGTCATACTCATAATAATTAACATTTATTTTTTCATGAATCTTACCTATAGAAATTATAGAAGAAATGATTCACATGGATGCCCCCATCATATAAATCATTTCTACTTGCATGTATCTCATGGCATACTTATCATCATCTACCACGACTAATATATGACTCTCGCACTATTATGAAATCTCCAAGTTAAACATTTTATTTAATCCCCACATCATTCAAAGTTCATTTCTTCTAGAATATAGATAATGGATTGGTTTTAATTATATTTGTACTTTCAGCTACATAAGCACTTTACTCATAATAATTAAACTTACTTCTATCTCTCAAGTTTTTACACATTGGTTTATCTTATGCATTGAGTTTAGAATGATTGTCACTTCCTTCTTAACATACTATGTGAGTGTGTTTTATGATTACAAGTTACCATCCTCCATGAACAACATGCATGAACCTATACAATTTTGTAAAAACCCTAAATTTTAATTCTAAATATCATTCATATCTATCAACATCTAAATCACAACATTACCACATATATAAACATTATATCACAAAATAATTACATAAAACAAACCCTAGGTATTAATTTAGCCTAATATTAAGAAAGATTTCATGTGATATATTTTGAGGGACATCTCATGTATTAAATGGTTCCCAAAGACAACCCTATAGATGATCTAAGTCATAAAATCTAATCTCAAATAATTTTTACAAGAGTTCATCTTGAATTTTTCCCTAATTAGGGATTCAAATTCATGTCACATAGGGTTTGTATACTCTTTGTTTAGAATCTAGTTCCTCTCTTTCTTTTCTAGAAATATTCTAAGTATTGATTTTATACTTTGGGGTTCAGTGTGATTAATTAAGTTGGAAGTCATAGTGCTAGCTTATTGTCATGACTTTATTATTTCATTGAATATTCTCTAGCGTACAAAAGTTATGATGTCAATATTTTCTACGACTCAAATTACTCTCCTCTAGAGAATAAAGTTGTTGTACTAGAAATAGCCATGACTAAGATATTAATTTTTGGAAGACAAATTAATGCTATTGATAATGACTATGACTTATGCATTTATCTCAAAATTCACAAAGTGAAAAGATTCTATGAGTTGCTGCCATGTATATAGTGTTACACAATGAAAAGATTATGATAACTTGGTGGTAGAGTATTGTGCCATTATTATGCTACCTAAATTTATTAGTTAGGTAGTATCCCAAAAGTTCATTGGTAAAAATATCTCATCAACAATGATCAACAGGTATATGAGTCATATAAGTAGTAAAGATAACATTAATCTAGTTATTGATTCCATAGGGATTGTATAGTTACTATGGTCAGTCAATAGTGAGATAATTAAATTCTACTAAAATAGATATTTTAGATTATAAAATCAATCATAGATGCATACATTTTTTTCATTTAATTTATGTGATATATATTTAAATAGTTTGAATTATATTTTGACATAGAATGATTATTGAGTTGTTATGTAATAACTACTTTCCCTAATGATATATATGGTGGTTATCATTATTAAGATCCCAAATGGTGTCTCTCTCATAGTTATCTCCTTGGTATATCACCAAGGAGATAGCTATGAGAGAGACACCATTTGCTCAAAATTCATTCATAATCTGATACATTTTATTCAACTCATCACTATCCATGGTGGTTGCTTCACATGTATGCTTTTATTATCCAGTCTTAAATTTCATATGACTAAAAATTGATATAGTTTGTAAGTATTTATACTTTCAGTTTAATAGGTACCATACTCATACAATAAATGTATATTTCACTCAGGTTTAACTGATAAAAACTATATCCATGAAAACAACTCAAAAGGTCTATCACTACCTTATGAATCATAAAAAACTAGTATATATTTTTCAATGATTACTTATCATCATTCTTCTAGATGATGATATAACTCATACAATAAAATGAAATCCTTAAGAGAATATTTTATATAACATTTATCCTAATTGAGGACTAATTCTTCTAAGGTATATATAATGGAAAGACATGTAAAAGTATTCATGCTTTTGGCATCATAAGAATTATCTCACAATAATTAATATATCCAAATTTTGAGTTTTAACATATAAGTTCATTTTGCAAATCATGAATATGAGAGCTATCACTTCCTTCCTACCATATACATAAGTGAGCTTCATGGTTTACCTATTATTATCCACCATGATAATCTTGTATAAATCAACAATGTTTTAACATAAATCAAAGCTCATTCATTAATATATAACAATTTAAATATCACACAAACCAAGTTCACAAACTCTAGATCATATACAATTTTAATATAAATTCCTTAAATCTATCCTAGAGATGAGAAGGTTGAGAGTCATGTCCCTCGACTCTAGAGATTAGCTTATGTCTTATCTCACTTTCTTGCTTAAGGAGACCATACAAAATATGGAATTCTTTCCTAGGATTTGATTGATGTGCCTTGGATTTTGTTTGGTGTGTGGAAGAAGAAGAAAAATGGATATTTTTTTTTTCAATTTCTCTCTCTCTTTCTCTTTTATACTGGAATGATTATGCATCACTTTAAGCTTGAGATTTCCACTTTAGAATGTGATCGTGACCCTAGAATGTATCTAAAACTTTCTATAATACAAAGTCACCATGCTAGACAATGTTCATGACTTATGCCTAATATATTTGTAATACAAAGTCATAGTATTGAGAATGACCATGAGTTCAATATTTATCTTTCTTAATCAATATACAGCCATGACACTAGAAATTCTCATGACATTATGAATAGTCTCTCATATCATAATATGTTCATGACACTTAAAAATGGTCATGATATTGATATTGGTCTCTATTGATTATCATATGGCCATTGAGCTATAAAATGGATGTAGGACTTAGAATGTCTCTCATGTGTATCATTAGGACATAGCATTGGAAATGACTATGGAGCTAGCCTTGACTTCTCTTATATATCATATGGTCGTGGTACTGCAAAGATGTCATGGTACTAATAACTAGCCTAAACATAAATCATGGTTGTACCTTCTCTTGAGGATAAGATTCATAATCTTAGAAAATGATCATACTCGATTAATACTTTCTGTAATATTTCATGTCTAAAAGTCACATCAAAGATAATGGATATGGCTTTGACCTGATTAGTTTTGGTTCTATAACTTTTTTTAGCTCAAAAGTCATGACTTTATAAAAAGGAAGCACTCTAACTTGAGAATATCAAGTCATGTTAAAGATAAAGTCAAAGTATTAGGACATGGCTATGACTCTTTGCACTAGTGATGTACTTAATTATTGTAACTTGAAATTTAGGTTACAACTATTAAATTTTATAAGATAAGTATGATTATGACTCCATGATAATAATACACTCACAAAAAATATATTACACATATGAAGGATTGTACTAATAAGTTAGTAGAGTTATGATGTACACATATTATCATGACTAATTAGGTAGAGTTTCAGCCAAGAATGAACATTTAAACTATGTGATACTCCATAATCTATCATTCAGCCAAATACTTCTAAAAAAAATCTATTAATTTCATGATTATTTGATAAAATATACCAAAACACCAAAGTCATGAAATTGATCCAAAATTATCACATTCATGTGCTTACACATTATCGAAATACACAAAAATATTTGGAAATTTAAATACCAAACTTTCATACTATATATATTACACATCACTGAGCAATAACTTTCTTCTTCATAAACAAAAACATTCAAATATCTCAAATCATTTCAACATAGTGGTTACAATATCATAATATGAAAATAAATAAGAAGTACAAATCAATGCACTAACAGAAATGTGGCTAGTATGATTTACCTTTAGGTTTATACTCTTTAAAAGTGAAATCTGAATGTGAATGCTCAAATAGTGCCATAAAAGTGGATAGCCTCTCTAAATCTCTCTTCCATGTAACTAACTAATCCAATATCTTTTACAAAATATCACAAAGTATCTTTTGTCTTTACTCAAACAAATTAAGTGCACCTTCAAAGGATTTCATCACAAAATATAAGTATTTTTGTTTTGCAATGTATTTTCCTTTTTCTTCTATTGGCTAACACTCGATAATTTGTTTCAACTCCATTTGTATTGTCACTTTTCTCTATTGCTCTCTTCCAATCCAACATGATGAACTCATATAGAATACCAAATGATTTAGCACTATCATTCAAACCAATATCAATGCAACTTATTCATTCCTCTAATAGTTTATAGATCCTATCTTTTCATTCTAACATTGTGAATTTGTGATAAAATATATATCTTTTCTTACATTGTGATAAAATAGATATCTTTTTGTTGGATATGCTTTTCCCATAGTGTATCATATTTTTTGACTTCTTCCACAACTATAGTGTATAGAGAGTTGTCCTCATTCTTCACTTCCTTGTTTCTTTTAGTATTCTACTGCATATTTTCCAAATACACAAAATATCAACAAACATACCTTTATGTATAGATAAGGAATGCTAAATGAGGGTTACCCATCTTCTTGCCATCTTCCCCTTCTTTCTATCTCTTGCATGTCAGCTCTAGTGAAATTTGGGTCTTCTTTCCAATTTTTTATTGATCCTTCCTTTTAAAGCATTACCTTCTTCTCCTTTCAATCATCTTCTATTCCCATTTTAATGCCTGTCAATATCAGTGGGATACCATCATACATATTACATCAACTTGTTCATCCATAGTGACTCTCTCAACTAAACATAACTAAGCAATAAGGGGAGAGTAAATTAGTTGACCAGAAAATTCAATTTCGATGGATTCAAGAATTAATTTCTCAAGAATATTCTTTATGACAAAATAATAGCCATTGAGGATTACATATAGTAAAATTTCTCTTTCCAGAATGATTTTTGAGATATAGAGAGTTGATAATATAAATGAGTATATGAAATACAACCAAACTTTACTCACTTTTGTGAGTTCTCATCTCTTCAAATATCCAAATGTACTTTTTAAAGTCACCTTCAATAAACTTGAAATAGCTAGAAAATTGGGTTATCTATGGAGGGATTAAAAATGGATATTATCCTTAGCTCCTGAGAATCCAAGCAATTCATTAATTATCCCCTTATCAAAATGCACCCAAATATTTTTTATATAACATATTTTTCCTCACTTATTCTCCAAATTAATATAAATTTTTTTCATAATTAAAGCATTGCTCCATTCTCTATGCATATAAATAATATCTATTTTTTTTTCTTGATAATATCCCAAAAAATAAGAATGAATTCGTTGAATCTTCTTTCTCTAATAAAGCCCTTCTTGGATAAAATTGAATCTATCCATCACTACTCAAATAACTCTAAGAAACATTGCCATTGGCATCATAGCTTCCAATAGAATTTCATTAGTGTTAGGTTTCTTTCTCTTTCCTTTCTCTTTACGACTCATTTTTGTGATATTTTTCTCTGAAAATCTTCTTTCTTCCATTTTCAAATCAACAAGCTTAGTTAGTTTAAAGTTTGGTTGTTGTGTAATCGAAAAAAGATTACAAACTTTTTTATGGAGGAATTTTTAAGGCTAGGCTTTTATGGTCTTGACCTGGTTATTGAAGGTCATGACTTTATGGGCTTCATTTTTAAATGAAAAGTCATAGTATTATATAAAGTAGTTCCTTCAAAGTTATGGTAATGGGTCTTGGCTGCAACTTTTCATATGGCTTATATTATACTCTTTTATATGTAATACAAAAGATGTGGTGCTGAAAAACTACCATGATTTTATCATTAAACTTCTAATAGGCTTTTATTTATTGAACACCAAAGTCATGAGTGCTGAAAAATGATTGTGACATTGGGAAAAAAAATGTTAGAATAGTAGCTAGTTTGAATCTGTGATTCTTTTGTGTGGAAGATTTAAATGTGACTATGTAAATGTAATGTTTATTCTCATAACAAATACATTTTATCAATTAGATAACACATTGGGTTGTCTCACAATCAATGTTATGTTTAACATTTATGGCTAAACCATAAAAATATATGTTCACCATTAGAAATATCTACTATCCAAACTAATTTCTTAGCATACTATTTTATTTTTTTCCTTCTTGTACAATCAGTATAAGTTATGGATGTTGTGTCAGTTATCTCCATATTATCCACTGAGATTTCATCATTAACTTCATCATCTTCTTATCCTTAAATGATTGAGGCTATATCTTTATTTTCCTCTTCTAGATTCCTAACTACAACTATCTTCTATATTAGCCATAAAAATTTCATTATTCACTTCTTTTTCTTTTTCTTCTTAATTGATTGAGATGATATCTTTAATTTTCTCTTCTAGATTTTCAAATATAGTTATTTTCATAGTATCTATGAAGAATTAATCATTCACTTCATCTTCTTCTTCTTAAATTACTGATGCTATATTTTCAATTTCTTCTTCTAGATTCTCAATCACAACTATATTCATATTATCCATAGAAATTTATGATACATAACTTTCTTGAAACTTAACCCTTAAGTGACTTTATCTCTTTCATCTCATTGCCTCTCATTCTCTTCCAATACAACATTGGATCTTCTCAATTCAATTAGTATTTGATCAAGCTTAGCTATGGATTAAAATTTAGGCAATGGATATAAATCATGAATTATACTCTTTTTATGGCTTCTATATCTTTACTCTCCATAACTTTTTTTGAGTTGATAATAGTGTTGATTTTGATTCTCATAAGGCGTACAATAGAAATCACTTCTTAGAGAATAATAAGTCTCATCATAGTGATAGTTTGAGATGTTCTCGCTCACTTTAATTTCGTATTTTTTTCAAATGAATTTCATTCATTTCATTCTTCTCATGTAGCATCTAAAGAAATTTTTTTAGGTTTTCATAAAAAGATTTCCTAATTATTTTGATCTATAGATTCGTGGCTAAAAACAAGAATAAAGAATAAAAGATAGGCAAAACTCTAAAATATAAATATCCACTTTCCAAACATGATAAGAAGACTACCATTTAGATTTGAGAAGATTTATCAAATTTAACATTATCTAAAAAACTTAAAAGAAATTATCCTTTCATAAAAATAATTATGTCAACTCTTGTTAACCAAAAAGCTAAATAATATATGATTATGGTGCCAAAACACATTATAACCTTGTTACTATCTAATTATGTTAGTTAGATAGTATTCCAAAAGCTTATTGGTGAGGGTATCTCAACAATAAAGATTCTCAAGTATATGGGTCATATAAGTAGTAAAAAGAATTTTCGTCCAGATATCAATCTCATAGAGATAATATTAGTAGTTTGGTCAATCAACACCAAGACAAATGAATTCTAGTAAAATAAATATTTCATTTTTTGAGATCAATCTTAGATCCATAGAGATATGTTAATTTAATTTATGTGATGGATCTTCAAATAATTCAAATTATATTATGTTTAGATATTGATTGAAGGTTGGGTTTTTGTGCAGTGACTCCTTACTCTAATGACATACAAGGTGGTTATCACCATTGAATTTATCTCAAATAGTTGTCCCATCATTATTTGTTCCCTCATTACATCACTACCAAGATAATATATTATCTCTTCTCAAGAGTCATTCACAATTTCATAACTTTTAGGCAACTCATCAACTATCCTTGATAGTTACTTCATATGTATATATTTATTCACTAGCCTCGAGTATCATAAAGACCAATAATTGATATGGTTAATAAATATTTACACATTCAACTTCATAAATCCATACTCAAGCAATTAACATATGCTTTCCTCAAGTTTTACTAATTAAAACTATATGAGTGAAAGTAACTCAAAAGGGTTGTCACCACCTTATAAATTATAATATACTCATAAATGTCCCATGGATTACTTAGCACCATCCTCCTTAGTAATTATGTGATTCACACACTAAAGGTGAAATACTTATAGAAATACTTTATGTGACATATATCCAAATCAAGAACAAGTTCTTCTAATTAAGAGATATGCTATTGGCATGTAAAAGTATTTAAGCTTTAATCTTCATAAGTATTATACTCACAATAATTAGCATACCCAAATTTCAAGTTTTTATTTATAGTTTTATCTTGTGTATTATGGTTGGAATGACTGTCACTTTCTTCCTACCATAAGCACAAGTGAGCCTCATTATTTATTTATCATCATCCACCATGATAATTTCACACGAATATACAAATAATTAAAATATTAATTCAAGTTCTACTTAATCACTCATCTATCAATATGCATATCATAATATAAATTAAAGCTCATTTATTAATATTTTTTTATTTTTTTTTATTTTTTTTTTATTTTTTTAGCTCATTTATTAATATAAAACCATTTATACATCACACAAACAAAGTTCATAAATCATAGACCACACACTATTTTATGTATTGTTTGTGAGGTATATAGAGAGTGTGAAATTCACCTTTATGGTTTAATAGCTACACCTTGTCTTTTGCTTAGTGTGTGAAAGAAAAAAAGAATGGATATTTTTTTCTCAATTTCTCGCTCTTCCTCTTTTATACTCAAATGACTATGAATCTGTTTAAGTACAAAGTTATGGCTTTAAAAATAAACCACAACTTTGAACATCATCTCTTAAGCTTGAGGTCATGATTCAAAAAAGTTTTTATGACTCTAGATTATATCCAAATCATTTAGTGATGCAATGTTATGGTGATAGACAATGTCCATGACTTGAGTCTAATGTCTCTATACTATAAAGTCATGATGTTGGGAATAATAATGACTTTGACATTTGTAATTATTGTTCATTTTATGCCCGTGACACTAGGAATAACTATGTTGTTATGAATGACCTCTCATATTATAATATAGTTGTGACACTAGAAAATAGTTATGGTATTAGTATTGGTCTCTCTTGATCATCATATGACTGATGTACTATAAAATTTATCTCTAAGGTTTGGTAGCTACATCTCGTTCTTTATTTTATGTTTTGAATCCCTTTATTGCTTATAAAGCTTATAGAGAGTGTGAAATTCACATATATGTTTTGGTAGTTGCACCATGACTTTTTCTTGGTGCGTGGGGTAAAATATGGATATTTTTTTCTCAATTTCTCTCTCTTCATCTTTTATACTCAAATGATTATGAATTACTTTAAGTACAAAGTTCTTGCTTTCAAAAGAAACCCACATCTTTGACCATCATATAAAGCTCGAGATCAAGACTCTAAACAAGTTTTATTACTCTAGATTATATCCAAATCATTTAGTCATGCAAAGTCATGGTGATGGGAAATTTCCATGACTTGAGCCTAATATCTATGTAACACAAAGTTATGATATTGGGAATGGTCATGACTTTGGTGTTTAACTTTCTTTTTCATTATATGGCTATGGAGCTAAAAATAACTATGGTATCATGAAAGACCTCTCATATCATAATATAGTTGTGACATTAGGAAATAGCTATGTCAATGATGTTGATCTCTCTTGATCATCATATGACCAAAATGATGTAAAATGACGACGCTAAGAATACCTCTCATGTGTATCAAATGGCCATGATGCTAAAAATTATCTTGGTGTTAGCCGTAACTTATCTTATATATCATATGGATGTAATGCTAAAAATATGTCATGACACTTACAATTAACTTGAATATAAAGGCCATATCTTTGCCTTCTCTTAAGGACAAAAGTTATGGCCTTGGTGAATGGTCATAATTGAGAAATCCCCTTTGTAATATTTTGTGTCCAAATGTCATAGGGCTGAATAATTATCATAGCTTTGACTTGAAAAGTTTTGGCTTTGTAACTTTATGTAGCTCAAATTTTAACTTTGTTAAAAGGTTATGGATCTAACTTTAAACTACTAAGCCATATTAAGGATAAGGTTATCGTGCTAGGATTATTCAAACATCTCATCAAACATCTCAAATAACTTATCAATTTCATGATTATTCATCAAAATCTACCAAAACTACAAGGTTATGAAATTGATCTTTGAATATCTCATTCTCATATTTACACATCATCAAAAATTACTAAAATATATAATAATGTTCAATAATTTGAATATTGAATATAAAGTTGTGGCATACAAAGATTGTCACAACTAGTTTTGTCGAGTTACAGTCAATAAAGGATATCACAACTACTCTAGAGACTTGTGAAAAGTGTAACTAAGTTGTGAAATGAGAAATATCATGACTCTTCTTTGGCCTTGTTCCCTCCTTGTCATCCCTCTACCAAGTCCACTAATTTTACCCAAAATATATTTGATTTTACTAAAATAATTCAAATTCTCTCAAAATAAATATTTAGTAAAATCTCTCTAATTAAAGCTTTAATTCATATAAATATATCAATAAATACATGCCAAATGACCTAAAAAGTTAGTACATGGAGTGTTGAACAAACTCACACACTATAAGTATTGGTTATTATCAAGCAATGAATCTCTCTCTTTCTCTTTAAATCTCATCATCAAAACTCAAAAAGGAAGAAATACATATCCACATAAAAGGATTATCATGACTGAATTTGAGTGTCATGGTGGATTATATTTTTTTGAAAATGAAATCATGATTCGTGAATCTTAAGATTTGTTGTTTTGTGTATGAATCAGTGGGTGCAATGATTTTATTAATCAAACAATAACTACCTACTTGGGTTGCCTCCCAAAAATTAATATAATATCCATAACTACATCATCTTTGGATCCCTAATTATATTGGTAATTTAGTTGTCCAAGCAAGTTTTTTAGGGTAATATTTCTATTATGCTTATCTTTCCAAATTCTCTTTCAACTCCAAGTTATCTTTTATAATCATTCTTTCATGATACCCTTTGATAGATTCCACAATTTTGTGAAAAAATGTTGCATCATTTCTTATAATCACCTTTGATAAGACTACAACTTGTGAAGTCATGGCTTCAATAATTTTTTTTTTGGATGCATTTTGTCATGGCATTGAAAAAAATTGTGAATTTTTCTGACTTGTATTTCTCCATTATCATAGCTGTCTTTTGTCGTGACATTCTTTATTGCTTCACTATGTCAAGTCATGACTTTTTATAAGTCATGACTCACATTATTACAACCATTAACTCATCATAATCTTTTAGATGATCAATATTATTATCTCTACATCATCTTCTCTTCTAGAAAATCAATTATTAGTTTTGGACATTCCTTAGCTTGTACTTCTTTTGCAGTATCCAAAAGGTTCTCAATAGTTTCTTCATATTTTTTAAATTGGGAATTTTGTCATTTTGCCTCTTCCATTCCATATTCAGAATGGCTTGACTTTGATCATTTAGAAGTCAAGAATTTGAAAAATTCAAGACTTCATAGTAGTTTTTTTTTCTTCATAATCCTTTGAATATTTTCTTTACTCCAAAGTACTCATAGTTCATCATATTCTTGATCATTATCAAACCAACATTCTTCCATGAAATCTTTCCATTTGAAGTTGATATTTTGTCTCATGGTAGATCAAAAGAGGTTATTTATTCTCCATCTTCTCCTTTCTAAAGCATTGTGGAAAAGAAAGGTTCATTGGGAGATTTTGTGTACAATTTTCATATAATTATTTGGCACATCCTTATGTTCATTGCTTTTGGTAATCAACATCTTCAAATTCTTCTCCACTTCTTCAATTTTCCATGGATGGGGAGTGTGAGTGGGATAATTAGTTTTGTGGATGCTATGATATTGGAAAATGCCATGGCTTCAGAAAATGTTGCAGCCTCAAAAAATATCATGGTGGTGGGAATTGCAACACACAGCTTTGGAAAAAGTCACGATTTCATTAGTCACAGCTTTCTCATCTATTTTAGCATTCCTTTTGGCATTCACTTCTACTAATTTCCACTATAACCCTTTTACATTTTTGAGTGTGATGGACAAACACTTATTTGTATTTGGCTTAGTATTTCTTGGTAATTTGTTTATACTCTTCTTTTTCATTGATAGTGCTAGTTTTCCATGTTGAGTCTATATAATCTTGATCATTATAGTAATGTGTTATAACCTCCTTTCCATATGTTCCATCTAGTTCTCTTACAAATCATTCCTCATTTTGTCTTCGTGAGTAGGGCAAGAATGTTGTCTTCATGAGTAGCTCAAGGCTCATTACAAATGGTATCCCAATAAGTTATTTCTAAATATTTGCTAGAATTACCCTAAGTTCTATTATATATTCTTGTGATTTCTATATAATAAACTTTCATGATTTTTTACATTTAGATGATAGTATGTAGAGATATTGTTGTTGGATCAAAATATATACCCTTTATTCTACAAAAATTTGGGTTCCTTTATTTGATACACGAGATTGAAATATAACATTTCATTCTATTGCAAAATTTGGTCACTTATCATTTTAGACTCTAAATTTATTAAAAAATATATTTATTTTAGCCTCTATTACCATCAATTTATCCAACTCCAATAATCTAGTTTTCTTCTTTCTAAATGCTCAATCATTTAGAGATTGTTAGTTATTCTTTGCTAGTTCTTCAAATAGGAAATACACTTCCCTAGGTGATCTGATCATGATAGAACCACTCAAAGTCTTATCATTCATGCATATCATCAAGTAATTTGGCCCATTATAGAAGGTTTTAGCTTGAAATCATAATTAAAATCCATATTGTGGGCACCTCCTCAATTTCATGTATCATATAAGTCTTATATTCATCATGTCAGGATTGACTTATTTTTACTATTAGTTAAGAGGTGATTTGAGGTAGGAAAAACTTAATAAGAAAAGTCTCCACTATTAGTTATGAGCCTTATCTCTCAAAGAAAATGGGAAAAGTCTAAATTGTATAGTATTATGGCTAACTCTATTTATCTTTACCATGTCATATAATTCTAAGAAAGTTATGACATAACTATTTGGATCTTCTAAAAATAATCTACTAAATTGATAGTGTTGAACTATGACTATCAAACTAGGCTTCCACTTAAAGTAATTTGCTTGAATTAATGAGTTGAATCAAAACATTTGAGTATCTATCAATTATAGTTGACCACTAATAATTATCAATGTATGATAGGGTTTTGATTATTGAACAACCTATCTTTCACTACCTTGGTAGTATTTATTGTTATCATTTTCTTTTATACTCTCTCTTTCTATTAGCACTATATCTCAAAATTGATCTTGTTCTCTCAATGTCTAGGTCTTGAGATGTTAACATAGTCTCAAAATTTCGGCTCATATGATATAATGGATAAAAACAAATAAAAAATAGAAATAAAAAGCATAAATACAACACAAATTATGATATAATAATTATTATCCAACTAACTAAAAATGAATTATACTTCTGCAAAGATCATTATGCCAACTCAAGTTGCATAATATAACTAAACATTTCCTGATAGTGGTACCTAATATTTATTATGATTTTGTTATAGTGTCAAAACTTATCTTTTGTTATATAGTCCAAAAAACTAATTGGATGACTTCTTTCATCCTAAGGATTTTTACAAGTATATAGGTCATATAAGTAATAAAGTAGATATAAGTATAGATATTTATTCTACATAAATTGTATAAGTGGTTTGACTAACTAATAGTAAACTAACTATTGATTGAGTAGAGTAAATAAACTTTGATTTTTAGAAAGATATTTAGACTCTATGGTTGGCTCACTTCATTATGTATGATAATATTTCTTTACTATTTATGCAGTGTTATATTTATTTGTGCTAGAATTTTTTATCTTATATAGTGATTATGCTGAATATAATATTAATGGATTATGCAAAACATAATCCATGGTTCACTAGTCATTCATTATGACTAACTACTTCCACCATAAAAGTGATAGCACTTGTAGATCCATTAACCCCAAATGTTTCAGTAAAATATCGAGAGAGAGAGTGAGAAGAATAATAGAGTGCCCACTTGTAATTATGGATACTACATGTGTGTGTGTGTGTGTGTGTGTGTGTGTGTGTGTGTGTGTGTGTGTGTGTGTAATAATTAGAATTCAACATAAAATAGAAATGAGTTGGATCTTCATTGTAAACTAGGTCATGCTGAGAAATATTCCTCTAGCCTACTGACCGGGTAGTAGGAACCCTATTATTGTTCCAATGTCATATATCTAATCTCTCGACATATTAGTACCTACACCTATAATAAAATAGAGAAACAATACAAAGGGTTAAAGAAGTAATAACGAAAAAAAATTATATATTACAATTTGTTATAGTTGATAATGTGGAAATGTTCTAATGTCCTTTTGGTATACAAGGTGGCTATCATCCTTAGACAATCACTACCAAGAATGATTTTTCATAGTTGTGCCCTTAGCTTTGTCTACTCATTTCTTTTCATGGGTCACCTACATGTTTACTCCTTTTAAACAATATATTTATTATCCTTGATGACTAGTTTTAGTATGTATTTTTATTCTCTGACTTCTAACATATTAAAGATATGAAAATATATTATTGTGCTAAACTCTAAATATATTTGTTCATTCAGCTTCATAAGCATGAAAATTAATATGTCTTCCCATAAATCTCACTTATGGAAATCAAATAAGAGGAAATAACTCACAAAGTTGTCACCATCATAAGAAACATCTCCACTCATGTGTGTGTCCCATAGCATACCTATCACCATTCATCATGACGAAAATATAACTCACACTCTATGTGAAAATCTTTAGGTAAGACATTTATTTTACTTAACTCGCACATCACTCAAATAATAGTTCTTCTAGAATATCCCCAAATGATTGATCTTAAATATGTTTGTGTTTTTGGCTTTGTAAGCACCATGCTCAGAATAATTAAAATTTCCTCAATTTAGAGTTTTTATATATAGGTTTATTACATACAATAAGATTATAAAGGTCATCTTTCACTTCTTATCATACCGCATGAGTGTATCTCATGACTTACCTATCATTACCTAACAAGACCAACATGCATAAACATGTGATATTACGAAAACCCTAAACTTTATTTATAAATATCATTTATATCTATCAATATCCAAATCATAGTATTACCACAAACATAAAAAATATAACATCACATCATTAAAACACAAATACATAAAACTAATTCTCAATCTCAATTTAGCTTAAAATTGTAGATGAATTTGTATAAGATATTTTGAGTGACATCTCATTGAATTGAGGGCTTCCAATGATAGTTCTAGTGAGGATTTATATCTCAAAACCTAACCTCAAATAATTATTGCTTTCAACTTTCATTCACATTAGATTTTCTCCTAACTAGAGCTTGGAAGTTACTTCACCTAGGGTTTGTGTACTCTTGGTTTGAAATCTAATTTTCCTTTCTCTTCTTTTCTTTAAATTTTCTAAGTGTTGCTTTTATACTTTGGAGTTTCATGTAATTCTTTAAGCTTGAAGTTATGAAGATGACTTAAGATCATGACTTTATTATCTCATTGAATCTTCTCGAGAGTATAAAATTTATGGCGGCAAGGATTATCACTACTCAAGTAATTTCCTCTGGAGCAAAATTTGTAGTTAAAATAATCATGACTAAGATAATTTCTCTCTAGAATACAAAGTTATGATACTAGAAATTAATTTTGGCTTATCTAATTATCTCTGAGGAACAAAGTCATAGTATTGGGAATAATGTTACTTGTGCTGGGGATATAAAATTATGATACTAGAAATAATTTTGGCTTTGTGGTATTAGAAATAATTTTTTTACTAGAGCATAAAATCATGGTAGCTAGAAATCATACATCTAGAGTAATGTTCTATGGAACACAAAGTCATGGTAGAAAAAATTGCCTCAAATGATGTTACTTGGCATTTTGGTTATGAATTGATTAAGTCATGGTACTATAAAATGTTGACTTCTTGTATTTGTGGAGTACTAGGCTACTATAAAATGAAAATAATATTATAGTCATTATTGTGTTTTAGAGATAGTGTGACTGTGACTCTAAGAAAATTGTATGGTCATGAAGAAAGTGTTACATAGTATAATGATTATGACAACTCAATGATAGAGTTGTAATATACAAAGATTATCATAACTATTTTTGTTGAGTTATGGCCAATAAATTATGTCGCAACTTCTATGTAGGTTTGTGGAAGGTGTAACCAAGTTATGACATGGGAAATATAACATTTCTTCTTTGGTTTTCTTCCCTCCAATTTCTTGCTCCACCAAGTCCACCAATTTTCCCAAAATATGTTTGATTTTACTAATGTTCATCAAATTTACTCAAAAAAGATATTTAATATATTCTCTCCAATTAAAACTCAAATATATATTAACATATCAATAAATACATGTCAAATGACCTAATAACATTAGCATATAGAGTGCTGAATAATTATCATGACACAATACTTTCTCCAATTTTTATAAGATAACATAAGTGGAATCCATTGTATCTAGAGGTGCCAACTAGGCCAGATAGTACATGTATGGCATGAGACATTACATGAATCATATGTGCCTATCATGGCATAGCCTAGTTTTGAATCAAGCCTAAACTAGTCCGTGGCATGAACAGACTTGGTCCTGCTTGGGATGACCTAGCATGACCTAGCATTGCCCAACATGATTGAGAAAAAAGCCTAACAAAAAGTAATGATGAGCAGCTCATTTTTAGAGTCATGCCAATATGGCACAACCTATGCTAAAAATAACAAATGGTGGCCCATATGGGTTTTAAAAAAAATGGGTAATACTAGTATGACACAACTTATTTTACACCTCTAATTGAATCGAGATCACATATGCTATTAGAAATCAATATACATGTGAAGAATAGACTCAACCCCAATGATATACATTATCTATGTGTTTTGACGTATATAAAAAATTCAAATTCCTAGGCAAATGATCACACTTTTACCACCATAGAAAATAGAAAAATGTTTTGATGCATATCCAAGCCATCAAAAAATATTTTTATCCAGAACTTTGTTTATAGGCTTTAGTAAAAATAATGAACTCAACTTCAATATTACACAATGATATATGCTTCTACAACCTGGAATGTCATGATAAAATCAACATTCAAAATTATAATTATTATAACATATCCTAGATGATATGCATATTTTGACATTATACACTCTCTATAATGCAAAAAGCTTCTCTTTAAGAATAAGACTAACTTAATAATACCTCATGTTTATATATCTTTTCCTACATTGAAAATTGAATTGTTTGAAAAAAGATCACACTGTGACTATCCAAATCATCAAAAAATAATTTTATCCACAAAATTTCTTTGTAGGCTTTAATTATAATAATCAACTCAATTTCAATGTTGCACAATGTGATACACTACTACAATTTCGATTGCCATGGCATAATTCTCCCTTGAATAATTATATGATAACATTATGTGGATTCTTTAAAATGAGATCGCCTACTATATTAAAATCAATATACCTATGAAGAATGCACACAACCTCAATAACACCTCATATCCATGTGTTGTGACCTACATAGCAAAGCCAAATTCTTAGAGAAATTATCACATTCTGATTATCATATAAAATAGAAAAAAATGTCATGATTCATATCCAAATCATAAATACATTTTTTTATCCACGAGGTTTCTTTGTAGGTTTTAGTAATTTTAATGAACTCGACTTAAATATTGCACGGTGCTATACACTTATACAATATACAATGGCATGACACAATTATCACTCTAATAACAACACTAACCCAATGATATTTCATGTTTATATACTTTGGCCTACATTGAAAAGTTGAATTCTTAGAAAAATGATCACACTCTAGCTATCACATAAAATACAAAGAATGTCCTACAATATGACCATGTTATCAAGAAATTTTTTATATCCATAATATTTTTTGTGTAGTATATAATTTGTTTTGTTATGTTTTTAACTATTTGTTTTCTTGTTTATCTATTTAGTTTAAAGGTGTAGATACTGATATGTTGAGAGATTAGCCAAGTGGCACTAGGATAATAATGGGGGTCCAGTTGCCAGTCAATGGGCCGAAGAAATATTTGGAGTGTGACCCAATCCACTCTGTTGATCCGACTGGTTCCATTTATAGAACCCTATTTGTTTTTTCTATTAATTCATAGTATGCATAATTTGTTCTGTGTGCTCTATTCTTTATCTCTCTCTCTCTCTCTCTATGATTTTATACTATAATATTTGGTTATTAATCTGTAAGAACTGAGTACTATTCTGGTGAACATAGTTAGTCATGTTGAACTGCTAGCGAACCATGTTAAAATCAGTATTTGATTTTTTTGGTGTTCATTGTTTATATTTCTATGTAATCCAATAGTTTCGCATAATCACTATCAAAAGAATAGAAATTTTTACACTTTGTAAGGTTTAATAATATTAATAAACTCAATTTAATGTTGCATAGAGTTATGTGCTTTAACAACTTGATCTTTCATGATATAGTTCTTTTTCCAATAATTATAAGATAACCTAGGTAAATTCATTGAATTAAGATCATCCAATGTATTAAAATCAATGTTAAATGAAGAATGAACTCAACCTTAATTAATCTCACATCTATATATTTTGACATACACTAAAAGTCAAATTCTTAGACAAATGATGACTCTCTGACTATCATAGTAAAAAGAAAAATGTCTTTATGTATATCCCAGTCATTAAGAATTTTTTTTATCCACAAGGTTTCTTTGCAAGCTTGAATAAGAATATTGAACTCAACTTCAATGTCACATAATGTTATGAAATTCTATAACATGAATTCTCACGATACAATTCTTACATTAATTATTATAAGATAACTTGGTGAATAATATTTTTACTTTAGGCACTTTTTCTAGCATAACAAGCTTCTCTTCAAGGACAACACCAAGCTAATGATATCACATGTATATAAACTTTGGCTAATATTAAGAAGTTGAATTCTTAGAAAAATGATCGCACACTGACTATCATAAAAATAGAAAAAATATCTTTATGTATATCCAAGCTATCAAGAAATATTTTAATCCATAAGTCATACCTTATAATAATGAACTCAACTTCAGTGTTGCACATGGTATGCACTCCTATAATTTTCTACTAAATTGTATGCCTAATTTTAAATTTTATTTCCATGGTGGATAAAATGGTGTTATATTATTCTTGGCTCGAATCTTTTTTCGACTCAACCAAGATACTTCTTTGTTTGTTGGATTTGGGGACTAGAAATGGTATTTCAATATAAAAATAGATATATGTGAGTACTTGATATTGATTGATCGATACAGATTATGGAAGGAATTTTGGAATGGGATTCTGAATGAAATTAGAAGATTGGTGGCCCTAGTTGGTTCTTTAAAGTAAAAATTGATTTCATTCTCATCAACCCGTTAAAAATTAATATCCTCTTTAATTGATTAGTGCATGAATTTACAATGCAATAGATATAATGTTGTTATTGACCGTGTAAAAGCGTCAATTGTGTTGAGCAGCCCAGGCACAATATGATTCGGTCATGCTAGGCCTAACAAGTTCCAAAAACATTTCTGGATCAAATTCGTGTCAGCCCATGCCACAATTCATGTCATCCCACGCTGGCATGAATTATGGCACAATCACATTAAAAAAAGTAACCATTTATAAGGGCTACTTTTTAATGATATTACAACATCTATCACCATCCTGTAGGCCTAATTTAAAAAAAAATATTATGATTTTTTATTTTGAAATTTTATAAGTTACATGGAAAAAATCTAAAAACAATTTAACAAATAAATATTTAAATCAAAAAATAGTTTAATACACAAAAAAATAGTGGTTGTAATAAAATAACAAAATTTATACACATCAAATACATTTACTAATTATTGCTCAAAATATACATATTTATGTGATAATTTCCCCTAGCTTTGTTACTTTCAAGTAATACTTATTTATACTCAACACAATTTACATGATATGGGCCTTAGAATATAATAAATTTATTTTTGTTTTCATTTTTAATATTTTTTGAAGTGTTTAAGCTCTTGGAATAAGCTCAAATAATTTTTAAAAAGTATACTAGCAACAGCAAAGAACTAGAAAACTATGTAAATAAAGTTAGAGAAGAAGTTCGCATGTACTTGTGAAAGTTTACATGATGATGAGAACTTAGGTAATAGGGGACCCTATGATGCAAGTTTTCACATTGCCTTGTGAAACTCTAGAGACCATGTTAAGATGCAAATAAACTAAAGTTGAAGATTTCAATAATTCATTATAGCTTGTGAAGTAGATAAGACATTATTGTACATTTTTTTGGTTACATTGCAACTTTTTACATTTATTTCTAGAGGATAAATTATAAACATGTGGAAATATAATTGTACTGTACAATGAGAGCTAAATTTTTCATTTAAGGTTTAGCCATATTATTTTTACAAAAAAAAAGAATTGAATATAATTTTTGTTCATTTCTTGTCTATCTCTCTATTGCACCTCTGTCAAGGCTTAGTCAAAGACTTCATGCCAACCTGACAAGACCTATTTTTTCCTAATACTTGAGGAACGCATTGGAACTCATGCTAAATTTGGCTTGGGCATGCCAACAATTTGGGTCGTGCCATGTCATGAACTCTATTAGCATGCGAGCCAACTCTGCAAGCCCAACTTGACCCACACATTTAAGCTATGTTGGACCGTATACATTCCAAGCATCATTTTAGTTGTGTCAATCCATTCCATGAGCCAATTCGAGCTACATAACCCATTTTCCCCTCTAGTTAAGTGTCACAACATTAGTTTGCATCAAAGCAAGAATGGGGAGAGACTACAAAGATCTCACTTAGGTTTTTCTTCCTATTAGTTCCTCTCACTAGAGACTTTTCCAAAACCACATCACAACACATGTTTTTCTACTATCAAGTTAATTTGCAAGAGAACAAAACCTTCAAAAAACACAGCATAAAAAATCTTTCTACTAATTTTTTTACTTTTTTTTGTTAGAGGTACTAAAAATAGACACCTAATCTACCTACCTCCAAAAAACCCAAAATAATTACCTTAACTGCTTATGGGGTAGCCATAGGCTAACTGATGACCTACAAGTAACAAACTTCACTTTTATAAAAGGCTTGATGAGCATATTAACGATGTCCTTGCTTGTATGCACTTTCTCTAGTATAATTAGCTTCTCCTAAAGAATATATCTAACCTAATGATAACTTGCATATATATTTTAACTATTAGCAAAATATCAAATTTTTAGACAAATGATTCATACTATGAGTTTCATATAAGATGAAAAATAAGTCTAGGTGAAAATCAAAGTATTCAAGAATCCCTTCATCTATGTGGTATCTTTGTATGTTTTATTTATAATAGTAAACTCAGCCATGTATTGAACAATTCCAAGCACTCCTACAACTTAGATTACTAGGACATGCTCCCCTTCAAACAATATTAAATAATTTGAATTAACTTTCTTAAATAGGGATCAACAAGCATATCATAATTGTTATGCTCATGAAAAATGATCTACCAGAGCAAAACACAAACTATGAAAACTGATCTACCCCCAGCAAAACACAAAATGATCTACCCCCTAGAGATTGATTTCTCTATAACCTTGTGATAACCACCTATGACCTAGTCCTAAGAAAATTGATCGACAACACCAACTATGAAAGCAATATTCAATCTCATACAACTCATTACTTACATAATATTATCAATACCTGATGCATAGAGAACATGTCTCATGTATTATTTATCTTTGTCATTCAATGGACAACACTTAGAACTCAACTTAAAATAATTGACTAAAGGTTTTGACACCAGTTCAACCTTGTGCATGAAAAATCTTTTAATAACATTTTCTATATAACACTCTTAGACAATCAAAGATGCCAAAAAGCCTATTTTAGAATACTCTCAGGTTGAGAATCTACCTAACTAGCCCAATCTTTCATAAAAAATAGTTTTCCATTTCCACCTTTAATAGCAAGATGATTTGATCATCTCTTAAATGATGAATAATGAAAGCACGTAGAACACATGAAGTAAGATTGAAACCATGACTCATCATAAATGACCTAAACTTAATATCACCACCAAGTGGCTTCCTTATTCTCATATAAACTATTCTTAAGTTTGTATATTGTACCTTCATTATCTTTAACTTCAAAACCTCACATGTTGCTACATATAAATAACCTTATAAAGGTCTCCATAAAAAAATTAGTTTTCCATTGCATTGTTTAGTCTCTAAATCCAAACAATCCACCAAACCAAGAATAACTAAAATTAATGACATTTTTATGAGATGGAAAAAAACATTTAGAATCAATGATTAATCAAGCCTTATATAATAGTCATGATTCATCATCTATGGATTTTAGCTTGAAAATCCACTTAATCACCAATTTCAATTTCTCATTAGGTTATAAGATCTAAATATTGTTTGATTTACATTCTACAATTACATCTCTTATAGCATAGTCTAAAATCATTCCTTCTTCTTTTTCATGAGAAATAACTTGTTGAAACAACTTGGACTCACCTCTAACAATGAGTAACACATATTCCCTCTCATAGTCCCTCATCTTAAAATGATGAGGTCTTGAAGACTTTCTCAACTTTAGCTAAAACATAAAATCATAAAAAACTAGAGTTTTCTCAGTTCCTTCTAGAACACTCTCACTTTATTCCATTGATAGTTATAAATCTATGCTTGCCTGATCATTACCTCCTCCTTAATCTAAATGATGAACCAAAAGAGGTGGAATTAGATCAACAAGAACTAAGGACTCTCCTAAGACTATAAATTTTCCATGTTGATCAACAACATCCAATCATTAGTCCTCTAAGAAGTTGATATCCCTACTCAGAATAATTTTCTTGGCCATTATATCCCACAATCTATATTTTGACTCTTCATGATCATAGAAAAAATATATATATGGTATGACAAAATCACCCAACTTCAATCTTTCATCTCTTGGGATATGCATGAAAGCATTATGGCAAAAAAAATCAAATAATTATATGATATGTCCTTCTATATACAAACTTTATTTGGTATATCATGATCAAGGGTGGTTGAAACACTCAAATAATCATTTATCTTAGTTGGGGTTCTCTCATGTGCAATCCCATAGAATCTTAAATAACTTTCAAACTGACCTTAATATTTTTTTTTATATTATTATATCATATAAAGATCAACATCCTCTTGGTTAATCTCTTTGTGAAACCCAAAAAAAATAATATATTTTTTCTTGAAAATGGGATAAAATGGTAATTTTAATATAAGAAAAATCTAAAAATATTTAGATTTTAAATGATAAAATGGACATCACCATTGAATTCGTCTCGTGAAATATAGCTACTATGATAAATTTCATCAAATTATAAGACAATTGAAATTTAGTCATTTTTTGATTAATATTATTTTTTTCATTATAATAAATAAAATAATGATAAAATAATAAAAAAATAATCAAATAAAAAAATTAAAAAAAAATAGAGAGATGGAAAAAAATGTGGCTTCATGCATGTGCAGCAAGATGTATTTATTTTAATATTTTTTATTAATTAAATAATAAAAATAAAATAATAATAATAATAAAATAAAAAAAATGGACAAAAAACATGGCTACATGCATGAGCAACCATAGGTTTCAAAATTAAGATTCATTATAATTTTGATTAAAATAATAATAATAATTAAAAAAATACAAAAATGTGAAAATGGGAAATCATGAGGATGAGGTGTTCTGTAGTACATGAGAGGAAAAAAAACCGTCTAAGTTATTTTGCATTTAGTTGAATATTTTGGTATCTGAATAAAATAGTCCAAGAACTAAAATTGATCCACGTGACAAGAGTTTTGTGAGTACCAAATTCAAAAAGTTTGGTTTTAAATATTCTAAGAGATAGACATTTTCTCCTATTAAAATTTCTTTCTATTTAAGGGCCGTAAGTGGTCATAATTATATTTCAGTTCAAAAATATTTTGGAAATTAAATTATGAACTATTAATTACTAAAAATTTCTTTATTTGGTTAATTAATATATTATAATGTGATTTATGTTCATGCATTTATAATTATGCATGTAACATGGTTTTATCATAAATTGCATACTTATATTTCATATACAATGTAATATCACAAATAAATGAGTATGTGCATGGTTAATATATATATATTTATAATGAATATTATTTATGCAGGCTAGAAATGGAACAATGTCCAAACTAAGTTCATATATTATTTTTCGAAGAATGTCCATATTTTCAAAGAATGTCTAATATTTATCGGAGAATATCCAATAAAAAAAAATTTCTGAGGATGTTCTATATTATTTTTTGGAGAAAGATTATATTTTTTGGAGAATGTCCAATATATATATATATAATATGTCATACTTGGCTTTGGCATGTGTTCGAGAGTCCATTAAACTCGAGATACTGGGATAAAAATAGTTTATCTATATTTACATACGTGTAAACATTGTACTTGAATGTGTGTTGATATGTGTGCTTAATTTTTTTTACAAGCACTTAGGTGAGAAGTATCCTTGTAAGAGTTTTTCTCTACTAAGTCTTGCTCACTCCATTGTAGGACCCTATTTTTAGGTATAGGTCCAGTGTAGATGAAAGACCCACATGCAGAAGCACACATATGATGAAAGTTAATTGTAGCTTAAGTTGTATTATATATTTTTTATGTTGCTGAACAAATGGAAAAAAATGAATAAAATAGTATTTTAGAGAAAAAAATATTATTTTATTGCACATTTTCGTTGTGTGATAAATGAATGGGACTCCATAAAGATTGGGGTATCACATCTTGATATCAGAGGTTAGGTATATGATTACCTATAACTTGTAGTTTGTACAAGTTTCATAACTTGGTACGAAAGGTTAGGTGTACGAAATACCTAGAGCTTGATGGGCATGTGTCTAAGGCATATTGTTTAAAATATATAAGAATCAAAGCTTGACATAGTTAGGTGTTGGATCTTGGGTTAGGATCACCTAGTGCTCGGGAAATTTATATCCATGTCAACGTGGTGTCAATGTCAAAGTAGAAAATTACCTAAAATAATCATAATATACATTGGATTTTTTTTATCCATATATTGATGTGTTGAATGATGCATGCTCTATATTATATGGATTATATCCATGGTAGAAAATGAGGATAGAAAAAAGTGAACACTAGGGTTGAGGAACATAACTTTAAGGATTCATGAAAAAAAAATGATATTCAAAATAAAAAGCATATTTTTAGTTAGCATATGCACTAATAATAGAACAGAAATATGATTCTCAAATTATTATTTGACTTATATAAATGAAAAGTAGAGGACGAGGACATAAAGGACATCCAAAGAGTGAGGGCCAACCATCAGTAGTCTTTGACCAGCATGCCTTCAAAGAGGTTGTGGATATGGCACTTGCCACATTTGCACAGACTAATCCAGCTATAGGTCAGGAAGGGCAAATTAACCTCCAAAGGTTCAAGGCTTATCATCCTATGACATTTATGGGGGGAAGGAACCCAGTGGTGTCCAACTATTGGTTCTAATAAGTTGATAAAATCTTGGAAGCTATGGAAATCACTTCTAATGACATAAAGATCTAGCTAGTAGCATTCCGACTAGAGAGTGAGTCTCGAGTTTTGTGGGATTGGATCAAGACATCAAAGAATATAAAGGTGATGACATAGAAAGAATTCTAAGAACTATTCATGGAGAAATATTTTCTAAATTTAACTAGAAATGCTAAGGCCTAATAATTATTTTAACTCAGGCAAGGAAATATGATAGTGCTCGACTACATGGCTAAATTCATAAAGTAGCACATTTTTGGGATAATTATGTGGCTACTAATGCGACCAAAGTTTATAAATTAGAGGATAGATTGAAATTGTCTATCTAGGGCATGATTGTGAGATTTCTCATCCTTGATATAGATTTGATTATTAAAATAACTTTAGTCATAGAGCAAGAGGTTGAGGATGCACCGAACATCCATGAGGCAAGTGTGGGTACTAGTGGAAAGAGGAAGGAATGTCAGTATTTTTCTAATTCTAAAAAGTGGTAAAGGCCATTTGTTTCCCAAGAATTTCAAGGACAAGGTCACAGTTATCGAGGCCAAGGTCCGGTCGAGACTTTTATCAAAATGGGATAAGGGATTTGTTATCTCTATGATCAGCCTAAACATTGAAAACGAGAGTGTGTGCAAAATCAAGAATCCAAGGATTATAAGACATCACAGTCATAGATATCCATGGTAAATATGCAGATATGGTTTATTCCTCATCGCTTAAGTATGGGTCAAAGAAACTAATTTCAATCTCATGGTACTACACAAGTACTTGCTACTTTACAAGCATGTTAGAGAGGCTAGGGCATTAGTCGAGGTCAAGGAGAGGGCCCATAGGCTTAGACTTTGAGGACCCAAGGGCATGTCTATGGTATTACACCACATATAGAGAATGCAGATCAGTTAGTGATATAAGATATTTTCTTACTTTTTTATTTATGGAAAAGAGTTTTATTTATTCTAGTATATCACAATCATTTATTTATGCATCATGTGTGAAAGATTTATGTTTAGATGTTAAAAACTAGGATGAGCCATTACATCTGATTTTTCTCTTTGGGACTAAGGTGAAAATTGATTAGATATGTCAGGGTTTTAAGTTAGAAATATTAGGAATTCTACTCATGGTGGACCTATGGGTTATGGACATCTGATTTTGATGTCATTTTTGGCTTTGATTGGTTGACAGTATATCGAATCATTATTGATTGTGATCATTGAAGAGTTATTACCTACACACTAGATGATATTTGTGTTATATTTTAGGGAAGCATGATGCTTTGCCCCAAGCTATATACGATTATAGATGGTAGGGACAACTAATGGGTTGACTAGCATGTTCCATCCTAGAAGATGAGGTGACACAAGATCTGGGTCTTTCTAAGATAGTTTGCAAATATGAAGATATTTTTCTAGAAGAGTTATCAGGATTACCCCCATATGTGGATATAGACTTTAGTATCAAGTTACACCCTAATATATCATTTATTTCTATGACTCCATATAGGATGGTACCGGTGAAGTTATAAGAATTCAAGGTCTAAATATAAGATTTGTTGGACAAAGATTTTATTAAATCAAGCACTTCACCTTGGGGTACTTCGATTCTATTTGCAAAGAAAAATGAAAAGACCTTTTGACTGTACATTGACTACCAATAGTTGAATAAAGTTAAGATAAGATTCAGTATATATTACCAATGATTAATAATTTGTTTGATCATTTGAAAATGCTACGGGTCTTTTCTAGAATGTAGTACGAGTATTTAGAGTTTATAGTGATGCCTTTTGAATTGATGAATGTGCCAATTATATTCATGGATCTCATCCATATAATATTTTAACTATATTTAAATTAGTTTGTAATCTTTTTTTATGACATTTTGATTTGCTTTTAATCTGAGAAGGAGCATGAACATTATTTAAATGTTATTCTACAAACTTTGTGAGAACATAAGTTGTATGCCAAATTCAGTAAGTGTGTCTTTTGGCTGATAGATGTGAGATTTTTTGGGACACATAGTATCTACTACTAGTATCTCAATGGACCCTAAAAAATTCAAGGCAATCATGAGTTGGGAAAAACTAAAGTCAGTTTTTGAGATATATAGTTTCTTGGGATTGGTTAGGTATTACAGAAGGTTTATTAAGAATTTTTCTCGTTTAGCTACTCCAATGACTAGATTGACCTGAAAGAAAGTCAAGTATGAGTAGACTAATTCGTGTGAGAATGAATTCTAGGAATTGAAGAGGATACTTGCTTTAGCTCCTATTCTAATAGTTCCAAACATAGGATATAAATACATGGTGTATAATGATGCCTCGAAAGATGGACTAGGATGTGTTCTGATACAGTCATAGAAATTGTAGCTTATGGTTCATGGTAGTTGAAGAACCATGAGTGAAATTATCTCACACATGATATAGAGTTGGAAGCTATATCCTCTACCTTAAAGATATGATATCATTATTTGTATGATGAGCATTTTGAGGTATTTTTCAACTACAATAGTCTGAATTATATCTTTACACAGTGGGACCTCAATATGAGACAATTCCAATGGATGGAATACCTAGAAGATTTTGATTTTACTTTGCATTACTATCCAGGTAAGACCAATGTGGTGACTGGTGTACTCAGTCAAAAATTACAAGATGTACTAGCTAGTATAGTTTCATGGAAATGACAGATGCTCGATACTGTGATAAGATTCAACCTACAATATAGTAATCAAGCTTAGGATATTATGTAAAGTTTAGTTGCTACACCTTTCCTATTAAGCAAAGTGATTGAGTTCCAAAGATAAGACAAAGATATTATCCATCAAGAACCAAGTATAGTCTAGCACATTCGACAAGGGCTAGGCCATTCACATAGATAGTAGTCTTCAATTTAGGGAATGGATTATAGTTCCACATATATCAGAATTGAAAGAGAATATTTTTAAAGAATACTATTGTTCTTGTTTTATAGTACATGTAGGTGGCACAAAGATATATCATGGTCTTCGTCATCAGTATTACTAGAACATGATGAAAAGATACATTGGGAATTTTGTGTGATGAAGCATCACATGTCAATAGATAAAGGTTGAGCATCAAAAGCAAGCAGGGTTACTCCGGCCATTAAAGGTAATAGAGTGGAAGTGAGAGCATATCATGATAGATTTTGTGACTCACTTGCCAATGACATCATGGAAGAATGATGTTGTGTGGGTGATAGTTGACTGGCTTACAAAGTCAGCATATTTTTTGGCCATACAAATGACCACACTAGAAAAAATTTGCAGGTTGTACATATGATAAATCATTCAATTAATTGGAGTACTAGTATCCATAGTATCGGACCAAGATCTCAGGTTTATGGCACACTTTTGAGGAGTTTCCAAAAATTCATGGGAACATAGCTAATGATGAATATTACTTTTCATCTATAGACAGATGGTCAATAGGAGAGGACCATACAAGTTATAAAGGACATGCTATGAGCATGCTATCTAGATTTCAAAAGAAGTTGAGTATAATATTTGTCATTGGTCGTGTTTGCCTACAATAATAGTTATCAGACAAGTGTACATGTGGCACCGAATGAAGTATTATATGAAAGGCCATGCTGATCTCCAGTTTGTTGGACTGAGGTGGGATACAGATCCACCACAAGTCTAGATTTAATTAGAAACACCCTAGAAAAAGTAGATTTGATACGATAACATCTTCTTACACCTCAAAGTCAATAAAAAAGTTTTGCTGATAGATGGCTACAACCTCTAGAATTTGAGGTGAGAAATTATGTTTTCTTGAAATTAATGCATAGAGGGGAGTGCTCAGATTTGGCAAGCATGTAAAGCTATCACTAAAATATATTAGGCCTTTCGAGATACTCAAGAGAATTGGTATGGTTTCTTATCGATTGGCATTACCATCATGTTTATCTGATATTCATGAGATGTTTCATATGTCCATGCTCAGAAAGTATAGTTTTGATCCAACTCATGTAGTGGATTAGGACGAGATTATTATTGATGTAGATGAGACATTTAAAGAGTGACCTATGCGGATAGCAGAGACTAATTTTTGCAACACAAGATTGTGAGGCTAGTAAAGGTTTTATGATAGCAACACGGAGTGGAAGAAGCAACATGGGAGAAACGTGAAGACATGATGCGTGCTGCTTATCCCTTTTTATTTGAGAATAAAAGTACATTATTTTTGTCTTTTAATAATTATTTAACTATAGCATATACTTATGATTGTAGATGGTTACATATGAGAATTTTGGGATGAAATTATTTAAAAGAAGAGAAAGTAAAACCTGAAAAAAAAAAGTACATAAATAAATAATGTAATTTTTTTGAAAAAATACGCAAAATGGTAATTTTGTCATAAGAAAAATCTCAAATTTTTTATATTCCAGATGACAAAATGGGATTTACCATTGAGTTCACCTTGCAAAATATAACTATTATAACAACTTTCATGTCAGTCAAAATTTTGTCATTTTTAATTAATATTATTTTATTATTATTGAGTAAAATAATAATAAAATAATGAAAACCCCCCAAGGGTGGAAACATAAAAAATAAAATGTGGCTACATGCATGTGTAGCCAGATGTATTTATTTTAATATTTTTTTATTAATTCAAATAATAATAATAATATAATAATAAAAATGGATGAAAAAGGTAGCCATGAATTTCAAAATTATGAGAGTTATTATTATTTTGATTAAAAATAAATATAATAATAATAATAATAATAATAAATGTGAAAATGTGAAAACATGAAAAAGGGAAATCATGGGGATGAGGCGTTCTGTAGTACAGGAGAGGGAAAAAATAATCATCTAAGTTGTTTTGCATTTAGTTGAATATTTTGGGATCAGAATAAAGTAGTTCAAAAACTAAAGTTGTACCACGTAATAAAAGCTTCATGTGACTTCCAAATTCAAGGAGTTTCTTTGTTGAATATTTAGAAAGGTAGAGATTTTCTTCTATTAGAATTTATTTCTATTTAAGTGTCATAAGTGATCACCGATCGTGATTATATTTTAGTTCGGAAATATTTTGAAAGTTAATTTGTGAACAATTAATTGTTGAAATTTTCTATATTTAGTTAAATAATATATTACAGTGTGATTTGTGTTTGAGTTGTTATATATGTGTTTGTAACATAGTTTAATCATAAATATCATACTTATATTTCATATGTATAAAGAAATCACAAATAAATGGGTGTGTACGTGGTTAATATATATAATATTATAATGAATATTATTTATCCAAACTCGAATTGAAATAACATCCAAAGTGAGTTATATGGTATTTTTGGAGAATGCAATATTTATCGGAGAATGCAATATTTATCGGAGAATGTCCAAAAAATATATTGTTTGGAAAATGTCCAATATTATTTTTTAGAGAATATCCATATTTTTTAGAGAATATCTAATATATTTATTTATTTATTTATATATAGTATATGTCACACTTAGCTTATTTGGCATGTGTGGGGGAGTCAGTGAGACTTAGGATGTGAGCATAAAAATATTCAATCTATATTTATATTTATATAAATAGTATACTTGAATGTATCTTGATATGTGAGTATGATTTTATTTTTTATTACGTACACTTAGGTGGGTAGTAGTCCTATAAGAGTTTATTTTTACTGAGTTTTGTTAGCTCCATTGTGGGACTCCTCTTTTAGGCACATGTCTAATGTAGATGATAGACCAACATGCAGAACCGCATGTATGATGAAGTCGGTTGTGGAAATGTGACTTGAGTTGTATTATATATTTTTTTATTCCACTAAGCAAATCAAAAAAAAATATGCGTAAAATAGCATTTTGGAAAAAAATATATTATTTTATTGCACAATTTCATTATTATATTGCACATTGGGGTGACACTTTCTTGATATGGCATATAAATATTTAGAGACTTGAAAGAACTATTTTTCATTTTTAGTGAATTAGCCAACACTTTCCAATAATAATTATAGTTAAAGATCAAAAAATAAAGGACTCCTTTGAGAGTCTTGCTCTTCAAGGAGTAGGCATTAGTGTGAACCAAATTTAGTATACTCAATCTTTTTTAAGTTGGGCATGAATAAAATTTAATTTTGTGATTCTTCCTATATGTGGAATCAGAATACCCACATAGTGAAGATTTTTGAACTATAGGAAAGTCACCCATTCTAGTAAAAAGTTGAAGTCCCTTATAACACACTTGTTTGAGACTATAATCTTAGATATCAATATTGGCTTCCCCATGTATTTAATTTACCTAATCCTTTAATTTACCTAATCCTTTAATTTACCTAATCCTTACATAATCTAGTATGTAAATGATTGACATAATCTACATCATCAACATTCCCATGAATGTTATCTTCAGAAAAATGTCTGGAACATGTTGCATGTCTCTCAACACCAATTTATATTGGTTCTCTATCTCAAGACACACCTCTCTAATGCTTATGGTCCTAAACATCATATCCTTGTCCATCTTGATTATATAATAGTCACTATTGTGTAAGAAGAGAAATAATCATTATCAATGAAATGAATGTAGTAGAATTAACCATCCAGACATTCTTCTGACTTACAAAGTTAGTGTAACTATTATTTTTAAAAAGAGTAATATCACCTTATATTATAATAGTATTAATATCTCTCTTGATGTTACTCTCTCTCTTACACTCCTACTAGAGATGCATTCATGAAAGAAAACCTCTCTTCAAATCTTTTATCTTATTGTAATGACAATACTTCATTGCCTTCCAATTGTTAACATCATCTTGTAATGATAAGCCCTTCCTTATCTTTGTGATTGCCAATAAGAGTTCTTCTTGCACTTAATTCCTTTTCTACATAAAAACTCCAAGAAATGTCTCTCCATTTTCCTTCCTCCAAATCTTCTCACTCAACAAGTTGTCCTAAATCATAGTCATGGTTAGGACAATATTTGAAGCTAACATAGACAAAAAGAATACCAACATTTCCCAACTTTCAAAAAGTAAATCGAGAAATCATAATATCTATATATCATCTTTAATGTCATTTTCATAGACATTGGTGAGAGATGATGATGTAATATCTAATAATGACTCAATGCCTAATGTTTGTGAAACTTTTTGATGCACAATCTTCTATCCACCATCACACAACCATTCGAGTTTAAGTACACATATAATTTGATCATCCAAATTATTGACAACTATTACGTCTTGCATCTTCCTCTTTTAGAATAAGCATTTGGTTGAATATAGCTTAACAATCCCAAATGAATACTATACAATTTTTCCATATTCGATTTGATTAAGATTCAAACTAATATCTAATCAATCATAAAAACAACTATGATTAATCATTACCACCAACTTCTCACTAATGTGTTATGTGATATGGAAAGTATTAAGGATAAACCCGTCTCTAATTTTTCATATATGAGACTAATTGTGTCGATTATAACTCATACATACTAATTATTTAAAAAAATAAAGTAAAGGGGATTCAAAATAAACATATTTATGTTGTGGTCCTCATTTGAAAAAGTTTTAATAAAAATGGCCTAAAAATATAAAATATTTATATTTTTGGTCTATTAACTATGTTGCAAACCCAAAATTTTCTCTCCGCTCATTAAAAAATATCACATCACCCTGTCACATTAACATTAAATAAATAGAAAATAAAACAACACACACACATATATATATATATATGTGTGTGTGTGTGTGTGTGTGTGTGTGTTTTTGGTATATAGTATGCTTTTTCACATATACATTGTATGCATATTAATGTATGTTATATTCCATATATTGCAGATCGTGTTTTTGATTCCATCACATGAGATTGATACTTAATACTAAATGATTGCTTTTCTTAGGTCATTACATCATAAATATTATATTCGGTACTCTATGTACTGACTTTTTTGGGGTTTTTAGCATGTGTTTATACTAATTTGGGCTTTGAATGAATATATTTCACTAAATTGTGATTTTGATGAAATTAGATGAAAAATAGTGAAATCAAATATATTTTATGTCAAATCAGTAAACTTGGTTGAAAAACAATGTAAAATCAAGATATTTCCCAAGTCATGATTTCATTATAATATCCACAACCTATTGAGAAATCATGGTAGTCTTTCTTAGTCATAAATTTACAAAATAAATCATTACAATTTTTGTAGGCAACTACTCTACCACTGAGTTATCACTATCTTTTTACTATGCAATACTATATTCATGACCATGACATTTTTTTGGAGTTGTGGACACACTATTTCTAAAATACATGATGACCACAACTTTATTTTTTTATCACAACAACAAAGTACCCCACAAGTACAAGTAGTCATAATTTTTTTTAGTTCGTGTCTTTATCAATATTGAGCAAAAAAATACATAACACCAAGTTTTTTTTTTGTTATGGCAATTTTTCTCATGACTTTGTGATCCAGAGTAGTTGTCTAAGTCATGATATTATTGTCATCATGACTTTGCATTTCAGAGAGTAAATGCCAAAATCACAACTAATCTTATTGTCACAACTTTGTCTTTTAGAGTGTATTTTTCTGAGTCATGACATTCTTGTCACCACGACTTCATGATCTAAAGAAAAAAATTTCAGTCATAATTATTCTTGCTACCATGATTTTGTGTTTTAGAGAGTATTTAGCTCAGGCATGATATTCTTGTTTCCACAAAGTTGTGCTTTAGAGGATATTTACTTCTGTCATGGTATTCCTTTTATACCATGATATTTATACTCCAAAGAAGATTCAAAGAGATAATCAAGTCATGGTTTTGAGACTAGGTTTTGAGACTTATATCCTAATTAGGACTATTATTAAAAATCATCAATTCCACAAGATGTTTTACTCCAAACATTTTACATGAATTTTCACTAATGTTAGGCTAAATTTGGATGTAAGATTGATTTATTATATTTGTATTATGTTGATGTGATTATATAATATTTATATTTGTATTAATATTGCAGTTTAAATGTTGATAGATGTGGATGCTATTTAGAACTAAAACTTAGTATTTTCATTATATCATAGGTTTATGCATGCTAGTTGTGATAGATAATGATAGATAAGTCATATGGCACATTCACGAGGTATGATAAGGATGAATTGATAGTCATTCTAATCTTAATACATGAGATTAACTTATGTATGAAAACTCAAGATTGAAATAAATTTAATTATTGTAAGTATGATTCTTACAAAGTCAAAAGTACAAATATATTTATGATCCATTTATTATGCATATTCTAGAAGGACTAGCATTTAAATGATGTGAAAATTATATAGAATGTCTAATTTTAGTATTTCGCCATAGTGTTGGAGTTGTGTGTTGGTCATTGCGAAAGATGACAAATAAGTTATAAAACACACACAAGTAGAGGTGTTATACATGCTAATGAAAGCCGTACAAGTTATTTTTTATTATGTGATTTTATTGAATAAGACAAATGGTTGCAACAAGTTTACTCACATAGTGATATCGTATGTTAATTGAGGTGAGTATAATGCTTATAAAACTGAAAGTACAAACTTATTTATTATCAAATTATTTCATATTTTTATAATATTAGAAGTCATAAAATAGAAATACATACTGAAAGTAGTCATCAAGGGTAATTGGCTTATTACCTAATTGAGTAAAAGTGTGAATGACTCATGATTAGGATAAGAGTGATTTAATAATTAAATACTGAGTACACAATTATGAGGGGGGTCATACTTGATAGTAATAGTCTAATGATGATGACCACCTTGTATGATAAGGAACACTATAATATTTTTATACGAATCTATTTGTCTGATAATCAAGTATAATGTTTTTTTAAATATTTAAAAAATCTCATGATACACAAGGAATTGATTTAATCCTAGAGCCTAAGTATTTTTTTTAAAAATTAAAGTCTATCTATTTAACTCGAACAATTGTTAGTTCAATATTAATTTGTCAAATTACATACACAATCCATATGTGATTGATATCAAGACTAATTACTATATTTACTACTTGTACGACCTATATATTTGTGAAATTATATTAGACCAAAATAATCATCCAACTAGTTTATTAGGAACATGCCACAAGCTACAATTTTTAGTACGTAACTAAATAGAAACACTATATGTCTATGATACAATATTTTGTCTTTTTTTAAAGATGCTTATATATGAACAATTGTTGGGTTAATAGATTTTATGCTAATTGTTTCACGTATACTTTGTATACATGTTAATGTATATAATGAATATGTTTAAACATATACATTATACTTTTTAATGTATATAGTCTATATGAGTTTTTCCAGTTTGTAAATCTATTATTTCTCTAATTTTGACATGGAAGACCAAGGCCTTATTTTTTTTTTTTTATGAATGGAGGGATAATTTCGGGTTTGCACAATTAATAGATTATAATTAAAAAATTTTATATTTTGCACCCATTTTTAGCAAAACATTAATAAAATGTAACAAAAGCATAAATATTTTTGTTTTTGAGACCCTTACCCTTGATATATTTTTCCAAATTATTTGCCTACAAATACAATTATCTCAAAATAGAGTTAATAAGAAAATAAGCAAGTAGTTTACACTTGGCACCAATCCTGCCAGTCTGCTAATATTGACCACTGCATAAATGTGCTTATGGTCCGTGAGGACATCTTCCCTCCGAAACCTGGCCTTGGCGATTCAAAATCCGTCTTTAGAAAACATTACTTCCTCTCGCTCCTGAATTTATGTTCTTCAATTAAGCAGCTTTCTCAAATCCATGCCCAAATTGGATTATACGGTCTTCAACATGATATTCATCTCATAAACAAGCTCGTTCAATTATGTTCCATATCTCACACAAAAAACTTGGATTATGCTAGATCCATTGTTTATTACTCTATCAGCTTAACGCCTTGTTCCTGGAATTTCCTTATTAGAGGCTACGCTAAGAGTAATGCTCCGAGAGAGGCTATATGGGTCTTTTGTAGAATGCGAATGCGTGGGATTAGACCCAATTCTCTTACTTTCCCTTTCATTCTCAAAGCATGTGCATCTAATTTGGCATTTGGAGAAGGGAAACAAGTTCATGGAGATGTTTATAAGCGCGGTTTGGATTGTGACGTGTTTGTCAATAACAATTTGGTTCATTTTTATGGATCTTGCAAGAAAATTTTTCATGCGAGCAAGTTGTTCGATGAAATGCCTGGCAGAAATGTCGTGTCGTGGAATGTCATGATCACTTCTTGTGTGGAGTGTTCTTGGTTAACATCTGCAATTGGGTATTTCAAAAAGATGATAAAATGTGGTGTTAAGCCTGATCATACGACAATGGTGTTGATGCTTTTTGTATGTGCAGAAACAGGAAATCTCAGCTTCGGGAGATCGATTCACAGTCAAATTCTTGGGAGGGGAATGGAACTGACTCATCAATTGGGTACTGCTCTAGTCCACATGTACGCAAATAGTGGATCTGTAACCTATGCAAGGCTTGTGTTCAACAAAATGAAAGATACGAATGTATGGATTTGGAGTGCGATGATTTTGGGTCTGGCTCAACATGGATATGCTCAAGAAAGTCTCGAACTTTTCCAGGAAATGTTAAAAATCCCTTCTCTATCTCCAAATCACGTCACATTTCTCGGTGTTCTTTGTGCATGCAGTCATGCCGGTTTGGTGGATGATGGATTTCGGTATTTGTGCGAAATGGAGCAAAACCACGGGATCAAACCAACGATGGCACATTACGGTTCCATGGTTGACATATTGGGCCGTTCTGGTCGTCTCAAAGAGGCTTATAAATTCATATCAAGCCTTCCTATTCGACCAAATTCCATTGTTTGGAGAACGTTACTTTGTGCATGTAGTATTCATAATGCAAAGAATAATGACGGTGTAGCCATTGAAGTCAAAAGAAGGTTACTCGAGCTTGAGCCAAGACGGTGTGGAAATCTTATAATAGTTGCTAATATGTATGCCAATTCTGGGATGTGGGAGAAGGTGGCAAGGATTAGGAAGCAGGTGAGAGATGGTGGCTTGAAGAAGGTAAGTGGAGAGAGTTGCATAGAGTTTGGTGGCTGTGTCCATAGATTCTTTTCTGGGCTTCATTCCCAATGTAATTGTGAAACCCTGTACGAGCTTCTTGAAGAATTGAATTCTCTAATGAAGATGTCACATTTATTATAAACACCGGAGCATGCCATGTTGAGTATTGCTTCCATAATTTTTTTTTTTTTAAATTACTATTTTGTCATTTTTTTCATTTCTTTTTTATTTTTTTATTCGTGCTATTGTTCAGTTTGTGAATTTATATTTTTCTCTTCTCTGTCACTATAAATCCGAACCTTAACTCTATTTCATAATTAATTTAAGAGAGAAAATAGTTTATTAACTAGGTGTAAATTAATTTTTATTTTTATATTAAAATTTTGGATAATTTTAAAGATTTTAAATTTTATTGGTTATTTTTAAAATATTTTTATTCCTTTTTTAGATTTATGATTTATTTATGAAAATATTTTTAGGAATTTTATTTTTTTTAATAATTAATAATTATTATGAAAAAAAAAATCAATAGCAATTTTATTTATGTTGTATAATATGTAATACAATCATAATAATGATAAATACATAAATCACATCATTTTCAGTATTCAGTATTTATAGTTATCAAATAATATATTTATATTCAGCATTTAATTAACAGTGATTTATCAAATATTTTTTCAATACAAATTCAACACTCATAAAATTCAACCTTAATTTTTTAATATTTATTTTTTAGTACTTAATTTTTTTCAGTTTTATCAAACAGACCATTAATCGAGCAAACATTTGTGATTGATATGTTATTGAAACACATTCTTGCTTTGTTGTTTCTTTTTTGACATTTTCTAAACTGTGGTAGCATTATATAACTGTGAAAATAATATTAAAAGTTAAGTTTAGCTTTTTATCTTAGAAAGATCTATGTTAATTTATTTTCTATTCTTTTTCATCAGTAATTTTGTGGTATTGGAATTGCTTGTTGTTGCAATCCTGTGAAATTTTTCATCATGGGATTGTCCTCAATCATTGATTTGGTTTAGTCAGATTTGGATCTAAAAACTTAAATTTCACAAAGTATATTACTCTTGAGACTTGAACATGGCCTTTAAGTAGATACTCCAAAAATGAGTTTTATCTTTTAAAAATAAGAATTAGTGGTCGAGGGGATTGCCATGTGTTATTTTTGTCATTGTTGAGTTTTTCTCTTAATTTGATTTTACCTCTAATATCATAGAATTGTTGCTGCCATTGAAACCTTGATCAGTAAGGTTTTGAGGTGTTTAACATCAAAATTTTATTACATAGTCATTGTCATTGATTAACCTAAGTATCTATCCACTTATTCTTTTAATAAATTGATGAGCTATCTTTTAGCGCATGAAGGTAAGATTAATAAAGAGAGATTCATTTTTTGGTGCACAAAATTCAAAATATTTGTGTTTCGATGCATCAAACTTTTTATAATTAAAAAAATATATCAAATTTTAAAATAATTAAGTTTTGGTACATTAAAATTAATCAACATGATTTTGTCCTCTAAAATTTGAAAAATAAAATAAAATTTGATTTAATTAATTCGTAAAGTATTCTTACAAACTGAGAAATCACATTCCTAAATTTGAAATTTTTAAATTTTTTGAAATAGTTTTAAAATTTTAATTTATGTCATGAGTGATGAGGTGGGAATCAACCCAATGCCTCTTACATTATCAAAATGATCCATTACCACTTCGTCATATGGCTAATATCAATGAGAAAACAAATCAAAATAGATATATATAGATACAAATATAAATAGAAATATATATATATATATATTAGTATGCATAAATATATGTAGGTATAATAAATATAGATATATATTTGTGTGTCTGTGTCTATGTATGATTATATATGTTTGTCTATATATATATATACATTTATAAACATACACACAAACACTCACATATTACACACACACACACACACACACATATATATATATATATATATATATGTTTATTATGGGTGTGTGTGTTTATATATGTATGATAAGGGCATCTCCTCAATAACTCCTTAAAATTATCCTACGTGTCATATAAAATCTCATGTTCATCTTGTCAAAATTAGCTCATCTCACTCCATAGCTAAAAAGTTATTTGAGGAGGGAAAAATTTATAAAGAAAGATTCTCACAGCTAACAAGGAATCTTTTTTTAGAAGAAAACTAAAGGGTGCTTCTAATATTGTTTTCACAGACACACTTATATAATGGTACATCACCATAAATAGTTGTGATGAACTTATGAGAATCTTTCTTATTAAATGTTTTCCTCCTCAAATCACTTTTTAGCTATGGAGTAAGATAAGCTAATTTTGACAAAATGAGCATGAGAATTTATATGAAATGTAGAAAAATTGTAAGGAGTTATTGAGGAGTTAGCTTTAACATGAGTTTATGGAGCCATGAGATAAGCACTGGAATCAACTTTATACCTTATCGCTTAATGAGAATATGAATAGACATAACCTTATTATATCAAAACTAACTCTAATCATCTTTAATATGTCGTATAACTCTAAAATATCATGACATATACATAAAAATCCTCCAATATTTTTTTGTTGCATTGGTACTTGTTGATCCATACTATCAAACTCGACTTCAACTTAAAATAATTTACTTCTACTTGTTGCATCCGAATATCCAAATAACTATTCATCATCATGGGCCACCATTGATTTCCAAAGGTGTAGCAGTTGATGGGTTGTTGGATAACTTGTCCATCACTATCTTGGGGCTCTATATATTTACTAATTCCCTCCAAGGGCTCTTTGTTTTGAAATTAATTTTTTTGTCCTCTCAATTTCTAGGTCTAAGGGGTTAGCTTAGTCTCATTGCTTCTACTCATAAAATATGGCATAAAAAGAAAAGAAAAGAAATAAAACAAGTAAAATACAAAACAAAGTAATCTACTTTTCAATTAAGATAATAATACTAGCTATTGGAATTAGAAATTTTTATCAAAGTTAATACTATCTAAGCTACTAAAAAAAGTATTATTTTTCTAGGAAAATTATGTAAACTCATGTTGACTAACTAAACTAAATAATTCCCAAACAGTATCTCAAAAGCTTATTGGCAATAGTATCTCATCAACAAAGATTCATACGTATATGAGTCATATAATTAGTAAATAAGGCTTTAATCCTAATATTAGTCATTAAAGGATTGCATCATCAGTTTAATTAACCAATAGTGAGACAACATAATTCTAATAAAAGAGATAATTAGTGGTTTTGGCATGACTTCTTGATTATAGAGTTTATCCGCTTAATTTATGTGATACATATTCAAATAATATAGAGTATGTTGGGTTTGAATATATAATGAAAGTTTAGTTGTTGTGCAATGACTATTTTTCTTAAAGGCATATAAGTTGATTATCACTATTAAGCTCATCCTAATAATGGCTCCCTCATAGTTTTTCCCTCCGTACTTAATTTATTGAGATAATAAATCATCTCTACTCAAGAGTCATTCACAAGCCCAAGCATTTTAGGAAACGCGTCAACTACTCTTGAAAGTACTTCATATATATATTCTTATTCTTCAACTTTGTGTTATAAAGGCCAAGAACTGATGTGATTTATAAGTATTTACATTTTTAGCTTCATAATTTTTATACTCACATGATTAACAAATACTTCCCTCAAGTTTTATCGGTGAGAATCATATGAGTGAAAGCAAATTAAAAAGTTGTCACTATCTTATGAGTCATAAATCATAATATACTTGCACATGTTTCATGGATTACTTGTCATTGTACTCCACGGTGATAATGTGACTCTCGTACTAAAGATGAAATTCTTAGGAAAACATACTATAAAATATTTACTTCAATTGAGAACTACTTTTTCTAAGATATATATAATGAATTGGATTATAAAATTATTCATATTTTTGGCTTTGTGGGTGACATGTTCATAATGATTATCATACCTTAATTTTGACTTTTAATATATAAGTTTGTCTTTCACATCATGGTTGAAAGGACTGTCACTTCCTTCATATCATATACATAAGTGAGCCTTGTAGTTTATTTATTACTATTCACTGTGATAACATGCACAAACTCAATAATAGTCAAATCTCAAATTAATATTTTATTTAATTATCACATCAATTAATTTATATTCTACAACATAAATCAAATACATTTATTTAATCTAACAACTATCAATATATCATATAAGCAAAATTATATAAATCATAGATATCAATTTAGCTTGATATTAGAGAGAGATTCAAGAGATACAAGAAAAGAAGTCTCATGAGACTCAAATTTATAATGATAATCCTCAAGAGAATTTAGGACACGAACTTTAATCCTATGCTATTTTGATTGATTTTCAGAAATCTACCCTAGAGATGGGGGTATGGATTCTCTAGAGATTGTCAAAATTGTTTATATGATTGTTTGTAATGCTTTGCCTCTAAAAAGTGGTCATGGATTTGAAGTTATCCTAATCTTTATATAACACTAAGTTGTGGTATTAGGAAGTGCCCACAAATTTGGCATATTATCTATATTCACAAAGTCATGGTATTTGGAATGATCATGGCTTTGGTATTGGTCTCTCATTCATCATAGGGATGCAACACTAGGAATAGTCATGATATTAGGAATAGTCTTTCATGTGTAATATATGGCTCCATTGCTATGAATGGGCACAACATTAGGGAATGGCCTGTCATGTCCATAATATGACCATGACACTAGGAATGGTTTTTCTTGTTATCAAATGGTTGTGGTACTAGATATAGTCATGGATTTGGTCTTGATCTTTCTCACATATCATATGGTCATGGTGCTACAAAAAACTATGGTATTGGTATGAAAGTCATGGATTTATCTTCTCATAAAGACAAGACTTGATGCCTTGTGAAGTGGCTTTACTTGATTAAATTCTATTTGTAACATTGTGTCCAAAAGTCATGGTGTTGGGTAATGATTATAGATTTGACCCAAGTAGTTTTAGTTTTGTAACTTTCTATAACTCAAAAATCACAACTTTATAAAAAATCAAAGCCTTGACTTGAGAATACAAATTTTTTTTAAAAGTAAAGTCATAATTCTAAGAAGTGGTCATGACTTTTAGCACTGGTAGGATACTTGGTTACTATCATCATCATTTAATTATTGTGAGATAAGTATGATTGTGATTTCATGATAATATCATAGCTACAAAAAATATATTGCATAATTAAAAGATTGTATTATAGAGGTGGTAGAGTTATAACATATAAGATTTTCATGACTAATTAAGTAGAGTTTCAGCCAAAAATAGATGTCAAAACTTATTGATGATCCATAAATTAACAAGTAGCTAAAAGCTTCCAAAAATATCTTGATTTCATGACTATTCATCAAAATTCATCAAAACTCCAAGGTCATGAAATCAATCCAATTATGTCTTATTCTCATGCTTATACATTTTCTAATAGTACCGACATATTCAAGAATATTTAGTAATTTGAACATTAAATAATATGTGAAAAAAAATTGAGTTTCCTTCCAAGAAATGCTACATTTAATATATGTAGCTGGACCATAAATAGTATTTTATCTTTATCAGTGATCTCTACCATCCAAATTAGTTTTTTAGTATACGATTCCACTTTATTATTTCTTGTTTCTTTCATACATTTTACATTAGTGGCACTTCATTCATTGGGCCTTCCCTCCTTGGATGCCTGACTTTGAGGAATGGTGTGGCTTCTTCTTTGGTTCTATCATTTTCCTTCTAATCATGATGTTGAGCATGGCCACCACTTTATCATAAAGTTTCTCGTAGCATATTTTATTAAGTAACACCAAAGTCATAGCTTTGTGAATGACCTTGGCATTGTCATTGAACTTATGATGGGCAATTTATTCTTAAAACACCAATGTTACAGCACTATGCATGGCCATGACTTTTTCATTGAGCTTCTGATGGATACTTTCTTTCTAAAACACCAAAATCATGGTGTTGTGCTTGGACATGACTTACTCATTATTGGGAACCTCCAAAATCTATATCTCATTTGTATCTTCCTCACTTGTTATCTTAACTTTCTTGAAGTTGTTTGTTTTAGATTCCTATGAAATCATGGTATCAAAGAATGTTGCAATCTCATAGTAGTCATTTTGCTCATCTTTATTACTTTCACAGCTCCAATTAGCTCCCTTTGGTCATCTTCCTCATATTCAATATATTCACATCTATGAATTTATTCTTCCACATCATCTCTCTCATCTTTATTTGGCTAGTAGTCCTCTACAAAATGATTCTATCAAAACCAACTTTTTATTGCATTATCATATTGAAGAGATTATCACCTTGCCAACACCTCATATCATCATCATTCGGACTCTTTAAGCCTTTTTACTTAAACTTTACTTTCTCCTCTCCAATATTAAGAGTGATCTCCCAATTATTGACATCACCAAGAGTTTGTTTTGTGGGGAAAAATAGTCATCCCAAAATTAATGGTACATAAGGATCTTCATTCATATCCAATATAACAAAATATACTAGAAAATAAAGATAATGACATTAATCAAAAAATCTTTAATAATAGCATTTAGGTAGTTGATTGTCCAATCGGTCATCTAGAGTGAGAGAGAGGCTTGAGTAATTTTTCCAAGACTAAACTTTCATTCAATCGATAAGGACATCAAGTTTATATTTGATCGCAAGTCACATAATGCCTTCTTAAATCTATAATTTCTTTATTTTACAAGGTATAGTAAAACTTCAAAGATCCTTTTAATTTTATCAAAAATATTTAATGAATAATTACACTACACTTCCATTCATAGTCCACTGTCTCTCTAACTTTCTCTTACTACTCTTGAGATCCTTCATAAATTTTATGTAATTCAACCTTTAAGTTAGAACTTCAGTAAATAGTATATTTCTTCTTATCAAAAAATATTAAAAATTTGTTTGATATGTTCATCCAATTTTCCCTTCCTAAAATATTGTAGAAACAAAATATTCATTAGAAACTTATTTTTAGTTTCATTCTGATTCACCTAATTCTTGTTATAGCCTTAAGTAACCTCCATTCACTCATATATTTTTTTTCTTCCTTCATTCAAAGTAAGGGAGTAAAAGTTAGGCTTGTACTCCCACTAGAGATGCATTTTTATAGGGTGTCATGGCAATATAGTCTTCATTTGTGAAAAAAATCATAGTAAGAATGATGAATTTTGAGAAAGTTGAGGTGCTTTCAGTTCCAAACTCTCTAGATTCACCTTTCTCTATCCATTAACCCTCTATCTTTTTTCTATTTTGAAGTAATATTGATAAGTATTTTTGTCGGGATTATCTCAATATCATTTGGCAATTCTTTAACACTTTTTTCTTTTATTGATACAACTAATTATTTAATTTTATTCTTTATATTTCTCATTGTTGAACTTGTATAATCTAATCTCACTTCAAGCCTCTCCATATAATTATCTTGGTGATCATTTCTCCTTGTTAGTTCCAATAATATAGCTTTCATAATCATACTTTCCTTCATTTTTGATTTTTTGTCTCTTGTTGAAGGTTGCTAATTTGAACTTTATATTCCTTGATTATTATAGCTCACCAAATTATTCTTAAAGTTTCTTAGATCTTACCCAACATTCTACAGCCTACTCTTATAGCCTCCATTCGAAAGGGTTTTCATAATATTTCATTTTTAGATAATAATGCATCGCAATATTAATGGGTGGAAATACATACCATTTATTTTACAATTTGTTGGCCTCCTTTATTTGATAAATCGGATTTAGATTCATCATTTCATATTGTTGCAAAAGGGTTATTTTTACGGATCCTTCTACCTTCTCCTCTTGGGTTTCAACCTTCCATAGGATATCCTCCATTTTCATTTTAATTACAATGAACTAGTCCAAGTTCAATATTTCTACTTATCTTCTCCCAAAGAAATGATTGGTTGGATTTTAGTAGTTATTATTTGTTAACTACTCAAAAAAATACTATGACACTTATGGTGATTTATTCATTTCAATTACATCTAATCAACACACATTATATAATTTAGCTCATTTATTGAAGGTTTGGGCTTGGAACCATAACTCAAATTTCTGTTGAGGGCACCTCCTCAAAAACTCCATAAATCCTAGATATCATATAAATTCTTTTACTCATCTTGTCAGAACTGCCTTATACAATATAATTGAGAAGTGATTTGAGGTGGAAAAACTTAGTGAGAAAAGCTCTCACAAGTTTATTCAGACTTTATAAGGAGTCTTGAGATAAAAACTAGAATCAACTCTATGCTTTCTCTATTAATGAGGATGGGAATAAACATAACCTAATTGCATTAGGCCTAACTCAATTTATCTTTATTATGTCATAGAGCTCTAAAAATATCGTGACATACCCATTCAGGTCAAACAATATCCTACTACTATGCTAGCGTCGGTGAACCACAACTATCATACTTGGCTTCAACTCAAAGTAATTTATCTTTATTAGTTACTTATGGGTATTTGAATAACTATTCATCATTATTGATCACTAATAATCTCTCAATGTGTGGTGATAGATGAGTAGTTGGATAGCTTTCTCATCACAATCATGGGACTCTGTATTGCAACCAATTTCCTATATATGCTCTTTTTCAACTGTATTTCAAAATAGCTTTCTTGATTCTCTCTATTTTTGGGTCTAGATGGGTTAGCTTAGTTCCATTACTTCTCATAATATGTGGGCTGAAAAAAAACAAAGGAAGTACAAAGCATAACATTTTTCCAATGGCACTTTCAAATTATTAGATCAAAAGTACTATCCAAACTATTAAAAAAAAACTATACTTTATCAAGGATAATTATGTCAACTCATATTAACTAACCAAATTAAATAATCTCTGACAATGATACTAAAAACTTATTGTGACTTTTTTTACTGTGTTATTTTAAAAGTTATAAGGATCTCAAAAGTTAATTGGAAAGGATATCTTATTAATGCAATTTTATTGATTTAGTATATATGTATATATATCATAAAAATAGTAAGTAGGACTTTCATATATGTATCAATCTCACATGGATTGTATTAGTAGTTCAATCAACTAATAGTGAGATAATACAATTCTAGTAGAAAAGATAATTCAAGATTTTGGTATGACTCTTAGATCTTAAGATTTGTCCACTTGATTCATAAAATACATGTTTAAATAATTTAATTTATGTGAGATTCAGATACAGAATGAATGTTGGATTATTATTAGAATGTCCATTTTTCCTAATGGCATGCAAGGTGCTTATCATAATTGAGCCCATCAAATGATATTTCCCTTATAGATATCCTCTCAATACTTTAAAATTGTGGTAACAAATCATCTACTCGAGATTTATTCACAAGTACATACTTTTTGGGCAACTCGTCGATTACAATTGATAGTTGCTTCATATATACATTTTTTTCTCTTAATCTTATGTCTCATAAAGATCAAGAACTAATGATATTTAAAAGTAATGGTACTTTCAACTTCATAAGTATCATGTTCACATAATTAATATATGTTTCACTCAATTCTCACCATGGGAATTATATGAGTGAAATTCACTCAAAGGGTTTTTACCATCTTGGTAGTCACTACCACTCATGTATGTCCTATGTATTACCTATCATAATTCTTTATAATGATAATGAAACTCCCTTACTAAAGGTGGAATCCTGATGAGAATATTCTATAAAATATACATATACATTAAGGATCATTTTTTCTTAGACATATATAATGGGGTGGCATATACAATTATTTGTGCTTTCATCTGTGTGAGTGATATACTCAATGATTAATATACTTCAAATTTGGATCTAACATATAGATTCGTCTCATGCATCATAATCAAAAGAATTATCACTTCCTTCATAGCATATGCATGAGTGAGCTTCATGATTTACCTATCACTATCCACTATGACAACATGCACAAACTCACCAATAAACAAAATCCTAATTCAAGTCTATTGAATTACTATTTTTATCAATTTTTAATCCACCACATAAATCAAACACATATATTAATTATAAAATCATTCATATATCATATAAATCATAATTATATAAATTTAGACCTTAATTTAGTCTAACATTAGAGAGAGATTCATACAAAATATAAGAGATGAAGTTTCATTAATCTTGGATTCCCAATGACAGCTCTCGTGAGAATCTAGGATACTAAGTTTAATCCCATGCTACTTTGATATATCTTTCAAATCCACACTAAAGAGGAGGAAGTTTGAGAGTCACACCTCATAACTTTAGGGTTTAGCTTTTGTCTCGCATTCCATACTTACTCGTGGATCCCCTAGGAAGTGCAAAAATCTTACCATATTGTTTTTGTTGTACTTAGCATTTTTGTCTCAAAGAGTCAAGAAGAAGAAGATGAATTTTTGATTTCTCTATTTTCTTTTATACTTTGTAAATCTAACAGTTGTCCAAGTGGAAAGTCATGGATTTGAGAAAATGTTGTAATTTTGGTCTTTGTCTCTTAGTTTGAGATCACAGCTTTGTGAAGTAGTTGTGACTTAGGAATGCCTCCTAAACTTTATCTTTAAAACACAAAGTCATAGCTTTGTGAATGGCTCGTGACTTTTTGTATTTCTTTTGTATCAAATGATCATGACATTGGGAATAGTCATGGCTTTGGAAATTAGCTCATACATCCAAGTCACGGCTTTTCCTTCTCTTGAGGGCATGAGTCATGGCCTTAGAAGTAGTCATGTTTGAGTAATATCCTTTATAATATTATGTGTCCATAAGTAGTAATGATGGATTATTATTATGACTATGGCCTAAGTAGTTTTAGTTATGTAAATTTTTATTGCCCAAAAGTCATAACTTTGGAAAAGAACTATGGCTCTAACATAAGAATACATAGACTTGGTAAAGAAAAAGTCATGACATTGAAATTTAGTCATGCCTTTTGGCACTAGTAATGTACTTGGTTACTGCGACATAAAATTAATGTCGTAACTATTTAATTGTTAGGTAATAAATATGACTACCAAGAAAATATCATAACTAGAAAGATTGTATTGTACAATTAAAATATTATGTTAATATGATAGTAGAGTCATGGCGTACAAATAATGTTATTATTAAATATATAGAGTTTCAGGCAACAACAAATGTCAAAACTACTTAATGGATCACGCATCATCAAGTTTCTAATTATCTTCAAAAATATATTGATTTCATAACTATTCATCAAAATCTAACTCAAATGTCATGAAATAAATCTAATTATGGTTTATTTATATGCTTATACATCATCTAATAGTACTTCAATTATACAAAAAATATATATATTTTACATTTCAAGCATGTATACATAAACATAAAAATGCTTAAACATATATGTTTATACTTTGAAATTCATTTTTGAACACATATATAAAGGTATATTTTCATATAAACATATATGTATTATAGTATTTGTTTATAAATGTGTTTATGAATTCATTTATAAACACATATATTTTTATAATTACTAATTCATTTACTTACAAATTTATTTTTAAAAACACATAAAATATATGTTTAAACATGTATATGTTTGTAGGTAATTGCATAATTAGAAAAACATAGATGTTCATACATTTAAAAAAATATACAATGCATATTTTTAGTATACCCATATTTATACACATAAATGCATATGTATATTATATATGTATATAGTATACATGTCTATGTATCTATAATACACATATATACAATATAAGTATTTTCAAAAAGATGTATAAATGTATATGTTTATACGTTTATTAACACATATATCTTTTCTATTTATATATATATTTATAAAAATATATATGCATATATATACATAAATATTTGTTTATATGCTTATAAACACAATATACATGTATTTGTATACTTATAAATACATATATTTATAAGGTTATACATCTAACTATATACTTATATATTTCAAAAATATTGTTTTCGAAAAATATTTTTATTATTTTTTAATGATGGTCTAGTGGAGATAGGGTATTTTATTTTTTATGAGATTTACATTACTAGGTATCAAAAAATAAATAATTTTTTTAATGTACTTAACTTTTTCTTAAATTTTTAAGATTAGGGACTTTTTATTAAATATTTTCATATTAAGGTTCAATGAGTCATATTACTTATTGAAGTTGTCATAAGAGGTTTTTATGTATAGGTGCACCAATTATAAAATATTTAAAAAAATCTCTATTTTGTTTAAAGCTCTAGAGTCTAGAAGGAGACTGCAGGGATTGAACCCATTACATAAACATTTTTAGTTGCGCTCTCCAACCATTCAATTATAAGCATCAAATCATTTGATAAATTAAAAAATATATAATCATATATAAGTATATACATGTCTAATAATATAAACATATATAAATAATTATATATATATATATATAATTATTTATATGTGTTTATACACACACAAAGAGATATACAATATATATATATATATATATATATATCACACACACACACACACACACACATATATATATTTGACTATATATGTGTGTGCTTGCATGTGTTTATATATTTTTATTTATCAATTGATTTGATACTTGTAATTGGATGGTTGGAGGTACAACAAAAAATGTTGTACCTTAACCTTTGTTTTGGTCTTCACAATCTCTTTCTAGAGCTTGATTTTGGTTCTCTTCCCTAATAAAATAACCTTTGTTATTTGACCCATGTGTTTCTTAACATATCATGGTAAGGAAAATTCAGGTTTCTAACTTATGGTGCATCAAAACATTAATATTTTATATTTTGGTATTTTTTAAAAAATTAAAATTTCAAGGATTTTTCCTAAATATTTCATAATCGAAACAATAATACATAATTCTCCGTTATTACACATTATGAAAAGATTATAAATTGTGCAATACATACTTTTTAATATTTTATAAGTGAGATTTGTATTTTGGTGCATAAAAATAAATTAATTAAAAAAATAACTTTATTTTTAAAAATTAAAAAATAAATTATCATACTCAAAAATTATTAAGTTTTGTTGCAATGAAATGCACAGATTTAATTTTTCCCCACAATTATTTAGAAAAATTATATCTTAATTTTGAAATTTGAAAAGAAGTTTTCTAATTGAAAACCATTATTTGAAATTCATGAATCAATTTTTGAATTTAAAAACCACTTTTAATTTTTTTTTCAAAACAAGCATGTGCGTGTAGGAAGCCTAGAGTACTTTCACTGTCACAGAAAAGTTCATTACCTTACAACCAAAAATTAAGATATAATTGTTTAAAAAAATTATATCTTAATATTGAAATTTGAAAATTAGTTTACTAATCAAAAACCATTGTTTGAAGTTCAGAAATCAATTTTTGAATTTAGAAACCACTTTTCATTTATTTCAAAACAAGCATTTTTCCGCAGGAAAGCCTAGGGTACTTTCATCATCACAAAAAATTCAGAACTATTATAAAAATTGAACCCACAATAATAATTTGAAAATAGAAAATTCAACCCTAACACAATAAAATAAACAATACAATAAAAGAAATACAAGCTAAAATGGAATTAAGATTGGAATAAATTTCAAGGAGAAGAAACCGCCTTTTATAGGAGAAAAATTTGGAAATCACAAAATAGATTCCCAACGTAGGCAAGGTGATATTTCACTTATTCTCATTAATATTACATTCTCCCACTTGAAAATCACATTCCTTACTTGTTTATATTTTCTTATGTTCTTGTCAAACCACGTGAAGTTCTATACCATTCAAACTTGTTAGTGTTAATAGGTTTGATCAAAATATTTGTTATGTTCTAAATAGTGTAAATCATTTGCATATCCACACTTCCTTCTTCAACTTTCTCTCATACAAAATGATTTTTTACTCTAATATATTTTATCTTTGAATGAAATACTTGATGTTTTGCTAAGTGTAGATACTCTAACTATTATAAATAAAGTAACTTTATTTTGTTTGTGTCCAAACTATTCTAATAATATCTACAACTAAATTACCTTTTTACTAGTTTGTGTAGCTGCAACATAATTTACTTCTATCATAAAATTAGAAACAATAGACTATAACTTTGAAATTAAACTTATAGCTCCTCCAGCAAGAGTAAAAAACATAGACCATGGTAGACTTGTTATAATTAATATCCTCATCATAGTCTGTATCAATATAGCCTCTGATTATAAGGTCTGAACATTCATAATATAATGTAGTATTTGAAGTTCCTCTAATATATTTAAAAATCCTTTTTAGAATACTCTAATATTCTATGCCATGATTTTCTATGAATTGATTAACCACTCTCACTGCCTGTGTAGTATTTGGTTTCATACAAATTATTGTAAACATTAAACTTTTAATTGTAAATGTATATAGTCTTCAAGATATATTCATCCTCTCTTCTTCTAAGATAGAACACATACTTGAGAATAATTTGAAATTAACATGAAGTGAGTATAGAAATTGGCTTACTACCTCACATATTAAAGTGTCAAAAAATCTTGTTAAAGTAGTTTTCTTGAGAAAGTCAAATCTTCCTATTATTTTTGTCTTGGTAAATTTGCATGTTATGTGATAACTGACATCCAACTGCTCCAAATGTAAATCAAATATATAACACAAAGTCATTACTACTCTGATTATTGTAAGATGAACCAATGGGAAAAAAAAATTATTGAAGTCAATGCATTCTTTCTGAGCATATCTTTTTATCATCAATCTTGCATGATACCGTTCTGCTTGATCATTGTTATCTTGCTTGATCTTGTAAACCCATTTTTTTCCATGATTTTTCATTCTAGTGGTTATGATACTAGCTTACATGTCTTCTTGTTTATAGCTTTAATTTCTTTTTCTATTATTATCATCCACGGAGATGCATCAGAACTATTGGAAGCTTCATGAAATATCAAAGGTTCTTCATCCTATGTTAGAAGGTAATATGCAATATTGCTCTCTAAAATATACTCTGAGTGCCAAGCTGGTGGTCTTCTATCATGTGTTGATCAACTAACTTTTGGAGCCTCATACGCAACTTGCTTTTGTACTTCATGCACTGGTTCTTCCTTCATAGATATTGGAATATCTAGTCTATGATTATTTTCTACTTGAATAGTAGTAGTTTATAAAGCTTATTTCAATGTGTTATCATTATCATCAATTCTTTGTAGTTGATTTTCTACAAAAATTATATCTCTACTGATAATTATCTTATGTGTTATGGCATCCCACATGCAAAACTCCTTTACTCCTTCAAAAAACCCTAAGAATATACACCTTCTAGATTTTGGATCTAACTTTGTTCTTTATTGGGTGTTGTACATCACATATGTAGTATATCCAAAAAAGAGTAAAGTAAAGTAATCTACTAACTTACCAATTCACATCTCCATCAACATTCAAATCAATCATAATTAATAGTGATTGATTTATCAGTTATCACATAACATGTTGTATTGTCTACTTCCACCTAAAAAGAATTGCATAGACTTGTCGTCCTTAATATTATGCTCATCCATTCTATAAGAGTTCTCTTCAATCATTTTGTTACTCCATTTTATTGTGGTATATATATAATTGTGAACTATCATTTGATGTCTTCTTGATTACAAAATGCAAGAAACTTACCATCTATATACTCTCTTCTATTATCTATCCACAAATATTTAATCCTTTTCCCGAATTCATGTTCTACCTTTGCTTTGAAGTCTTTAAAAATTAGAAATGCATTTGACTTCTTTTTGATTGGATATACCCAACATCTCCTTGAGTTTTCATCAATGAAAGCTACAAAATATTTTGCTCCTCCTTGGAATATTTCCAATGATTCCCATATATCACAATGTATCAAGTATAGAATATATTTACTTTTTACAATTGATCTACTAAATGCTAATTTACTTTGCTTACAATAAAGTATAGAATTAGCTTTTTGATCAACTAAATATTTTGCTTATAATAAAGTATAGAATTGATCTACTAAATATTTTGATTGGAATATTTCACAATGTATCATGTATGTATCAAGTATATAATGTAACACAATGCTCATAATAAAGTAAATTTACTAATTTGAGCCTTAGAATTAGCTTTTTGTTAAAGCAAATCTTCAAACCTTATTCAGATCTGTGGCCTAGTTTGAGATGCCACATCATCATTGATTCTTCTCATTTGCTAATTCATGTAACACGTGCATCAGCTTTTTATACTATTTCTCTTTTAAGCATGAATATATTTATCATGCTCTTTTCTCTCTTCGTGACCATAAGTGTATATTTCATAATTTTTATCATCACATTCTCAATATGGGTCCTACACCCGACCTAAGACTATCTATTTATCTTAGAGACAATAGATTTTTTTCCAATTTCATCACATATTGTACCTCTTGAATAGTACGAATTATACAATCAAATATTTTTATTTTGATAGTACTGATACTAATAATCTTCAAAACATGATCATCACTCATGTGAATAAAACCTCCTGAGCTTAGTTCGTATTTGCGAAACCAATCCCTTTAAGATGTCATGTGCCACAAATCTATTGAATCTAGCAACCAAACATTACCAAACTATTTTCTGCTTCCAACTATTATTGTCACCTTACTATATAAGATATTGACATCATCATTGATACTTGCAACATTCCATTGAGTATTTGATAACTTATCATCCTCACTCATTTTCTTAAACCAATAATCTCTTTTAAAGTATCATTTCTTGCCATAGTAGTAGTACTTAATATTTTTCTTAATTCTTGATTTTGATTTACCATAATTTTGACTCTCATAGATTCACACTCCATTGATCTCCCTCATATCATTGTCAAGCCATTTACTTGTTGTGAATATGCAAATATATCCTCCTTGTTTTTACATCTATTTTAATCTTTTAAGATGGGAGAGATAATATTATTGATGATTAAACTATCTATCAAAACATTATTCATCAGATTGATGATGAGTTGGTCATATAAAATAGATAGACTTTGAAGTAAAATCTCAGCACGTTCAACTTCTTATATTTTATGACTTAATGTATTAAGTTAAAAAAATAGAGTATTCAAAGTATTTATATGATTAGTTACCATAATATATTCTATCATTTGAAGAGTATAAAATTTTCTATCTTGTGAGAGTATCTCAAATTTCTTTTGTTGTATTCTTTTCGACCACATTCGACAATACTCCATTAGTTATTGTCAAATACAGATCAGCAATCACATTACCATTCATCTCATTCCACTTATGTTCATGAATCTCAGTAGGCCTTTTTTCAATTGAATCTCAGTATACCAAAAAGGTTCTCAAGTAAATGAAGGGGTGCAATACCCTTTTTAAAACCACATACTTTGAGGCACTTGTCACTTTTTGATACCTTTCCTAGACATGCATTAATCGCTAAATTTACTAAACCCCACCTTTGATATCACTAGTAATGTAATGTGAACTCCTTTTATTGGGATAGATTTGAAGGAGGGGAACCTCCTTTTATAGAAGAAAGTTGGAAATTCCAAATGGATTTTCAATGTGGGCAATGTAATGTTTTGCCTACCCTCATTAATTTTACAATAACTATCCGATCAAAAAATATCAATTCACCAATCTAGGGATAAATATATAAATATCTACATAAATATTTATAATTACTTATAAATATATGTAGATATACAAATATATATAAACATATTATTATTATATATATTTATAAATGTTTATTTAGATTTTGATATATATGTTTATATATCTACATATATTTATATATAATTATATATATGTATATATAAATGTACATAAATATATATATATATAAACATCAACACGGACACACAAAAACATACAAATACACACACACACACACATGGACTTATATATATATATATATATGCATGTCTGAACATATAAATATGCACACACACATGCATGTGTGTGTATATATATATATATATATATATACATACATGTTTATATATATGTAAATGTTAATTATATATATATATATATATATATATATATTAATATATGTAGATATATAAACATAAATATTGTGTGTGTGTGTCTGTGTGTGTGTGTGTTCCTAGGTATATGAATTGTTGCTTATGATCGAATGATCATGAACATTTTGTCATTAAAAAGGTTTTGGGTTTGATCAGGCTCTCCACGATCAAACATGTGTCTTGTAAAAAGAAAATTAGTTTCTGACTTCAAAATTTAGTTTTTGAATTCTTACTTGAGTTTTAATTTTTTTTTAAATATTTGAGGGTAAAATCAATTTGATGCATTTCAATGCACAAAATTTTAATAATTTTTGAGTCTGATGCACTTTTTAAAAAATTTTAAAAAATAAAATTATTCTTTTTAATTATTTTGGAAGCATTAAAAAACAAAATTTATACATTTATCAATTGATAAAAAAATAATAAAATAATATAAAAATTTTGACATAATCATACATGGATTCCTTATTTGCTTTTTTAAAATGTGTCTCATTATTGAATTTAGATGAATCTCAACATCTATAGCTCAAATTGAAGTTCCTTGTTGGCCATATTAATTATTGAAATTATTATAAAGAGTTTTTATATTTAGGTGCACCAGTAATAAAATATTTGAAAAAATCTCAAATTTTTTTATAATATTATAAAATGTCCACCAAAACATAAAATATTTACATTTTTGTGCATCAAAAATTCGTAACTTGATTTTTCATGTGTCGTGATGCATCATCAAATTAAAATAATAAAAATAAATTATGGTAAAACAACAATACAACTCTAGAAGGAGAATATGCGAATTGAAGTTGAACCCATTACATAAACACTCTTAGTTGCGCCTCCAACCATTCAACAATAATCATCAAATCATTTGATAAATGAAATTATGTATAAACATATATATAGTGTGTGTGTGTGTGTGTGTGTGTGTGTGTGTGTGTGTGTGTGTGTGTGTTTATCAATTGGATTGATAATTGTAGTTGGATGGTTAGAGGCACAACCAAGAATGTCATGGGTTTGATCTGCACTATCTTGATTTTGGTTGTCGTCCCAATAAAATAACCTTGGTTATTTGACCCAGGCGTTTCATGTCATATCATGGTAGGAAAAATTCATCTTTTTAACTTTTGGTGCATCAAAACATAAATATTTTGATATTTTGGTATTTTTTTAAATATTAAAGTTTTCAAGGATTTTTCCTAAATATTTTCTAATCGAAACAACAATATATAATTACCATTATTACACATCATGAAATGATTTTAAATTGTGAGATACTCACTTGTTAATATTGTATAAATGAGATTTGTTATTTGGTGCACAAAAATAGATTAATTAAAAAAATAACTTTATCTTTTAAAATTAAAAAATAATTTATCATACTCAAAAATTATAAAGTTTTGTTGTAATGAAATGCATATATCTAATTTTTTCCCTCAATTGTTTAGAAAAATTATATCTTAATTTTGAATTTTGAAAATCAGTTTACAAATTGAAAACCATTGTTAGAAATTCAGAAATCAATTTTTGAATTTAGAAATCACTTTTCATTTTTCTTTCAAAACATGCATGTGCCTGTAGGAAGCCTAGGGTACTTTCAATGTCACAAAAAAGTTTATAGCCATATGGCCAAAAATATCAATTCACTCATCCACGGATAAATATATAAATATCTACATAAATATTTATAATTACATATAAATATATGTATATATACAAATATACACACACACACACACACACATGTTATTATTATATATTTTTATATTTGTTTATTTAGATATATATATATATATGTTTATATATCTACATATATTTATGTATAATTATATATATGCATATATAAATATACATAAATATAGATATATAGATATGTAGGTATAAAGATATATAAACATACAGACACACACACACAAATATATACAACCAACACTCACACACACACACACACACATATATACATGTTTATATATGTAAATATTTACACACACACACACACACACATATATACATGTTTATATATGTAAATATTTACACACACACACACACACATAAATCTACATGAACACACACACACACACACACATATTATATTATATTTATAAATGTTTATGTATCTACATATATTTACATATAATTATATATATTTGTGTGTGTGTGTGTGTGTGTGTGTGTGTGTATTTCTGGATACATGAATTGTTGTTTATGATCGAATGATCATAAATATTTTGTCTTGGTAAAGGTTTTGGGTTTGAACATCAGGCTCTCCACGCCGAAACATATGTTTTAAAAAATTAAAATTAGTTTCCATATTCAAAATTTAGTTTTTGAATTAGAAAATTGAGTTTAAATTTTCTTTAAAAAAATATTTGAAGGGTAAAATTAATTTGATGCATTTCAGTGCATAAATAAATTAATAATTTTTGAGTTTAATGCACTTTGTTTAATTTTGAAAAATAAAATTTTTATTTTTAATTATTTTGTGTTTTGGTGCACTAAAAAATAAATTCTACTTTTATCAATATATTTAATAATTATGAAATAATATAAAAGTTTTGAAATAATCATACAAGGATTCTTTATTTGATTGTTTAATTTTTGGTTCATAGTTAAATTTAGTTGAATATCAATATCTATACCTCAAAACAAATAGTTTCTACCCAAAAAATTGAGAGTAAAAAAAAATTAAAATTTGAAGGTAATGTTATCTAAAAATTATATGTAATTATTTGTTTAGTAAAATATTTTAATTGATAAAATTAAGTTTATAGAATAGTATATTAATTAAATAAGATATACACATCATGATCAAGGATTTCATTGTATTTTAATAATATGAATATAATAAAATATACATGAAAACAAAATTTGAACTATTATTTTTCATAGTTTTAGACTATTATTAACTTGTAAAAAAAATATTTTTAATTTACAAATAGCTTCAAGTTATGGCGTATTTGTTTTATAACTTCAGACCATACATAATTAGTTTGCATGATTTCTAGCAATAATATATAATTTAAATAAAAGAATAACAGACACACACACATATATACTCTAAAAAAAAGGTGGTTATATTTATCTCATAACCCTACTTAAAATGTGGCTATATTTATCTCATAACCCTACTTAAAATGTGAACCTACTTTATAGCTTATGATTATGATAAGTGTACAAGGATTTCATGACTTTTAATTCTAATTTTCATTATTTATAACAAAGTTCACAAATATATTTTCTCAATAATAGAAAACTAAACTATAAATTTTTTGCGTATAAATAAAAAATGTAAATTAATTACATATGATATTAAAAAAAATATAAGTTATTACATATGATATAAAAATGTTAGTCAATTACATATGATATTAAAAATACATACATTAAACAAAAGTAACTTTTTTTCTATGTTTTAATTTTTAAAAATATTTTCTACAATAAACTTTTTTTTACTCCTTGTAATGATATTGTGCTATAATATTAGGGATAATTATGTTGTTTAGTATGATAATAAAAATAATTAGTAGGAAGAGGGGTTACAAATTAAAGTAACTATTTGCCCTTAAAATTTTATGTTTGCGAACAACTTTTTGTGTCAATTAAAATTTTAATGATATTAGTTTGGAATTGTAGAGAAAATTATGTATAGGAAAGATTAATAACAAAAATATTTATATTTTGGTCCTAATTTCAAAAAAAATTAATAAAAACACCCCCAAACATAAAATATTTATGTTTTGGTGGTGTGTGTGTGTGTGTGTGTATATAATTCATAAAAACGAATTGAACCTTCTTTTCCTATGCCATTAAAACATCACAAAGCTTTTTTAAAAATGAAAATATTTTGTAATGCACAAATACATTTATGCAAATAAATGAAAGAATGAAAAGGGGATGAAGCAAAAACCACAACAGAGCCTGGTGGAAACTTGTTGGTAGTAGGTCGCCAACATTTCCTCACCTAGATAGATCTTCACTATTAAGTGCTTGCATTTTCATAAATGCAATTATAGAGTATTCCTAACAATTTGATTTTTCATCACTTTATGTTATAAAAAATAGAATCCACAATAATAATTTAAAAATAAAAAATTCAATCCTACGATAATAAAATAAACAATACAACAAATGAAATACAATCTAAAAAGAAATTAGGATTGAGGTACTTTTTCAAAAAAGGATAAACTTCTTTTTATAGAAGAAAAATCAAAAATTTTAAATGAATTTTTGATTTGGGCAAGGTGATATTTGTTTCGCCAACCACTTTGACTTTATATTCTCCCATTTGAAAATCACTTTTCTCACTCGTCTATTTTTACTTACATTCTTGCATAGCCATACATCATTTAAATTTGTCGATGCTAATCAGTTTGGTCAAGATATTCACTATTTTCTCATTAGTGTAAATTTTTTGCATATTCATATTTCCTTGTTCAACTTTTTCTCATAGAAAATAATTTTATGCTCTGATATATTTTGTCTTTGAGTAATGTATTGGATTTCTTGCTAAGTGTAGAGTACTATGACTATCAGAAATAAAATAACTTTATTTTGTTTGTATCCAAGCTCTTTCAATGACATCTACAACTATATCACTTTTTTACTAGCTTGTGTAGCAGGAATATACTCTAATTCTATCATAAAAGTAAACACAATAAACTATAATTTTGAACATATAGCTTCTTCAACAAGAGTAAAAATATAGCCAATGATATACTTGTTATTATCAATATCCTCAGCATAGTCTGTATCAATATAGCATTTGACAATAAGATCTGAATAATAATAACACATTGCAATATTTTAGGTTCCTCTAATATATCTAAAAATCCTCTTCATAGTACTCTATTACTCTTTATTAGAATTTATCATGAATCAACTAACTACTCTCACTACTTGTGCAATGTCTGGCCTCGTATAAATCATTACAAACATTAAACTTCCATCTACTGATGCATAAGGTACTCAAGATATTATTTTCTTATCTTCTTTTGAGCTAGGACACATACTTGAGGATAACTTAAAATTTTAAGTTATCTTCTTATCTTGCTACAGTTGTTGTACTTAATATTTTTCATACTTCTAAATTTTGATCAATTATTATTCTAACTCTCACTAGGACAAAGCTTCGTTGATCTCTCCCATATCATCGTCAAAGCTTTTACTTGTTGTGCATTTGCATAAATATCCTTCTTATTTTTACATATATTTTCTTCTTCTAAGATGGTAGAAGCAATATCATTGATGATTGGATTGTCTATCGAAATATTGTTTGTCATATTGATGACAAGTTGATCATACGAATTAGGTTGACTTTGAAGTAAAATTTTATAACATTCAACTTCTTCTATTTTATGACATAGCATAATAAGTTAAGAAAATAGAATATTTAAAATGTTGATATGATCAGTGACCATAATAGATTCTATCGTTCAAAGAGTATAAAATCTTCTCTTTAGGAAGAACTTATTGTGAAGTGACTTTGTCTCATATATTCTTATGTGATTATCTCATATTTTTATTAATATATTCTTTTCTATCATACTCAGCAATACTCCAATAGCAAGTACCAAATACATATTGATAATCACATTAATATCCATCTCATTCTACTATTTTTCAGGATTTCCGATGGTCCTTTTTTTGATTATATCTAACCAATTATCTTTCCTCAAAAATATCTTAATTTTTATTTTTCATAATAAAAAATTACTCTCGTTAAATGTTTCTACTTCAAATTATGCTGTCATTTATTTCACTGTTATAATGATTAGTAACCAAAAATAATATTAACTATTTGTGTTAATACACCTAAAAAATTTCCAAGTGGAGGGGTGTAATATCCACATAAAAATCATAGACCATGAGGCTCTTATCACCTTTTTGACATAACTTTCCTAAATATGCATTAACCACAAAATTATTATCATAAACTCCACCTCTAATATCATTGTTATAATAAAATTGAACTCATATTAATGATTTAAAAATAAAAAATTTAATCCTAAAATAATAAAATAAACAATACAAGAAATATAATGCAAGCTTGAAGAGAAATAAGATTGAGATATTTTTCTAATAAGGAGGAACCTTCATTTATAGAATAAAAATCAAAAATCACAAATGAATTTTTTGATATGGGCAAATGGATGTTTCACCAACCACTTTGACTCTACACTTTGTTTTGATAATAATTGGAACAAAGCACACATTCTCACTTTCTTGAAACTCGAAAAATATAATCACTTGCTTAAATTGTGCATCACAAGAACATTGTCAATGGAATAATGTTAAGAGAATCCAAAATCCAATAATTCTTTGTTTAATCATAATGATAATGCTCGTGAATATGTTATTTTTGTGTGTTGAATTTGTCTGAGAAAGAAATTATTTTTTTTTGTTCAGCTTTGTTTGTCTCTCATATCACCTCTATTAGCCCCAAAAATTCAAAGATGGTGACCTTGTAGTGGTGGAGCATCATCAAGCCACATATATTTAAACCCAAATTAAATAAATCCAATGTATTAATTAAGCATTTAGGTTTTATTATTAATTAAATATCATATTAAAGATTTAACATATTTATTTTATATATATATATATATATATAATCAAAATCAATTTAATAATAATCAATTAATTTGACAAAATTAAATTATTCAATTATATATATGCACTTATATACTAATATTTTATGTTCTTAATACTTATAAGTCATCCAGATTTGATGTGTCAACCGGGCTAGGCCGGGCCGGTCCGACACGAGGCACGGCACGATTCGGCTGTGCTTAGGTCGGCCCGGCACTGGAATTTCCCGTGCATGTGCACGTGCCGTGCTGAGGCCAACCGGGTCTTGTGTCGTGCATGGCCCGGCACGATACCATGGCCCACTGGCATGGTATGTCGGCATGCACCGAGAAACCCTAATTTTTAAAAAAAATTAGGGTTTCGGTGGTGCAGCGGTGCGACTGCGCGACGGCATGTACCGAACCCCTAATTTTTTTTAAATTATGGTTTCAGCTGCACGGCAGCACGATGACGCACGCCAAAACCCTAATTTTTTTTTAAATTAGGGGTTTGGCTGCGCGGCGGTAAAACCCTAATTTTTTTTAAATTAGGGGTTCGGCCCGACTGGGCCGAACTCGGCAGATTCATGCCGCAGGCCCATGCCGGACTGACTTCCACAGAACCGTGTCGTGCCTGGCCCAGAACAAAAACATGGTATGGCCGGCTAAAATGGGTCGGGCCGGCCCGGCACGTTCCTTTTGACATCTTTAATCCAAATAAGACTATGGAAGAGACTCTATCTCAATAATATCTCGAAATTTCAATAGAAATTATTTCACACAAAAATTTATATTAATTATAATTCATACATCTAAAGAAATGTAATTTCACTCATTCACTTATACAAAATGTTTTCTCTTTTATTACTTAACACTAATTAAACTATTCGTGTTAAGATCACATATATTCATTGATTGAATCAAATTACTAATAATTTAATTTAATCAATTTCTAATTATTTCATTGATTGAATTATCAGATTAAAATCTATCTGCATAGTTTGACAATATCAAAAATTATAAGTTTCTTTAATGAGATATCACTCATCCTTTTAACATGATATGAATTCTATCAACAATTAATTTTCATTATATGCTTGATAAAGTTATCTAAATTATAGAGTTCTCAAATATATTTTTAAACATCACTTTTTATAAATCAAAATAATTATTAACAAACATATGTAAATAATAACTACTTCAAAAATAAAAATAATAATATTTATAATAATTATTATATATTTTATTTTATAAGACAGTACAAAATAATTATATTGTTTTGCTCTAGTTCGATACACTCAAATATACTAATACTAAAAGAGAACTTTATTATTTAGCTTAGTCAAGATAACGTATTAAAATTTAGTACTACATTCTTACTAAAATGATATCTAATTTTTTCTAGATTGTAAATAATAAACATTTATTCAACAAATACTTATGATTCAATTTGTTGTGTGTAATTCAATCTCTATGCACCAAATCATCTACAACTAAATTAAAAAATATATATTTTTTAATAAATTCATATTATTATAAAATCTTTTATTAAAATAACCATAAAATATAAATTAAGAAAATAATCATGAATAAATTTTAGTATAAAGTAATTCTAATAAAACATAACATTTATAATTGATGCATCTTGGAGACCACACAATTTATGTTGACAGACTGTTCGATATAGTTGATTGGGCCTTGAGTGAATTTACTCTTATGCCCTTAATGAATGTTTATTAAATTTGGGCAGCTGTGAAGTATTTCTTTTATTCTTTTTTTAATCAATTATCATAGTCATATATAAACTCTGATTTTTTATTTTGACCTAGTGGCTGAACATTTTTTTGATTATTGATTTGCTTGGTTTTCTCTTCTGCGTGGCACTCTCTTCTTCTTCTCCTCTACACCTTCTCAATTTTTCTTCTATGCTCTTAAGAAATCTTTGTTTTAACAATGATTTATTGTTATTTAACATCATCCTGGTATCAGAGCAAGTGTTTCTAAGTGAGATTGAAATTATTCTTGAACGTTGTTCGAATTTAATTTCTCCAGATTAGACAATCTTTGAAAACTCTAACTATTTATCACGATTTCTTTAAGATCTAGCACAGATTTGACCAGATATGCTAAGATCTGAAAGTTTTGTGGTGGTTAAAAAATATTTTCTACAAAACCCCAACTTTCTGTTCTAATTTTTCAAGTTGTTTTTAATCAAATATGTTTTCTAAAGGTTCTCATCAAACTCGGGATCAATTCATATTCCATTATTTGATGGTTTATGTTTGTGAGGAGTGCTCATTGGGAAAAACAAATAAGGAAGAGATTTCCTAAGCACTCTACCTGGAGAGCCTCTGAACCTTTAGAACTATTATATGCTGATATATGTGGTCCCATGTCAGTGAAATCATTAGGCAACAGTAGCTATTTCCTACTGTTTGTTGATGATTTCACAAAACACATGTGGGTGTTCTTCTTGAAGCACAAGTCTGAGTTACTTGATTGCTTCAAGAAGCTCATGTCTCTTGTCGAAAGACAATCTGGACTAAGTGTAAAAATACTTAGAACAGATAGAGGAGGTGAATTCCTCTATCAAAAATTCACAGATTTTTGTGAATTAAAAGGCATAGCTAGGCAGTTGACTATTGCCTACTCACCACAACAAAATGGAGTCTTGGAGAGGAAAAATAGAAAAATAATGAAGATGGCTAGATCAATATTGAATAAGAAATGTCTACCAAAAACTTATTGGGCAAAAGTAGTGAACACTTCAGTGTTTCTGCTCAATAGGTGCCCCACTAAAGCACTAGACAATCTTACTCCAGTGCAAGCCTGGACAAGCAGAAAACCAAGTGTCAAACATTTAAAGGTATTCGGGAGTGTTTGTTACTCTCATATACCAAATGCACAAAGAACCAAGTTAGACTGCAAGAGTCTAAAGTACATCTTAGTAAGATATAGTCTGCAATCCAAGGGTTACAGACTGTATTCACTAGAAACTAAGTCATTTCTGGTGAGTAGAGATATATTGATTGATGAAAACATCAAATGAGGTGAAAGCTTTAATTAAATTAAATCTGGAATTAAAAATAGCTTTACAGAATCTGTTACAGCTAGCAATAAATTAACAAGCACTCCAAGGTATGATTTCAACTCTCCCTCTGAATTTACTTCTGAATTTAGTTGTGAATCTATCTTTAATTTTGAATCTTTGTCTGTTTTAACTGAACCAAATAAAATAAACACTCCTGTTAAATATAAAGACATGTCGGATATTTACCAGAGATGTAATTACACCTCAGTTGAGTCACTCAACTATGAAGATACTGTAAAATATCAATTCTGGATTAAAATAATGCAGACAGAAATATTTGTCATTGAAAAAAATGACACTTGGACTCTGGTTGACTTACCCCCAAATAAACACAGTATAGGTGTAAAATGGATCTATAGGATTAAGACTAAGCCTAATTCAAATCGGCCTGTATATAAGGCTCGATTAGTAGCTAAAGGCTACTCACAAAAACCCAGAACAAATTACCATGAAACTTTGCTCCAATAGCAAGGTTAGAAACCATAAGGCTTCTAATAGCCTTAGTTGGACAAAAGGGTTGGAATTTATTCCAACTAGACATAAAGTCGGCTTTCCTAAATGGAAAGCTTAAGAAAGAAATCTATGTAGAGCAACCCCCTGGGTTTGTAAAAAAAGGGAGTGAATACTCTGTTTATAGACTAATAAGGCTCTGTATGGGTTGAAATAAGCTCCTCGTTCTTGGTATCAATAAATTAATTCTTACTTACTGAATCAATGATTTAGTAGAAGCAAGAGTGAGCCTACACTCTATATTAAGAAAGATAAATATTCTGGAATTTTAATTGTCTCCATATATGTAGATGATATTATCTTCACAAGTAATAAAATTGAGTTAATTAATAATTTTAGGAGAGAAATGGAAACTAGGTATGAAATGTCAGACCTAGGAAACCTAAGACAATTTTTAGGACTTGAAATAACTCAAGACACACGTGGTGTGTCCATCTCTAAAGTTACATACATAAAATTGTTGTTGAAAAACTTTGGAAAGAGAGACTGTAAACATGTCTCTACCCCCTTAGAAGTGAATCAAAAGTTACTTTCTACCCAAGGAAGACTAGTGAATGGAAAAACATACATAAGCTTAATTAGAAGCTTGTTGTATGCATATGCAATTAGACCCGATATAGTGTATTCTATCCATTTACTGTCACGGTTTATACATGCTCCAAATCATATACATTTAAGTGCTGCCAAAAGAATATTAAGGTATCTTAAAGGCACAATTAACTTAGGTCTAAGATATAATAAGGTCAATCACACTGAAATTACTGGTTATTGTGATAGTAACTGGGGAGGAAGTCTAGAGGATTACAAAAGTATCTCTGTATATGTATTTAGCTTGGGAACTACAGTTGTTTCTTGGCAATCCAAGAAACAATCCACAGTCATCCTGTCTACCACCGAAGTTGAATATGTTTCAGCTTCAGTTGCAACTTCTCAAGCACTATGGCTTAGAAAACTTTTGGGTGATCTAGATAAACCACTAAAACGTCCAACTAAAATTCAGTGTGATAATCAATCGACTATATCTATTATGAGTGATGTGATTATGCATAGTCGAACTAAACATATAGGCTTAGAATATCACTTCATTAAAGATGTTATTGAATCTAATGAAGTTAAATTGGTATTTTGCAAGACCGAAGAGCAAGTGGCCAATATATTTACAAGGTCACTACTTAGAGAAGTGCTTGTTTATTAAAGAGAAAGACTTGGACTGATTTCAACTACATCAAATGGTGGGATTGTTGACGGACTGTTCGATATAGTTGATTGGACCTTGAGTGATTTTACTCATATGCTCTTAATGAATATTTATTAAATTTGGGCAGCTGTAAAGTATTTCTTTTATCCTTTTTTTTATCAATTATCAGAGTCATATAAACTCTGATTTTTTATTTTGACCTAGTGGCTGAACATTTTTTTAATAATTGATTTGCTTGGTTTTCTCTTCTGCGCGGCGCTCTCTTCTTCTTATCCTCTACACCTTCTCATTATTCCATCTATGCTCTTAAGAAATCCTTGTTTTAACAAGGATTTGTTGTTATTTAACAATAATTTATTGATGTATAAATTGTAGTGATGTAATAAAGAAGCATGTAACACGAGCGACTACAAATGCACCCGCGTTGTATGTACATTAAGGAAGCATGTAGAGAGAGCATCCCATGATCTTAAATATCTGATTACCACATACGAGGGAAAGCACTGCATTGAAATCCCTGCTGCTAGAAATAGCAGCAGCATTGCAGGCACAAGCACTTCTAGTTTTTCCCAAGTAGCTACCAATGCATATACTGCCATATCACTAGCTTGGCAAACCAACATCCCCAAACCAGAGCCAAGAATACAAGCTTTTAGCTCTGATTTTCATTCAAGACAAGGGTTTGAATAATATCTTAGACTCATGACTCCCTTTAGCAAGGTGTTGATTTTGTTGGCCAAGGAAGACAGTTGCGTGGTCAGATTCCTCGGCTTGTGAAAGGAAACCATAATTGCATTTATGAAAATGTTTCCGCGATGGAAATCAACAGCTTGTACTAAGATGTGAAGGGGAAAGCAACTAATTAAATTTAAATATAACGTGTTATAGATAACACCTCGGTATGCAGAAATGTATTTGTGAGTCACTTTAAAGAATGACATGGGGATAGAAGAGCAAATTGTTATATGGGGAAATTATGTTTTGGGTGATTCCTCGGAAATTTTTAAAAATTAGAAACTAAAATTTTAATATTTAAAAAAAATCACAAAACTATAAATAAATTAAAAATAATGACACTTGAATTTGTAAGTCATAAACTACCATCGTCAGTCTTGCTAGCCCCTCGCCCATTTGCCCTCGCCCCTCTCCCCCCCCCCCCCCCCCCCCCCCACCACTCTCCTCTCACCTCTCTCCCCCCACCCCTCTCCACGAGCTCCATTGTGGAGCTCCAACTAGCTCGACATAGAGCTCTAGTATGCTCTGTCGAGCTTGAAGTGGAGCTCCATAATGGAGCTTGACGAGCTCCATAATGGAGCTCGAGGAGTTCCCCAAAGGAGCTCCGTTGAGCTCCAGCGAGCTCAACATAGAGCTCAAGTGAGCTCCGTCAAGTTCGACATGGAGCTCACTGGAGTTCGCCGAAGCTCCAGGAAGGAGCTCGTTTGAGCTCAAAAGAGCTTACTGGAACTCGACGGAGCTCCAGGTCGAGCTCGACAGAGCTCCTTCTTGAGCTCATGGAGCTCATGGTGAGAGACTGGGAAAGTGGGGTGGAAGGAGAGGGGCGAGGGGTGGGGGAAAAGGGGCGAGGGGAGAGGGGTGAGGGCAGACAAGCAAGGAAAGACAAGCGAGGACGAGGGGAGAGGGGAAAATTTTAGGGCGAGGAGCGAGGGATGAGGGGCTAGGAGCGAGGGGCTAGGGGCGAGGGTGAGGGACGAGGAGCGAGGGGCGAGGGCGAGGGAGGAGGGGCTAGGGGTGAGAGGCTAGGGGCTAGGGGTGAGAGGCTAGGGGCGAGGGTGAGGAACTGGGGAGACCGGCGAGGGTAGTCCAAGATTTACAAATTCAAGTACCCTTATTTTTAATTTATTTATAGTTTTATGACATTTTTTCAAATATTAAAATTTTAGTTTCTAATTTAAAAAAAAAATTTGGGTAAGCACCCAAAACATAATTCCCTTGTTATTTGCAAATTATAGACTCAAAATGTAAATACTTTTTGTGTTTTGGAATGTTATTATTAAATTTTTTGAAAATGGGAACCAAAATATAAGTATTTTTGTTATGTACCCCTCGCCTGGTCTCTCGTTTTCCGATTTCTTGGAATATCATTTTTCAGCTCACTTAAAATTATGTATAATATAATTGATAGAGAGAGAGAGAGAGATGTAAAGGGAGGGAGAGAGGGGGAGAGAGGAATAAAAAAGAGAGGGAGAGGAAAGAGTAAGAGAAAGAAGGAAAGAGGGATAAGAGTGTGTGGGAGGGGGGAGAAAGAGGGATAGAGAGAGAGGGAGAGAAAGAGGGATAGAGAGAGAGTGAGAGAAAGAGGGATAAAGAGAGAGGGATAGAGATGGAGGGATAGAGAGAGAGCGAGAGAGGGAGGGATAGAGAGAGAGCGAGAGAGGGAGGGATAGAGAGGGGGGGGATAGAGAGGGGCGATAGAGAGGGGGGGGATAGAGAGGGGGGATAGAGAGGGGGGGATAGAGAGGGGGGGATAGAGAGGGGGGGGATAGAGAGAGTGGGGATAGAGAGGGGGGGATAGAGAGGGGCGATAGAGAGGGGGGGGGATAGAGAGGGGGGATAGAGAGGGGGGATAGAGAGGGGGGGATAGAGAGAGTGGGGATAGAGAGGAGGGAAAAGAAAGGGAGATAGAGAGAGCAAGAGAGAGAGGAAGGATATAGAGAGAGGGGGGATATAGAGGGAGACGGAGGGAGAGAGGGGGGAAGGGGGAGAGACCACACGAGTGGGAAGGGAGGAAAGAGAGTAAGTGAGATGGGGGGAGAGTGAGTGGGATGGGGGGAGAGGGAGAGAGAGAGAGAGAGAGAGAGAGAGAGAGAGAGATGGGGGGTAAAGAAGGAAAAAGTGAGAGGAGGGTGAGAGAGGGAAGGAAGGAGAGAGGGGGAGTGAGAGACAGAGGAAGAGACAGAAGGCGTGAAAGGAAAAGGAAGAGAGACAAGGGGAGGAGACTTAGGAGGAGATATTAAGGGCGAGTGATAGAGGAAGATAGAGAAGTGGTGAGAGACAACGGAAGAAAGAGGAGGGGTGAGAGACAACAGAAGAGATAGAAGAGGTGAGATACAACGGAAGAGATAGAAGAGGTGAGATACAACGGAAGAGATAGAAGGGGTGAGAAATAATGGAAGAGATAGAAGGGGTGAGATAATGGAAAAGATAGAAGGGGTGAGAAATAATGGAAGAGATAGAAGGGGTGAGATAATGGAAGAGATAGAAGGGGTGAGAGACAGATGAAGAGAGAGAAGGGGTGAGAGACAAATGAAGAGAGAGAATGGGTGAGAGACAAATGAAGAAAGAGAAGGGGTGAGAGAAAGAGGAAGAGAGGGAAGGGGTGAGAGAAAGAGGAAGAAAGAGAAGGGGATGAAAGAGAGAGGGAGGAGGGAGAGGAGGGTAGAAAGAGAAAGGAGGGTGAGGAACCAAGAGAGAGAGAGAGTGAAAATTGAAGAGAGAGGAAAAAGAGTCAAAAAAGTAAGAAGTTTTTAAATATTTAATAAAAATCCTGATAATTTAAAATAACACAAACATATATATACTATGTATATGCTTCTAAAAAGTAAATGCAATATACATATACACAACACTATATGTATACTCTGTTTTCAAAATATATATGTACAACAAATGCATTTAACATATAAATATATATGCATTATATATTATATATTTGTATAAGTTTTGTGTTTTCAAAAATAGTAATTAAAAAAATATTATTTCCTTTTTAAAAATTTTAAAGTAGTTAAATATATTATCGGATTTATATTTTTGATTACAAAACAAAAATAATTTCTTTAATTTTAAATATTTTCATTTTATATCACCTTTAGATAATTTTATCAAAAAAATGTTTCCAAAAAAATATTATTTTAATCCACATCATTATAAAAAAAAAACTAGGCTTAATTATATTTTCGTAAATCATCAATAACATATTTACAAAAAAAAAAGACATAATATATATATATATATATATATATATATATGTTTTCAAAAAGTTTTATATGTATATATTAATATATGTGTATTTTCAAAAAAAAAATCAAAAACAAAAACACATTTACTTTTTGTATGTTGACTTGGAATGAGAAAAGTCTTTTGGGTTTCTAAATGCAAAAAGATATATATTTTTTTTATTTTTGTATATTTTTTGTTTCTAAAAACAAAAATTATGAGTCTTTTTATAAATATTTTTTGGGTAAAGTACCAAAACATACTTTCCCCAAAAAAATTAAATACCACATTAAATGATATATTTGATAATTATAATTTTGGTTTTTATGTTTTGGTACATCAATTAAAAATTATTTAAAAATAATTCAAAATTTTAATATTTAAATAGTGTTTCAAACATAAAATAGTTATATTTTGATACACTTAAAATCGGAAATCTTAATATGTTCCCAATATGTTTTGATCGCAAAATTATGTTTTGGTACCAAAACATATATTTTTGTCTTGGTCTCAAATTCCAAAAAATTTAATAAAAAATAACCCCAGGGCCTAGAATATTTGAGTTTTTAGTCTATTAAATTTGCAAACCCAAAACTATTCCAGATTTCATTAAAAACTATCACACCTACATATCATCATTAAATAAATAAATAAATAAAATACAAAAAAAAACATTTATTTTTAGATCCATATATACTATGCACACGATTCCGAAAAGAATGCAGTGGATATGTGTAATATAAATTGCTTACATAAAAATGTATAGAGTCGGTATACATAAATTGTATCAAATCGCCACCAAAGAAAACAAAACAAAAGGAAACTCATTTTTTATCTGTTTCGTTTCACTCCACAGTCACAAGTTACCCAACAAAGCAAACCGGCGTTGTTATATTATTTTTAGATAATCAACCTTACACGCGCATCTCCTTATTAATTTTTCAAAAACATACATATAATGTTTAAAAAAAAAAAAACTTGCCTGTTTTAATTCGTGCTGTGTTAATTACAAACACGCAAAGTTGTCCCGTGTTATTCTGCTAGAAGAACTCCTTGGCGTAGTTTATTCAAGGAAACAAAATGGACCACGTAAAAGGCAATGGACGACTATAAATTACTCCATTTTTTGACCACGGCTTCTTTTTTGTAACGACCAATAAATTAAATATTGAACATGGCACTTAATATTATTTTTCCTACGAAAAATCAAAATGGGTTGTAATTTACGCACGAATTGCCTACCATCTGAGATATCAAAATGCCCACTGGCATCACGCTTGGGTTTCAAACTTGAAGCAGATGTACAGCCAACACCAACCAAGCACATCAATTGAAGTAAAGGGGTCAAGAGCCCATGCTAGCCACATACATTATTTTTTGAGAATGGTTGGGGCCAGAAAACAAATAAAAAACCACAACACTACGTTTTTTTTCTTCCCCGCCAGGTACATAAACACCTAAAACCATCGCCAACTGGTGCTGGCCACCATAAATAATGCACTCTATCAGAAAGGCATCATGCAGCACTGCCGCACACAACGAAAGTATGTGGGTTAATGGTGATGCTTTGCGTGCAATTATCAGTTTTATAGATCCCAACTAATCGATCAGCCAATTCGAACATGTTATTTCTCAGGCTGCAGGTGGAGCAGGTTGTAAGTAAAACGCAACAACACATAATTATAAGCATTGCAAAATAATGTGTGGCTCGTTGAACCAGCAAAGACTCATTGTGCTGTAATGGCTCTAGCTCCTCACCTTATAATAATGAACTGTGCATCTCTCGTTCGGTCCTTCACATAATGCCCGACTATCGAAACATTTTTAAAATCTGGCATGGCAGCATTGTATTGGCCACCCAAGCAAATGGAAGCCAAAATATGGGATAGTAAGGAAATGAACAGGAAATAGATGAGCGACGGTTACCTAGAGCTGCATCGATTTCATCCATTACATATAGTGGAGTCGGCTTGTAGTGATGAAGTGCAAACACAAGAGCTAAGGAGCTTAAAGTCTGACAAATGGATAAGCAGGGAAGATCTTGTAGCACAAGGCGATTTTCATTCAAATAAAATTGGATGCATTATCATATATTTACATTTTATCATGTACTTGCATGCCTCTACATACTTTAAGACATGTCTCTCAACATACACAGACACATGAACCCACAAACACAGGAATACACACACACCCATATGTACTCATGCACAAACAGACACACGCACACATGTACTCATCCACAAACAGACACACACACACATGTACTCATGCACAAACACACACACACACACACATACTCATGCACAAACAGACACACACACACACACGTACTCATGCACAGACACATACACGCATACTCATGCACAGACACACACACACACACATGTACTCATGCACAAACAGACACACACACACACACGTACTCATGCAAAGACACACACACATCTATATGTACAGTACAGCACAGAGATACACAGGTGTGTGTGTGTGTGTGGGCGCGCGCGCAAGAACATGCTCTCAAGCACGCTTCGACAAGCACATGAAATAATGAACAAATTCAAAGTTACCAACCAAAGCAGGAAGAATGCAAAATCTGAAGGTGACCAACCTTTTCGCCACCAGATAAATTTGCAATGTTCTTCCAGCTCTTTTTGGGTGGTCTGACACTGAAAACAACACCTTCAGAGAAGGGATCCAAGGAATCTACAAGCTCAAGCTCTGCATCTCCGCCAAGGGTAATCATCTGTTGAAAAGATTGGTGCAAGGTTATATTTCTCTCATGATATGAATGCCTTTAGCAACTGTGTGGTGCTCTGGGAGAGGAAGTGAAGTGCAGGAAAAGGATCAGCTGATAAAACCTGATACATTTCCTTTAGCTTCAATGATATTGCATTGAATCCTTCCATAAATTCGTCTAACCTATACCACAACCATTTCAATTTAGTTCAGTAACAACTTCTTGCAACAATAAGAGAACATGGGGCACCACAAACAAGCAGACACAAGGAAATGCAATGTGCTTGCCGTTTCTTTCTCAATTCATCATACTCCTTTTTCATACTGTCACGTTGCTGGGTAATGGTATTCAGCTCCTCAACTCGGCCAGTGTACAAGGAAACCTTATTTTGATATCTATAAGAATTAATATGTCACAACATGCATTTGTTGAACTAAAACTGAGGACACATACCAAATAAATCAGGGTTAATGCTCAAACCCTATGCCGGAAAACACAATTAGGGATTAGAGAGACGACAAACAGGCCAGAGAGAGAGAGAGAGAGATAGAAATTGGCAATGGCTTCATTTAGCAACAAATCACTACTACACCTTGATTAAAATCTATATTCATCATGTTTAACTGATAAGTCACTGATCCACATGATGCTAAAAAACATAAAAAAAACCTAACCAAATCTACTCTAAGCTCTGCAAGAAAAAAAAAACATTTAGTCAATGCACAATAGGTGTATGCCAATGGGGGACAGTCGCCGTATAGTGAGTGCCACCCTCTCCTCTAGTGTTCTTGGCCCATGCTCACTCAAGCTCCACTAGCATTTCTTGCCCTTAGGATAATCCCTCCTCTGATTCTAAGTAAAAAATTTAGAAATCAAAATTAAACTTCTTTTACTTCATATGAAACAACATACATCAATGCCCTTATATAGTGGGAGACACTGATTGGGGAAGCCCAGGTGCTCCTATCAAATATCTAAATAATTAAAAAAAAAAAACTAAAAAAGTAAAAATATGTTTTTTTCCAAAACTTCAACAAACTTGATACTTTATTTATTTTGCGTTTTAGTTGTGATTTCATTCAGATTTTATATTTTATTTTAATTATTTGATAGGAGCACTCAACTTGTTGACTGTCCCAATCATTTTCATCTATCATATAATCAATACATATATAATGTTATTGATATCAATAATAATTATTTTTCAGCTAATATTTGTTAATTTAACTTGATAACGGAGTAAGGCTAAGCGAGTCTCCTTCCTTTTTTTTAATTAATTGTTTCTTATCAATATTAGTAGCACACCCATTGTGTGCGACTACAATGCACACAGGCACACAATAGTACAAGAGGTGCACAACAGAGCACACAAAGGTATACAGATGCACAATAAATGCGCACAATAGTGTACAATTGTATGTGTGATTGCGAGTGAATTGGGCCGGTCATAGTGCACAATTGTATGCAAGATTGGTCAAGTGGTGGTGCTCGCAATGGTGGCCTTGGTTTGGACAATGGGATGCAAAATGGTGAGCGCGAATGTAAGCAAGGTGATTTGCATTGTGGTAACAGGCAAAAACCTTAGTTGTATTTCCTTCTCTAATATTTTCCAGATTTAATATTAAATACAAAAAAAAAACAAAACTATAAAATGAGAGAATTGTGCATGGTAATTTTGGAGGAACTACAATTTTATAACATATATAAATTATCATAGCAGAGATAGATGAGGAGAATCTCAGTTTAATATACTAATTGCAAAAGAATAGAACACCCCATAAAGAACAGTTTAATATTATTTCTGAAAAAGATACCAAGAATATTACGTAGTAGTGAGAGAGACATTAAATATCAGTCATCTAGAATCCTCAAAATATATCCACTATAACACTAACTGAATATTAAATTCATTCATTTTTTTATGTATCACTATAACAATAACTACATATTATTCAAAATCATAAATTATCGATACAAAAATAAATATTTATAACATTGGTAATTATATTTTATTTTCTATGAATTTATTTGCACTAAAATTTATTTGCAGGATCAATAGAGCCAGAAAAAAATTTTATTAGGGAATGAACAAGTTAAATTATATATTCTCTTTTCAAAAATACTCTCTCTTTTGATTTATAAGTATTTTGGATATGTTACTCATGCATTCTCAACTTGAACATTTATTATTGACCAAATCAAAAATATTATATCTTAACATTATGAATATTTTGATTATATAATATAAAACATATCAATTAAGAAAGCTTACTAAATTTTACTATCTTACAAGCCAATTTAATTTGAATAAAATACCATTCAATCTTATATACTCAAATATATGTAAACCTATTAGCAATAGAACTATAAAGGAATTTAAGTATCTGATCATATTTATTAATGATTGTTCAAAATATAATTCAATTTTTCATGACAAATCACATATTTTTTATATTTTTCTTATTTTTTACCAAAAAAAATTAATTCGATACAAATATTAAAAAATTAAAAAGTAAATATGTATAAAAACATATATTAAAATGATTTAACATTTAATATATAAATCATGAGCTTATATATTTGAATTGTTGCATCGAATCATGTTTATTGGATATATCGCTACTAGTTAGTTTAAGAGTTACTCATTAACTACATCTATTTATATTAGTATTCAGTATGAAATTACTCAATATGAAATCATCATAACTATTAACGAATTCGGATCATATTAAAATAGGAGAGAGTAAAATTTACCAAATAGATAAATCTCATTCATACCTAAATGACATAATAATACATAAGCCTGCAGTAGTACAGTATCATATTGAGTCGATAATTAGAATACTTTATCACGCAAGACTTAGTCTATAATACTAGGAGAAAAAGACATGTCCAGCTTTCTCAGACCAATGATGAGTCTATCAAGAAAAATACGATCCTGGAGCTAGTTGCTCTTATATTGACCTTCTAATCACTCTTGACGATTCTAGCATACTAAAGTCTCCTTTTTAGATGTTACCTTATTTAGAATGATGTTAGATCATGATAAAAGGATGTATATCATCTCAAATCTCCTTTTAAGATGTTCCTTTTGAGATCCACTCGAATCTTCATAATGAAGACATCTTAAAATAAGATTTATAATGAGAAAATATACTAAGATATTCAATCTAGAGGTGTTAAATAGGTCATGCCAGACCAGCATACCCATTTTTTGGTGGCCCATTCGGGCCACCATGCCTTGCCTAGACTAGCACGATACATAATTCATGTCATACTTGGCACGGCATGACTCAACATGGTCAGGCCTGACACGGCCCAAATGTGATGGATTCAAGTTGGTTCATGCTGGGCTATGTCAATTTCGTGCTAGGTCATGCCGGGACGTCCCAGATGGTGCCGGGACATTCCGGGTCATGTTGGGATGTGCATGTGCTAAGTCATGCCGGCACTTGACGGGTAATGCCGTTTCGGCCCGTTCAGAATTGGATGATCCTAAACTTCAAATATATTTTAAAATTTAAATTTTAATATTAAATTAAGTAATTTATTTATAAATTAATACAACAAAAAAATAAAATTATTATTACAAGTCATAAGTCACAACTCATAACAAAAAACATGTATAAATTATAAAATAAAAAAAAACAAGATTAAATCATTAAAATATAAAAAATAATACATTAAAAATAAACTCATAAATATGAAATATCAATTTTAAGAATTGAAATGGGCTGATTCCTTGAGCTCGCCGAAGAGATTCCTAGTGAGATTCCGGTAAATTTTTGGGAGCTAGTTTGGAAACTTAAACATTGATGAAATTGAACGAAATTTGGACAGTAGTTCAGCATTAAGATAAGCTTTGTTTCTATATAAATTTTTTGATGTAATTCATTATATATTTCCTGGAGCGGCGGCCAACAATAACATTTTTCAGAAAGAAATTTGGAACGCTAAACTTAATTATTTCGTAAAACAAATTTGATATCTATAATTGCGCCATAACAAACTGTTCCAACGAAATAAAATTTTTTAATTTCTGGGTCAATTTTTTTTTTGTGGCAGCAGATGCAGCAGTGATCCGCCGGCAGCAGCTACGGCGAGGCTTACGGGTCAGGGGCACAGTCAAACCAGGCAATTTTCTGGACCAGTCGGATGGACTGATTTCAGAAGCTCATACTGTACAAGGCTGCCGAGTCTAGTTTGTGAGGGGATGTTGGCCGAAAGGCCCTGTTTTTGGCCCATTGACATTTATATAGGCTCAAAAGCCCCGTATATACACTTTTTTGGAATATTTTGAGTCCTTGATAACATTTTTATTAGTATATTTTTGGGATTAGCTGTGTTTGCAGTTGTTTTTCATGTATTTTTTATGCATTTTCATATTTAGTTGTATCCGCGGTTGCTTTTCCTATGATTTTAGTGTTTTTTCGTGCTTATTTTTCCATATATTTTCGTGCTTGTTATTTATTTTTTCGATGGATATGCATGCGGAACTTCACCATGACTATGATCCTAATATTTTCAGATGAGCCAACTAGACTGGGATACTTCCCCCTAATAAATGGAAAGATCTTAAGCCTGCCTCAGGCATAATATTCGGCACTTTTCACAAGTTAGAGAGTCGAAACATTATACTTTGGGTGACACTGGCACGGTTATTTCTCCAACTGTGCCATCTAGAGATGTCCTATGCCGATGCCATAAAAAGCATTGGCGACAGGCTGACAACACATGAGGATGTTGAGTTGGTGTATGAAAAGAATGACCTCCTAGAGTTTGATGTGTGTTTTGAGGTTTATCAAAAGGATATCTTTAAAGAGGTGGCACATTGCAGCCGGGCATGTCCATCTTTCATTACGAAGGATGGGCGTCCCGAAGTAGTATTCCCAAAGGAGGAGATAGCGGACAGGAGTCGTATGTTCACCCATACTCTGGTAGGAAAGGATTCTAATGGCACTATCTACCTATCAGAATAACATACTTTTCTACGCATAATAGTGAACCTGAAAGGTACATACGAGTTATGCCAAATAGATTATAGACAGGTTTGTTGGAAAGAAAAATTGGAAAAAGATAGAGAAGAATAATGACACTTTAAAAAATACTCCAATATACTTAAGAATAGAATATATTAAACACAAATATAATTATAGTTATTTATAGTTTACAAAGCCCACAAATATCTCAAATACCTTAGACTTAGTCTTAAGTAGTTATTTTGAAAATTTTTAATTATGAAAATTCAAAGTTACATTAAATTATCAACTAACTTAGACCAAGTCTTTAATTTTGAAAATTTAAAATTATTATTTTTTTGTTAAAATAAGTTTATGTTTCAATACCCTCCATTAAACTTGATTTTATTACTCCGAGTAAATTTTTTTGCCTGGTAAAATCTTCTTGCTTGAGAAGCTTGATAAAAATATCAGTTAATTGATCATGAGACTTCACATGCTCCAACTGTACATCATTCTTCGCAATACACTCTCTAATATAATGATAACGAGTATCAATATGCCTACTTCGATCATGAAAGGCTAGGTTCTTGGCCAAAGCTATTGCTGACTTATTGTCCACAAAAATTTTGGTCGGCTCTTGTTGAGGCATGCCTAACTCTTTTAATAGATTTCGAAGTCATATTGTATGACATACACAAAAGGTAGCTGCTACATACTCTGTTTCACAAGTGGAAAGAGTGACAATCGGCTGCTTCTTTGATACCCAAGTACAGGCAGTGTCTCCCATATAGAATATAAAATAAGTAGTACTATTGTGATCATATATGTCTCTACTCAATTTACTATCACTATACCCAACAAGCTTGAAATTATCACCAACAGAATAATAGAAGTCAATGTATGTAGTACCTTTAATATAACAACGGATTCTCTTTGATGTCTTCCCATGAGCTGTTGTTGGATTCTTCATGTATCTACTAATGACTCCAACCGTATAAAGAATATCAGGCCTTATACATGTTAGGTAGCGTAGACTTCCCACCAAACTTTTGTAAAGAATGGAATCTACCTTACTTCCTTTCTTATGCTTGGATAATTTGATTCCACATTTCATTGGCGTGCCAACTGTATTGGAGTTATTCATCTTGAACTTCTTAAGTATATCTTTAACGTGGCCTTCTTGGGTGATTAGAATCTCATTTATTTCTTGCTTAACTTCAATACCAATGTAGTAAGACATGAGTCCAATATCGGTCATCTCAAACTCATTCGTCATTTCTTTCTTGAACTTGTCAAACATGCTTGGATTACTACCTGTGAAGATTAAGTCATCTACATACAAGCATACAATAAGAATATCACCATTTTTAATTTTGATATAGATTGCATGCTCATATGGACACTTGATAAAATTTCTTCCTTGGAGGTATTTATCAATTCGAGTATTCCAAGCTCTTGGAGTTTGTTTCAATCCATACAGTACATTCTTTAGCTTTAAGATTTAATCTTCTTCTCTTTTTTCTTCATACCCTTGTGGTTGCTCAATATAGATTTCTTCTTCAAGGACTCTATTTAGGAAGGCAGATTTCACATTCATTTGTTGTATCCTCCAATTATTTTGAGCGGTCAAAGAAATAAAAAATCTAATAATTTCTAATCGAGCAACTGGAGCAAATACTTCATCGTAATCAATACCAGCTCTTTGACTGTAACCTTTTGCTACCAATCTTGTCTTGTATCTTTTGACTTCTCCTTTGATATTTTTTTTTGCTTTGTACACCCATTTCACACCAATTGCATTATGCCCTTTAGGAAGTGAAATTAATTCTCATGTATCATTCTTCTTGATTGTCTTTATTTCTTCATTCATTGCTTGTTTCCAATTCTTGTTTCTAATTACTTCTTGAAAGTTTATATGCTCACAGTCAACAAAGAGACAAAAGATAGTAAGATTCTCTTGATTTTATGTTATCTCATATATTTCTGGTAAGCTTCTGAAATATGAAATTCTTTCACTTGAGTTTTCCTCTACTTGAATACTCCCAGATGATAAAATTGGTGGGGAAGTTGGCTCATCTTCTGCTTGTTCTAGCGTTGGATGTTCTACATCATCTTCTTCAATATAAGGGAAGAAGTTGTAGTCTTCATTTTGTTGTTCCCAATCTCATTCTCTTTCTTCATCGAATATAATATCTCGACTAATAACTGTCTTTTCGGTATCATGATTATAAAGCTTGTAGCATTTAGAGTTTGCAACATTACCAATGAAGATATATTTCTGACTTTTATGATCCAGCTTGCTTCTTTGCTCATCCGGGACATGCATATGAGCTATGCCTCCGAAAACTTTTAGTTGGGAAATACTTGGCTTTCTTCCACTTCAAGCTTCTTGTGGTATTTTCCCCCATACGCTTCTTGTTGGAGATCGATTGGATAGATACACTGCACAAGCAATTGCTTCTACCCAGAATCTCTTAGGTAGCTTCTTGCTTTAAGCATGCTCCTCACCATGTCAAGGATAGTTCTATTCTCCCTTTCTGTTACTCCATTTTGTTAGGGGGATCTCGGAACTGTGAGAGATCTTTGAATTCCATAATCTTCACAATATTTCTGAAATTTGTTCGATGAAAATTCTCATCTACGATCTGATCTCATAAATTTGATTAGAAGTCCGCTTTCCTTCTCAACAAGGGCTTTAAACTTCTTAAATTTTTCAAATACCTCTGATTTTTCTTTAAAGAAATAAACCCAAGTTTTTTTGGAATAATCATCTATAAAGAGAAAAAAATAGTTGCTCTTACCAAGTGAGCTTGGCTTGATTAGACCACACACATCTTTATGTATAAATTCCAGTGACTTTCGAGCTCTTGAGCTTGACTCCTTTGGAAAGCACTTCTTAAATTGCTTTCCAAGTAGACATCCTTCACATATTTGATCAGGATAAATAATGACTGGTAGTCCTCTCACCATTTACTTTTTGGAGAATAATTTCAATCCTCCAAAGTTGAGATGTTCAAACCGAAGATGCCAAAGCCAAGTGTCTTTGTAACATGCCTTGAGACACTTTGCAAGATCACTTTGAATGTCAAGCATAAACATTCAATTTTTTGACATAGACATTTTAGCAATTAAATTATTCTTATTATCTGTTATAAAATGATTATTATCTTTTAGATAGATATCATAATCTTTCTCTAAGAGTTATTCTAGACTCAGAATATTACTTTTCATGTTTGGTACATAATAAACATTGGAAATGAATTGATGATTTCAATTCTTTAAACGGATGAGAATGTTACCTCTACCTTTTACCGCTACTTTTGATTCATTTCCAAAAATCACATTCTCACTTACTGATTCATCAAGTTCTACGAACATGCTTCCTTCCTCACACATATGATTGCTTGCACCAGAATCAAGATACCATGAGTTACTTTTTGCATTACCCTTACAAGCCAGCAGCAAGGTTTCACTATTTTGACTTTTTTCTTCCACATAATTAGCCTTTTCTTCAACTCTTTTATTATTTGAAGCTCTATATTCTGAGGTATAATGGTCAAACTTTTTACAGTTGTAATATTTGATATGTAACTTATCATACCTTGATTTGTAGTTGTCTCTCCCATAATCTCTTTTTTTACTTTCTTCTCTTTGGATATTATTATTATTATCATAGGACCTCCAACTTTGTCCACGTCCATGGCCTCCTCAATCGCGACCTCTTGTTGTTTCTATCATTCTAGACATTATCAATCTGAGTTTTGAGTAATTGCTCTACGATTCCTTCTTTCTTCTTCCTCTTTTCTTCATAGGCTTACAAGGAACCCATCAACTGTTCTATTGTCACGGTTTGCAAGTCTTTTGTTTCTTCAATAATAGCGACAATATAATCAAATTTTGCATCTATCGATCGAAAAATCTTTTCTATGATTCTTACATTACTAAATATTTCACCATCTCTTTTTAATTGATTTGTTACTATTAAAACTCTAGAAAAGTAGTCTGAAATAATTTCTCATCCTTTCATATTTAAGGCTTTAAATTCAGCTCTTAATGTTTGAAGACGTACTTTCTTAACCGAATCTGCGCCCTTATATGAGTTTTGAAGCTTCTCTCATGCTTCTTTTGCCGTCTTTGCTTTTGAGATTTTCTCAAAAACATCTTCATATAATCCTTGATAGATTAGATAGAGAGACTTCTAGTTTCTCTTTCTCGATTCCCTCAAACAATCCTTTTGAGCTCGAGATAGGGCATCTTCATTCTCTGGTTCTTCATGATCTTTCTCTATTATGTCCCACACATCTTGTGATCCAAGGAGGGCCTTCAACTTAATGCTCCAATTATCATAGTTGCTCTTGTGGAGCACTGGGACTTGAAAGGGAATCATACCACTATTCACCATCACCTCGCTATTAACCATCGCCCTCTGATACCACTTTGTTGGAAAGAAAAATTGGAAGAAAATAGAGAAGAATAATAACACTTAAAAAAAATACTTCAATACACTTAAGAATGGAATATATTAAACACAAATACAATATAATTATTTATAAATTACAAAGCCCATAAAAATCTCAACTACTTTAGACTTAGTCTTAGGTAGTTATTTTGAAAACTTTAAATTATGAAAATTCAAAGTTACATTAAATTCTTAACTAACTTAGACCAAGTCTTTAACCTTAAAAATTTAAAATTATTATTATTATTTTTGTTAAAATAAGTTTATGTTTCAACATATTTTTCTACGCACTATCTTCCTATCAGAATAACATACTTTTCTACGCACGACAGCGAACCTGAAAGGTGCATACAAGTTATGCCAGAAAGATTATAGACATGTTCTGATTCGTTTTGCTGACGAGTCTTATTATATGAGGATCTAGAAGAGAGGAATTTTTCCGTCAACTCACTAGCGATTAGACTGATGAAGTGGCCATTAGGGTTTAACCTACTCAATGAGAGCTCGAACATACCTGTTTGGGTGCAGTCCCCTCTCTTGCAGATACACCTTTGCGATGCCCAAACTTTTTACCAGCTAACGAGTATGATTGGCCGACCCATACGCATTACTTGGGCCGTTGATCAAATACTGCATGCTTCCACCTCACCCAGGTTGCTGGTAGAAGTTGATATTATGCGAGATCTAATTATGGATATTTGGATTAGATCGAATGACATTGGATATTGGCAGAGGGTGAGGTTTTTGAGATTCACAATGTTGTGATTCTTGTCATTCTTGAGCTGAGCACAGATAGACTAGGAGATTTCAATATAAAACTAAACTTTATTTCTACCTAGAATAATCATAAAATATATAGATTTTATGAAAAGAAGAGATTGAGGTGAAAATCCTTGAGGATATAAATCAGGCGGTACATATTAGCATTCGGAGTAACCTTTGAAAACTTTATTTTCGGCTCACTGTCATGTACGTCAAATGTAGTATTCCCAAGAGGATAGAACTATAAAAACACATTCATAACTTTTCACAGAAGTCTTCCCTGCCTTGGTTGATAGCAAGAGATTTCAACACGGTCACAAACTACAATGTAAAAACAATAGACAAGCCTCACAAACTGAGAGTGATTGAGGATTTCAACGAGTAAGTGTTGGGCAGCAGTGTCGTAGATGCAGGGTTCAAGGGATCCCAATTTACTTAGTTTGCTCGAAACATATAGGAATGTCTAGACAGAATCATTATTAATAATGAGTGGAACAATAAGTTTTATAACATGAGAGTTCGACACTTTAACATGACAGCATTGGATCATGCTCCACTCGTGATTGAGTGAAGCAACAAATAACATGAAGGTGAACGATATTTAAATTCTAACACATGTGGGTGAAGCACATGGGCTTTCATGAGATCGTAAAGACCAGCTGAAACTACCTCACACACGAGGTCGACTTAAAGAAATAGACCCACGAGCTCTTCCGCCTCAAGCAGACCCTTCGTTCTTGAAATATCTTCAAAGCAGAAGTGGACGATTTGTTTAGGGAGATATCTTCAAAGACATTTCCAAAGCAGAAGTGGGATAACAGTAAAACGGAGGATAGCATAAAGAGATTGTCCGAGGCCATGCACGATTTGGACAATCTGCTTCAGAGAAAAAAAATCTACTAGAAGGAGAAGTCGACGATGAAATGGCTGAGGAAAAGTGATAAGAACACCAAGTTCTTTCACTCATTGGTCAATAACAAATTCAACAAGTCACATATCCACCAGATCAGGATTGATGAGGAAAGTTTATCGACCAACGAGGACGAAATCAAGCAGTCAGTTGTAAATTTTTTCAGCAAGCTCCTGATCAAGACCGATGTGGCATATGATAAAATGGATTACATCCCTCACATTATCTCAGGGGAGGAAAGACCGAAGCTATGTTGGACTCCCACCTTATAGGAGGTAAGAAAGATGTTAGCTATCAAGTCAGATAGCATTCTGGGAACAGACGAATTTTTCTTTTTTTTCTATAAGTCATGTTGGGACATAGATATGTGAGAGATATGAAAGAGTTGAATTAGCATTTTCAAGAACAAAAAACTACTGAAATCCTTTTGCAGCATCATGATCTCTTTGTTTCCCAAGAAGGAGAACCCAACGTTTTGGAAGGACTATAGACCACTTAGCCTTTGAAATGTGTCGCACAAGATTATATCCAAGATACCGATTACGCGGGTTAAAATAGTTCTCCATAAGTATATATCGAAGAATCAGGTTAGCTTTGTGTCGGAGAAAAATATTTTTACCAATATTTTTCTGGCACAAAAAATGGTTCGCCTAATCTTCAAGGAAAACAAAAGGGGCAACCTGATCATTGAACTCGATATGGAGAAAGCATATGATAGGATAGACTGGTCTTACCTGAGCAGGATATTGACCAAGTTCGAATTCCCTACAGAGTCGAATAGCATGATCGGCAAGTGCGTCTCTCACTACTGGTTTTCAATTATGATTAATGGGGAGGCATTAGGTTTCTTTCAATTCACTCGGGAGCTCCGACAGGGAGATCCACTATCACCAGTCATCTTCATCCTGATAGCGAAGTACCTCTCGAGAAGCCTCAATGGGCTCTACAAGAAATACTTGGAAGTCAGTTACCTTTTGGATAGCAATGTATCAGTCAGCCACCCGTCATATGCAAACGACATCATTTTCTTTACTAATGGGCTGAGCAGCTCCATTAGGAAGGTAAAAAAAATGCTGCATAGGTACAAGCAAATTTCGAGTCAAGTTATTAATTTTATGAAGAGTGAATTTTTAATGTAAAGAAAAAACCATACCTGACATAGTTGTCGAGCTCAAGAATAATCTTGGGATGGAGAAATGTGACTTCCCTATCACGTACCTGGGCTGTTCCTTTTTCAAATGACATAGCAAGAGTGTCTATTTCGATAACGTCCTAATGAAATTTCATTCTCATATAAAGGAATGGTAGAATAAGTTAATTTTGAAGGGAGGAAAATCGTGTTGATCGGATACATTTTCATCTCATCTCCCTCTTTATCTTATTCAGGCAATCAGACCCGCTCTGACAATGAACAAGGTAATAGAGAGACTAATGTCTAAGTTTTTATGGGGTCATAAGAGATATCTGAGACACATTAGGTGGATGAGATGGGTAAACCTTTGTAAGCCATGTGAAGAGGGTCGCTTGGGGTTAAAGGACATTCGGGAATTCTCGAGAACGATGGAGATTAAATTGTGATGGAAGTTTCAGACCAATCAGATCCTCCTCAATAGGTCTTAGAGGAATTGGTACTACAATTCGGGCTTCTCCGATACGAGGATGAGGTACTCTGACACGTCATTGTAGAGGAGAATAAATAAAAAAAGATCCAAAACTAAGTAAATGGCGTGGAAGGTCGGGAGAGGTGACATATCATTTTGGCATGATAAATGGATCGATGAGAAGAATATTAGCTCGCTAGGGGCCTCGGATCCCCTTGAAACTCGAGTCAAAGAGTTTTTCAGGGGTGATGACTGAGAACTAAAGAAGCTTCAATAGACGCTTCCACCTAGATTTGTGAAACAAATTGTTAGGATGATGAGAGATCAGATGGATAAACGAGTCTAGCTTCCTAACAGGTGACCTTTCAGCTTCAAGTCGGCCTAGGATATGGTAGGTTCCAGGAGCGACTTGACATCGGATGATATAGAAATATGACACAAGCATATTCTTATTAAGATATTTTTTTTCGGATGGCACTCAGTTAATCGATTCATCCCAACGAATAAAATTATTAAGGACTACAGCCTGACATCTAAATACAGTAACTGCCTGAAATAGAAGATGAGTATTCACATTATGCTTTACTATGAGAATTCCCAGCGAGTATGATGAGAATGCTTTCCTAGTATAAATATTTTGAACTACACGATAAAATAAGCCATAAAGCTTGACAAACCTTCGAACTTATAAATCATGACTGATTTATCATGGATTAATAGGTACACAACTCTCTTGATTATGTGAGAGATTTGAAAGGAAAGTAATAATTTCAAATTTATATCTTCTACTTCTCAACAGACATAGTTATTTTTTAGGTTGACGAGCTTATCGAGATAATTATATAGTCCCGCATGCGGAAGGTTAAAAGATTAGGAATACTCACACCTATTTTTCCTTTGTTACTGATGCTTTTGTATGAGTTTTTTCTATTTTACAGGTTTGGCATCATGACTGCATGAAGTTGATGCGGCGGAGTAGTCCAAGTTACCCAGGCATGTTATACTTTTTAACATTATGGATACTTATTAGCTCTTGATATTGCATTGTGGGCACGTATTATTAATGGATGATGCTGGATCTTGTTGGGTTTGGGTTACGGTGCAAAGCAATGCAAAGTTAGAGTTGGAGATTTGGATCTACATAGTTATATTTGTTATTTTCTATTAGTCATCTCAAGGTTGTATGTTAACCATATATCTATTACGGGCCCCAATTTACTTGTCGCTTTTTTTTGGATTGCTCACGTCATTAATATTTTTCTTGCAATCCCTAGAAAGCCTCAGGGTACTTAGGATTTGGGGAGTTTGGCCTTTCAGCCGACCTTGCCTTATGTGTAACATTATATGAATATATATATATATATATAGAGAGAGAGAGAGAGAGAGGTGTGTTTTGATTTTAAAAAAAATATAAACATCAATCTCGTAAGTGTTTGAATAAGTAAAAAACAAAAAATTAAAATGATAAAAATAAATAGACAAAGATAATCAAAAAATAATTAATTTCATAAACATATGATGGTATTACTAGTAGTAGACCATATGCAGTATAGTTGGCTCAATCTCAAGTATCATCAAATCTCACGAATCATCATCAGTAACCAACTCCTCCGATCTTGCTGCAATTACAGCACAATTCTGAATATTAAATCTCAAATCCTCTCAATCCTTAAACATGTTAATGTTTTAACAATATATAGTCGTAATCTTAATTTCCTATTTGAAATCACATTTACTACAATAAAAAAATTAAACTTCGATATTATGCTCAACACTAGAGGAGTCGGTAAATCCTATGTCATTTTAGATAACACATGATAGGTGAACTCATATGATTTTCACAACTGCACAATATCAATATTTTTATTATAAATATGTGATAGGATTGAGCAGTAATCAGTATCTAAGTACCGAAACAGCTTACTCTTATTCAACCGTTTACAATATCATTTCTCCCTTACTAACTGAATGAATAAGTCATCATCTATAAATATAATATACATATCCGTACTCAAAACCTGACTACTACTAGCATAATATATAGTATCGTAGTATGCAAATAACTCGGTCAATTTCTCGTGAATGAACCATTCAGGTTAGTGTTTCATATTCATGTATGAGGATATATATGTCAAAATATTCTCTACCCCTTCTACCTTAAATTTAGGATGTATACAGGCAGTCAGACAATAAAGAGATAAAATAATGGACTAGTATTTTAAGTACATAGTTTACATCTCAACAATTATTTTACTAAATGTTGGGTCATTTTTAAACTTCCTAAATATACTACTAATATTACATATGCACTTAAGCACAATGTAAGTAGCTGGATTATAAATTAACAAATACATGTTTGTCGTGTCATAAAAAATCTTCAGTAATTTCATAAATAAAATTCCTATAGTCTAGTCAATATCATCAATAATAAGTTCGTCACTCTTACTATTGATATAGTCAAATATCATATATTTATATCCAACACATGACTACAACATAATATATGTGTAATTCCAATGATGTCTCACATCCGATTGGAATTTCTCTTAAGAATCACAGGCAAATAGAGACTATCACACTCATGTTGTATACGAGGCATACAAAAAAATTTTAGTGAATTAAGTATATTTCTTAAAAAAGATGAAAGGCACTTATGCTATGAGGTTAATGACATGACACAAGCATCTAACTTAGAAAATCTCTCCTAATAGCTCGTCTATAATAGTTCTAACAAACATATTAAATAGCTACTCCATTGTTAGATGCATTATCGAATATGATACTATATATTTTATTTTGAATATTATATTCTCTAAAAATTATCATCATACACTCATAAATAACAGGGTCATCATTAGGATAGAGAATTTCTGAGAATCCTTATATTTTTTTATTTAGTATTCATTTAAAATCTACATAATGAGAGGTGAGACATACATGATATGTATCATTGTGAGTAGTCTAAATATCAGCCATCATGAACATCACTCTATGTCCCCTAAATTTATTAATTATTATTTCATTTTCTAAGTTATAGCATTTTAGTATGTTGTTCCTAGATGTGAACCTAAGAATCTTACGATATATAACATGAAAATAAGTCTTCATGATAATGACTACCCTTGAATCTTCCAAAAATCTAATCGAAAGACACATTATGGTGATCTATTTGATCATATCTTCTCTCCCTAATTCATTGAGGAAAGCTGAATTGAATCCAACCTCAAAGACCCCACCACTGAGTTGGGTTTGCCTATGATCTAATATACCGTATTTTTTGGTACATTATTTGACATATCTCTTAAGGTGTCCGGTCCTAGATGAACTCTTACAGATTAATATTTTTTTATAATATTTATATTATGTCTATTTTTTATCGGCACCTCTAATACTTATATGCTGTATAATATTAAAGTGAGTCCAAACTATTACTTTTTTTAAAATTTTTTATTTTTTAGATGTTTAGGTCGAGGTGATAAAAGAAAACAAAATTTCGGTGATCTCGGACTTTTTTGTAGGATTATCATTATCCATATTAAAATTTTATATGTTTACGTTAAAATTAATTGTCATTTTATTTTTTTATTAGTTTATTAATTATATTGTAAATTTTGTTTTTAAAATTAAATATTATTTTATATTAATTAAACTAAAACTCTTAACAAATAAAAATAAATAAATAAATATATAAATATATATATATATATATATATATATTTAAAAAATTATACCCAAAAATCATAATGCATAAAATCTCATTAGCTTTATGTTGTCCGCACCACAAATGATAGTCCACACCCGAGTCCCAAAAATCAAAATTGAAAAGAGAAAGAAAAAGAGATAAGAGATGAGAGATAATATAAAAGAGAAAGATAAGAATTAAGATAAAATGAATATATATTTGAGAATAAAAGAATGTGTGTATATATAGATTACAAAAATATAAATTTTTTTAAATATTTTTTTATATTTTTTTAAATTTTTTATATATTTTAATGATCAAAATCACGACAATCGTAAGATTTCTGCTCCTAACCATTGGGGCCAAATCCAACAGCTTAAAATGCTTAATTTTTAATATTTTTTGATCGTTGGGTCGGCTTGATCATCGATCCGACCCAACATTCATAGATTTCAAAAGCTTCGGCTTATGAAATGTATAAAAGAACAGAGAGCCGAGACTAAGTTTGGGAACATCGAGCTTAGGCTGAGCCCAACATTCAGGCAATCTAGTTCGAAGTTCAGATGGTAACCATGCCCATCGCCCTAACACCAGCCCAAGATCCATCCTTTTGAGGCCAGGGCAAGTTTTGGGTCATACCAACGACCATGCCTTCGAATCTGTGTATCGGGCAGTGCCTGGCACGGTTAAGGGATCATGCCTCGCGCCGAGCCAAGCTGTCCAGCCCATTTGACACCTCTAATTTAGTCTAAACTATCATGACACTAACTCTCCAATGACTAAAATAATATCAATACATATTTTTTATTTCACTTACAAGATCTCATAGTTATGAGGATATACCAGCTAAACATAAATAATATATTTCTTCATAATTATTTTAATAAGGAGATAAATATGAAATAGACCTTTAAAGTTTCAAGCAATATAGTCATATATTATTTACAAATTATAGAAGATATTATATGATATCAAGTAATCATTAAAAACATGATTTATGAGGTTTTCAAAGACAATCACTTTGTTTGGACTACATATGAATGTTATTAAATTTTTTTTATTTTTTTAGAGGAATCTCGATAACAGAATCACTTTGTTAGTTATATACGTGTGATAATTTTCACATTGAAAATTTATTCTACTGGTGATATCATCTTGTCACAAAGTAAATATTAATTGATATAAAAGTTAATTTTTTAATTGTACTCCACAAATAGTCTTATGGATTCAGGTACTAATTTCACTTCTGATGTATTGCCGCTAGTCGATACCATTATTTGTAAAAAAATCATAAAAAAGATTAACCATATAATTATGACTAAACCAAAAATAAAATATGCAATCATATAATTACTTATTTCCTAAATTCTCCTCGATAAATTCATATTGATTTAACTCTTTGCATACTGAGACATGTGAACAAAAAATCCAAGATTTGAGAATCTCTTTTAATAATTATGAACATTTTCAATTAACCTAATATTCATATACGAGTTGGGTACCAACATGCATTGAGAAGAGATCTGCAAATGAATTTTGTATTTTTCATGAATACAATCTTGGCTCTTGAAAAAGTAAAAGATAAATAATTAATTTAAGATTCGGTACAAAAACATATTTCATAACAATTATGACAATTACTTCTAAAATACTTTAGATATGATATTTACTCGTAGAGATCTGGTACACACTCTCTTCTCCTACTACTTTTTATTATGACAATTAAACAATACATATTAAATTCAATTTAATATTTCATGAGCATACAAAATATATCGAGATAAATTATATTTTCTTAAAAAAAAAAAATTTAGTATAATACCATTACTACAAGATACATTCAAACAAAATAATAATCAATGAATATCTTCTTGAATATCTTGAAAAACTTATCTTTTTTCCTCCAAGATGTGCTGTGGACTTGTATATACTAACTTGATAAAAAATATTATAATTGTATTCATTTTTTATATTTAATTTTATGTTGATTGATGGAATCAATCAATTTATGATTTGCTTCAATCATTTTTGCTCGCAATATAATCATTTTATAAAAGCAGCCATTGATGTATCATGCTATTGAAACTAAGTGTTATTTTCTTTCAACTTATATCTATTGATTTAATAATATAAAATTATTAATTATGATAATATTTAACATAATACATTATTTATTTATTTTTGTTTTAGTTGTTCTTAATTGCTCATATAATCTCTAATTTTGTGAGTTTTTTGGTTTACAAACACAATTCTAATATTATTTTTTATTACTCAATTATTTTATAAAAAATAAAAGACTTTAGAAGATATTCATCAAGACAAAATCAAATGGTTTGTATATCTTTTTTCTATGATTACATATCCTACTTAGTATTTTAATAATACTTATTATGAGACAAGTCAAACATGAAAGTATATCATACATTGTTATCATGCACATCAAACTAGCATGAATAGAGAATCAATCGATATGATTAACATAAATATTTAAGAACTTAGTAGAATTGATACTCAAAATAATTTAAATATTTTATCATCTTCATTAATAATTACCTGTTACACTTGACTTTTAAAAAAAGTCATGAATAATAATAAGTATGATATCTTTTCAATAAAGATATTATATTTTTTTTTATTTTTTACTATTTTATAAAAAAATTAAAAACTAATTTAATAAATATAAAAACCATTATGAATAATAATATATTAATATTTATATATGATAGCTTCAATACTTATTACAATAAACTAATAATCAAATCATTTACTAAATTTCATTTGCTAGTATACCCCCACAAAATGATATCATAGAAAAAATATATATTTGAATAATAATATTTCTTTAAGGTAGAAATATTTATAAATATTTTGGGAGAATACAATTTTAACCACAAACTACCTAATCAACCCAATGCATTCCTATTTCTTTTCTCATCAGGTGCCTTTACAAATCTTACATAATACAAAGAAATTGTTCAATTTTCCTTCTCATCATTTTAAGAATACTTATTTTATTCATTATTTTTTCTAAATACTAGCATCATTTTGAGTTGGATTTGTTCTTTAAAAAGTCTAGGCATAATAAGGTTTTCAAAAGAGACAAGAATTCTATATTCTTATTTACTTCTCTCTACAATCTTGGATATTCAATCAAGTAATAATATTATTCATCAGTTATTTTTAAATTTGTTAGTTCATAAAATGATAACTATCATCCCAAGTTATCATATGTACAAAGAAGTATACAACAGGTTAATTTTCAAGAAATTTGAGTTTTCTTGAAAATAAAATTCTCTCATAGTATGAATGAGTTGGCAACCGCAACTCCCAAGTCAATTCGAAACCCAAATTCGACTGAGTTGAAAATCAAATTGCTTGATTACTCAATTCTTATAATTTATTCTAAGAGTAGTAAACATATGTAATATACTCATAATAAAGAAAAAACTCCAAAAAGTCACATGTTCATGCAATTGACTCTTCTTATTTTGACATTTGAATTATTTTCCAAAGATATAATTATACTCAATATCTTATTTCAGAGGTATTACAGTACTCATATTTTTTTTCTTTATTTTACCACTTTTATTATTTCTCATTAAATATTATGATACCAAAATCTCCTTCCAAATTAATATGTTATTTAGGATGGTGTCTTATCATTTTGAAAAAGATAAATACATTCAACTTTGATGAGAGTTAGAATCTAGTACTTAAACAATCAAAAATATTTGTTATTAGTTGAAGCTAAGTATTCACAACGAAGATTCATGATGATAAGATACATTATTTAAAGAAGAGATTTGTTGCAATGGAGTTCACTAAACATTTTGGAATTAACTATCAAGAGCTTTTTCATCTATAGCCTAGATGACCTTAATAAGAGTACTTATTTATATTGCAGTAACTCAAAAATAAATTAAATATCAAATTGACATAAAAAATATTTTATTTTATGATAATCTTGAAAAGAAATTATATTTGGAGCTGTCGACTTAATTTTAAGAAAAGACATAATACAAGGATCCAGCTTGTAAACAACAAAAGGCCATATATGACCAAAATAAATTTTAAATCAGAGCCATCTCATTTATATTGCACAAATGAGATAATAATTTGATTATAGAAAAAAATAGTTTTGTTTTTGATGTATGTGGATGATATTTTGATTAAATAAAAAATATAATCTATTTATCATGTATGTAAATGATATTTTGATCATGAAAAAAAAAGTTGGGAATTACCCAACACATATATATCTTCAACCATAGTTTTAAATGAAAAATCTTGTGAAAACTCAAATATATATATATATATTTTAATTGAAGTAGCATATGATCAAAGAAATGTTATTTTGTCATAGAAAAAATATATTGAATACTCTTTTAAAATTAAGTTTTTGAGTTGCATTCTGAATTTCTAATATATATGCCTATTGAACAAGAAACAAATCTTGTCAAATATTAGCCCTTTGAATTATTTAACACAAAAAAATAATAGAAAAGACTATTTATATAATTATTATCAGATTATATATACTTTATGTAGCCAATATTATTATATATTTTTTAAATTCTTGATATATTTATTTTGACACAAATCTTCACATACTCCAATACGTGAAAAAACTCCTTAGCTTTACAATATATATCTTGTACTCTTTGGTGATAAAACTTTAGTTGGGTACGATATTGCATAGAAAGAAAATTTACAAGTTATACTTTTCTTTAAGATAACCTCTTCTCCTAATAAATTAAGAGGCATGCAATAATCTTTAAATCTAATACAAAGAATACAAGATAATTGTCACAACTACTTGTAAGATTTTTTGGATCATACATCTATTAAAAAAAATTAGATTTCTAATTACTTCTCTTATTATTTTTTACTATGATAATCAGATAATAAAACATATAACATTGAATCAAGTATTTCACAAATAAATAAAATACATAAATTTTTTGGATCATACATCTATTCACGAAGATCTTTAGAAAAAAATACATTAATTTATTTTAAGTAATGTATTCTAAATATTTATGTATCAACTTGAGGAATAAATAATATAATTTCTCATTTTAATTGGTTTTTACTTTTGATAAGAACATCTGATATATGGCAACCCAATCATACATGTTTTCAATTTTATGAAAGCATCCAACTTGAAGAGACTTAAGTGATATTATTGATTAAATTATTTAACAATAACAAGAAAATCAAAAAGATATTACATGAATGAGAGTAAGGCATCATAGTTATCATGTGTAAAAATAAGAAAAATATTCAATATTATAATAGTTATTTGAATATTAAACTCATGAATCACAATCGCACAATTGAAAAAGAAATTAAAATTTCAAAAAATTGATTTAAATCTAAATCAAATAGGTCAAATATGAAAATTATTTATTTAATTAGACAATTAATAAAAAAGTATTTTAAAAAAATTTTAGCATGACCATTGATTTGAAGAAAATTCATGACAATTTCAAAAAATTTAATTTACTAGATATTATGCAATAAAATGATATCAAATATGCATAATGAGTTGATAAAGAATATATATATATATATATATATATATATATATATATAAGAATGATCTCTAAAGTTAGACTAACTTAGAGGTGTCAAACGTGCCGGGCCGGCCTGGCCCAGCACGGCACGCCGGCACGGGTCCATCCCGTGCCGGTTCACGCAGGCACACGTGGCACTGGCGGCGTGCCACGCGTGCCGTGGCGTGAGTCGTGACCCAACCGGGCCCCGCCCCCGGTAAAAAGACCGCAGGTCGGGTCCAAAACAGACCCGACCCGCCCCGCCCCGCCTGCCCTGCCCCTGCCGTGCGCCCGGCCAAGCCAAGCCGTGCCCGAACGGGCCGGGCACGGCACGGCACGGCCTTGCCGTGCCCACGGGCCGTGCCGTGCTGGGCCGGCCCGTTTGACACCTCTAGACTAACTTTAAGAGTCATGAGTCTTTGATAATTGTAAGACTATTAATGATCAATATTAAGTTTTTACTTTTTTATTCTAATTATGAATAAATTAACAAAAAAAATTATTTATATGTGATATAATTGTAAGACTTTATTGAATATATCTCTTAGTATATATTATTTATATGTGATATAATATTAGTTGATTAAATATAAAATAAATTATGTAAGAAACTAAAAGTGTGGATTCTGACACTTGAGTCTCAGAAATTTAAGATTAAAGATAAAAAGATCGAATACTTGAAATATGAGTTATAATAATAATAATAATAACAATGACAATATTTTATAATCAAAATATATGATTAATAATATTAAAAGTCAATTATTTCAAATATTTAACATTTATATTAAATACATATGAGAATATTGACACAAATATATCTCATAAAACTAAAAATTAGATTAACAAAATGAAAAATAATCTCAAGTATTATTTATGATAGACAAGCATCAAATATATTAAAAAAATATTATAGAATAATCATTCATGTGAAACTAAGTATTGAGCATAACTCATAAATAATAAGATAAGTAAAAATTATCAAAAATGACTTGGTCACATCTAACACAGACTTTCTAATTGAGAATTAATATTATTTTTAACATAATGAATTAAAAAAAGAATGATTTATATGGCCGACTGCACATAAGTAGAATAAAACATGATTAATTTGATTTTTTTATAAAATTCATATCTTAGAAATAAAAAAAAAATTACACATAAAAACATTAAACATGAATTTATTGATTATTCTCACTCTTAACAAATATCTAAGATTTACTCATGTATAATAAGAATAATTAGTATACTCTTTGAGTTATAATTCTTTTTTGAGGTTCCATCTCTGATATTGATAATTAAGTAGCTCTTGATAATTTAAGTTGTTTTAATCGATGCTTCACTCCAAAAGATTGTTGATTGCCATTATCAAAAAGTTTCTACATCAAATTCTCTATTTACTAACAATATCATCATGAGTTGAGCTTTGAACCAATAAGAATGGAACAACTCTTTATCATCAAGTTTCTCCATTCACCAATTTGGTTCTAACTACTGCTAATTAACTCAAATTTTCAGATCCCAAACATGTGAGATTACACGTATTGAACATTAAAGTTTATACAAGAAAACAACATATTAGTCATCTTAAGGATCAATCTCGTGTAAAAGTAGATGATCCTGCAGATAATCTCAATGATTTTAATCTTTCAATTATAATTCAGAAAACACAGTTGAATTATAATCATGACCTAATTTTACTCCATTATACTTGTGTTTCTCTCTTATACAATTTCACTCTCTTCTTTTGTTAATATTAAGATATCCAAATTTGTTTTCAAAATATAATCTTATCTAGATTGATATCAGATTCTGTTAAGAGAAAAAAAATATTATTTTCTTCCATAATACACACAAATTAATACATCATTTGATAAAATTATGATTAGATAGAACAGAAGTGAATCTTTATTAAGAATATCGGTCATGATAAGAAAATATGTCAACTTGATCTAAATTAGTTTAACAACATATTTTTATTCTAGTAACAAACATGATCTCAATTAGAATCATGTTATCTTTATCAATTTCTCACAAGTAGAAAGTTTAGTAGGTGGAGATCTAAAATATAATTTTGGGCAAACATATAAATGAGTATATATGAAACTACTACTTTATTTTCAAGCATACACAAGTAATTTTATTTAGATGAAAGGTTCTAATAGATTGTGAACTATCATTAAAAAAAATTTTACTATCAACAAAAAAAAAAATTATGTAAATTTACTCTTGTGAGCTATGCATCAGTACACATCAACTAACCAAGGAGTGAGATTTTCAATTGATACAAATATTTTATGTACTCTATCAAGTATTGAAAAATTATAGGAAAACAAAATTATTTAAAATTTACTAGATCATATATATCATATAATACTATTATAATAAATATTTCATAAATTTTTCATCTAATACACAAATATTATTTTTTATATATTTTTGTAGGAGAGATGTCTAAATTTTAGTATTTTTATTAAAAAGAATGATCATGCATAGTTAAAATGTTATCCAAAATTTAGGTAATCATTTGCTTGCAAAATAAAAAATTGGATATTAATTTTATTCTTTTCTATAACTTGATCTCATAAAAAAATATAAACTACCATTTTTATATTCATTGAGTAAATTAGTTTTTCTATTAATATTATTATTATATTTTACAATACTATTATTAAAATTATACGATTAACGATTCGATTCATGATTCAGTGAGTAAACAATCCAACTATTTATCAGAATCAAAAATATACATAAATCGAAGACTGAATCACTGAATCGCGAATCGATTCACATGAATCAATTAATACTAATTCACAAAAGATCAAGATCTTTAAAAAGTCACAAAAATAAAAACTAAAATGCCAACAACAAAAAATTATCAACAGTATGAATTAATTAACATGAAAAAAAATAGTTAAACCTTTGATATTATGAATTTAACATGAAAAAATAATAAAATCTCAAAAAAAATTACAAACTCTATAAAATATGAATTAATTAACGTGGAAAAAAATCATAAAATATTTAATTCATGATTCGATTCGATTCTCAATTCTCGATTTGAATCTCGATTTAACAACTATGTTTTACAATGATAGTTACATACATAATTTCTAATCTATTATTTTAAAAGCAAACAAAACATGTAAAAATAAACTCGCTTAATAAGAAAAATATATTAGATATATTTATCATCATAATTCACATTCTTACAACATATCAAATTATATATATCTTCACTGAGATCCTTAGAAAATCTAAACATTTTTTTTTCTAAGCTAAGTTTTTGTATTATTTTTGTACCATGAGAAAAATAATAAAGATCTTGCATTCTTTATGTATTTTTCAATATGTATTCAAATTATATTCTATTAGTATTTTATTTGTTTATTATGAAAAAAGGAATGCTCCTAATACAAAGGTCCTCCAAGTGATTTTTATATTAACTATTTGATTTTAGCTTAGTGAATATTATTCTAAGTTTTATTTTGACATTCTACAAAGGTTTACAAACTAAAGAAGTCCCTTTACAATTGGAAATAGTTACCTCGAGGGTATAATTTGGAAGAGTTAGGAGAGTAATAAGAAATGAGAAACTGGGGCAACTTTCAAAGTTTAAGCCAACACAATTTTGTCATTACATTTTTTTTGAAGGGAATTACAAGTCTTATTTTGCATATAAATGATACCATTCTGACATAATGATGAATATGCTGTCTAGAAAAAAGTCAACTTACAAACGAAATAGAAATCGATGGCATTAAAAATTTAAGATATTTCCTGAAAATTGTGGTAGCTACATTATGGAATGGAATCTGCATCTCTCAATCAAGGTACCAGCAACATCTACTTCAAGTAAGAATAGCTGCATGCATGCCAAATGGAATCCCAAATAGGGACAAGCAGTGGGCCAACTTTTCCTTGTTTGAGTTATCAAGATTCTTAAAAAATTAATTTAGCCCAACAAAAAAAAAAACAATTAAAAGTATTCACAATTTCAATACATCAATTTACAGAAACAAACTGTCATACTCTGATATTGAATCCAGCTTTGGGTTCATGTCTTTCAATTGTGTTTCCAGCAATGTTACCATCCCGAGGGCCCGTTTGAGATCACAAGATTCAAAAATAGCCACATCACCCAATGTTGCTTGAAGCTTCTCAGAATCAACCATATCTTTTTGAATTCTTCAATAAAAAATGATATAACATTAATCATACTTTAAAAACATCCTGGGGCATGTTGGCCAATTTTGGGAGAACCAATAAGCAAATAAAAAATGAAATAACATCAATCATACCTCGAATCAAAATTTTGTATGAACACTGAAGAGCAATTTCACCATGTAAATCAATAGGATTGTTGTGTCCAACATAAGAATTTGCTTCTTTTTTTGTTTTATAATTTACACAATTTTATTGTATTGATCCAAGGATCATGTTGCATGATTGATCTGCATAAGTTCTCCCCAACACTGCTAGAAATTTAGCATGATCTGACTCACCATACATTAGGTAATAGTCACAAAATACAAAACTGGTATTCCAAATTTTGTTCTAAAGCAAACTGCATTAGAATTATATCCACAAAAAACTATGAACCATCAACAATTGTCGGTGATTTAGTTAGCCATGCAATTTTAGTGAAAAAGAAGTTATACATTGTGTGAAGATAAGTATCTTCATCAAAGAGTAGTATGTCTCTAGTTCAAAACTCATCTTGCTACAATCACAGGTATTATTATCTAAGGACGATAAGTGCTAAGTTTGAAACTCATCAAAGTAATCTCTCTGATTTTGAGAGATAAAGTTATCAAAATATTAGTATCGCTAAGGCCCTATACTAAACAAGGTGCTTATGTATTGGATATAACTTTTTTATTTTAGACATAAAATAAAAATAAATGGTATGATTTGTTAAAAACTTACAAAAAACCAACAAATAGTGAGATAAAAAAGGAAGAATTATAAGAAATAAAATAAATAAAAAATTATAAAAAAAAATATAATAGTAAAATGATGAAGTATAACAAATTATTATAAAAAATATATAGTTTAAATTTTAGCAAAAAATATCATATTAAATAGTAAGAGGATGAGTAGTAAAATAGTAAATGAGATAAAAAGAAAAACAAATATCAATTTATTTTACAAATTAGATAATAAAAAATAGAATAAAATATATTTAAGTTGATCAAAGCAAAATACAAAAAATTAGAGCTTTAAATTATAATTATTAAATTTTAGGCCACACAATAAAATTAAAATGTAATCACACTCCAAATAATATCATACATAAAATATTCTTATAAATATACGAAAATAATTAGAGAAACTCAAAAATTATGTGCTCCTATCAATAACATAAAAATAAAATAAATAAGACTTTAAATAAAAACTATGACCCCTCCCACAAATTGGTGGGTAAATATCTAAAAAGACAGGCTTAAAGAACAAGATAAAGAGAAGCATGTTCAAAATTTGTGTGAAGATGTATATTGATTACTCTGCTGTCTAAATATATATTGCAATACTACTATTATCCTAAATTTTATCTCTCAAAAAGAATTAACCAACTTTTATATATTTTGTCTACTTATAAAATATTTAATTAAAAACTATATATATTAATATCTAACTATCAAAATAAAAAATAGTAAAGCAATGAGTGAGAACTTGATTTCCTTGAGCATGAGCCAAATCAAAAAATTGTATAAGTAACTATTATCATAACTATGAACTTCAGCTCTTTATTAGATTTAGATATCAAAAAAAAATACATTTTTTATTTTTTTTGGAGATAATGTTGCTTTCAAGAAAATAACAAAAATATCATAAATATTCTGATAGTGCATGTGAGTGTTCAACTCAAATCTAAAAAACTGACTAACTACAAGTGTCGATGAAAAAATCTCATATCCTAGAGACTTCATCACGTATCTTAATATGCAAAGAGTTACGTCAAAATGGAATTATCAAAAAGAATCTAGAAAACAAATAATTATATTGACTGTATATGTTATAAATAATCTAGTCATGGTCAAATAATTAATCTAATTTTGATTTTCCTATAAGTAATAAAACCAATTAAATAAATCATATCATAAAAAAAATTAGCACCTAGATCAATTAAAGGATTTACTTGAGTACAACCCAAAAAGTTAACTCTTATAAGAGGATAAAATATATATTTACTTTGTGACAAGATAATACCTTATAAAATAAGTCATCTTTATTTCAAGAAAATATTCTAATTTCAAACTTGCTTTTACATATAATTGTGTCTAAAAGTACTCATTAAATTAGATGATTTCCAACTCATTATCTCATATAATTAGAATCTCATTCACGTATGCAATAAACAAAACTATTAAGTATCAAGACTCTCCAAGAAAATAAAAAAAAAAGTCTATAATATATTTATATAACTCATACAAAATTACTTAATCATCAAGACTCTCCAAGAAAATAAAGAAAAATCTATAATATATTTATAAAACTCATACAAAATGACTACTTATTAAAATTTTATAAACCAAATTATTGATAATTTTTTTAAGCCATGATATTTTTCATAATCTGCAAATAATATTTAAATATGTTGCTCAAAACTAGATATGCCATGGAGGTCGGGCTGTCCGAGCAAGGCACAAGGCATGAGCTGATTCAACAGTGTCAAGACTGTGATCGTGCCACCCTGAGGCATGGCTCACGCCAAGCAAAACTAGCACCCAACATGCTTCATGTCTGACCAAGCATGGTAAGTAGCAACACAATTAATTTTTTAAAAATCAGCCACGTGTGCAAATAAACAACTCGTGTTATTTTGAACCAATTGGGTCTAGCACCTTAGCCTTGGGCCTTGCCTACTGCCACGGTGTCAATAGCACTACCCTAAGCTGCCTAGCAAATGGCCAATGATTGTTCCATGCCAATTCCGAGTAGACCCGACAGACATGACATTCCTAGTTAATTAGGACCTACATTCGGGCCATGCTTGGCTGACCAAAATTCTGGTGGTGCCTGCATGGAACAATCAGCCATTTTGTACCATGTTCAATATGGCATGGTGGCCTGATTGAGCAACCAAATCGACATTACCCTTAATGAACGAGTATATCCAACATTTATGACATAATATCAAAGAAATATGAATATGCATTAATGAAAATAAATATTCACCTACAATCAATAACGAGTAAATCTATTTTGCTACTAAAAAGAGTATTTTGATAATTCACATTAAATATTTAAATAATCTTCTTATAATAAATCTCAATTTAAAGTAATCTATCTTTTAACATAGACATATCTTCATAAAAAAACACTCACAACAATCAACAACAAAATTTTGATAATCCATCATGACATGGTGCAAACTTGTATGAGATAGTATATCAGAAGAAAATTTTAATATCCTAATACTATCAAGATAAATATTAAAATAAACAAAAAAATATCCGTATGACAAAACCTATAAAATTTAGTATTAAACAATTAAGTACAACTCATATGTTCCTTCCAAAAAGTAATCGAAAAATAAAAATCATAAAAATTAACTACAAGATTATATGACTCATTGACCAATGATTAACCCACTATATTAACTAGTGATCAAAATAAAACTAAAGGTGAGAAAAAAAATTATAGATATAGTATAACTTCTATACTCACTTTCTTTCATTGCTAAATAAAACATGAGTCCTGCAAAAAAAAATATTTATACTCATTAAAATCATACTAGTTTATGATAAAAAATATGTGTGTTTTATTGAGTATTAGAGCATCTAATAAAGATATATTTTAATATCCTAAATATCCACCAACGAATATAGAAGATATGCTAAGTAATCTCTTGTAGATGTAAAAAACTAAAAATATATAAATTTCGAAATAACAAAATAAAACATCCAATTATTGACCTAGATTACATTTAAAATTATATTTCACAAAAGCTATTTCAAAATATTTTTTTCAAAAATAAATATTTGAGACATCAATTAAATATATGTTTTTTTTCAAAAATATTATTTTATTGAGATATGCCGACACAAAAAATCTAATATATAATCTCATGATCAATATAATAATTATTAAATCTATTTGATATATATTCTAATATATTATTACTTCTTAAATTTTTAATAATTTTAGAAGATTTATGTTTTATCATTTTATAAAATATCCAAAGAAATATAAAATTACTTATTATCTTTCATGAAAAAAGTATATTCATATATATCTCCAACAATCATCAAAAAAATAATCAAAAATCTAAACCTTATCTAGTTGCTTCTCTACTAAATTATTATAGATCTATGTATACATATTAAATGATTCTTATTCAAATTAGACTAACCTGAAAGAAAAGAAACTCTAATAAACTTTTTTATTTGACATGTCTCACACTCAGAATCAAAATGCTCTTAAGACAAAAGAATAATTTTTTTCAATTTGGTCATGGATTCAATCTAACCGGCTCAATATCAATCGGAGTCTTTTCCAAAGTATTAGAATGTTGCAAAAAAATATAAATAAAATATCAATATTAGTATAATATCTCTTTCATGCCTTTAAAGAGAAATTAGTATGTCTGATGGGGGTTAGGCTCAAACATGCCTTTAATAATTATGTATGCTAATATTACTTAATTATTGGCGTGCAGATTAAATGGCCAAAACAATAAGACTTATTATGCAACTTTGATACAGATATTAAAAAAGATTATTGATATAATATCAATGTTGATAAATTTATGCTGCAATAAGAAGATTGGCAAGTAGATTTTTAATATTTTTTACAAACACTTATTGGAAGAGTGATATTCTATTTTACGGACACGGATTCTTAGAAAAAAAAATACTTTCACCTCTCCCATTGGATTATCAGAGAATGACTCAAGCATCTATCATTATAGCTCGATCGAGTAAATTTGGAATAAAAAGTCATAACATCATGGCATCTTTGTCACACATTGGCAATGAGAGAGATGAGAGACTTGTTCTTTATGTGTCAGGTTAAGACATACTCAGAAAAGATGAAAAAGATTATAGCTTAGAGGTGTCAACCGGGTCAGGCTGGCCCAGTCCGGCACGAGGCACGGCATGGGAATTTTCCGTGCTTGTGCCCGTGCCGTGACTGTCCATGGCACCAACCATGTCATGTCATGTCGAGGCTAACCAGGCCCCGTGCCATACCTGGCCCGGCACGGTTACGTGGCCTGTTAGCACGGTACCTTGGCAAGAGCTGAGAAACCCTAATTTTTTTTTAAAATTAGGGTTTCGTCGGTACGGCTGAACGACGATGCACGTCGAAACCCTAATTTTTTTTAAATTAGTGGTTCGACTGCGTGGTAGTGCGACGGCGAGTAGTTCCACGGCACAGTGGCATTACGGCATGCACTGAACCCCTAATTTTTTTTAAAATTAGAGGTTCTACCTGACTGGGCTGAACTCGGCAGATTCGTGTCGTGGGCCCGTGCCGGGCTAACCTCCACAAAACTGTGACGGGCCAGGCACGACACAGTACAATAATCGTATCGTGCCTGGCCCGGCACGAAAGCACGGCCGGGCCAGCTAAAAATGGGTCGGGCCAGCCCGGCACATCCCATTTGACACCTCTATTATAGCTTGAGTTATGACAGATTTTTTATGGTTCAGAAGGTATACAATAAACTACTATACCGACTCAATTTGCTTCTTCTACGACTATATCTATTAGTCATGTTACACCAATACATTCTTAAGAAACGCATGCTAACATTTGTTCTTTATTTGTAACAAATTGAGAAACATCTACAACCACCACACTTTATGCTCACTATCTTACTTCAAATTTATGAAAATATCAATATCACAATAATATCACTGTCATGTACCAATAAAACTTTGTTTACTTTGTATCGGAGTTTTATCATATATTATTTTATGTATGTTATTTACTTTAAAAAGCAACTTAAATTATGATACTATTTTCTTTTCTTATATTTTTATACAGTATTGCAAACCAAACATTTGACTTCAATGAGCATTAAGCATGATGGATTGTAATTATTTTTATCAACTCACATAAGCACTTTTAGATTTTTATTTACTATTGATCAAATGATTCATCATTCATTGGAAAAACTAATAATTCTAATGTCAAACATTAGAACAGTGACGACAATTGATTGTCAAATTCATGACAATATCAATATCACTGTCATGCACCAATATAACTCTTTTTACTTTATATCAGAGTTTTATCATTATTTTTTTTATATTATTTACTTTGAAAAACAATAAAATTATGATATTTTTTTGTTATATTTTTATATAGTATTACAAACCAAACATATGACTTCAATGAGCATTAAGCATGATGGATTGTAATTATTTTTCTCAACTCATAGAAGCTCTTTTAGATTTTTCTTTAGTATTGATCCATTAATTATTTACTCTTAATTATAGTATCTTTCATTTAAAAAACTAAAAATTCTAATGTCAAACATTAGAAGAGTAACGTCAATTGATTGTAAGGTATGTCAATTAAAAAAACATATTAGAATTTTCTATTCAACATGTCAAAAAGATACTGGAATAAACATATTTTATCTGATACACTCAAATATTTAGAAACCTTGTAGAATGACAATATATAATACCTTCAGATGTTTTAATACTTTTATTAATAATGATACTTAATTTACAAGATAGGCAATATTTAAGAAAAGATTTCAATTTTTTTCTAATTTTATAAAATTATATTTAAAAAGAAAAAATTTAATTTGTATGTGATATTAATATATTGAAAAATAATAATATTTTATAATACACTTATTAATTTTTTTTATTTGTTTGGAAGATCACAAAATGATTTATTAGACATCTTTTACTTGAACTATGCACATAATTGAATAATTAAGAGAAAAAACATCTAATTGAACATTCCTAATTCATGGGAGTATACTCGGACATTTTTTGGGAGATTCAATGTCAACCTCTAACTTCCTAATTAACCATATATATTCTACTCTCACAAATCTTATCCATACCAACTTGTACACCAAGTAGAGGAACTCTTTTATCTTTCACCCAAGGTTTTTGGATATAAATGTTTTGTTAGGGATCTCTCTATAGGCAGGGCAAAGTTGTATGTGTTATTAAGTGTACAATCATTGAGTACTCGAATATTTATAAAGGATATAATTATTATTCACCAGAGAGAAAATATTATGATAGATTTTGATGTCTCATCCTTAGAGGATAAATCATTTAATAACTCGATCCAAGAAAACATACCTTCAGATATTATAGTGGTATGCTCGTGATCCTATCCATCTATTATTCCCTTCCTAATAGAGGAGTAATTGCTAACCTTGCTCATATGTGTACTCTTGATATGACTAGCATGATAGTTTTGAAAAGAATAATAACATCTCTCCTAGAATGGTATAACAAGGAGATGAGCTTAGTGTGAGTATCCCAGAAAACACAAAGATATAATATATATATATATATATATAAGTTTAAAAGATTTGATGATATCAATCTCAAGACATATACCACACGAATACATTCAAAATTATTTCAAAATAAATCTTTTATCATAGCAACTAAACCAGGTCAAAATAACAACTTTAACCTTCCAATTATATTACAGAAAAAACAAATGATATATTCTACTCAATATCCTTTATCTCAAATAATCATATTTTTGTTTTAACACTATATATTTTAGTTTATTATCATCACTTAATAATTATATAATCATAGACATTTTTTTCAAGAAACTTTGTCATTCATGATGACAATAAGCTATGATGAAAGATCAAATTGCAATCACATCTAATCATATGTTAAAATTCATTTTGAAATAAATAGGCAAGCCGATGGTGAGATATATATGAATGTATATGATAAAAATAGAGCATGAGAAAATTATCAATTAACTCAAGGCTAAGTAAGTTGCAAGAGATTTTATACAAACCTATAGCATTCACTACAAGAACATTTTTTCTTTCATGACCAAAATGACTAATAATATGTTGTTATTTTTTATTATAACATCACACAAGTGAACTTTGTATCAGTTAGATGTAAAAAATACAATCATTCATTATAAACTAAAAAAATAGGTTTTTATGCAGCAACCACCATGGTTCAAGATTCTTTAATCTTATTAGATTTATGTCAAATTATTCATATTTTTTTTTCAAATAGTGATCATCAGACAAAAAAATGTAGAACATGATCAATTAGATTTATCTCAATTATAATTATTTATATAAGCTAAATTTTAAAAAAAAAAGATTTGAGACATCTTTTTCAAAAAAGATTTCCCCCGGGTGTTTTGTTTGTCATCAGTATGTCATGACGTGCAAATACTAACTCACCACCTAGTACAAGAGCAAACTTATCTATAAATATCAATTCGTCAATTGATTCTAATAGAAATAAGATCATAAAAAAACTAAACTATTCGATAATAAATAGACTAAATATTAAGTATGTTGTTAGTATATTTTATTATTTTCTAGATTGTTATATACATATACATATGAATACAATGTTTAAGATTCTCAAGTATATGAAAAAAATTTCAAAATATGATATAATATTTAGAGACTATGAATAAAGCTATTATAAAGAGATATTCAAATTCTATATAATTCGTGCAATTATAAAGAAGAGATTCACTAAGAATTTTTTTTTATTTTTTTAGGGAACATCATCTCCTAAAAAAGAAAGAGACGGATGATTATGTCGAGATCCAATATAGATATAAAGTATAAGACTATAACATCAGCTATTTATGAGCTCCGGTAAAAAAATTACTTCTTAAAAGAATTTTTCATATTAATTCAATGATCAATAATAATTTATTATAACAATCAAGCAACCTAACACATTGGTTCCAAACCGATATTCAACAAGCATACAAAACATATTAAGATTGATTCTCAGTTATTTTGAAATAAGATATATGATGGTTCAATTACTATTATTTATGTACCTAGTAGCAAATAAACTATAATTATATTCACGAAAACTCTCAAATGATCATAAATTATTTTTCTCTCCTCTAAATTAAGTGTTTATGATATGTACACTCTAGCTTAAAAAATCTATTGATGTTGATTTATCATTTTATTTATTATTTATCGTGTTTCTTCTTTTTATTGTTTGGGAATACTCGACTTGTAGATTATCCCAAACCATATAAAATGATTTAAGCATATTTTGAAAATATTTTTTTCAATTAATAAAATTTCTTTTTTTTCCAAGATCATAGAGGCAAGATCACTAAGTTATGACATCAGATATTTGTAAGCTTCAATGGACCAAACATTTTTTGGATGCATTTTAACTATCAGTTTAGAGATCGATAATACTTTATTATGATAATCAAGTAGCCCGACACATTGCTACCAATCTAGTATTCCAGAGCTGGGTAAAACATATTGATGTTGATTATCACTACCAGCGAACAAACTACGAACATCTTCACGAAAACTCTCAAAGAACCACAGGTTATTTTTCCCTCTTCCATGCTAAAGATGTCTCACATGTATGCCCCAATTTGAACGAGGATGTCTAGTAAGTTTATTATTTTTTATTTTATTTGTTTATAATTGATTGGGAACACCTGACTAGCTACTAATAAGATATCCCAAAATATATATTTAGCATTTTAGTAATCAAAAAATTGATTCTCATTTTCTTCTCTCCTCCCCCTCTCCTCTCTTTTTTGTGCAAAACGCTTTGGTAAGCTTGACAAACCCAATGGTATCCTTTTTGAAGTTTGAAGGATGATGGATAAGAACAATATAATATAGTTGACTATATTATTTAACAAGATGAGAAGCAAAAGAATATTAGATGAATAAATATACACTAATATAATCCACATTTATAAAAATAAAAGATATTTACGATTATAATAACTACCATAATATTAAACACAGATTACACTGAAACTTTGGAAAAGAATGATTAAATGCATACTAAGAAAAGAATGAGAATTTAAAAAAATTAAATTGAATTTATATCAAATAGATATATTATAAAAACTATTTATTTAATCAGATAATTGACTATATATATATATATATATATATATATATATATATATAGAATAATAAAAATAAGTGCATGATCATTATAAATTCGAAAAAAAACTTATAATAAAGCCTCAAAAAAATTAATTTAATGGGTATTACGTATGTGTTGCAATTTATAATTATACCCTTTATGTTTTTTTGTATTTTTTCTTGTCATTATTATTGATGAAGCACCTAACATGCGAAATATCCAAATCTATAAATTTATTATAAGGACATTATGTTATTTTATCAAGGATAATATTGAAGTTTATGTTTATGTACAAAAAAACATAAAGGATATAATTATAAATTATAAAAATATGAAATAAATATCAAATATGTATATTGAGATTATCAAAGACAAAAAAATAATATCAATCATTAGATTGGTTCGAGGTGTCACAAGTTTCTAGTTGTTATGTGAGTTGACCAAGAATAATTACTTAATTCTTATAATTTTTTTTCATTAATTATGAATGAATTGGCAAGATATCTTCAATAAAATATTTCGTTGTGTATATTATTTGCAAATGACATTGTTAATTAATAAGATAAACAAATGATTAGGTAGGAAACTAATAATTTAGAGAGCAACAATAAAATTTAAATGATTTATGAATAGTCATAGCAAGATAAAATATTTAAAAAATAAATTTAATCATATTAAGAGAGATAATAATTTAATAATTATAATAAAAAATCAAGAAATATCAAAGATGAATCATTTTAAATACATAATTTCTATATTAAGTAAAAATAATGAAATTAACAAAAATACATCTCATATGATTAAAATTAGATCAATCACATGGAGAGCAAACATAAGATATTTTTTATGAAAATCAAATATCAAATGAATTAAAAAGATAAATCTATAGAATGGTCACAAGTCAATCTATACTTTATGAAAGTCAATTTTAGATAACCAATAAATAATATATATATATATATATATATATATATGATAAAGATATTAGAGATAAAAATAACAAAGTGAATGTATGATAACGTTAGGAACGATATAATAAGAAACAAAGTTATTAGAAAAAATATTAGAATAACCCTAATAAATAATAAGATAAATAAAAATAATCTGAGATAATATGGTCATGTTCAACATAAAGCTCTTAGTACACTAGTTTGGAAATATGAGATTGTTCAAGTAGAAGAATGAAATAAATATGCTTAAAAGAAATTAGGTAGAAATTATAAAAAATAATTTAAAAAAAAATTAATAATAAACATAATTTTTAATAGATTTGATTCAAAAAATATAATTCATACAAATGAACCCAGACATTTAAGATAAATTTTGATTGATAACAATATTAATACTTTAATATGTGAAAAATTTTGACTTAATAAATTCTTAAGAGATCATGATCATATTGATTTGAATGAATTTTTTGATTCTAGTTAAGCTCCAAATTATGATTATGTTGATTGTATATTTACAATGTACATTTATATTTTTTTAAAAGATAGTTTTATCAAGCTATGTATATACAAACTTGTGAGATTCTTTGGAATGCACATTTTCATAAAAATATTACTTTTCTTAATTTATGATGGAACATACGAATGAATAATTGTAAAACAAATTCATTCTTATGAATGAATAAGCAACTAAAATGTCTATATAATGACATCTTTATCCCTCATATATAGGATCAATAAATAAAACTTTTATTCTCTATCTTTGCACTTTTAATTACAATTTAGTAACTATTTTACAATATATTATAAACATGAATCTTAAGTTTGTGATGCTTATATTTCTGATAGAAAATAACTTTCATGGATTTTTAATACTAAAATATATATACCTTCCATGAATCTTAGAAAAACGATAACAAAAGAAAATGAGAAATCATAACATGATTGTAAAAAAATATCAATTTTCCTTGGGCATCATCTAAACGAGAATCTGAAAAATGAGTATCTTGCTATAAATAATCATTTCACTTCAAGGAATGACTTGGAGAATAGATTTAACCACCATAAAAAAAATGATAATTTTATCAAAAAATCATTATAACTAGTAGGGGTGTTCAAATTTCCAACTGGCATCAAGTTCTTAGCCTACCCAACCTTACCCTACCCTACTAAGTAGTTAACTGCAAAAATTAGGTAGGAATACGGAAAAATTTTTGGTCTTCCACATTAAATCAGGTAGGAATGTGGAAGAACAATCCTAAACAATATATATATATATATATATATATATATATATATATATATATATATATATATATATATATTATTTATAATTATAAACACTAAAAAACTCAAACCTGATATGACTTTGAATGGTTAAATGCTGAAGCCTACGAATTGCGAACTGCCAAGCCGACTGCCGACTATCGACTATATTGCAAAGTGTGAATTGTCGACTCTGACTGCCGACCTTCAACTGCACTACGAAGTGCGAAGTGTGAACTGCCAACTGCACTGCGAAGTGATTCTACTCAGTACGACATCACCAGTGGATGTTTTTTAAATTAAATTATTAAATATTTAAAAAATTTAAAGCTGTTACATAGATATTTACCCAACTTCATACCTGATTAATCAGATAAGATTTCAGGTAGGAAAGCTACTTCTTATCGGGTAGGGTGGGGTATAAAAATTTCTTCTCCAAAATTTCGAATAGAAAAACAAAAAACTATATTTCCTACATGTTGGGTATGGTAAACACTCCTAATGACTAGATGTACTTGAGATTACAAAATTTTAAAGCAGCCAATGAATATAATTCTATTGTATTTAAAATAAGCTCCAAATTAAAATTATACAAAGAAAAAATTCAGATAAAGACATGCTAGAATAAATATTCATAATATTTTGTCATTAATGTACTACTTCAATAACAATATAGAGAGTCAAGATATATTAAATATTCAAAATTAATATCATATATTTTAGTAGCTAACAAAATAATAAGCTACTAATAAAAAATCATCAGTCTTATCCAATTAAATTTAATTCATTCCCTAAAATTAATATAATTTTATTTCATAATCATGGGCATGATCATAGTCATCATCATGGTTACGAGCAAAATACTCAATATTATAATAATCATCCTTCTAGCAACTAACTCCTTAAAAAAGAAAGACTCATATCATATCATTACCAGAGCCCAAAAATAGAATAATAGTAACACAAAATAAGAAAATAAAAAAGTGCACATAAAAAAAGTTTCGAGGCTCATGATGAGACTTCATACAAATATAGAATGAAAGGATACTAATCTTGTAGCTATTGTGCAATCAAATATCTGATAGATTTGTATCAAATATCATTAAAAGATAAGAATATAAAAATTAATTTTGCTGATTGAAATGGATTAAACATATCTTATTTTGATAATAATATTCTGAAGGTCCTGGTAATAATTTTAATTATTTAGTAAAATTTAAAAATAAAAATATTAAATAATTTTATCTATTTTATTTTGAGTTAATAAAAATATCATCTTATTATTTATATTTTTATCTTTATCAAAATTTATGTATTATTAAATTTCAAGATAAATAATAATAAAATATATATCTTCCTGACTACATAATCACGCATACAAACCTTGAAAAAAAGAATTTTTAAAAATATAACCATAACTAATATCAGTATATATATGCTATCTATGGTATATCATATTTAATTGAAATCTCAAGAAGAACAAATATAATGCAATAAAATGAAACTAGATTTCATATTAATGATATATTATATTTTAGTAAATCAACAAGAAATTATTTTAGATTTTAAGATAGATAATAAAAATTATTTATGTATTATTTTTATATTTTTTGGAAAAATATATTATTGAAGAATAACTCTCATCTATCTCCTTTGAATTATACCATACAATCATAAAATTAATCGAATCGTAATATAATGAATTAGAAGGTCAATGACTTTAATTTTTATGTTTTGGCATAAAAGACTGGGTCATTATGAATCTTCAATAATTAGATGAATCGTTTAATAATTACATTGGAATCTATTAAAGAACCAAAAAAAAATCTTAGGTCTAATAAATTTTCTTGTAATCCTTGTTCACGAAATAAATTAATGGTTAGATTATCATTTAATAAAATTATATCTGAAAAATCAACTTTATAGAAAAAATAGAAAGCAACATATATGAACTTATTCATCCACCATGTGGATCTTATAATTATTTTATGATCATCATAGATGCCTCCACTAGATGATCACATGTATATCTTATTTCTAGAAAAAATATTATTTTTGCTAAGCTCCTTGTATAAATAACAAAATTAAAAGCATAGTTCACTAATTATTAAATTGAGATAATAAAATTAAATAATACTAATAAATTTACATTACAAACTATTATTTACTATTATATGTCAATTGAGATAAAAATTGAATATGTTACTAATATGCATACCTTAAAATGATTTAGCATAATCATTGATCAAATATATTTGATAATAGCTAGACTACTGCAAATGAAGAATAAAATTATCAGTATCTATTTGTGGACATGTTATTATTCATGTTATAAATCCAAAAAGAATTAAACAAACATCCTACTAAGAATATTTTCTTTCATAACTTGTATTGAGAAAACAACCAAATATTTCAAACTTGTTAGTTTTTGATTGTACTGTCTATATACCAATTGCACCCCCATAACATATCGAAATAAGTCCCCAATTACGAAACTTGTAAATAAGTAAGTTCATTCATGTGAATAGTAGGGAATTAAAAGCCTAAATAATGGGATCTTTATCCCTTGTATACAGGACTAAGAAAGACCTCTTATTGTTTCTTTGTAATTCTAATTATAATTTTGCAATTATTTTACAACATAATTCAGATTATATTATTTTTTGTATTATAATAGTTAGACAAGCATACAAGAAAGAAATGAAGATTATACCCAGAGCACTAGACTCTCACTTTATACTTTACCTCAACAACTTTACTTCTAAAATTTGAAGAAACTAAGTTTGATGCATCTCAAACCTAATACCTACCTCACTTTGACAATCATATATAATACTTATAATTCAGTGTTTCTTAAGCAAACTAAATAATATAGATAAATTATTATTTTATCAAAAAGGAGATATAAGATTAATTAATTAATATTCCTCACATTCCTATTATAGATTAATCATCAAATAAAATTGTGATTGCCTTGAAAAAGTTTCAATTTTTTTAATTCCTTTTAAACTTAATGCGATGGATACTAACACACCAGTTTGAAAAGATAAGTGAGTTGGTATCTAACCAAATAGTTGAGTGCTCATAGTGATAAGGTGCTCACATCATATGGTCATATATATGTATATATATATTTTTGTTTTTGATATTAATGTTTGAATGCAATTTTTTATTCTCGATCTTTAACACATTGCAACAATATATTATTATATAATCATAATATTTATCATTAATAGTTTATAATTCTACATCTATCATTATAATGTCAATAATGCCATGAAAAATTTGTCAACAAATGGCAAATGTAATTAAGACTCAACTATGCTTCAAGAACTTGCAAACAAAAAATAATGTAGATGGAAAAACAACATACTGCTCTATATGTTGTTTAAGAGCACATTTTACATCATCAAGCCTTTTCTTGTAACCCTTTCCCTTCAATTCCAACTCCTTGTAGTTCTTCTTCAAGTCTTGTAGATTGTAAGTAGTATCAACCTGCAAATTACACAGAATGATTTAGTAGAACAAAAAGGAGAAAAAAGAGCCACTATGTATTGATATGATGCCTCTGATGCTTGCAACTCATCAACAAATTTCTTCAGCTTCTCATAATCAATTTTTGCTTTATCTAGCACTTCGCCATGTTGATCAATCAGCTACAAAAATATATATATAAGCACAGTTAGAATTTTTTTCATTTGTGAATCATCCCAATAAAACCAAACAAATTAGTAAAATAAACCTTCTGGATTTTCTTGTAGTTCTCTTGAACTTCAAAAGCTTTCTCTTCTATATCTTTAAAAACAGCCACCAATTTTTCCTTCTCCTCCACAAGTTTTTCCTTCTCCTTCTTTGCATCATCAGTTCCCTTCGTTAATTTCTTCATCATTTTCTCTCCGGTTTCTATTTTCACCTTGTGGCAATTAATCTCTGTACTATTTTTATCAATATCCTGATTAATTTGTGCAAAATTTAATAAGAACTCTAATTTGAAGTAATTTAAAATTTCAATAAAAGAAATTGCAACTTACTGACTGAATTTTATTGACTTTTGATTTTTGTGTTTTTAATCTTTCACCACCTACATTTTCTATTTTATACTGAAGCTCCAAAACCTGAAAGCAGAAATCAGCAAAAAAAAAACTAATCAAATTGAATTCCCAACATGAAAATTAGCAATATATGGTTCTCCTTAACTGCATGAGTATTCCTTCAAGAAAAATAGCATCATGCTTCATGAATAACATAGCACATGCATTGATGCATAAAAATATGTTCATCACAAACCTTTTCCTTCAGATTTTTAGACCCTTGTACAAGTCGTTCGATATCTTTTTCTTCTTTAGAAATAATTTCCTTAAGGTCCTCCATTCTAAAAAGTTCATCCTCCCTTGATTGGGACCCATCCTTCAAGGGACCAAGCTGTTTTTCCAGATATCCATGTTCGTACAGCAAACTATCAATCTGCTCAAGCAAGTTTCCAAAGTTATTATCAAGTAATATATTTTCTAGAAAAAAGAACATGCTCAAGAAATAATATGATCACCTCCTTTTGGGATTTCGCCAATTCCATATCCATGTGAGTGATTGCTGCCTTTGATGCTTCAGAACTTTTTGCCACATCTGCAATACATTGACGAATTCCTTTGATCTCATCAGCAATGAATTTCAGCTCTTTTTCAGCATTTGTCACAGCTTCTAAAGACACATTAGTTGCCCTAATTGATGTTCCCATCTTGCCCCCACATGGCTTACTTCCTCCACCACTTATTGTCCCAGATTTTTCAAAAACAACACCATCAAGTGTAACAACACGCCGAAATTCTACATTTCCACCATATGCGACTCGAGTTGCCTGAATTTTAAAAAAATAAATAATCTTTTTGGTTGATTACCCAAAAGAGGAAAAAAAATGCAGTAAATTTGAAAAAATTTGATTCTTGGAATCACAGCATCCATGGCCCAAATCTCTTGATCACTATGTATATGGAACTACTTGCAGCATCAAGTAAACTATGCATAATAAATAGCTGTAGCTGAGCAGCAAACTTATCAAAAACATCATATTTTCTCAGTAAGCATAGCAGAAAATTGCTTCCAAGAAAGGAAAGTTTATCTAGTAAATTAAGGATCAGATTGTCCTGTTATAATCAAATATAATTTCCCATTATGCATTGTTTCATCTTGAATACAAATATTTGACAGAGTTGTAACTTCATGAATACACATTCATTTATCATAAATATGAAATATGGGGCAAGAAAAAGTATATAATTAGAGTACTCTTGTACTATAGGCACTCACAAGTTTGTGCATAAATATTCCACATTGAGTTTAAAAGAAATAAAATAAAGGTGAGCTTCTTTTAGAAAGTTTAAGAAAACATTAGTAGACAGGTCTATTGTGTTGATATTAACAGTAATAATAAATTCATTATAAAATTGCTTCCTAATAAAATAAATATTATTCAATTATATCTTTTATTCACTAAAAAATTAAAAGATTATAAAATATTTATTTAGTTGTCTGACTATCACATAAATAAATATCATATAACAATCAAATCACCACAAAAATAAAATTTAACTCAATTAGAAATGTATAAATTAAGCTCTTAGTCTTATACAAGGGACTAGTTAGGTTGAGGCTAGTCAAATTGGGACATCGCACACATTAGATGCTCGCATCCATAATAAAAAAAGTAATAAGTAAAAAATAAAAAAATAATAATACAATGTAAACTACAATAATTTCCTTCAAGTTGGTTTGTAGAAATTTAGCTGACTAAATTTTGAGAAAATAAACATAAGTTACAACATTTTCAAGGTTTGATGAAAATTTCAATTAATTGCTTTGTTGTCTGAATAAAGGATATAGAAATAATAATCTTAAATCTTTTCTCAGAGGATAAAACAATTTTATATTATGTTTTTCGTCAGCTCATAAGATACTAGATTAGAAACTACATAACTTGATTCCTAGCTATCACAATAAAGAATTACGAGAGGCAATAACATAAATATCTGATTTTTTCAAGTACAGACTAAATCAAAAATATCTTGCAAATAACAATCATCATCATTCTAGAGGTGTCAAACGGGCCGGCCCAGCACGGCCCGGCCCGTTTTAAACCGGCACGATAGTGCCACCTTGCCGTGCCCGGCACGGTTTAAATATAGGCGGGCCCGGCAAGGCCCGTAGGCACGGCAGGCCGTGTCGTGCCAGTGCGGGGCCCGGCCTGGCCATACAAGCCAGGGCAGAGGCTGACCAGAGCGGCCAAGCCCGAGTCCTGAGAGAGACTGAGAGAGAGAGAGAGGGCTGAGAGGCAGGACAGGCCGGCAGGGGCAGGCCGGAGGCCGTACGGACAGACAAAATATTGTTTTTTTTTAAAAAATTTATATAATGTAAATTATATTGCTTAAGACTTAAGTGTAGAGTATTAATTAATAAATATAAATTTTTTTAAAAAATATTAAAAATAAAAATTAAATAAAAAAACAAATTTTAGAAAAGTATTTTTTTTCAAATTCAAATTAGTTTAGCTTTTATTATATTTATTAATTATATATTAAAGTTATTAATTTTTAAAATAAAATTTAAATCGTAAAAAAAATAAATCAATACATTATGTTAGTATAAATAAAATTAAAAAAAAAATTAAACAGAAATGAAAAATTACCAATCATGCATTTGAAACCGATGGTCGGAACAAAACAAGTATAAGTTTCAACACAAGGTACAAACAAAGCGTACAAATACAATGAATAAAAAAACATCGAAAAAAAAAACAGCAGATCATCATCAATCGTCAATCGGCATATAATGAGAATCATCAGCCGCAACATCAAGATCAGTAGCATATGGATCATCATCATCGGCAATCAACTCTTCTGTCATCGTAGTGGATGTGGATGCGACTGCAGTACATATCCCAGTCCCAGCTCCAGCACGATCATGGATGCGAAACCTCGATTCCTCCCAATCCTTCAAACAAGCCAAGGCCTCAACCATATCTAGACGTAATCTCGATCTCCTATCCGAAATCACGTTCACTGCAACAGAAAAAGCAGACTCCGATGCTACGCTCGACACCGGAGGAGTCGGTAGATCGCGTGTCATCCTAGATAGCACGGGATAGGTGGACTCATATGATTTTCACCACTGTAATAAATCAAGATTCTTAGTATCAGAATGTGATAGGATTGAGCAGTAATCGGTATCTAAGTACCAAGACAACTCGCTCCTATGTGATGATCCACCCCTACGTTTCCCCCTCGCTAGCTGAATGGAATAATCGTCATCTCCGAACAAGGTATCAATGTCCGTAATCACAGTCTCACTACTACCACCACCATACCTAGTATCGTAGTATGCGAATAGGTCAGTCAACTTCTCGTGAATGAACCCTTCAGGTGGCTCTTTCAGGTTCATGCACGAGGAAATGAAAGTCAGGATATTTTCTACCTCTTCCACCTTAACCCTAGGGCCCATGCATGCAGCGAGACAATAAAGAGATAGAACGGTGGACCAGTACTTCAAGTACTTGGTCTCCATCTCTCCAACCATATGACTAAGCGTCGGGTCAGCTCGATACTTCCTAAACATGTTACTAATGTTGCATATGCATCGGAGTGCAATACAAGTGGTGGGTGTATAAACCGACGAACACATGTTCGTCGTGTCATAAAATATCTTCAGGAATTTCATTTATGAAATTCCTGAAGCCCAGTCAGTGTCGTCAATAATAAGTTCATCACTCTTACTATTGACGTAGTCGGATATCACGTGTTCGTATCCAACACATGATTCCAACATCAGGTACTTGTAATTCCAACGATCTCTCACATCCGATTGGAATTTCTTCTTCTTAAGATTCGCAGACAAACAGAGATTACCAAACTCTTATAGTCTGCGAGGAGTGCGAATATACTTGAGTGCATTGCGTATATTTTCCAACGCGAGGGAACACACCTTCATACCCGCTTGAACAATCAGGTTAATCACGTGACACATGCATCTGACATGAAAGATCTCTCCTAATGGTGCGTCTCTAATATTCATAACAAACATATTGATCGCTACTCCATTATTAGAAGCGTTATCGAATGTGACCCTAAAAATTTTATTTTGAATTTTATATTTCCTAAATATTTTCATTACACACTCAAAAATGGACGGGTCATCATGAGGATGAAGAATCTCAGTGAATCCTAAAATTTTTTTATTGATTGTCCAGTTAGAATCTACATAGAGACTCGTGAGACATGCATAAAAAGAATCATCGTGACTTGTCCATATATCGGACATCACGGACACCGCTCCACTATATGTCATAAATTCATTAATAATTTTTTATTTTTCTAACTTATATATCTTTAGTATATTACTCCTAGATGTGGACCTAGGAATCCTACGATAGGAAGGCTGAAAATAAGTCTGCATGATGCGCACTACCGTCGGATCTTCCGAAAATCTGATCGGAAGACCCATCAATGTGATGAGCCTGGTCATGACGTCCCTACCCAACTCGCTGGAGTATACGAATGGAGTAAACTTTGAGACTGAACTCGATCCAGTCTCAAAAAATGTAGTGCCAAGTTGGGTTTGCCTAGGATCTAAGGGTCCATGTTTTTTGGTGCATAATTGGGCATGCCTCTTAAGATGCCCAATCCCACATGAACTCTTGCATATTAAAAGTGTCATACAATATTTGCATTGTGTCATTTCTAGTTCCTCACCTCTAATATTTTTTTGTGTTATGATTTTAAAATGAGTCCAAACTACAGAAGTCCTCCTAGTTTTTTGTTTTTTAGAACTTTGGGTTGAGACGACTGGAGAAACTAAAGTTTCAGCAGCCGCAGACGTCTGTGTAACACTAACATTTTCATTTTCCAAATTTAAATACGTGTCAGGTGTATTTGTCATTTTTTATGTTTTTTGTTTTTTCCTAAGTTTTTCTAAAGAGAGAAGCTTTAGAGAGAAAGTAAATAAAAACGTAAAATATATTACCCGGTAAAAGCAATGAGGTCAGTCACGTGCAATGTGCACAGCAGGAAGCTCTGATGTTCAAAACTCAAGTCGAGTTTCACGAAAATCCAAGCCGAAAGCAAAATCCTGAGGCCCGAGAGAGAGATGCACGGTTTATGTGAGAGAGAGAAAGTTTTGAGAGGTTATATGTTTTTGAAAAACATAATTGTTATATGGAGGGGGTAGAATTTATAGATTAAAAATATTAATTTTTTATAAAAAAAAATATTTTTTTTATATTTTTTTGATTTTTTTAATATAAAATACGGGGGCAGAATCACGAGGACCGTTAGATTCTGCTCCCTAGCCGTTGGAGTCGAATCCAACGGCTGAAATTCAATCTGATTTGAATTTTTTTTTCCCGTTGGGATTGGGTCAATATGTCGGGACCGCGGGTCGGGTCCATTCAAACCCGACCCGCGGGCTTTATTTCGGGACAGACGGAGGGTCTGGGTCACGCCCACGCGTGAAACCTAACCGGCATGGGAGAAACTATGCCGGCGTGCCGTGCCGGGCCAGGCACGGCACGGCACGGACCCGAGCATGGTTAAAAAACGTGCCAGGCCAGCCCAGGCAAGGCCGAACCATGTCGTGCCTCGTGCCGGGTCGGGTCGGCCCGGCCCGTTTGACACATCTACATCATTCTAACATATTCTTATGTATTAGATTTAGAGGTGTCAAACGGGTCGGCCCGGCACGGCCATGCCCATTTTTTTAGGGCACGAACATGCTACTGGGCAAGGCACGGCACGTAGGCACGACAGGCCGTGCCGTGCCGGGTCGGAAGTCGGGACCGCGGGTCGGGATCCAATCAGACCCGACCCACTGTCTTTTTTTCGGGAGGGGCCGAGTCACGCCCACGCGTGCCCGCTTGAAACCGGCACGGAAAGAACCCATGCCGCCGTGCCATGCCACGGCACGAGCCGTGCCGGGCCATGCACGACACGGGCCCGGGCATGGTCTAAAAACGTGCCGGGCCGGCCCAGGCAAGGCCGAATCGTGCCGTGCCTCGTGCCGGGCCGGCCCGGTTGGCACCTCTAATTAGATTTCAAAGTAATCATTTATCTATTATTTTAAAAGAAAGAATATTATTTGAAAAAAAATACAAAAAACATGTTGTTGACCTCCTCTAAGTACAAGTTGGTGTCCTATTGGAATTTGAATGATCGACTAACTACAAATTTTTATAATTATTGAGAGAGATCTCAATTTTGTGAAAAGCGGGATCACGATGAAACTATTAAAAAGAATCTGAAATATGACTAACTCAACTATTGACAGCATAACTTAAATATGTTAATAATTATCAGATAATTAATTTTGCATATGATTCTTCTATAAATAATAAAGTTAATAGGAGAAATCATTGCGCATAAAAAATTTATACACTGATCAATAAAAGTGTCTACGGTAACACAATACAAAAAATTAATCTCTATAAAAATATCAACTATACATACTTTATTCATGATATGATAATTTCTCTCATAGAATAAATCACCTCTATAAGAAAAAAATATATATTTAAGTCTACCAATATCCTTTCTTTAAATTACGACTAAAGATACTATTTTAATTGAGTGATTATAAACTTATCATCTCTCATAATTAAAATATCATTCACGTACATGATAAGTAAAATTATGTTGTCATCAGAACTTCTCTAGAAAAATTAAAAAAAAAATCTATAATACACATAAGTAATTACATGTGAAAATCTTATAAAAACTTTTAGTGACTATATAAGGTCATATAACATCTTATATAATTTATAAATTATATTTGATTGTATTGCTCAAAGCTTAGGTAATTACTTCATATATATCTCATCTTCAATATATTATTGATAAAATTATTTTTCATGTCTAACTGATATATCTTTCAATAATGAGATATTACAAATAAAATAATAATACATACATAGACTATCTTGACTATTAAATAGAAAGTGTAAGTAAACTCATTTCCTACAAGTCATCACAATGAAAACCCAAATGCAACTAATAACAAGTCTTCATGGAATTCATGATATTAGTTACCAAAACTCAATAGAATGGATAACGTCTATCTCTTCCAACATGGAATAACACCATCTTATATGAGATAAAGCTTCAAAATGAGACTTGAATATCCAAATATCAACAAAAATAGTAAAAAAATAAAAGAAAATAAGAAAATATATAAATGATAATCTATGAAATTATGTACTAGGTATAATATGTATGTGTCTTTCAAAAAGGAATCAAAAAATCAAAACCAGAATGCTTATCTGTAGGATCATTTAGATTCTTGGTATACTCATCTCTAGTTCAAGCATGTTCCATATGTCTCATCCTCTTGAAACAGACTCTAAGTCTCGAATAATCAAGTATTATAGTCTATGGCTCATCATGAGCTTGAACATGAGTAATCTCAAGAGTTATTGTGTCGTCCAAATTCAAGAGAAATTTTTTCTCTTAAAAAATTTTACTCTCTCCAGAATCACCTACCTTGATGTGTATTTAAAGGCATATATGATAACTTTATAAGAGTATTATTATTATATGAACATATAAATTCAGATAAAATGGACAAGTGACTCACTCTCCTGGTTGGAAAGACAAGTGAGATTATTAACGAGCAAGAAAATATTAAAATTCTACCTTATCAACAAAAAAACTAACTCAATTATTTTTTACTTACTCTTTCAAAGCTCACTAAAAAATTTCTCATACTCAAAAAAATAATATCAATACTAATTAAAATTCTACCAGTCTATTAAAAAATTATTATATTTTATTTGAGTATTAGAGTATCCAAAAAAGACATATCTCAAGATTCTAGGTAGCAATTTATCATAAAAAGATCATTAACAAATCAATACTTTCAAAAAATCTATTAGTCATTCTAAATAATCTTTCTCCAAAATACAAGATTTAATAGGGTAAAAACTGAGAAATAACAAAACATATACATCTAATTGATAAGATAATTTAAAATTATAATTATATCTCGCTAAAATTTATTCAAAACACTCCTCCCATATAGGAGTGTCCAAGCAGTCACAACCCATAGATATTTGAGATGTAAGGCACACTAAGACACAATGCAATTACGTAGTGAGCTTAGTTTATGAGACACCTTATACCTAATACATATAAAAATTATATAATTTTACTAAATAATATCTAAAATTTTTATTTATTAATAAAATATAATCAAATAAATGATATCAAAAATAAAAATCAAACACTATTAGTATTTTATATCATCACAAATATTTAGAATTCTAAAATAAAATAATAAAATTTTAACAATCTAACTTGCAAAATTTTAAGAAATTAAAATATATTATCAATAATTTTCAAAAGTAAGAGAGGTGGGCTATAGAAATAATATGATTTATGAGGGAAGCTTCAGGAATAGTATATTTTGTGAGAGGGAACACATAGGAGGGTGAAAAGAGTGAGGTGGGGCACTTTTTGCCTAGGTTTGATGGCTATTGGACTTTAAGCAAACATGAGGTGCACATTTAATAATTTTGTCACAATCATATGTCTATTCTTCCTTTCTATCATCTTATTTTATAAAAATATGTCAACACAAAAAATATGATGTATGATCTTCTGATTTATATAGTGCATTGAATATGTTTAATATACATTGTAATATAGTGTTAATTTTTATTTTTTTAATATTTTTTTAATTAATTTTTAAATATTTAATGAAATGTCTGAAAAATTAATAATAATTGTAATCTAACATGAAAAACAAAATGCTCAAACATATTATGAGCAGTCATTAGCAAAGATAATCAGTTCTTAAAACTCTCTCTGATTGCATGCTTACTATATCCTAATATATTTAAGTGTGTTAGATCAAGTGAATCCTTACAATAATATAACATTCAAAATAAGAAACTCCAATATATTTTTGTAAATGACATATTTCACACTTCAAGATAGAAATATCCTTACTAGCCAAATAAAATATTATCAAATTAATTGATAATAAGCGACTAAGTGAAGAATTAATAAACAAATAGTTCATTTCATTCAAACACCAATCATGTGATTCTACCATTGGAAAGAAGATATACTTAGAACCTTCTAACATTGCAAATTATTATCATAAAAAAATTAAAATTAAGTTGCATGAAAATATAACTCTCAAAAAAAGACAAACAAGATAATAGAAAATATATAAAACACATATAAAGGTGTCAAATGGGTTTGGCAGCCCAAGCCCAGCCCAATCAAGCTAGCTTACAACACAGCTCATGCAGTGCCTAGGTCTACCGGGCCTCGTGCCAAGCCAGGCATGGCCCGGTACCATGGCACGAGGGCATGCTATTTTGGCACGACCCAAACCAATCCCCACCCCAGCCCAGCCCCCTGCCCCACCCCAGCCCAGCCCCCTGCCCCACCCCAGCCCAGCCCCCTGCCCCACCCCGCCGACCGACCCTAAGCCCGACAGATCCAAATTTCCATCGGTCCCGTAACCCATCACGACCCAACCCACCTATCTTTTATCTCCAACGCCAACATGAGCCTAATGGTACCTGAAACCAAAAATTCTAGAATCTATGACCGTTTGGATCGGTTCGACAGTCGAACAGATATAAACAATCCAAAAAAAATTTAAATCTTGACTATTGGATTTCGTCCCCAACAACTAAAAGACAAAATCCAATAGCCCAAAAAATTCTGCCCCAATTTTATTAAAAAAAATCCATAAAATATAATTTTTTAAAAAATAAATCTTTTCAATATTTATAACCCCCCCCCCCCCCCCCTCATTCATAAATTTTATGTTTTTAAACTTGCTCACTCTCACTCTCGTATTTTCTCTCTATGTGTCTTCTCGACTCTCATTTTTTTCTCTCACTATCATCTTTCTGCTTTGGGGACTTGGGTGTAGATTATAATGCACATGCGGTGTGAACACCAAAAATGCAAACTTATTTTACGCATTATGATTTATAAGTATTTTTTTTATTGTTTAGTTGTTAAGTTTTATTTTTAAAATTTAATTTAATTAATTTTAATTAATATATTAATTTAAAAACATTATATACAATATAATTAAAAAACAAATAAAAAATAAAAATGACAAATAATAATTTTAATTATAAAAATATAATTAATTATAATATAAATAACGAAAACTATACAAAAAAGTCTGAGGTTACAAAAACTTATTATCTCTGATCGCCTCGATCCAAAAATTTTAAAAATAAAAAACTTGAATAATATCAATAGTTTATACTCACTTTAATATAATACAATAGAAAAATATTAGAGATACCGAAGAAGAATTGGCACAGTGCAAATATTATAAAAAAAATTTAAACGGTAAAAAATCATGTGGCACTGGGCACCTTAAGAGACATGTCAAAATATGCACCAAGAAATATAATGCATTAGATACTAGGCAAACATAACTCGGTGGTGAGTTCTTTGAGAATGGATCTAGTTCAACCTCAATATTGATCTCTTTCATATACCGCAACGAGTTAGAGAGTAAATGCATGATCAAATTGATCACTATAATGAGTCTTCCAATTAGGATTTCGGAGGATCCAAGGGTAGTCCATATTATATAGGCTTATTTTCAGTCTGCATATCGTATGATTTTTATGTCTACATCTAGGAACGACATACTAAAATACTATAACTTTAAAAAATAATAATTAATAAATTTAAAGATTATAATGAAGTGGTATCCATAACGTTCAATATCTAGACTAATCACAGTGATGCATCTTATACATGTATCACCGCCCACTATGTAGATTCAAAATAAATATTAAATAAAAAAATATTAAAATTTTCAGAGATTTTTCATCTTCATGATAGTTCGACCATTTATGAGTGCATAATAAAAATTTTTAAGTGAATATAAAATTTAAAATAAAATATTTAGTATCACATTCGATAATACATATAACAAAAAAGTAACCATTAACATTTTTATTAGAACTATTAGAGATGGACCATTAGGAGAGATTTTTCACATTAAATATATGTGTCACATCATTAACCTCATTATACGCGAGGATAAAAATTATTTTCCATCCCCCTTCACTTTAGAAAATATATGTAACTAATTAAAATTTTTTCGCATGCCTCGTAAAAAATAAAAGTTAGGTAGTTTATGTTTGTTTGGGGGTCTAAAAAAAAATTTCAATCGGATGTGAGACACCATTGAAATTACACATATTTTATGTTGGAGTCATGTGTTGGATACGAACACATGACATCCGACTACGTCAATAGTAAGAGTGATGAACTTATTATTAACGACACTAACTGAGCTACAAAAATTTTATTTATGAAATTCCTAATAATTTTTTATTGCACAACAAATGTGTTCGTCAATTTATACTAACATGACTTGCATTGTACTCAATTACATATGCAAAATTAGTAGCATGTTAAAGAAGTTTAGAGATGACTCGACACTTAACGATATGATTATAGAAATGAAAACCAAATACTTAAAATACTAGTCCATCATTCTATCTCTTTATTGTATGTTTGCTTACAAAGACCCAATAATTAAGGTGGAAGAAATAAAGAAGATTTTGACATACATATCATCATACATGAATAGAGGTCTCAAACAGAATGGGTCAGCCCGGCCCGGCACAAGGTATGGCATGATTCAACCGTGTCTGGCCCTGCACTGCACGAAAATTTCCCATGCCCATGCCCATGTTGTGCCTGCCACGGCACAAAATGTGATGTGCCGAGGCCAACTGAGTCTCGTGTTGTGCCTGGCCTATCACGGCACGAGGCTCGGTTGGCCGTAAATGTAATTTTGGATAGGAGATCGAGATTATGTCCAAATATTATTGAGGCATTAGCATGCATGAAGAATTAGGAGAATTTGAGATTTAACATCCAAGATCATATTGGGACTAGGACTACAGCGAAAACATAGGAGTTAATTACTGATTATGATCCAATGATAGTGATATTGATATTGAGAATGAGGATGATAATAATACGCCGATAAATAATTGATGAGGTTGTCACTTGATGCTTTACGGTAAATGATTGTGGGATTATTACACGCCGACAGTAATACTTGTTACAGTTATGCTTTTGCTTATAAGTTGTACACTTGTGCTTGATTCTGATTTTTAATTTTGATATTTTATACTCATTTTTATTTATATTGTATTTGCTTTAGTATGGTCGTTTGGCACTTGGCTTTGTGAGTGTGACTTTGTTATTTTTGTTAAATAAATTGTGTTTATTTTATATTTTTGTTCAAGAATTTCATTAAAAATTATAAAATATAATTCATAAATTATAATCTAATTAATACATAATTAAAACATATAATATAAAAAAAATAAACTTTATAACTATTCGAAGTTTTACAATTTACAATATAAATATTTTTAAATATTATCTAATTTATATTTTATAATTACATACATATTATAAACATTAAACAAATAATTAAAAAAATTTTTAAATATTTTTAGAACCGGCCCATATTGGCCTGTTCTGGGCCGTACGGGCCTGAACCGGCACGGCCAAAACCCGGTTGTGCCAGCCGAGCCTAGCCTAAAAAAACCATGTTGGGCCAGGCATATCACGGTACGGTAACCGTGCCGTGCATGTCCCGACACGGTAGGACAATTGGGTCGGCACAGCCCGCTTGACACCTCTATGCATGAACCAGGAAGACCAACATGAATGATTCATTCACGAAGAATTTAACTGAGCTCTTTACATACTACGATACTAAGTATGAAGGTGGTAGAAGTGAATCTTCAAGTATGAACATAAATATCATATTCAGAAACGATGACAATTCAGGTAAAGAAGGAAAAATGACGAGATGAACCATCAAACATGAGCAAACTATCTCATTACTTAGATACATATTACTGGTCAATCCTATCATATTCCGATAATAAAAATCTTGATATTTTATGATGGTGAAAAGTATATGAGTTCAACTATCTCGTGCTATCTAAGATTGTACGAGATCTACTGACTCCTCCAATGTCGAGCATAATATCGGAGTCTAAATTTTTGTTATGGTAAATGTTATTTCAGATAGGATACTCAAATTAAGACCTGATATTGTTGAGGCATTAGCATATATGAAAGATTGAAAGGATTCAAACTTTGATATCCAGAAACATACTAGGATTGCAGCAAAAGCAGGAGCGTTGGTTACTGATGATAATCCATATGATATTGATGATGATTGATGACTGATATAAGAATGAGATTAAGACATTGATGATTGAGCTAAGCAACTGAGTCTACTTTACTGTTTACGGCCTACTACTATTGATACACTGATACTAAAATCATGATTAATCATATGTTGTAATACCGATGATATTTTTTATTTTTATTTATCTTTTTTGGATTGACATTGACTTTATTTATTTTTTTTTGTCATTTTACTTTGAGGCTTGAATCATCATTTATATTTTTTATGATTTTGTATTGGTTTGTACTAATATTTTAGTTTTATTAATTTATACACTGTTAATTTTTAAATTTTAGTTAGTTATATTATACTTTATGAGTTAATTAAATTAAATAAATTAAAAATTAAATAATTAATTATTTCTTTTAATATTAATTTAATTATAAACTATTTAAGTATTAAATAATTAAAATTTAAATTTTTTAATAATTTTGAATTCTAGATTAAAAATTTTCTCATATCAACCAAACAGCCAAACCCAACCCCAAACCTGGCCCGAATGGGCTTGATCCAACCCGTCCATGCACGACCCGGCCAGGCTTCATCATAGTCGGGCTGATGGCCCGTGCTAGGCCGGCTATGATGAAGCCGTATCGTGCCGAACACAACATGGTGGCCTGATTGAGCCACCTAAAAATGGGTCAGGTAGGTCAGGGCCGGCTCGGTTGACACCGCTAAACACACACACACACAAAATAAAGGAATCAAGTAAATTATTATCAATCCTAATAACTTTAAAATATTATTATTTGTTGCCAAAATATTTAAAGAATAAAAACAAATTATAATAAAATGAGAGCTGTCACATGTAATCTAGATATTGGTTGTTGCGTTCATAATTCAGGAGCATGAGATAAAAGAAGGATACACAAGAATTGTAATTTCAAGAGGTAGGGAAAGGCATGTTGATGTTTTGCTGTGGAGGAATTTATAATATTAATTTTCAACAAGAATTATGATAGAGGCTCAATATTCTATAATACTCTCGGTTTTCTCCATCAAAATAACTAATAATAATGATGGTGGTGATGGCGACATCATCACTTTTATTTCCCCCACTTTGATATCATGTTCTATTTATAGTGTGGCTTATTTTCTTGTTGCATGTTTACTGAACTGAGTCTCTCTTACTTTTGTCTATACTAGGATAATATTTCTTCAAACTCAATACATCATCAAGAGATCAATCCAATAAAAAATATTACACAACAAAAAAGCATGCATGCCAAAAATAGGATTTCTACCAAAAAATGAATTGTGTAAATTATAATTCCTGCCCAAAATACAAATCGACTAAAAAATCAATGCCTCACAGTCACAGTGTAAACTTTGGAATTTCATGATGATGGCTCGACAAAACCAAAGTTAGAGTTTCGGGGGTCCAAAAAAATACGGATTCAATCAAAGAACTTCCACTTGTCATCACCAATTTTTTGGGTGCCACAAAAACCTCCTGCCAACAATGTAGTGAGAGTGAAACACTATCACACATAGCGAGTGTGTGACATCACCCACATTGGTGCACATAGATGTGCATCTCTACTTTGCATCAAATCACATGCATTGTGCTGATAAAGTGAACGTGGAAAATAATATGCCTTACATTTTGCATTGCTAAAAGTTTGGTTATGATAAGATATAGATATAAATCAAACATCAATCATCAAAATAATGAAAAATACTCAAACAAAAATGTACAAAATAAGCTCTTGTATAAGGGCCTAGTTAAATCAGGGCATCCCAGAGTTAGCATGCTCTCATCCATAATACATAAGTAACAAATAAAAAAAATAAAAACAAAAATAATACAATATAAACCATAACGAGTAAAAAAAAACATAATTAAAATAAATAAAAAAGCTCAAATATCTCATCAAAAAAAAAAAATCTCAAGTAATTATAATCATAATTTTACAGTTTATCTATGTTGATCTTCGACTAAGGTTCATTTGGGAAAGGAATAAATGGAAAAAAGACAAAGATAACAAGGAGAAATAAAGAGGAAAAAAATAAAATTTATGAATCATAAAAGAAAAATTTATTTTTCAATATGAATGTATAGTTTGAGGCAGCTCACAAGTCATATGCTTCGAAATAATGAAATCCAAGCAAAAAAATAATAATAAACAATAAACTAAAACTCAATATATCCCTTTAAACTGAGACATACATGTCACAAATCTACAGCTTGATATATAGATTATAACGATGAAACAATCATGAATCTCTTTTCAAATGAATTGATAATTAATTATAATTTATTTTATCTGCTTGTAGAACACTAGTTAGTAACAATATGTTAGTTAACATGGTTGTCACCGTAAAAAGTGTCTAGTCCACTAAAGCTCACAAATAATTAACATCATGTCCATGTACTTTGCATCTGTACTAGATCTCGTAACAACCATTTGCATCTTGTTTTTTTCATTAGATAAGATTATGTGTAAAAAAAATATAAAAACCTAAGACATCTCCTCTCTATGATCACAAGAACCTAACTAGAATCTAAAAAAACTTTTATCTAACTATATTCATGATCTCTAAATATAATCTCACATCTCAAAACTTTATTCACGTATATGAAAAATATATTCATATGAATCAGTCTTAAGAAAATCTAAAAAATAATAAACTATACTGACAATATAGATGATATCAAACTTAATTATAATCATATAATTTAGTTTTCTTACGATCATCCTATATTTAAAAGAATCAAATAACAAACCAATATTTATAAATAAATTTATACATTCATCAAGTTGTGAATTAGGAGGTATACATTCCGAAATACCAAAATCAAACAAAATATCCAATGTATATCTCCTAGGAGAGAGAAAGATCATGTCTCATGAGTATCCGACATCAATACTAAATATAAAATATTTTCCTGAGGCAACTTTGGGAAGGAGACAGGAAAGAAGAGATAGAGAGAGGGAGAGAGTAAGAATGAAAGAGAAAAAAAAAGAAAGAAAGAAAAAGAAAAAAGAAAGAAAGAAAAAGAAAAAAGAAATAAATAATTTTTATTAAAAGTGAAAGTTTTATTTTTGAATACACATAATCAAATATATGTATATATATATATCTTGGGACAATAGACAAGTCGGGCACTCCCAAATAATAAAAAATAAAATAAAAAACCCAACATCCCCCTAATGTTAGGTCACATATATCACAAACCCCCAGTTTAGAAGAGAAAAAAAATCTAAGTTTCTATGAAAGCCTTCGCAAGGATGTTTGCATCAATGTGCAAGCATATATCACAGGTAGATACATATATGGTAGTGATCAAACCATACTAGATCTTCTTCCGAGTAAAATGACAATCAACATTAATATATTTTGTCCGCTCCTACAACATTAGATTAGCATCAATGTGCTGAGTTATTTGGCCGTCACAATACATTGTAATTGGTAACTGAACTAGTAAATAATACTCCTCTAAAATATGTCTAGTCCACGAAAGCTAACAAGTAGCCAACATCATATTTTTGCATTCTACCTTTATATTAGATCTCAAAACAATTAATATCTTACAATTTCAGAGATAAAGTTACCTACAAAAAAACATACAAAAATGTATGGCACATCTCTCGGTAATCATTAAAGCCTAACTACAATCTAAATATGTCTCTATCTAACTATTCTCATGAATTCTTAATGTAATATTAAATCTTGAAGCTATTTTCACATATTTTAGAATCCTAAGCATCGCACTCATATAAATCTATTTATAAAAATTTAGAAAATGACTAACTATAATAAAAATATAAGTAATATCATATTTAGTTTAGTTTTCCTTCAATCATCTTATATCTAGTAGAATCAACTAATGAACTAACTTATGCAGATAAGTTTACACATTGATCAAGTTGTGAGTCAATATATGTATATCCTAATATATTGAATTCAAATAAAATATTTAAAACATATCTTATATCCTCTAAGAAAGAAATATCATATCTCCTGTTTAACTTCAAAATCAAGAAAATATATCAAACATCTCAAATCCTTCTAAAACGCAATTTATAAAAAAAAAATTAGTTAGGATATGTTTAACTATTTATCTCCTGTAATTAGAATATCATCAATATATACAACTAACATCACAGAATCACATCCTGATTCATGCCAAAAAAAAGAAGAAAACTCTGAAATAGATCTCTTAAGACTAATACTAAAATTATAGTTGTTAAATTAAGATTCGAATTGAAAATTGAAATACTTAATTAGGAAATCGAGAATCAAGAATTGAATCGAATCGTGAATCAAATTTTTTGTAACTTTTTTCCACGTTAATTAATTCTTATTTGCAACAGTTGTCAAATTTTTTTTGATATTTTAATTTTTATTTTGGTGACTTTTTTAGTATTTTATTATTTTTTTCACATTAAATTCATAATATTAAATATTAGAATTATTTTTTTCTATGTTAAGTAATGTCTACCGTCGGTAATTTTTTTTGGTATTTTAGTTATTATTTTTGTGAATTTTTAAGAATATTGATCCCTTGAGAATCAGTATTAAATCGATTCACAATTCAGCAATTCTTCGATTCATGTATATTTTCGATTCTTTTAAAGAGTCAAATCATTTACCCCCTGAATCGTGAATCAAACCATTTATCCCCTGAATCGTGAATTGAACCATTTACCCCCTGAATCGTGAATCAAACCATTTACCCCCTGAATCGTGAATCGAACCATTTACCCCCTGAATCGTGAATCAAACCATTTACCCCCTGAATCGTGAATCAAACCATTTACCCCCTGAATCATGAATCGAATCATTTACTTCATCAATCAAAAATCGAATCGTGAATCATACGATTTTAATAACAATGACTAAAATCGATAACAAATAAATTATCTAAAGTATAAATCACTTTAGAAAGAAATATCATAACTCATAGGTATTTAATCTCAATTTCATGATAATATCCCAAATATCATAAATCTTTCGTCTAAAACACAATTTAAATAAATAATTCTAGTTAGGATATACCCAACTGATTATTATACACATTCAGAATATCATCAACATATACAATTAGAATAACATAATCACATCTTGATCCATGTCAAAAAATATAAGAATACTACTCTGATACACATCTTCTAAGACAAAATATTGTAAGAATGATAAAATATAATATTTAAAGCATATTTCCTTTGAAAAAGAAATATCATGAATTTTGAGTATCTAATCTCAATGCCAATAAAATATTTTAAACAACTTAAATCCTTTATCTGAAACTCGAATTGTAGAAATAATTTTAGTAAAATTATAGCCAATTAATCATATCTAATAATCAAAATATTAATGACATATACACCTAATATTACATACTCACAAGTCACATTCTAATACATATCAAAAAAATGCACTGACATACAACTCCTAAGATAAAATATAATAAGTACCGAAGAAAATTTATCAAATCATATCATAAGAGACTAATTGCGACCATAAAGAGTCTTTTGTAATATGCATATCATACATGTGATTCTAGGAATTGTGAACCCTGATAGTTGATGCATAAACATACCTTCTTCTAGATCATAATGAAGAAATATATTTGTTTATATCTAACCAACACACAGTCTACTTGTGTCATGTTATAATAGAAAGTGACAACCTAATAGTAATTATCTTGGTCATAAGAGAGAAAGTATTTCAATAATCAATGTCATAAATATGTATAAAACATCTCTCTACCAATCTAGCCTTAAGTCAACCGATGTTTTGCTTGAGTTTATTGTTCATCGTATACATCAATTTACATCCCACTATTGACTTACTTATCAATTTTGGGATGAAATCCCACAAAAAATTAGATACAACTGTACTTGGTCCTTTCAACATAGTTTAACATCATCGTGAATGACTAAATATATTGAGTTGAACATATATTTAATTAGAATAAAAGTTTCTGAAATTTTACAACTATCAAACAAAAATAATAAATTAAAACACGTAATACTAAAATGAGAATAAAAAAATATTAGAGCTGAAATATATTGAGTAGAACATATATTTAATTCCTTTCATAACACAATCACAGGGATCAAGTTATTACCCAAAGTTAAATCATCTGATATGAGAGAAGACTCATAAAATAAACTATGAACATATCCATCTAGTATATACCTTTAGATTATGGTCATCAAGTCTTCTAATCTTTATTTTTATCTTTTGGGGAAACTCACACATCATGTCTAGTTGAACACCAACACTCAGCTTCTCTTCTAAGTGCACTTCCCTATTAGCTTACCAAATCAATTTTGAGATGAGATTTTACATATAATTACATGTAATTATATTTATTTCTTTTAACATAATTTGACATCATCCTGAATAATTAAAAATCTCAAAAAAGTGTTCAATATCCTACAACTATCAAGCAAAGATACTAAACTAAAATATATAGAATCACAATGAAAATAAAAAATACTCAAAACAAAATATATCATGTGAATATGTATCTAATTCCTTTCATAATGTAATCACAAGGTCCAAATCATTACATAGAGTTGGATCAATTAATACCATAGAAGACTTAAATGAAATAGACCATAAACATATCTGTCTAGTATATACCTTTAGGTTAGGGTCATTAAATCTTCTAATCCTCATCTTCCTTTTTGGAGAGACTCACGTTTTTATAAAATTAATTTTTTTTTGTTTTGTACACTTTCTCCTCCTCTCCTCTCTAGTCCAATGTGTCGTGCAACCCTAACATCTATTCTTCGGAATCAACATGGTGTTAAAGCCAAGCTTATGGCAAGTAATATTAAAGATAAGCACATATCTACATCCATTGTACTTTATACACATCACCTCACTCTTGATTCTTGGATAATAGATTAATAAGTGAATACTCATATCACAAATAATTACTTATATTTTACTTCATTTATTATGTCTAGAGCTTCTAATATTATGTGGTCAATAGTACCATTATAAAAAAAAAAATACGATGATATCAATATTGATCATTTCTATTTGACACATATTTTATATGTACCAAGGTTATATCATAATATAATTTTTATCAGTTGGTTAATGAAGCAACAAAAATGTAACACCCTAGGGAATTATACAAAAATAAATTCTATTTATTCTTCTCGACTCATAAGATTCCTACTAGATATTTGTCTATAATAAATCTACTAATAATTCACTATCAATTAAAACACTCATTACAAAATAAATTATAAATTATATAGAGGAGCATCAAATTAGTGATAGTTATTTATTATGAGGCATGACAGCTAAGAAAACACATTAGATCCTCTAATTCAACACATCATGAGATTATTAACAAGGATTCATTTCATCTAATTCATTTAGATACTTAAGACCCTTTAGGATGATCATGTATGATAATTTATGATATTTTATAACTTTTATTGATAATTTTACTGGATAACATGAGACTATCAGTGTTTAAAGAATGACATTAAATTTTTATATTTTCATAAAATTTTAATTAAAAATAAAAACATAATTCAGTTATAACATTAATATGTTGAGAAATAATAATGAATTACAATATAGTTTTCATTAATTTTTATATTTCTTCAGAGTATAAAATGATTGATTAGACATCATATACTAGTACCACTTAATAGAATAAAATATCTGAGATAAAGAATTAATATTTAATTGTGATAACAATAATACTCAATTTTCATATGAAGGGTACCTAAACATTTTTGGGAAGAAGCAATTGTAACCACAAAATTCCTAATTAACTGGATGTCTTCTTCAATTCTCTCAAATCATATTCCATATCAATTTGTATACCAAAGAGAATCATGTTCTATCTCAGATAAAAAGAACATGGCTACTCATAGCATCAAAGGGCATCTTTATTATGTATTCGAGTACTAAGATAAGATATAAGCACCACTTATCAAAGACTATAAAGATGATTATAAGCGTTAAAGCTATGTTCTTCACGAACAAGTAATTCTTTAAGAATTTGATTTGAAAGAACATAATTTCAAACATTATAATAGCAAATTCTTTTCCATGTCCACTTGTTACACCTCATGGAATAATAGATGACTATGCCCATATGTCTACCCATGATATGACTATCATGTCTGGTTTTGAAAAAAGAAATGACACCTCTTATAAAGTGTGCATCTAAGATGGGAGTCTAATATGAATGTGTCATAGTGGCACGAGATGTGAATCTCTCTAAGAGGATAAGATGATTGTTGAAAAAGTTGATGACCTCAATCTAAAAGTATATAGTGAACAAATATATCCAAAATTTATTTTAGATAAATTTTATATCGTATCAACTAATCCAACTCAAAGAAATAATTTGGAAACTTCGAATTGCATTTTGGCAGAAAGTAATAATATATTATACTCATCATTCTTTATCTAAAATATTTTTTATTTTTATTTTAACATTATATATCCTAGTTTCTTATTATAATTTAATAATTGCAGGACCTTAAACATTTTTTATGAGAAATTTAGTCATCCAGGATAATGACGAACTATATTAAAAGAATTAAATAGAATTATGACTAATAATATATGAGATCGGATCCCAAAACAAGTAGGTAAACTAATAGTAAAACATATATGATGAAAATGTATTGTTATACATGGACACTTTTTATATATACAATAAAAATGAGACTCAAGGAAAAAATCAATCAACTCAATGCTTAATTAATAGTGATAGGTTTTATAATCTTGTGGCATTGGTTACTAGACACTTTCACTCATGAGACTAAAATAATCATTATTAAGTTATTACTCTATAATTCAACATCACAGAAATAGATTGTGTATCACCTAAGTACAAGGAATATCTTCTTTCATGAAAATCTAGAAAAAAAATATTCATGTATCAACCATTGAGATTTACTATTCATGGGTACATAAGTATGATGTACAAATTACACAGTGCGCTACTTTATGATCTGGAGCAATTTTCTAGGACATAATTTAAGAAATTTTCTTATGCACTTAATCAATTAAATTTTGGGGAATATATGTTAGACTATTCCTATTTCTTTCAATGTGGATCATGATATGAGGATACAATGTTTGTATTATATATCGATAATATTTTGATTATAAAAATATGGGTAAACAATTAGATATATCCCAATTGAAATTATTTTCAAAGAATTTGAATTAAAAATTTGAAATATATGAAGTGTTTTCTTATTATTGTGGTCTGATCTTCATGAGACATGACCTTTCTTTCTTATAAAAGATAAGCATTAGATATTTTATTTAATCTCACTATATCAGAATACGTAAATGTTGACTTACCACTTGATCAAAGTATACACTAGATGTGTCAAACGGGCCGGCCCGGCACGGCACGGCCCGTTTTTCACGAGCACGATCGTGCTACCGTGCCGTGCCGGGCCCGCTCGGGCACGCCTTGGCCATACAAGCTAGACGGCACGGCCGGGCAGGAGGGAGCCGCGACGCGGGACCGGGTCACCGGGGTCCGGGAGGCCGCACGGGCTGACTGATGACGGACAGGCAGATGGCAGATTAAATTTTTTTTTTTTATCGTAAATTTTTTGATTAAGTAACCGTATAGAGTATTAATTATTAAATATAATTTTTTGTAAAAATTATAAAAATTAAAATTAAATAAAACAAACAAATATTAGAAAAAAAATTTTTTATCAAATTCAATTTAGTTTAGCTTTTTTTATATTTATAATTTATTAATTATATATTAAAATTTAAAGTTATTAATTTTTAAAATAAAATTTAAATCATAAAAAAAATAAATAAATATATTATGTTAGTAAAAATTAAAATTAAAAAAAAAATAAACTACACAAAAAAAAATTATCAATCATGCTTTTGAAACCAATGGTCCGAACAAAACAAATATAAGTTTCAACACAACGTATGGTACAAAGTACAAACAAAGCGTATAAATAAAATAAATAAAAAAACATCGAAAAAAAAGAGCAGATGAGCATCAATCGTCAAGCGGCATATCATGAGAATCATCAGCCGCAACATCAAGATTAGTATCATATGGATCATCATCATCGGCAATCAGCTCCTCCGCCATCGTAGTGGATGTGGATGCGACTGCAGTGTCTGTCACAGTCCCAGCTTCAGCACGATCACGGATGCTAAATCTCGATTCCTCCCAATCCTTCAAACATGCCAAGGCTTCAACCATATCTGGACGTAATCTCGATCTCCTATCCGAAATCACGTTCACTGCAACAGAAAAAGTAGACTTCGATGCTACGCTCGACACCGGAGGAGTCAGTAGATCCCGTGTCATCCTAGATAGCACGGGATAGGTGGACTCATATGATTTCCACCACTGTAATAAATCAAGATTCTTATTATCAGAATGTGATAGGATTGAGCAGTAATCGGTATCTAAGTACCAAGACAGCTCGCTCCTATGTGATGGTCCACCCCTACGTTTCCCCCTCGCTAGGTTAATGGAATAATCGTCATCTCCGAACAATGTATCAATGTCCGTAATCACAGTCTCACCACCACCACCATACCTAGTATCGTAGTATGTGAACAGGTCTGTCAACTTCTCGTAAATGAACCATTCAGGTGGCTCTTCCAGGTTCATGCTTGAGGAAATGAAAGTCAGGGTATTTTCAACCCCTTCCACCTTAGCCCTAGGGTTCATGCATGCTGCGAGGCAATAAAGAGATGGAATGGTGGAGCAGTACTTCAGGTACTTGGTCTCCATCTCTGCAACCATATGGCTAAGCGTCGGGTCCGCTCGATACTTCCTAAACATGCTACTAATGTTGCATATGCACCGGAGTGCAATGCAAGTGGTGGGCGTATAAACCGACGAACACATGTTCGTCGTGTCATAAAATATCTTCAGGAATTTCATAAATGAAATTCATGAAGCCCAGTCAGTGTCGTCAATAATAAGTTCGTCACTCTTACTATTGACGTAGTCGGATATCACGTGTTCGTATCCAACACATGATTCCAACATCAGGTACGTGTAATTCCAACGATCTCTCACATCCGATTGGAATTTCTTCTTCTTAAGATTCGCAGACAAACAGAGATTACCAAACTCTTATAGTCTGCGAGGAGTGCGAATATACTTGAGTGCATTGCGTATATTTTCCAACGCGGGAGAACACACCTTCATACCCGCTTGAACTATCAGGTTAATCACATGACACATGCATCTGACATGAAAGATCTCTCCTAATGGTGCGTCTCTAATATTCCTAACAAACATATTGATCGATACTCCATTATTCGCAGCATTATCGAAAGTGACACTAAAAATTTTATTTTGAATTTTATATTCCCTAAATATTTTCATCATACACCCAAAAATGGCCGGGCCATCATGAGGATGAAGAATCTCAGTGAATCCTAATATTTTTTTATTGATTGTCCAGTTAGAATCTACATAGTGACTCGTGAGACATGTATAAGAAGAATCATCGTGACATGTCCATATATCGGACGTCACGGACACCACTCCACTATATGCCAAAAATTCCTTAATTATTTTTTGTTTTTCTAACTTATATATCTTTAGTATGTCACTCCTAGATGTGGACCTAGGAATCCTTCGATAGGATAGCTGAAAATAAGTTTGCATGATGCGCACTACCCTCGAATCTTCCGAAAATCTGATCGGAAGACCCATCAATGTGATGAGTCTGGCCATGTCGTCCCTACCCAACTCGCTGGAGTATACGAAGGGAGTAAACTTTGAGACTGAACTCGATCCAGTCTCAAAAAATGTAGTGCCAAGTTGGGTTTGCCTAGGATCTAAGGGTCCATATTTTTTGGTGCATATTTCGACATGCCTCTTAAGGTGTCCAGTTCCACATGTATCTTGCATGTTAAAAGTCTCATACAATATTTGCACTGTGCCATTTCAAGTTCCTCACCCCTAACATTTACTTGTATTATGATTTTAAAATGTGTCCAAACTACATAAGTCCTCCTAGTTTTTTGTTTTTTAGAACTTTGGGTTGAGACGACAGGAGAAACCAAAGTTTCAGCAGCCGCAGACGTCTGTGTAACACTAACATTTTCATTTTCCAAATTTAAATACGTATCAGGTGTATTTGTCATTTTTTATGTTTTTTATTTTTTCCTAAGTTTTTCTAGAGAGAGAAGCTTTAGAGAGGAAGTAAATAAAAACGTAAAATAAATCACCCGGTAAAATCAATGAGGTCAGTCACGTGCAAGGTGCACCGCAGGAAGCTCTAATGTTCAAAACTCAAGTTGAGTTTCACGAAAATCCAAGCCGAAATCAAAATCACGAGGCCCGAGAGAGAGATGCACGGTTTATGTGAGAAAGAGAAAGTATTGAGAGGTTTTATGTTTTTGAAAAACATAAATGTTATAGGGAGGGGGGTAGATTTTATAAGCTAAAGAAAGTTTTTTTTTATAAAAAAATATATTTTTTTATTATTTTTTTTAATATTTTTAAGGGGCAGAATCACGAGGACCGTTGGATTCTGCCCCCTAACCGTTGGATTCTGCCCCCTAGCCGTTGGAGGCGAATCCAACGGCTGAAAATCTATGATTTTTGAATTTTTTTTTTTTTGGCCGTTGGGATTGGTCGGATCTAAGGCCGTCGGGACCGCGGGTCGGGTCCAATCAGACCCTACCCACGGTCTTTTTACCGGGGGGGGCCAGGGGACGGGTCACGCCACGCCACACGCCGCCAACGCCACGCGTGAACCGGCACGGGACGGACCCGTGCCGGCGTGCTCGTGCCAAGGCACGAGCAGTGCCAGGCCAGGCACGACACGGGCTGTTCTTAACCCGGGCACGACACGGGCCCGGGCACGGTTTAAAAACATGCCGGGCCGGCCTGGCCAGGCACGTTTGACACCTCTAGTATACACGCATATACATATGGTGGTTCGTAAGCTAACTCCACAATATATATGATGATTATAAAAAAACTAAACTATTTGATATTAACTAAGCTAGGTATTATATGTATTATTAACATTATTAGTCACTTTCTAAACTCTCTTATACTTCATATGGATGCAGTCCTTAGAATTCTCAAATATATAAAAAAAAATTTTAGAATATAAAATTATGTTTAAAAATTATGAGCATATTCAAAAAGAGGCATATTTAGTCTAGTTGGGTTCATACGGTGACAAAAAAGAGACAAAATAAGTTTTTTATTATTTTTCACATGTAAACTCATCTCATTAATAAGTAAAAGATATTGTGACCAAATCATGATGTCGGCTACCTATGACAAAAAAGGGATATTTATAATTTCATTCAAAGATAAAATACAAATCATTGTATCAGCTACCAGTGAGCTCTAGTGAACCAGTAATTTCCTAGAGGAGCTTTACCTATCAATTCAAACATTAATGAGATTTTAATATGACAATAAGACAGCCCAATATATTATGACCAACCAAATATTTCACGAGTAAATAAAATATATTAAGATTAATTATAAAAAATAGTTATTATACTAATAATAAAATTATTCATCTAACTTCTTGTATTAACATACTCCCAATAAATAACATAAGATTTATATATGATAAGAGTGTTTCAAGACATTTTACAAAATATATAATTTTAATCACTAACCTGGTTAATAAAATGTTTTCCTTAATTTTATCATATCGTGTATCTTCTTATATTTTGTATGCAAAAAAAATATTATTCAACTTAATTCCTATAATTTTTGAGAATATTCATTTTATTTCAAATATCTCTTTATAATGTTAAAAGATAGTGCTTAGGAGAATTAAATATATTTTTCTTAATTATTCAAGTATCTAAACAAATAAATATGATATTCTCCTAAGACTAATAATATATTAATTAGTACTAATGTTATTTTTTTGGGGCATGATTATATTATTAAAGAGTCTAGATCATGTAAGAATTCAAAAAAGATATTTTATTCTCTCTTACTCTAATGAAGTCTGCCTTGGCCTTCCAACTAAATTATATTATCATCACTCAACAATTTTTAAATTTGTCAAATCACATTATTATGACTTTCCTCTCAAATCATTATATATATTAAGTAGAAAACAAATTAATTCTAATTTTGAGAGTGAGACAAAGAGAGTAAATTTCTTTTTAAAAATCACCCATCTATTTTTGTTACCTCTTTTATTGGTTATCTTGATAATATTAAAACATTCAAATCTCTTTCTGAGATAGTATATCATCTACAATGACGTTAAGTCATGGTAAAAAAGATAAATTCTCCCCACTCTAATAAAACTTGAGAATTAGTATATAATATTTAAAAAAAATTATTATTGATTGCAAATGAATATTCACCATAAAAACTGATCCTAATTGAAAATTAAATTGCCTAAAGGCAAAACTTATTAAGATAAAATTTAATAAACTTTTAGAGTTGATGTTCATAATTATTTTTTAGTGGATGCGATGACATTAGTACAAAAACACTTGTCACTTAAAACATGTATTAACATACCCCCACAAAAGAAATGAATATATCTCATACGGCCGAAAATAGTCTTTAAGAGCTTGATTTATAAAATTTTCAATCAAATTCACCTTGTTTTATTTGCACATATAAATATTAAAGATAGTATCATTATATAGGTTAATGAATTAAGAAATATTAAACTCAATCAGTACCCTTTAGTCACTAATTCAAATGAATGATGTTAAAAAACTCATACTTTGTCAAAATTTAAATAATTTATGACAATAGAAATTTTATATTGTTACATGGAAGAAATGCCTTAGATATTCTCTCAAATATTAGTATTTTGGATTGTGCTCCGATAGATACTCCTATTGAGTCAGATACAAATTTTTTATATAATACAAATCCTCCAATTAATTCAATTATATATTGAATAATTATATAAAAATTAATTATTTATCATCAGACAAAATATAATATATATAATCAATATAATTAATTATTTTTTAGATTCTTATAATCATACTCACCATTATGTTACTCTTTACATAGTTAAATATGTGAAAAAGTTTTTATGACTTAGTATCTTTTTAAGCGATCATATGTATTTTTTAATAGTTGATTATACAGATTCTCTTTGGATACTAAGTTGAACATACATAAGAACTCAAGTCATGCCTTAGATCACACAAAATTCATGACCTAAAAGTTTATGTTGAATCTCACACATAAATTTTTAAATAAAAAAAAGATCATGGTTGGATCAATAATTTGTGTTGCGGCGAACACGTTAGTGGCGATCATTTTTACTTTTTGATTATTTTTATATTTAATTTATATTAGATATGAAAACACACATGTTAGTAACCTCAATCCTCTCATTGTTATATATGAGAATAGGGACTCTTGAACCCATTTTTTTATTATTGTGAATGGGTTTTATAATTATTTCATCATGGCAAAATTTTTCTTTAAAAGGTATCGAAGATAAATGCACCGCTTGAAGATGTCCAGCCTTACAAAAATTTCATGCTCCATATGTTTAGCCCTAGTGCGTGAGGAGGATGTGAATGTGATAAATTGTCTCTTCATATAATTCTGAATAAAATGTGATAGTTATATATGATGTAGGTTTCCTATCCATTGGGCTACTTTTTTGTGAATGAATTTGGCCCGAGCTCAATTTTTAATAGATATAATTGAAAATATACAATTAATAATATTATTGAGTAAATATGTATACATAGTACTGTGTAATGCAATATATAAATATAGTCATGTACCACATAATATTATTGATTAGTATATAAACATTTTTTTATCATTCACTTAAATGTGTGCATTTTGATTGATTTAACTAAATGATTGACACAGGATAGTAGATCTAATAAATGGATTTAATGATGGATAAAGATTAAAAACACCATGAATAAACCAGCTAGATTACTAATTGAGACATACCCGATCACATTCTACTTGGACCAACAATCAAATGCAAGCAAAAAAACAGATTCTCCCTGAAAATGTTTGCAGAAAGCTTAAGAAAAGAGAAACAAAAGAATTTACTTGATCAAGATCCGTTGCTACAATTGTGTTACCCAGAGCAGCATAGAAAGCAAGCTTCATTTTTTCATCATGGACTTTAACTAAATCAAAAAGGCGTGGAACACCCTCTGGAGTTTTTAATTTTGCTTTGAGCTTTGGCAAAAGATAAATTTGCTTTTCCTGAAATGAGAAAATGTGAAAAAAAGAAGTTAAAAATTCAAGCCCTGCAGTTCCAATTTTAAACACTAAATGTGTGCATGCACACCCCCTAAAAAATTGACAACATAATATATTGAATGAGCTAAAAGTAATTGTGTCCAAAAATCAAAAAAATTGCTCTCCATGCTCGCTAAATGCATTCTGCTTTGTTCGCATTAGCTTTCTAACTCAAGCATGGAATCAAAGATAAACTCAACTTCCATCATTGCCAACTCCATGCTAATTACCAGTGACACATCCAGAACAATCTACCAGTAACCGTGTCCAAAGGGCCAAGAAGTTGTTCCTCAGGTTTAACATTTGCATAACAGCACAGGACCAACAGCACATAACAGCATGAAAATCTGCATCCAATGTGCTCAGTTGCTACCATCTTACCTCTATTGCACCAAACATAACTTCATTCCTTCAAACAATTTAGCACAAGCATGATAGTGTATCGAATCAATCAAATATTATATGAACTACTTGTGATCGGATGTATGAATATGTTCTTACAAACTCTATTAAAATTTATGTTCACTCTCAACTATGTAACAGTTAAATCTTGGTTTACAATTTCTATTTTATTCCTCATATATATATTTTTATATTTGTTTCACCTTCCACTCAAATATACTCACACTTCCTCACAAGTACACTAGAAGATATATGTTGAACATAGTCAAATCATATCATATAATTTTTATTCTTATTTTATCATCTATATGAGTTATTGTAGTATTATTATTAATAATTTTATTTAAAATTTGTACTTAATTTCTCATATATATATTTCTAATTTTTTTCTCCTTCCATTCAAAAATAGTCATTCTTCTTCACAAGTACATTAGCAGATATACATTGAACATGATCAAATCAATTCAAATAATTTTTTTCTTATTTTATCATTTATATGAGTTATTCTAATATTATTTCAAATAATTTCAATTTTATTTATATTTTTTATTTTTACTATATATTCAACCCATCATCTTTATCTCTATTATAATCATCTTTGCATGTATTCCTTTTTTGTCCAAAACTCAATTCCATAAATATATTTTTACTGATTCATGAAAAAAAACTTATTATAATCACTAACATAATTTATTAAAAATTTTAGTTTTTGCTATAAACATATACATATCATAGTTTGTTTTTGTTTTTTTTTTATAAAGTATGTTGTGTTTTATTAAAAACACATAAATGCATGTTTTGTTTTGAAAATGCATTTTATGTAATAATAAATGACATGGTAACGTGTTTATACATTTTCATTCCTCTTATTTTGATTACACGTGCATAAAGTTCTTAAACTATATTATTAATAAAACAATATTTGAAAAAATTTAATGAATTCTAGTTATTTTATTTTATATTTTATTTAATTAATTACTAAATATACAAATATTATTATATTTTCGAACAAATAACTACTTTGTTGTCTGAATGTATAATACAGTAATAATTTTACCATGAATCTTCAAGATGATAGGCTATATACATCATTGTCTAACTATCACCATAAATAATAGTAGAAAAAGTAATAATCCCATAGATAATCTCCTCAAAATAGATAACACATCTAAAATCTCACAAATAATTATGTACATCAAATAATCAAAATAATTTTTTTATCTTACTTTTCTAGAAGATAAAGTTACCTCCAAGATAGATACAAAACTCTATCGTAGATATTCAATCGGTGCATATTGGTGGCCAACTTAAATCAAAATACTCAATTAACTAAAAATATCCATGAATCTTCAAAGAGGTCACAGGACCTCAAGTGTTGGAGACTTCATCACATATCTCTGCATACAAAAAAATGTGTCAAAGTGAACCTAAAAAAATAATCTATAAAATAATTAAGCATATTAATTATATATAATATATATACTTGTCAAAATCTAAAAAATAATTAAGAGGAGTCACATTAAAAGTGAAGTCAATACCTGAATTAATAGAAATATCTATTTAAACATAATTCAAAATATTAATCACTGTAATAATATCAAGTGCATAACTTATCTATGACAAAATAATATCTTTCATAGATCTCTATTCTAAGAAAACTTCTAAGTATCTCTTAAGTCATTAGTCTAAAATTGTACTTGAATGTATTCCTTGAGTTTTGTTATAATCAACTCATCATCTTCCATAATTAAAATATCATCCATATTGACAATAAGCAAAATTTTTCTATTAGCAAAATTTATCTAAAAAAATAAAGAACAATGAGTAATAACACAAATAAGATGACTACCTGTCTATTCGGATACATCCGATAAAATTGAAATGATACAGAAAAGATTAGCATGGCCCATGCGCAAAGATAATACACACAAATCGAGAAATGATCCAAATTTTTTTAAATTTTTATTACTTATTAAAAAAATAATAAGATGACTACCTATAAAAATCACATAAATTAAGCTCTTGATAATTATTTTTAATCATACAATAACTTCTATAATCTAAAAATTATATTTGTTTGTACTACTTAAAACTCAAGTAATTACTCCATATAGGTCTTTTCATCAAGATTAATATGAAAAAATATATTTTTCAAATATAACTGATAAATCATTTAACTGTGAAATTACAATAAAAATAAAAATTCACAATTAGGCCATATTGACTATTAAAGATTAAATATCATGGTAGTCCATATCAAATATTTGAATAAATTTTTTCGCCATAAGTCTCACCTTCAACAAAATTTACTTTTTCATCTGGATATATCTTCATATTGAATACTCAAATACAACTAATAATAAACTTTCAACAATATCATAATACTAGTTCCAAGTTACATAGAGTGGAAGTCATGCATATCTTTTATTATAACTTGACATCATCCTGAATGAGATAATACATCAAAATAAAACTTGAGTATCATAATACCATCAGAAAAAAATAATAAAAAATAAAAAAAATAAATAAGATAAGAATATGATAAAACTAAATATGATAAACAAATCAAGTTGCATGGGCACGGCACACAAAAAACAGCCCAAACATGACCTAACACAGCTAGAATCTCATTGGGAACAAGCAAAGGTTGTGTTAGGCCAATAAATCTAGCCTGCACACAACATGACATTATTCACAAAGTGGCCAATACTTCGACCCATGCAAGCATGTTTGGGTTTCGGTAATCAAATCTAAAGATATCAAATGAGACGTGTTATGCTGGCATGGCCCGTTTCAATGAGACACAGCTATATCACCATATCATGCCCGGCAAAACACGACAACAATAAAAATAGTCTGGCATGACACGATTGGCCCACAAAAATGTTGAGTCGTGTAGGGCCTAGTGCGGGCAATGGTGGTTTGGGCCTAGTGCGGGCAATGGTGGTTTGGGCCTATTCATGTCAGGCTAGCACGAACAAGCAAGTAGGTTGTGCAACTACAAGAGCCAATGGCGACCAACCACATAAGCCAAACACAACTTACGTGACTAGTTATTTTAATACCGCCCCATAGGGTGGTCACCCAAAGGGGCATCACCCATAACCCAAAACCCACTCATGCACAAACCCAAGACATCGGGCCGATGAACTATGGCAAAGGGCCTAGCATGTGGGTCTTGCCTAACCCGACATGATCCAGCATTAGGCAAGGTCTTAGACATGTCAAGGCATGGGTCATGCATAAGAAATCAAGCCCAGTTGACACCTCTAATCAAAGCAAGCCAATTTGGACTAATCTTGGGCTAGGATAGTCTCGACCCTGTCGGGCAAGCAAGGCCCAGAATGACCAAAGCAACCTGTGGACCAAAGGGACGCGTAGAGATACCCTCTTTTAAAGGCATGCCAAGCCAGCCCATTTGTGTAAAATCATATATTGGGTAAAGCTCTTTCATATCTTCTAAAAAGAACAAAGGAATGCCGAGCCAACCTGTAAAATCATATGTTAGACAAAGCTCTTTAGTCCCTCCTAAAGAGAATCAAAATATCAAAATCAAAGAAACTAGTTACATGATCATTTGGTTTTTTGATAAACTCAACTTTGTTTTGAGCTGGTTACACATTTTAGATGATAAAGTTTCATAATTACTGATTCAATGAGTCTAGACTAGTGAACACTTGTAGATTAATATATCATATAGGCTTGAAAGAAATCTGTCTACATGAAAAACTCACTCACTTCTAATTCAGCATTATCTAAATTTGTTGATAGATATTATGATTCTAAGATAGTAACATCAAAGTGAGTACCAATATACTTAAAAGTAGTCAACATGCGACTCTCTACACAAACAAGTAATCAAGGCAAGTTCACAAGAGAGGCAAACAATGAATCCAAATGCGACATCTAAATTCATGCTCTTCCTAGACTCCTTAAAAACCAAATCCTAAACAAAAAAGATAACAATCATACTCTCAAAAGTTCTACTAGTCTTTAAAGAAAAATACTAATACTCGCTTTCATATTGGTATATCCAAGAAGACAAATTTTAAAGCCATACATATCACATTAGATAACGATCAATGACAAAATAAGTGTATACAAAAACTCTTAGAAACAAGCTAAATAATTTCTTTTCAAGATGTAGGATGTGAAATGATATATACTAAAAATGTATAAAATAAAACATCCAAATGATGATATATATAATAATTAAAATCACATCACCCGAAAAATATTTTAGAACTCTTTCTAAATATGAGTATTCAAATTATTTCAATCAAATATTTATTTTTCATTTCAACAATCTCATTTAATTGAGATAATCAATGCAAAATTCTAGAATATAAACTCATAATCCATGCAATAAATACAAATTCAATTTGACATATATTCTAATATATAATTTTTTATATTTTTATCAAATTATTTTTTAACCCTTTATAAAAAATCTAAAAAATAAAAAAAAAATATAATTTATATAGAAAGAGATATATTCATGTATATCTACAACAGTAATCAATAAAATTAATCAAATATCTAAATCTTTATGTGCTCTACTTTCTACTAAATACACATATATCTGAATATATCATATCAAATGAGTCATTACTCAAGTCAGATAATCATGTAGAATAGGAGCTTATGATAAGTTTTCCTAATTAACATATCTCACATGTTATGATCAAAATATCCTTAGAATTAAGATAACATATTTTTAATTTGACAAATAATAGATAACCAATTTGGGAATACATAAGTAAATGATCTAATACACTCAATTATCTAAAAAGAAAAAATATCATCGAAGAGAGAATATGAAATCCACTCTACTCGATCTCAAATAACATCTTCCTCAAAATCTCTTGATGTAACAAAAAAACATTAATGAAAATAAAAATAAAATAAAATTTAAGTTGGCTAGAAAAACCAGCTCATAAAACATAAACTAACAGGCCAATCAACAAAATAAGCAAGGCACAAAAAAGAAACAAAATCTCAAGTTATATACTATCATATCTAATGAATTTCTAATATTTGTCTTTAACTAAAATAAAATTTATAAAATAAAATAAAAATATAATAAATATAATATGATTACTAAAAATATAATAATTAGCTCATATATCAATAATCTTAAAATTTAATATGAATATACGAGTTAAATAATCAATAAAACCTAAAAAAATATCACTGCCTTAAAAATAAATTTTTTATACTCTTCTCTAATAAGTATACAATATCACATTTGGTGAATTCTGTGAGGAGCCCTAAATGGCACCAATACTTAAAGTCTCTTTTAATATTATGTAAAACTTTCGACCTCCTCTTTAGATATAATATCCAATAACTATCTTTAGTGTCACTCATCCTCCTATAGTAAATACACTGAATTGAGATTCTCCATCTATCTTTATTATGATAAGCTTTTTTCATACTGCAGCACAAAATTATAGTTCATCCACACAAAAATAAAAATTATACATAATTAAAAATTTTTGCAAACCCTGATTTCAATTTTTTAATAATTCTACCAAAACCCTAATTAGGGTTTCTTGCCAAAATATCATTGCACGCTACCACCTAGCATCATCGCACGCCACCACCACATGCTTATCGTTGCACACACCAACTAACACCAACCACATGAGCCTTAGATATCACAACCATGATGTGCATGCTACCATCACTAAGCATGATTAACTTTCAACACAACAAACATTGTACACATTATAAATTTTCTATTATGTTACTCTACAAGCACACGCTTATTGTCAACAAAGCTAGAATTAAATTTTCTCAATGTTAACTCTATTAACACATTATAAAACAATGCTAAAAATAAATATAAATAACATTTTGAAAAAATTCATGCACTAAATATCGGTATATAATAGACAAAAATAATTTAGACAACTCATATATCAGATGCTCTTATCAAAAATACAAACAATTTTAAAAAACAAGAAAATTGCAACATAATGAATAAAGAATTTTTTCATATATATATATATACACAAATGACATACACATATATGCATGCATGCCTAAAAAATAAATGAAATATGTTATTTTATTTTATGATTTGTAATTAATTACCCATGAATTTTCATAGCACTAAAGATGGTTCATTTTCTATTAGGAAAGAAAAATGACAGACAAAATAGCAAGTAACATGTAGTATGTACCAATATCATGAAAGTTGCCACCCCTAGTTTCTCCATTCGAAGCAGATTAACACAAGATTGAGCAGCAGCAGTTGTCTCTACCACAATATAATCGAGTCCAGGGCAAGCAGTTGATATGGCAACATCATACTTGGCTGCCATCACAAAGTCAATTTAACACATTTAAATTGTGTGATCACTAGTGTTAGACAAAGAAATACCCATCATTCAATGCATCTATGACATTTTAGTTAGACAAAGTGTTAAACTCAGTGTTAACTCCAGATGCAATGCCAACAGACTTGTCATGCACAAAATACTCACCATCAATAGCACCTAAATCACCCATCCGTCCATAAATTCCATCTATTTCATTAGATTCCTTAGCCAACAAAATTGCATTTAAAACTGACCCCTGACTTTTTTCAGATTCAATAGCATATCTCAGTTCTGCAAGCTTCAATCTAGCAGCCTGTTCAAGTGGAATTAATGCTTCTTCTTTTTTCACAAATTCCTGCAAAATGCAAATACAATTTGGCCATGCCTCGTGAAACCTGATTATGGCAAAGGTTGAATAGAACAAAGCAACAGTCAAGCACATACTCTTTCAACTTTATGGGCATCCAATGCTTCCATTTTCTGTTTTTCTATATCATTTTGTAGTTTCAAAATGATTGACGTTTTTGTTTCAATTGTTTTTAAAATGTTATCCATCTGATTGCACGCATGTTTATAAGCAGCACAGCCAGCTTCATGCTGAAACATAAAAGTAGCTAAATATGATACTTTCATCATAAAGATAATAAGACTCCCTAGAGGCTGTAATGCTAATGATCAATATACGTGAACATTGGATTTGTTTAAGGAATTAATGAGACCTTCTCATGCAAAAGCTTTTTTTCAGTACACGCAACTTCAAGTTTTCCATTGTGGTCAATCAATTGTTCTTCCCATGGCTCTAAATCGGCACGAATCTTTGTGAGTTCTACGCGATATTTCTCAGTTTCAACTGTTAGAAACCAAAATTGTACATCTAAAATTAGCTGCCCATTATTTCCTCAAACTGAAAAATAAAATTAGCATAGTCACGGAATGCCAGAAACATATAGGAGGATAAATTTTAACAACATTATTATATTCCACAAACACTATTAATTACTACAGAAAATCATAAAAAGACTACTCGCTCATTTTTATAGTTAAATACAATATCCACCAATTGTTTATGTGGATCATGTTGAATGGGGAAATGGTGTGTATGCATGCATGTGCGCATGTGTATGTGTTTTGAAACTGCTAGGAACACCCTCACATGATAATGGGCCCTACTCTATACAAAAAGGTAAATGTTATTTTACACATGATGTGCCACATATGGCACACCATATACATTAGAATAAATAACATTTTTTTCAAGCACATATATCTTCAAAGCTTAGGAGAGAGAAATAATCAGAATTACTCCAAGTTATTTCATAAAGATATCTACAAATTGTTCACTAACAAGCACACAATCTGTCATGATCAAACACTTCTAGGTTTTCGCACAAGCATTTCTAGGTTGTCGTACAAACATAATCACAATAAATTTCAATATGTTTCATTCATTAATAAAAAAATAGGTTGAATTAATGTGACATTTTGTATGGTCAGCATAGAAAAGATTCATCAATCAAGACTCAAACAAACTAATCTCTTCTAACAAGTTTATGATTCAAACAAACTCGCATGCGATTGGTATCAAAGTCTTATTCTCATTCTCATATTATATCTATAAATCATTGTCTTCCAATTATTTTTCCAAAACATAAAATTATCTCCAAAAATAATATAGAATCGTCTGACGGATCTTTGCTCATTAATAGTTAGAGCCAAATTAGTAGAGGTACAAAATAAGTCAAGTCAGGCCATAGTTATTTAAGGCGCAAGGCGCACTGAGGCGCAAGGCGCACTGAGACGCAAAAGCCTTTTGGGGCCTTAAGGCGCAAGATGCACTTGATGCGCAGGCTTTTTTATTTGAGGCACACCCAGCCTAATACATATAAAAATTATATATTTTTACGAAATATAGTCTTTAATTTTCATCTAATAATAAACTAAAGAACATCAAAGATAAAAATCAAATATTAATAGTGCTCTCATCATCCAAACATTCAAAATTTCAAAACAATATAACAAACATTCAAAATTTTAAAACAAAATAAACATTTATGTATCTACATCTAAATCTAAATCAAGAAAGTCTTCATCAATATCATCCTCATCATCAATCTTTCACTCTCCCATTTATTCATCTTCCTCTCCCGATGAATAGATCATCTCTTCATCTTCATCAATCAAAGCAAGAGTATGAGTATGTTAAGAGCTAGATGATCTTGACTTTGATTTTGGTGTTGGTATTTGTGTTTTGTTTGGTTTAGCTCTTGTATAAACCCTAAGCTCCTCAGCTCCACTAGCTCTTGCAACATCACCCCATGTTAAATCATCACCTTCAAACACCAAATCATCTTCTGCAACACCTTCATCTTCCATTCTTCCCATCAACCATTCGTTGCTATCATCTATTTCTTTCAAGATAATGGGATCAATGGTATGACGCTCAGTGTATCTTTTCATCAATGTTCATTTGTACTTAATGTATACTAAATCATTCAAGAATTGATGGTCCAACCTATTTCTCCGCTTGTAATGAATCTGAAAAAAAAAATAGTTTTCATGATTATATCTCAATATTTTAATTTTGAAGAATCTAAGTTATATTAAATAATATTGTAACTTAAAGACACAAATTCAATTGCATGTAATTGCTTTTGTAACTTACATTCTCAGAGATACTCCAATTCCTTTCACAACCTAATGCACTACATGTTAGGTTGAGAATCCTCAATGTAAACTTTTGCAAACTTCCAGCACTTGATCTAAACATACCCCACCATTCAGCTACAATTAATATAAATAAATTATTAGTTGAACATTTCACCTATTTTAACCAAACATATATAATAATTTCAATGCACTAATTACAAAACTAAAGGACTAACCTGGAGGTTTAGTCTTCCTTGTTTAAATGGCAAACTCATTACCAAAAAGTTCTCTAGCATGCATATACAAGTCGAGTTGTGATATAATTACATCTTATTCATCTCTATTTTTCACCAATCTCGAAATGCAACTACATACATCTTCAAAGATTTTTGAATCTAGGTCAATTCATAATCCTTCTGTATCATAATAGAATTGTGGGTTCAAAAAATATCAAGCTGAATACAAAGGCCGATGAAGTTGAACCTCTCACCTCCTATCAATGATTTCCATGATTTCCATATACTTCTCTTCATTCTCATTAAAGCTTTTGATGATGATTTCCTTCGCCTTTTTCATAGCTGCATAAATGTAACTCATAGGAGATCTCTTTTTACCATCCACCAAACAAAGCACACGTATAAGAGGGCCTGACACCTTCAAACAAAATACTAGAGTATTCCAAAAAGAAAACATAAAAATTATATTGGCTATATTTTTTCCCTTTTGCTCATTTGTCCATTTACTTTTCGTCCAAACTAAACTAGTAAACATCCTCCTTAAGTTGTTTCTTTGTTCATTGATACGGGATAAGGTGATAAAGGCCATTGCAAACCGAATCTTAGCAGGCCTTAACAACTCCCTTTGCTCAGTAAATCACCTCATCATGTTGAGCAAACTCGTTCTATTATAGATGTAGCCGCTTATGGATATGGCCCTCTCTATTATCTTCTTGATGTGTAGTTGTTTTCCAATATCTTCTAGTATCAAGTCAAGACAATGTGCGGCACATGGTGTCCAATACAAATGTGATCTTTTCATTTCCAACAACCTCCCTACATAATTTAAACATATAATAAATAGATAATAGATATAATCACTTACATAAATAAGTAAATGAAAATTTGAAATTAAATTATAAGTACATACTGCTAATTAATTTGAAGCATTATCTGTTATCACTTGAACAACATTGACTTCACCAAATTCCTCGACCCAACTATCAAGTAATTCTAACAATTTCTCTCTCATCTTGACCATATAAGAAACATCAATAAATTTCATAAACACGGTCCCTCTTGAAGAATTCACCAAGAAATTCACCTATGACCTTTCCTTCCTATCAGTCCATCCATCTGACATAATTGAACATCCATTTTGCTTCTATTCTGTGAAATAAACCTCCATCAAAGCCTTTGTGAGAGCCAATTCTTTCTTGAGATTAATAATCCTTGCATCATGAAAATTTGGTCTCTTGTAACTCACACCATATTGCCCAATTGCCTCAAGTATTGGTTGGAAACTAGCATAGTTCACTGCATTAAATGGAATCGCAGCATCATACATTCATCTACAAAATAGTATATCAACTCTCTCCTTGGCCTCTTTATTGTATGCATTGTTGATAGTAGTTTGAGTATTTTTTTCTATTTTGAATAATCATTTCTGGATTAGGAGTAAAGAAATGATTCATAGGACATTTCTGTCTTATTCTCTTTATTTAACTAACACTACCACCACTTCCCCCAACATTGTTACCACCACTAGAAACATCCTTTCTTTCCCTTTTGCTAGTAACCTCCGGGTCTTCATCATCTTCATCTTGGAACTCAAACATATCATCATTCACATTATGACTTCTAAAACTTATTTTATTTTTTTGAGTTTTTTTGGCTAGCATATAATCTTCTATTTCTTTTCTAACATGTTCGGGACATCTTGTATACATTTTCGAATTTCTAAACCCTCCAACAATGTGTTGTTTTTGTCTATAAATGCCTCCTTTAGTTACTTTATCATAAAAAATACAAATGAGTGTACATGTATCTTTCTCATTTAATAAACGAGCATATTTCCATCCCGGATCTTTTCTTTCACTTGAGGCATCTACTTCAACTCAAATCTTTTTGTCCATTTTTATATATCTTTACAACAAATCTGCAATAAAATGTCAAATATATTAAGAAAAAAATGAAAACAAACATATTCAATTTTTGCCAAACAACTAAAACTATTTATAATTTTTGTTCTAATTGTTTCATAATTTTCATAATTTTTTTCATGATTTTTTTTCTATTTTTCGTTAATTTTCAAATTTTTTTTTTCCTTTTTTCTGCATTAGTTTTTTGAAAATTACATATTTTTTTCAAAGTATTATTCAAAAAATTTTTCCCTAGTTTTTAAGTATTTTTTGAAAATATTTTTTTATCTTTTGAAGAATGTTTTCACAACAAAAATAGGTAAAATGAAAAAAATATTTTTTGAGTCTCTTTTTCTTCTACTCTCCTCTTCAATCCAGCCTTAAGAGTATTTTAGGATGGTTGTTTTAAGGGTTTTAGGGTGTAACCCGAGAAAGATGAGATTTTATAGGGCTTAAAATCACAAAACTCCAAAACGACATCGTTTTGATTCATGGAAGACCAAAATGACATCGTTTTGGAGGTAGTGTTTTTTTATTTTAAATTAGAACCTCAAAACAACGTCGTTTTGAGGGTTTTATTTTTTAAAAAAATCAAAACTAACCCAAAACGACATCGTTTTGGGTTGTTTTGATTTTAAAAAAAATATAACTCAACCCAAAAAGACATCGTTTTGGGTTGGATCAGCCGAATACGTCGTCTTCCCCGACGCGCTCCTCTTGTGTTTTGTCTGGTTCCGCCTCTCGCCACTTCTCCCGCCGTTGTTTTGTCCTTCTTCTCCGACAAAATTTCCCCATTTTCGACGGCGAATCCGGCAAAAAAAAAGAGAGGAGAAGAAGATGAAGAATGAGAAGAATGACATACCTGGCTCGACGTCTACCGCCGCCGAAACTAGAAGTCGATGCCTGCTGTGCCTCACCCACCTGCGCCTCGCCCGAAGCGAGGCATTTTTCCTGGGAGTGGTGGTGCCTGAGCTTTAGGCGCGCCTTTCATAACTATGAGTCAGGCCGACATGGCTCATTTTTTTGGAGCTCAAGCAGAGCCACTGTATTGGGCTAGCACAACCAGGTTTGGAAGACAAATCATACTGACCTAGTATGCCAAAAAAAATACACAGTCTAACATAGCCTGATGGCTCTCTGGGCAACTTAAGTCGTGCTGGGTCGGGTCAGGTTTTCAGCACACCCAACACGACCCTGGCTTTTTCAAGGCACAACTTGAGCCCTTGGCTCGTGTCCATTGGACCCAGCCCAGATTGGGTTCGTATATGGTGTCCACTAGCTAGCCAGAAGCCAGGATAGGATGCAGGATTCGGGTCCATGCATGGAAGATGCTGGCTAGCCACCTGAGCATAAACAAGCTCAGGTTGGGGCAGAAAAATGTCAGATGAGTTGAACAACCTTGACACAACCCACAAAAATTGGCCCAGGCATGGCATGGCGCATCAAAACCCATGCAAGAAACAAGCACAGGCAGGCACTATGCCCTGGTTTAGGTCGTGACAGGCCTTGGGGCGCTGCCCACATGCCACAAAAGCATGAACTCACATGCCAATTTAAAAAATTACAGTGATAGGGTCAGATCAGGCTAGATCAGAATTATCATTTGTCTTGTGTTGGTCCTAATTATTTAAATTTTCAAATTCTTTATGAAATTCATATCATAAAAATATAAGAGTCATTTATACTTCTTCTCTATCCTTCAAACATATAAATGTTTCTAAAAATATCCAAAACTAAATCTATTCTCTTGTCTAAAATATTATTTATAACAAAATAAAAAAAATTGAAATTATAGACACTGAAAAATCGATTAAATCACATCCACGTATCATTTTAAAAAACAAAGAATAACTAGACTTATATGATTTCAACCAATACAAAATATTAAAAAATTTTTAAATTATTTGGGAATAGATATGAATAACAATCACTTACTCTTTGCTAATTGAATGAAAACTTAATATTCTTTATATACAATTTTAATCTTTATACTTGGAGATGTACTATCACAATTACATTTATTTTCAGAACATGTATATATGATTTGTATTTATTTGTAAATGTTATCATCTAAATATTATTATCGATTCATGCAATAAAATAAATATTTTATAATATTTTTGACTCTTATACATTAACTCTAGAATTCTTACAGAAAACAACGTAATAAAAAAATAGTAATCAACTAGTATTTTAAATATTTTTTTTTATTTTAATAATTTTTCAATAAAATATGAGCATTTATTATATTATTTAAATACATTATTAATATTAAATATACCCCCAAATTCAACATATCATATGAATTTATATGTAAAATAAAATAAATTCATCATATCATATAAAAATTTAAAGAATTTTAAAAATTATCTTTCAATTATATTAAACCTTTACAAGTTTTTTTATTTATAAATTTTAATATAATATGTTAGTAGTCAACACATGATCCACATTATCACATACTAGATATGTTATATATCAATGATGTTGGACATCAAGTTAATTTTTTTTAGACTTAACAACTTAAAAAAATCATTAAATTTGTGATATTTATTGATTATGCTAATAAATTTATATAATTTCAAAAATATTATAAAAAGTAAAAAATTGAGTTTAAATTATTTTGTACTATAAAATTTATAATGCATCGCATATATCTAACATAAAATATTTTAAATATGAAATTATCTTTAATGATTATTATGAATAAATTTATCAATATATTATTATTTATAATATTATTAAAATATGATACTTAATAATTTATTTTGAATTTCATATTTTTTTTAAATGATCATCAAAAACTCATAGAATAGGTTATTTTGGATGATGACATATGCAAAATGTAATATCTAATGAAACGCTAATATTTTCTTTGTTAGTTTTCAATTAAAATCAATATAATAAATGATGACATAGTAATATAAGTTATTTTGGATAGCATACATTGAACAACACTATCACTTCTTCATTATGTTTTCTACAATTCTATATTAATCTTTATCAAATTTAAAATATTTTACAGCATTATTTTTATATGTCAGTTTATGAATCATATGATATGCAAGTTAAATATTTTTACATAAATTGTACTAGACTAGAAACTTTTATAAATTAAAACAAAAAACTCTTTATAGTAATCAATCTAGCTATTTATTATTTTACAATATCAAGATTATTAATTAAGTAGATCAATAAATATAAAATAAATCAAAATTTAATGATGTCACGGCTAAGCAAGGTTTTAGAATGTCTTCTTAGGTATCTAGTCTTATGCATAATTTTAAGCCTATATAATTTTTAACAATATTTATATTAGGCAAAATTTTCTTTGACTTTTCTAATATTTCGTAAGTATATTAAAAGTGAGTTATAATACATAATTTTTTCTATTAAGCCTATGAATTTATGTATATGAAAAGACTTGAGACTATGAGACACATCAGTTTAAGAAATTTAGTTGGATTATCTAAATCAAAATTATATAAAATATTGATTAAATTTTCATTTAACGCAAAAAAATTCATTTGCAAACTAAAAAAATACATTAATACTATATTACTATTTTTTTAGTTTATTTGGAACATAAGTTAGAGGAAAAATATTCTAGCTTATCTCTATTATATAAAACAAAATAATTAATCGTCAGCTCATCACTTTAATAATTTTAATATCCATCAAAGTAGGGTGTTATCGTGAATTAGTTGAGAGTTGAAATAAAATTAAAATTTATAAATTTTATATTACAATAATTAATAATTACAATTATGAAAGCAATTAAAAAATAAAAAAAAAATCAGAGGAACATTAAATTTTAAAAATTATAAATAAAAATTAAATTTTGATTTAAAAATGTACATTTATTTTTAGTATTTATAGAAAAAGATTTAAAAAATATTTTTTAAACAAAGATTAGATTGGGTTCTATTCGTGCCTAGTGATTGGATCATGTTTGATTTTGGCCCAACCCAACCCCGCCAAGCATGACCCAGCAACCAACACGTCTCAAGTAGTCTGTGAGCCAATGGGTCATGCTAAGCAACTCTATTTTAGAGGCATACTAGCCCAACACAGCCTATTTGATACATCTACATTGACTTTAATATTGGTTGGCTAGGCTCTTTCTAAAAGTGACTAATCAATTAAAACTCACCAATAACAAACATTATAACTTTGTACTCTACCTATATATTCGATCTAAAAATAATGATCAGTTATTTATTTTTCTAATAAACAAGATTTTCTTCCCAAAAAATACAAAAAATATTAGTAAATCTCCTATATGTGATCACAAGAACCCAACTAACATTTGTGTACGCCTCTACTCAACTATTCCTTCAATTTCTGAATGGAATCATATATCCTAGAGTCAATTTCACATATATGAGAATTTAAAAACTATACTCATTTGAATTTGAATAAAATAATCTAATAAATAACTAATTATATTAAAAATATTTATGATATTTAGTATGACTATGATCATCACTAGATAGTTAAATTTTCTAATAATTCTCTTGTATCTAGAACAATCAATTGAAAGGATAATATTTTTTGAATAAATCTACAGTCACACAATGAAAAAATATTATTTAATAACATGAGATGCTAGTTACTTTATCTAGTAATAAATCATGAAAACAAAAAATATATTTGATTATTTTTAGTAGAAAATAAAAAGATTTCTCTCATAGATTAAACATTTGATATGAAATATGTCCTAAAATAATAACAAAAAGTCATCAAATTACTCAAAAAAATTGTGATTATGATCATTTCTCCTAAAAAATATCTGAAAACACTCATATATTAAAAGTATCTAAATTATCTCAACAAGATATTTATTATTTCTTTCTATTATTCTATTTACGTCACGAGTATAAATATTTGATATCTCATTAGAAATATATTATAGAATATTATCAATTCCTAAAATTTAAAAATTATGATCATATTTAAGTTTGAATCATTATATAAAATTTTATAAAAACAAATATAACTTAGAGGCCTTTCTTTGCAAACTAAAATTCATGTATATCAAGATAATCAAATTTATGATGCTTTTTTTAATTCTTTCTATTACAACTGAATCAGATTAAGTGAATTCATGAAAATACTTAGAAGTGTTGGGTAAAAAATATTAATATATTTTCTAACTTACATGTCTTACACTCAATAATGTATCATAAAAGTGTAAATGATAGTCATGCATCTTTATAGTAATACTTTAAAGGTGAGTGTTATAGCTCAACAAATTAAATTCCCAGAGAAATCATATTTGAAGTCTACTGATCATGTTAGGAACCTCATATGGAGAAAAGACAATGCTTGAATTGATGTTGTCATGTCCTAGAGCTCACACATCAGCGGCATTGGAAACTCCAAGTCCAACATCAAAGATTTTTTAAGTTCAAAAATAAAATAACAAATATCGATTACATATTAGTTAGGCTCTAAGACTAGGACTCACATTTCTAAAGCAAATCTTCAAATAGAAAGGACAGAGAAAAATGATGAAGAATGAAGATAAGCATATTATTCAACTAAAATAGTAATACTTTAGTAGGTGAAGTGAAGATCCCAAGTGTTTGGAAGTCCATATGTAAATTTAGATGTAAACTCCAATATTTATCTTTATCATGTCTGGCCACCTCACAATGGAGACAAAAAATGTAAGCTTCCACCTCCTCCCCCTAGGACCAATGTTTCATGTCTTCTATCTATCACATAACATAGTCATAACCCAACTTCAAAGAATAAGATAAGTATCCGAAATCAACATGATTATAAAAAAGACATGATCATTTTTGCACTTTATGAAAAATCTAGATTTTATCATGTGAGCATTGCATAATGTAAAAAGAATTTCAGATAGGGTACAGTTGTAGAATGTGGAAGACTGTGTGACCTTTAGAATTCTCAATGATATCCTCTAATATCCTCTCTTCTTCCAACAACAATTTCTGTAATTTTGGAATACTATCTTCGAGCATTGGAATCAGATTAGTTGAGTCCTTGCGCTCCTTCAATAATTCATTCATCTTTGATAAGCCCTGAAAAAAGAAACCACAAGATGAGAAGCGAATCACTGCAAATATTTACTGTTTTATTCTACCTTTTCAGACTTATCTTCCTCTTTCTTGATCTTTTGTTTCATATGTTTTAAATCTTCCCTATATTTAACATCCTGCCTTTCAAACTCCTTAAATTCCTCCTTGCAGCTTCTTAGTTGATGGTCAAGTTCCTGAATTGGAAAAAAATAAAAAAAATAATATGGTAGAATAGAAAGCATATGAGAGAAAAGAAGCTGATTCCATAAGCATAAATAATTAAAAATTTAAAACCTCTTGTCTTGTCGTATACTTTCTGTGGATCATCTCCAATTCCTTCAATGTTCTGCAACTTTCTTGAATCTTCTCCCTTAATTAAACAACAAATTCAACAGCATATTCATAAAAACAATTAAAAATGGGATAATCTCATAAGCATAAATTACCATGATATGATAAAGAACAAAAGAAAAACCTGTCTGCCTTTAAATTTTTTTCCAAGCCAGATAAATTTGTTTGGCCTTCAGCTACTCTTGTGTTGTTATTTTCAAGAGCCAGTGTTGTGCTTTTTTCTTGCCATTTCAAAAGTGATAATTCTTTTAGCATGTATGTCTCAGCTTCATTCTTAACATCCTGCTCAAGAAGAAGGCAAAACAATTATATAACACAAAATTAGTTGGTCAAAAGATGAAGTGCCAGAATCCTGCATGTATGTGGCAAAAAAAAAAAAAAACTAACCTCCAAACTATCCCTTTCTTTCTCAGCCAGCTTAACCATCTGCACCACCCCAGACCTTATATCATTAAGGGATTCCAGCCTGTATGCAAGATTGTTTGCGATAGTAAGAAATATAACTTGAATATGAATGTGGCTTTCTCTGTAAATTAAATCATTATGCAATACATAATTAGTTTGTGTATCATATTGAATTGTTTACTAAACTTGAATAATATTTGTGTTGAATATAAGGTGGAACAGCAGAAGTTCAGAAAAAAAATAAAGGTTTTCTCTCTCTCTTTCTTTTTCAACATGGTATCAGAGCGGCGCAGCGGAAGCGTGGTGAACCCGACGTGAAGCTTTCCGAAGCTTTCTCTCCCGAAGCTTTCCGACCCGTCGATCTACCTCAGCGCCCACTCCGCCTTCTTCTTCACGCATGGGATCGTCTCCATCGCTCGGAACAGCCGCCTCTTCTCCCCCTTGGCAATTTCCTTTTCCTTCATAACTTGGTTCTCATGCAGTGGGTTAATCTTGTCAAGCTCCATCAATGAATCTTGAATTTCCTTCTCTAGTGTACCAAGCTGCTTTGCAGCATCCTCCTTGGCTTGGATGCTTCCAGTGATTTTCTCCTGCAGATCTCTTAAATCGAGTTCAAGCTCCGTTTGTCTTTTTATTGCTTCAGTTTGTCACTTCTCCATCCCCTCCTTTTCTTTGTTCAATCCTTGAATTTGTTTTGAAAGATCTTTGAGCATCCTGTCAGAGTCCTTAGACCTTTCATAAGCATCTAATACCTTGCCATACATTCTGGTTGAAGGTTCAGAAACCATGTTCCTTACCTCTTCAACCTTTCGGGTGCTGTCACGCAACAATCTGAAGTTGTACTAGGGCTCTTTTCAATCTGAAGTAGATATGGCTGCTAAAACTTCCATTTTTTCCTCTATTATATCTGGATCTCCTATGATTACTTCGGAGAAATTGGTTGGCAGTGACAATTATATTTCCTGGTCAGCTTCTGTTGAATTATGGTTTATGGGTCAAGGATATGAGGATCACCTGGTTACACATGGGACAGATATCCCTGAGGTTGACCACGTACAGTGGAGGAAGATAGATGCCCAGTTATGTAGTATATTATGACAATCAGTTGATCCTAAGATTCTTCTTCATCTTCAGGCCTACAAAACTTGTTTTAAATTTTGGACTCAATCTAAAGGATTATACACGAATAATATCCAGCGTCTTTATAAGATGGCTTCTGCTATTGTCCATCTCAGCCAACAAGACTTGGATCTATCTACTTATATTGGCCAGGTTACTTCCCTTAAGGAAGAGTTCTTGACTGTGATGCCTCTTACTTTTAATGTTGGGGCTCAACAAACACAGCTTGATAAGTTCTTCATAGTTCTTACTCTTATTAGCCTCCGTCCGGATCTTGAGCCTGTCCGCGATCAGATTCTTGGCAGTTCATCAGTTCCGTCCTTGGATGATGTGTTTACTCGCCTCCTTCGTATCTCGTCCACTCAGACTTTGTCATCTGATAGCACTTCAGATTCTTCTGTGTTAGTTTCTCACACTACCACTCAAGGAGGCCGTAGAGGTAACCGAGGTAGGGGCCAACGTCCTCATTGCACCTATTGCAATAAACTTGGTCACACTCGTGATCGTTGCTATCAGTTACATGGACGGCCTCCTCGCACTACCCATATGGTCCAGTCCTCTGATTCTCAGCTGCCTCAGCCTCCGAGCTCCTCCGCATCTCAGGCATATCAGGCTTCTATTGCCTCTGTTGCCCGGCCTGGTAATGCCTCTGCCTGCCTTACCCACACATCTTCTCTTGGACCCTGGATTCTAGATTCTGGAGCTTCTGATCACATATCTGGTAATAAGGATCTTTTCTCCTCTATTTCTACTACCTCTGCTTTACCTACTGTTACCTTAGCTAATAGTTCTCAAACTGTGGCTAAAGGTATTGGTTTGGCCCTTCCTCTACCTTCTCTACCTCTCACTTTTGTCCTTTATACTCCTAAATATCCTTTTAATCTTATTTTCATCAGCAAAATCACTCGTACTCTTAATTGCTCTATTACCTTTTCTGATAAATTTGTGACATTGTAGGACCGGAGTACGGGAAAGACGATTGGCATAGGACGTGAGTCTCAAGGCCTCTATCACCTCACCTCGGATTCATCTCCTACAGTTTGCATTTCCGCTGATGCTCCTCTCCTCATTCACAGTCGTTTGGGCCACCCTAGTCTCTCCATGTTCCAGAAGATGGTCCCTCATTTTTCCACTTTGTCGTCGCTTTCGTGTGAGTCATGTCAGCTTGGGAAACATACTCGTGTCTCGTTCCCAAAGCGTTTGGATAATCGGGCAAAGTCTCCATTTGAGCTTGTCCACATTGATATTTGGGGTCCTTGTCGGATTGTGTCTACTTTAGGATTTCAGTATTTTATCACTTTTATTGATGACTATTCTCGATGTACTTGGTTATTTTTCATGAAAAATCGAGCTGAGTTATTTTCTATTTTTCAGAAATTTTATGCTGAAATCCAGACCCAATTCAATATTTCTATTCATGTGTTACGCAGTGACAATGCTAGTGAATATTTTTCATCCCCCTTTACTTCATTTATGTCTCATCATGGGATTCTTCATCAGTCTTCTTGTGCTCACTCCTCAACAAAATGGGGTAGCTGAACGCAAGAATCGACATCTTGTTGAGACAGCTCGTACTATCCTCCTCCATAGTAATGTTCATCTTCGTTTTTGGGGGGACGCTGTTCTTACCGCTTGTTATTTAATTTATCGTATGTCCTCCTCTGTTTTACATGATCAGATTCCTCATTCCCTTCTCTTCCCTGACCAACCACTTTATTTCCTTCCTCCTCGTGTCTTTGGTTGTAATTGCTTTGTTCATATTCTCACTCCTGGACAGGACAAGCTTTCAGCCAAAGCCATGAAGTGTCTCTTCTTGGGATATTTCAGACTTCAGAAGGATTATCATTGTTATTCTCTTGAGACACATTGCTATTTTATCTCCGCTGATTTTACTTTCTTTGAGGACTCACCATTCTTTTCCACCACTTCTGAGTCTCTTCCTGTTTCTGCAGTCTTGCCCATTCTCATTGTCTCTTCACCTGATGTTGTGCCTCCTCGACCACTTCAGGTTTATCATCGTCGCCCTCGTGTCGATGCTCCTCTGTCATTTGCTGAGACACCTGCTGACTCACTTCCTATCCCTTCGGCTTCTCCTGCCCCGGCTCCACCCTCTCCTGATGATTTACTCATTGCTACTCGGAAAGGTAATCGCTCTACTCGTAATCCTCATCCTATTTACAATTTTTTGAGTTATCATCAATTATCTTTACCCTATTCTGCTTTTGTCTCTGCTATATCCTCTGTTTCTCTTCCAAAAAGCACCCATGAAACTCTTTCCCATCCAAGCTGGCGACAGGCTATGGGGGATGAAATTGCTGCTCTACACTCTAATGGCACTTGGGATCTTGTTGTTTTACCCTCTGATAAATCTACAGTTGGTTGTCGTTGGGTCTATGCAATTAAGGTTGGTCCTGATAGTCAAGTTGATCGCCTTAAGGCCCGCTTAGTTACTAAAAGCTATACTCAGATTTATGGTTCTGATTATGCTGACACATTCTCCCATGTTGCCAAGATGCTTCTGTTCGTCTGCTTCTCTCCATGGCTGCTATGTGTTCTTGGCCTCTTTATCAGTTGGATATTAAAAATGTCTTCATTCATGGTGATCTTGCCGAGGAAGTTTATATGGAGCAACCTCCTAGTTTTATTGCTCAGGGGGAGTCTGGTTTAGTGTGCAAGTTATGCCGTTCTCTATATGGCTTGAAACAATCTCCTCGAGCATGATTTGGTCGTTTTAGTTCTGTTGTTCAAGAGTTTGGCATGATTCACAGTACAGCAGACCATTCAGTTTTCTATCATCATAACTTATTGGGGCAGTGTATTTATCTGGTTGTTTATGTGGATGACATTGTCATTACAGGCAGTGATCAGGATGGTATTCAGAAACTAAAGCAAAATCTTTTTACCCACTTTCAGACCAAAGATTTGGGGAAACTCAAGTATTTCTTGAGAATTGAGATAGCTCAATCCAGTTCCGGTGTGGTCCTTTCCCAAAGGAAGTATGCTTTAGACATCCTGGAGGATACCGGTATGTTAGATTGTAAACCGATAGACACGCCTATGAATCCAAATGTCAAACTTGTACCAGGACAGGGGGAGCCTTTAGGAAACCCTGGGAGATATCGACGACTCGTAGGTAAATTGAACTATCTCACCATTACTCGTCCAGATATTTTTTTCCTGTGAGTGTTGTTAGTCAAATCCTACAGTCACCATGTGATAGCCATTGGGATGCCGTAATCCGCATTCTTTGATATATCAAAAATACACCAAGCCAAGGTGTGTTATACGAGAACAAAGGTCATACTCAAATTATTGGTTACACAGATGCAAATTAGGCTGGCTCACCCACAGATAGACATTCCACTTCAGGATACTGTGTTTTTATTGGAGGTAATCTAATATCTTGGAAGAGTAAGAAACAAGATGTAGTGGCTAGATCTAGTGCTAAAGCCGAGTATCGAGTCATGGCTTTGGCAACATGTGAACTCATATGGTTGAAACATCTTCTTAGAGAGTTGAGATTTGGAAAGGATGAAGAGATGAAACTCATCTGTGATAACCAGACCGTATTACATATTACATCCAATCCAGTCTTTCATAAAAAGACCAAGCATATTGAAGTTGATTGTCACTTCATTAGAGAGAAGATCGCATCCGGATGTATTGCTATAAGTTTTGTTAATTCAAATGATCAACTAGCAGATATCTTCACTAAATCTCTCAGTCATCCTAGAATTAAATACATTTGTAACAAGCTTGGTACATATGACGTATATGCTCCAGCTTAAGGGGGAGTGTTAAATATAAGGTGGAACAACATAAGTTCAGAAAAAAAAAAAATTTTTCTCTCTCTCTCTCTCTTTTTAAACAATTTGCATCTGCACAATTGGTTCCAAAAAAGAAAGTAGGAGCGAAGTACTAACTCTTTACATGATTCATCAATCTTCTCAACATATTTGTTCGTCCCGATAATGTCTTCTAGATACTCAAGAAAGCCTTCATCATGAAGCCCTTGACCCTTTGGTTTCATCAATGAAATTTGCTCGACTTCACCCTGGAAGTGAAAACAAAAAAGAAAAAACTGTAAACAAATTGAGACCTCAACTGGTGGATGGTGATTAAACTCCGTTCTAGTTGAAGCACAATGTTGAACAATGGCAACCAAACCTGAAGAATCAGAAACCGGTTATTGTCCAAGTCAACTCCCTTCCCTTTCAGTTTCTTGGTAACTTCAGTAAAATTGCTTGCATGATCATTGATGTAATATTTGGATGAGTTGTCTCGAAATGCAATCCTGGTAATCACAAAATTGCTTCCTGGAACAGCCTCATAGTTTCCATCATCCTACAGTGAACTTGCATTTGAATGGATTCAAAAATTTTACATAACAAGCAGGTTCTCTTCCAAGAAACAAAGGAAACAGGATACAAGTACAGAAAAAAATGTTCCGATTTTATTCTAATAAATAAGCAATCTGTTAAGAGAATGGACTGCCATGGCACACGAGTTTGCCAATACACACCCAGCACATAATCCTATATAATATTTTTGAAATCTAGATCAACAATTGAATATACTAACTCAGAAACCGAAAGTGTTCATGAATAATATTATACTGCCAAAGATTCTAACAAATCTCTAATTTAACCACCACAAAGTTTCAAAGAAAAACAACCAGGTCAACAATCTCCTCAAAAAGAAGAGAAACACTGGCACTCTTCAAATTCTGGTGATTGGTGGAATTGTGGATAAGCTCTGACACTTTGTTGAGCCTCATCTGCAAAAAAAAAATAAAAGATTTTAAAAAAAGAAACTAGCTGCAGTTAGGCCATAGTTTCACAAAAACATGTGGACAATCTTGAATAGCACAAATGGTTGACATGATATACTTTTAAAGTGCTGTCCTTAGAGACAGTAACTGAAAGGGCATTTGTGTCATTTGAACCCTCCGGGAAAAATAAGAACTTAATTGTGAAAGGCACGTTGCCAAAGCATTCACCATGTGAATGTAGAGTTCTAGTGTTGATTTTACTCATGATAATAAGAGCAATTAATGTGCTACTTGTATTTTATATTTTTTTATAGGTAATGAGTATTAGCATAGATTGAGGTGTTTCGTCAAGACAAGGACGTTATTATTAAAATATGCATCAAAGCACAGACACAAGTAAAGCCCAAGTCCAGTGTCTCGACTGACCCCAAGCAAGGCATCATCTGAAGCAGCATCTACTGCATGCCTTTCTGGTTCCATATGCGAGGCAGATCTCAAAAGTGTGAAGTGCCTTTCTAAAAAGCAAACTAGAAGCTTCTGGATTGTTTTAGAAAAAATTAAAAGTGTTGCATATCTATTTTAGATCTGATTAAAATAGCAATCAAGAAGATATAATAACAATAATATTTTTATGAATGTAATAATTATCGATCAAAAATTTAAAGATGAAATTATGAGCATTAATTTAGCTACTAGACTAAATATAATGTATGATATTTACATACATACATACACACACACACACACACACACACACACATATATATATATATATTCTTTAACTTAGTTTACATAATGATATTGATATTAAAACAAAAAATTAAAATCATTGGATGCATTCGTTCTGAAGATTTCTTATACTGATAAGACATGCCTATGGGAAGATCTAAATGGTCGGATGGATAAGATATAACTGGATATGGGATAATTCAGGAAGATTAAAACTCACCAATTCAAAATAATACAACTGGATGCATTAATAATGGATCCTACCATCACAGAAATCATCTCAAACCTAGCCTTGTTGCATGATGGTCCGTTCAGGACAAAACTCTAATCAAGATGCAAATCGATGTTCACGTATTATTACATACCTTGTTGATTTTTTTATTAATTTTTAGAAATTAATAAAAATATATATATATATATTGTTTTCCATCTAATATACAGATATGCCATACTTGTGGCATGTATAAATGAATGGATGACACACTGTGTTTTTCATTATATCAGTTATCATTATTCTCCTATCATCATGATACAGGAGTCATGTTTTGCATCAATATAATTTTTTAAAAATTAATCTGTTCGTCAAGAATAGTTCAATTTAGTGTTTCAGTCAATTTAGGGTTTAGGCCCCCTTAGGGTTTCGGAAAAAAGGAAAAGAGTGATGAGAACAAAGGAAAGAAAACATTTATGGTACTTTCATGCATCTCTAAAAATTTGAAAATAACAATATATATGTTGCATCTTGTTTTTTTAGAATATTCCTTTCAAAAGGTATCAGAGTTGTGAACTTTAAAGCAGGAATCTCGTACAATGGATGTGAAGTGCAAAAATTGTTAGGGGTTGAGGTTGCGGTGCAAATTTCGAACCTGCATGCCATCTTTGCACAAGGGTGTGGTGCAAATTTTTCCTATTTTATCAGACGAATGTTAGGGGTTGTGGTTGCCCAGTGTTAGTGCAAAAATTGTCCAGACGCGTGGTTGCTTTCTTTCAAAATTGCAAGGGGAGGCCAAATTATTGCAAATGTGGTGCGAATTTCAAAATTGAATGATTGAATTGAAGGTGCATGGAGGAACCCAACTTCTGAAAGTGTCCGATTTTCTGAATTTTTGAACGTGCTCAATAAGGTGAATTTTCAAACCCTAATTGAAAATGTGTTAAATCCTAATTTGGGCAAGGTTAGATCAACTGACAGATGAATGTGATCATTATGCACAATAAGGATACATGAGTCAAAATGTGATCCTTTAATCAGAAAATGTTAAGACCACCTGACAGATGAACCAGATGATGGAGATGCGAATGATAAGTGATTGCATATAAATTCTCATATTTTATATTCTAATTGCGATGTGGAAGTCTATCAAAGTGAAGTTGGCATCAACTTTTTCATCTAGTACTTCTTGCAAAATATTGTAAAAGATTGCATCATAATTATGCTGGTCTCAAATTACACATACTAGTCCAAAGTTACAATAGCAAGCATTTCAATTTATACGAGAAATATTTTACTTAGTATTTACTAGTAATCGAGAGGGTACAATGAGACTAATCATAGCAGAGGCATAGAAAAGAAAGTTTCGCCTCAATGTACTTACTTAAAATGATGACTCCACCATATATAATTATTGAAACTATTTTCAGATCAGAGACCGACAGTACTACAGACAATTAAGAGAGATAATGATTGTCGGATCCATCCCAGAGTCATCACTGAATCTTTCAACCATAAACCACACTAAGAGGGTTATTTGGGATTCATTCAGAGTGGGACAGTAGCATATCCTTTTCATCAATGCACCACATCACTTGTATCTCATTCCTCTACTTCATGCTCCAAGATTATTGACTCTAAAATGATTATACATATTATAGGTAATCATTCTCTTTTTATTTTTATTTTTCATGTTTATTCATAAAATATTATTATAGTTAATTATAACTTTTCAAAAATTATTATATACAATAATATTCAGCTTGGTTATTTATTTTTTTCACATGTTTAACTTATCCAAGAATATCCAGTTAATCTTCTTTTTGTGAGTTATGTTCTAGATAATATAATTCTCTTCTTTTAATGTTGATTTGCAAGATCAGAAAATTTTAAGAAATTAGTTGTTAGGATTGAACGAGGTGGACTATATGTATTCTCGCTTGCCTCAAAAAAAATATAATATGGCCAGGGGTACATTTTTTCTCTTAGAAGAAAGGTTTAAAAATACATGAACTAAAAATATAGAAAAAAAGATACATAATTAATAAAATAATTTATAATTATCACCTCAAAAAAATCTAGGAACACTCTTATATAAAAGAAATATTCTAGTTTTCTCAACCAAATATATATATTCTTATTTTCAGTCATCTCATTTTAATATCTCCGACTTATCAAGATATCAAATAAACTCATTTGAAGTATATTCATTCATATTGAGTTGTAATCATTTTATGAGAATATGCAAAATACTAAAATTTAATTTCTTTCTTTAAATGAAAACACATATGTAAACAAAATATATTCATCATTAAAAATAATAAATTAAGGATACTAGAAAACTCCCAAGTGCAGATATGAAAAAAAAAAAAGAAATTTCACTAATGTCATCTAGATGTGACATAAAAAACTAGTATATTTTACTTTAAAAGATTCAATTTAACTAACAAATTGTGAATAAAAAAAACTAATGAATTGTGATCAAATTAGTAATATACAAGTAAAAGATTAATTCTAGTTAAACATGTAAAAAATTTCCTAATAATGAAAAAAAGATAAATACAATCCATGAAATTGGATCATCGAAATCAATCAATCCTAAAATAATATTATAATTAATTAAAGTAATAAAAATAACTAACATAAAATCATTGGCTTTGACAATGATGGATAATTATTTTAAAATATATAAAAAATGAGCCAACAAAATATAATTGATATTGATGTTTCCATAATCATTGACCTTGACAATGATGATATTGAATATGAATATTATAAAATCAAAAGTACAAAAAACTAAAGTATAATAAAATAAAAAATGATTACCTGAGTCAATATTTGACTTTTAAAATAATTATCCATGAGCTTCTAGTAAGAGCAATAAAAGAAAAAATTACAATATTTGACCATCCAAAAAACTATGTAGCTCCTCTACAGAGTAATCCAGGATACTCATCCCTAGGGATTACAATGATATATGTAAGTAAGCTCTATAAGAACAGTTATGAACATCAAGAATTCTACTTTATGTCTATTATCTAAAAAAATGTCAAATCAAAAAATAACAAGTATTCTGAATGTCAAATTTTCCCACAATAGAAATAAAAATGTCAGATGGGTCATATGGTATTGATCCAGGACTCCTCAAATTTGTGGTGGCACAGCACCTGCATGCTGGCCTGATGGCCAACAAGTTTTGTGTATGGCATGCATAGTTGGGAGGGCAAGGCATGCACACTAGCATGACCCATGTCATGCCTAGGCACAGGCCCATGATGGGAAGGAGCCAGGAGGTAGCACCAAGGCACGAGCCAATCCCTAAGGATAGATGGCCTAGCTCTGACTAGCAGTGCTGTGCACTGCCTGATTACTAAGTACGTGAATGAAAATGAAAATACAAATTTTTGAAAAAAAAACTTATTTTACACTAAATATTAAATAAAATACTCATGATTAATAAAAAAATGCATACTCATACTTCATTTGCCGCCCATATCTAAAACTTAAGTATCTGCAATTTATCGATGTCTTGGCAAAATTCAACTATTAAAACTTGAAGTATCTTTCGTACATTTATTGATCCTTCAAACATATTGGTGTCAATGGGCCATGTAGGGCCAAAAAGCCAAATTTTTTGGGTAGAATCAAGCCAGCATACCAGGCATGTCAGGTTGTGTTGACACAACTTGGACGCCGGCATGACTCATGTCATGGCACAGCCAATGACAATGTTGTGTATGGTACCAAGACACTGCATTAGCTCGTGGCTAGGCACAGGCCCAAACATAGGTGGCTGAACACAAAGCATGAACCCATGCATTGTTGGCAGGACAAGGCACAAACACATGCATAGGTGACTGGACACAAGGCACAAACATATGCATAGGTGGCTGGACACAAGGCACGAGCTCATGCCTGAGAGGGCACGGGCTTGTGCCTAGACACAAAGCACAAACATGTGCCTAGGATCCCTAGGCACAAGGTACAAGCCCATGCGTGGATCACTAGGATGCTGAGGCAAAAGCCCACACCTAGACACAGCCATAAAGCTGTGCCTGAGGTGGCTAGGCATTAAGTCTGTGGTTTAACAATGGTTCATGCCATCATGCCAACGAAAAGTGCACTATAGATTGTGTTGAGTTGATGTGTTGTGTGTGAATGGGTGTGCAGTAAGCAGTGCATTGTGTAGTGCACAATCAGACTGATAAATACACAAATATGGGCTCCAGCGTGACCCATGTCATGGCACAATCAATGCCCATGTTGTGTATGGTGTCAGGAAACAGGAGCTCGTGCCTCGGCACCAGGCATGAGCCCATGCACAAGTGGCTGGACACAAAGCATGAGCCCATGCATAGGTGGCTGGACACAGGGCACGAGCTCCTACCTGAAAGGATAGGATGCCTGGGCACGAGCTTGCACCTAGACACAAGCCACGAGTATGGGTCTGGGATGCATAGTCACAAGGTACAAGCCTGTTCCTGGGTCACTAGGATGCCAAGGCATAAGCCCGCACCTGGACACAAACCATGAACTTGTGCCTGGGGTAGCTAGGCATGAACCTGTGCCTGGGAAGGCTAGACATGAGCATGTGCCTTAGTAATGGCTAGTGCCATCATGTCAATGAAAAGTGCACTGTAGTTTGTGTTGAGTTGGTGTGTTGAGTGAATGGGTGTGCAGTCAGCAGTGCATTTTGTAGTGCACAAGCATACTGCTAAATGCACAAATATAGTCACACACATGCACAATGTACTAAATAGAAAAAATAGAAAGTGTCATATGTAATATTAATTGAAACTTTAAAAAATAGTACTCATTTACATTTCAAAATTTTATTTATCATCCACAACATGATTTTCAATATTTAATTTCTTCAAATCTTCATAGTACTCATTTACTAAACTTGAACCATTATTCATACATTTTCTTACTGCTTCAAACACATCAAAACTTGAGATATATATGGAGCAAGATTAATCCTCCTATCTATAATTATATTTACAACAACAATAAAAATTAACTATAATACTATAGTTGACATCAAAAGAATAAACAAATCATATATTATTTTAGATAATAGAATAAGAACTCACATAATTTTTATTAATTTATTACATCAAATTTTTTTAAATCATTAATAGATAAATATGAATAATAATCAAAATCTAAATATTTTGAAAACCGATATTTATTGGACGGATCATCTTGTTGCTTTTCTTTAATTAATTGAATAAAAAATTCATAATATTTAAATACAAGTTGAGTCAAAGTAATCAAATGCCCAATGTAATATTTAATTTTTTAATAAGTATATGATGTTCACAAGGATCTCCCACTTAGAACCAAATCAATGAGAGATTACAATTTTAATAGTCTTACCTTCAAAAATAAAAAAAAAATTCATGTCTAAATAAGTTTTAAACTCAATACTTACTACTCTTAGACGAATGAGTTTGTCATCACACCAGAATATGACTTCAAATATATATATATATATATATGACATAAAAACTTCCCAAATAATAAATCAGTGTATTATTTTTGCCCAAATATTTTTAATTATTTACTTATAATACTATATGATATATTAGTTATGTTGATTAAAGTAAATAATCAAAAAATAAGATATTCAAAGGATTAGAGTGGCAGAGGCATGTGAAGATACAATAATAAATCACCTAATATCTGCTAATAAGGTGCATGGACTTCCATGCTAATCCATGCTTTATTAAAAGCTATAGGCATGTGAAGTCCACATGCCTATATTTTAATATCTGCTAATAATAAGGTGCATGAAGGCTATGGGCCCCATTTAAAAAAAGGTTATTTTCATGGCAACGGCCTATGAAAATGATGCACAATGCACGTCGATGTTCATAACTAATGGACAAAAATATAATGGTTTTTAGGTTTATATGCCAAAAAAAGAATTAAAAAAAATATTTTAATTTAAAAAATTTTTATAAATAAGTAATTAATAGTTATAATTTTTCACAATAAAAATTATTATCTCTCTTTCTAATTTTCTAAAAATCTCAAAGTTATCTTCCATTGTATTTTTTTTAAATTTTTATTTAAATTATATAATATTAATACAATGTAAATTAATATTAGCAAGTCAAACCACATATCAAAGATCAACTAAAACAAAATTATAGTTTCAAACTTGCGGTTAGTCAACTTCCAATTCAAATCTCAATTTTGTAAAGTATACAATTATTTTATTTCACTATAATTTTTTTACTAGATAATATAACAACTAAAAAAATATCTATTCTAAGTAAAATTCTCTAAAAATTAAAAACTAAAAAATTATTATTTTAAAATGAATAAAATATTAATTTAGATAGTAACAATCCTACAAAAAAATTCAAAATTGTATTTCTCTCAATCATAGATCACTCTCGACCCAAGCGGCTAAAAAACCTATGAATTATAAATAAATATTTTTAGTATAAACCAATTTTAAGATTATTAAAAAAAAAAAATCTATAAAAGTCAAAAATAATTCAATAATATATATATATATATATATATATATATATATATTATAAAAAATTATATATATACTTGTAAGTCTAGTAGTGTGACTGCATACTTTAAAAGAATATAAAATAATATATCAAAGAATATGATATATTAAATCCTAAACAAAATTAACTAAGCAATCAAATTATTAAAATTTAATCAATTTTAGTTTCAATGATCATCTTTTTTATCATTACGAATTTATATACTAAGACATGACTTGATTCAATACTAGCATGTCTTCTAATTAAATTTGCAAAAAATGCTTGACTAGTTCATTATATACCAAAATATTTTTAAACAACATATCATAGAGTCTGTAAAATGACTAGAAGGAAATATATAATAAAAAATTATAAAATATATTACAAGTTAAAAAATATAAAAATAAAATAAATACTCGATATGAAATGTCATGCAACAAATATCATTATATAATGGACATGACTAGATTCAATACTAACATATATCTTCTAATTAAATTTACAAAATATATTTGACTAGTTCATTGTATACCAAAATATTTTTAATCAACATATCAAAGAGTCTATAAAATGACTCGAATGAATGATATAATAAAAAATTATAAAATATATTACAAGTTAAAAAAATACAAAAATAAAATAAACACTCGATATGAAATATCATGCAACAAATATTTTATATAATAGATAAATATAATTAAGACAAAACATAGATTGGTTAATCTCATCAAAATTTTCAAAAAATAAAAAAGAACATAAAAAACTTAATGCCCCCAACAAGTTAATGCATATAAATCCATAACAATTAATTTATAAGAAAAAAAAAGTAAAGTAAAAGTTTTTCAAGATAATTGGGAAGATATTCCATGATAATTTTACTATCTAAATATGTATTATATTAATGATCTCATCTTAGATCTTCTCACAGAGAAAAAAGTGATCTACCATAATATATTTCATCTGCTCATAAAATATTAGATTAGAAACTATATACATCATTGTTAAATGTCACGAGAAGGAATAGTGAGAGAAGATGTATAATCAATCTCTTCGAGTAAATACACATCCAAAATATATCATAAATAATAATCAATATTATTCTGAGATATGCTGTGCATAGATTTCAAATAATTATTTGTATTTTACTTTTTCAAAAAACAAGCTTACCTCCAAATAAATATACAAAATTATATCATAGTTCTCTTCTAGGTACATGATGATATCCAACTCATATCTAAATACCGAATAAATTACAATTACTCATAATCTCTAAAAAATTTTTAAATTTTAAAGACTTTTTCACATACCTCAATATAACGCAAGATATATATATATATATAGAACATATGTGAGCGATATCATAAAATATTTTTTAGAATTTTAAAAAAAAAATCTCTCAAACATATAAATTTATAAAATATATTTGACTTTAATATTAATAAAATCTAATAAAAGATTTTTATAGTAACACAATATTCAAATATGATGTAGATTGAATTTTAACAATATTAAATATTATAATAATTTTTTCTATGATGTAAAATATAAAATTATTAAAATTTTTCTAATTGAAATAATGAATTGACATATAACTTTAATAAAATTCTTTATAAAATTAATATATAACTTCTTATAACTTTAATGAAATTCTCAATAAAATTTTTCTAGTTGTACTAATAAATTCTTATAATTTTATAAAAACACATGACTTCTAATAAAATTGATATTAATTTTAATTCACCTTGTATTATTAAATTAATAATATAACAAATATATTTAATAATTAAAAATTTACTTAGTGAACATTCTCTAAATTACTTAGATTACTTTATGATCACATCATACAAAATACGAAAATCATTAAGAAAGATGAGACTATATATTTTATTTAAAATTTTTTTTTAAGATATTCATGAAACAACTATACATGATATTACCATTTTGATAAAGAAATATTTATTGAAAACCTAACATTTTTTCTTAATATGTAATTGAATAAACATGATGGATAGTCATCCATATCATAGAAAATTATTTTAAGTGATCCATATATATGAGATCACTGATAAAATACCACATTATTTTTAAAAATTTTCAATAATTAATTATTTATAATATTTAAAAAAATTTATCACGTCATCATGATAAATCAACATATGAGTCCAATTATAAACATGTTGAACATATTTCTAAATAAAATATATAAATCTAAAATCTTTTTTAAATTTTGATAATAAACAAATATTACACATTGATTCTATTTAAGTAATCTCTTTTACAAATTCAAAATTATAAATAAAAAAATTTATTTTTAAATAAATAAATCTTAAGTTAAAGATAACAAATGAGTCATAATATATTTTTTAGTATATTTTTTGACATATCTTTTTTATGTGGTTCATCCCATTTAGATGCGGCAAATAGGTGAAGTAGCCTTGGCTTGGTCCATCTCAACCATACACATGCCTGGAACCAACATGGGCCAACACAGAAGCTTCATTTGGGTCATGTCAAGTCATAGGTGCTACATGGGTGCCACAATGGCATGGAGCATAGCATGACACAAAATCAGAACGTGCAGGCCAAAGTCATCCTAAGTGAAAAAAATGTACTTAAGTAGTGATTGGGTCAGGTAGAAATACATACTCAAGTTGAGACCTAAATAACACATGCTTTTTTAAAAAATCGACTAGCTAGAAGTGAAAAATAGGTCAAATAGCCCAAACAAAACCAGCGACCTAACCCATGAAAATTAGTCCAATCATTACTTGACATAGCCAAACCCATGCCTAGAACATGCACAAGATGACACAGTGGTTATAAAAATTTTACTACTTTTAAGGGTATTAAAATTTGTTAAAGTTTTTCTTTATATTTATTAAAAAATCACCCACCTTAATATTTATTGAAGAGTATATTTTTTATTAGATTTAAGTTTGTTAAAGTTAACTTTAAAATAAATTTTGTTTATGATTTAATGGAAACACACAACTTGTGGGGTACCTCAATCAATATGTATCTCTATATAAAAGCAATAAAATATGTTATTTGAAGAAGATATAAAGAAAAATCTACTTTTAACCAAGTGTGAAGAGTTTCCAAGTCTCTTAAATGTTTAATTGTTTTATTTCATCTACACTAATTCTATTCAATTTACTAATAATATATTCTCTCCCTTAAGTCTGTAATTTGTAGGGATTTACCATTTGGTATCAAAGCTATAACAAACTTGGGGAAATGGCTAGTAAATTATAGCTCAACATATGAATTCTATGGAAAAGATAATTAAAGCAGTGCAAGAACGTTAGCAAAAATTGGTATACTGAAGCAGGAGATGCAAAATCTAAATCATAGATTCGAGCAACTCATCAAATTAAAAGAAGACACTGTGCAGATTAAAGGAATTTAATCTGGAGAAAACATGGTAGACAGACCTGTTATAGGGAAGGTTCGAGGGTCAGATGGCAGCTATAGTTTTACCAGATTTTGCCCTGGATACCAATTTCAGAAGCAATATTTCACATTTTATCAACTAACAAATAAAAAGAAACGTGAGGCTGCTGTTAAAGCTTTTTAAGGTGATTCACTGCTTTGGTATCAATAGGAAAAGATCCATCGTTATTTGGGAAGAGACAAAGAAGCTTTTCTTGAAGCAATTCCAAACAACCCAGGTCAGCTCTCCTTCTGAGCAATGGTTAGCCTGGCGGTGTCAAGTAGGTTGGGCAGACCAAGCTCAGGGCACAGGCACGGTCCAAGCAAGGCTGTGGACCTCTAAGCCTAAAGGTGTCCAAGATTTCAACCATGGGACAGCTCATTCCTTTTCATGTCAGGCTGCCCATGCCTCATGTCGTGACATTTCGTGAATAGCAAATAAGGCATGTTTAAATTTTATTCATGACTATTAAAAAGAAATCTAACAGCTATCAGATTTTTTTTAAAACAAAAAAAATTAAAAATATACTTTTAAAAAAAAATTCTATCAATAAAATATCAACATAATTTATTTTTTATAATTTATCTGTAATTTTTTATCTTCTCTATGTTTCTTATTGTCTTAAATTATGATAATTGCCTAGTACTCAATTTTTTTAACAATTTTATTTTTATTTTCAAATATATTTAAATTTATTATTTTTTTATAATTTGGAAAAGTAATTTTGATTGACATGTAGAGAAGAAAAAAAAAATTAAATCTAAAGATAATTGAAACGGTGACTAAATTGACAACGTTCATGATTTACTAGATATATGAAAATACATAGTACATAAAAATTTGAACAATTTCAATCATACAAATATGTATATTATTTCAATTTTATTGATATATTAGAAATATCAATAAAACATCAACAAAAATATAAAAAATATTTAAAATTCATAAAAAATATTATTTTGACTTGTCCATTAGTCATACATGTAATACTAGTAAAAATACTAATAATAAATTAATTCATAATTTTATTAATCGATCAAAAATTTTCTAATATATATCTAAATTCTATCACGTAAATAACTAAGTAAAAGATGATTTATGTGGGAATGTTTTGAAAATAATTTTTTATATGGGGAATTTATGAATAATTAAATTGTGGGAGGGTTCATAAATAATATTTTTGTGGGAAGAGCACATGAGGCAAGGCAAGGCAAGGTGAGGTAGGGCAAGGAATTTTACTTGGGCTTGGTGAAGACTGGCCATTAAAAAGAAATAATATATTCTATCATGTCTTTAATAATTATTATCCCAATCATAGTTGAATTGATTAGTTGATGAGTTGATGAGTTAGTAGCCATGATATTAAATAAAACAGCTTTTCAAACTCATGATGGGCATTATAAATTCCTCATCATGCACTTTGGACTCATGAATAGACCTTCAACCTTCCAATTGTTGACAAATGAGGACTTACTAGTAAGTATTTTTCAACATATTGACTTTTAGTCCTTCTAAAGAACCAAAAGTTGCACATAAAACAAGCTAAAGAGATTCTACAAGCCAGCCATCTCTGTCATAAAAAAATGTGAATTCAGAAGAAACCAGTTAGCTTACTTGGGCCATATCATCTCTGAGCAAGGGGTAGCATAAGATCCCAGCAAGATTTAGGCCATGCTCTCTTGGTCAACCCTCACCACCTTGGAAGCTCTAAAAAAATTTTTGGGATTGACATGGTATTATCAAAAATTTGTGGTTGGTTATGCCCACATTACTTTGCCAACAACAAATCAATTAAAGAAGGATAAATTTGGGTGGAATCTAAAAGCCATTGCAGCCTTTGAGATAATTAAGCAAGCCATATCATTAGTCCTTGTTTTAGCGCTACCCAACTTTACCAAACCTTTTATTATAGAAAAAGATGCTTCTAGATTTGGATTGGGTATTGTTCTTCTTCAGGGACCACAGTCAGTGGCTTATTATGGCCATGTTCTTAGATCCCAAACTCACATAAAGTCTATATATGATAAGGTGTTGATGGCCATTGTATTTTTTTGTTTTTAGGTGGCATCCGTATCTATGTGGAAGGCAGGACATTCTGAGAACTGATCAGCTGAGATTGAAGTTCCTTTTGGAGCAGCAGATAATTAAGGAAAAATACCAAGAATGGGTTTTTAAACTTATGGGGTATGAATTCAATATATAATATCGTAGTGGGGCAAGTAATCTAGTAGTAGATGCTCTCTCTCATGTCTCTAATCAAGTGGAGTGTACTATCTTAATAGTACCTCAATGACAATCTTAAACACTTTGCGGATATAACTAAAAGAGGATGATTTTCTGAAGAGATAAAGGGACAACTACAACATCACTTCAGGCACGCAATCTCATGTCAGATTTATTGAAGAAGAGGTATTGTTTTACAAAAATCATCATGTTTTCCACGAACAACTAAGCTCATTTACACTCTACTTGTAGAGTTTCATACCACTCCAGGTTGGTAAACAAAAACTTATTAACGCCTTGCAACAAAGTTAAATTGGGTCAGCATACATAAGGATGCAGCAAAGTTTAGTCAAGAATGCATGATTTTGTCAGCAACACAAACATGTGGCCACCACACATGTTGGGTTACTACAACCCATTGCTCTTCTAGTACAGGTTTGGGATGAGATCACACTTGATTTCATGCAAGAGTTTCCTCGTTCAGAATGTTTGGATGCAAAAACTTATCAACACCTTGCAATGAAATTATATTGGGTCAGCATGTGTAAGGATGTGGCAGAGTTTATTCGGGAATGCATGATTTTGTCTGCATCACAAGCATATGATCACCACACTTGTTAGGTTACAACAGCCCATTCCTCTTCTAGCACAAGTTTGGGATGGGATCACACTTGATTTAATGGAAGGGATGCTCGTTCAGAAGGTTTGGATGTAATCTTAGTAGTGGTGGATCATCTTTTGGAAGATTCTAATTTGATTCACCAACAATTTCTTGATTTCCACCTAGAAGACAAGGTAAAGTTTGGAGGGGCAGTAATGTTAAGCCACCAATAATTTTTTACTTTCATCAGGGTGCAAGGATCATTCCGAAATTACAAAATTATAATGATCATGAAGATTTTACTAGTCTGAAAAATATTATATTTTATTAAGTTTAACATCACACCCATTAAAGGAGCACCCATCTTGATATTTATTAAAGAGGATCTTTTTTTATTAAGACAATTAAATATGTTAATTGAGAATGTTTTAGAAAAAATCTACTTTGCACTGAGTGTGGAGAGTCTCGAGCCTCTCATATACTTGGATATTTTATTTCAGCCATACTAATTATGTTCAATAAACTACTAGATATATTCTCTCCCTTGAATCTGTAATTTGCGGATATATACTAATCTTTCACTTTATTTTCATTGTACCTTACTTTTTTGGAGATACTTGATGAAAGAGAATAATTATTCTCAAAGTGGGCATCATTATCAAATAAGTGACAAGGGTTATTAATTCACATACTGACATAAGTGACAAGGATTATTATCAAATAGTATTAGCTATCTCATTTTATTTTCCTCTTAGAGTATCAAAATGACAAGGGTTTAAATCACATAAGTGAGCAAGATTAAATTCCCATCTCCAAAATATATTAAACATATACCTTCATGCTTTTACAGGTAGAAGAGTTCTTGATTTTGGATATGCAAATCAAATTACCACAACAAGCAAAGAATAGTAACAAATAAAAGAAAAGAAAAAAGTATAAAAATATTTAGACTTAATAACCAGATCAATAGAAAAATAAAACATATAATGGTGAATTAATAATGCCTGCTTAGCTCGCTTTCCGAATACAAATAACATTGCATCTATCACGTTGCTCTTGCCACTCCCATTAGGCCCCACCACTGCAGAAAAACTCTAAAGCACCAAGAAAGAATTGTTGAACATTTTACAAAATATAAACACTCATGGAAAAACAGTCACAATGCAAAAGCCAACTAAGAATAAATCAAAATTATAGGCCCTTTAAAGGTCAAGCATTAGATATATTTCTACTTGCACGTGAAAGTTCATCAGTTAAAAAAAGTATAATTTTAATGGAGAAAATTATTAATAAGGATAGATTGAGATAAATAATTAATAACAATGGTGTGAATGAATAATAATTATTTTAAAATATGGGTACAAATATAATAAATCCTTCAAAGGCCAACCTCTTAAAAAATACCAAAATTATCCTCAAAGATAAAATATGAAAATATATTTTTTTTCACATGCATTCAGAATATAAATATGTATATCTTTTCATTAATATGGATGAAACTAAAATTTATGACAAATTCAAGATGAACTGCATTTCGTGATGATCTGTATTTCGTAAATGCAAGATAATCATAAGAAATTATGGACCTTGTTAGCCTAAATTTTTGCAATTTTCTCAAGAATTTCTTACCTATAAGGTGATTTGTATATATATTAAACACACAAATATGTTTTTATGATTCTCTTGGTGCTCATGGTTGGACTAAGAAAATCACAAAAATTCACAGATTACAAATGTATTCTGGGTATGATTGTGTGCAATTTTCTCACCCAATGTGGCTCATAATGTATATTTACCCAACATGGCTCATAATTACCGATACAAGGTCATAAGAAAATCATGAAAAGTTAAAAAAATACAGTCATGTTTCAAATATATTCAGATTATCTTGTGTTTAATATATATACAATGAACTGAATTTTCATAATTTTCAAACAATAACTTAGAAGCAGGTAATTGAGTTCACCATTTATATTCAAGGAAGGGTAATCTTGCCTCACAAAATTTCCTCAACCATCATAGTAATTATCAACTATGCTCACCCTTCCCAGAAATTATCTACCCTAGCCAACCCTTTAAGTAATTTACTCATTTTTATGGCTTATTATAGTTATGTTGGGAGAATTTGCTGGAATCATTGTTAAATGAAGATTTTTTAAAAAAATATTCAAGAAAACCAATATAAATTCAATCGTAGCATATTAGTTCAAATAAAGCATCTGATAAATCGTGTCTTCCCCGTTTAATTTATCTTATTTCTAACAAACTTTCATTAAATAATATCCGTGACAAAAAATATAACGGTCTCAAATTTTTAACTAAAATTCTAACCTTGTGGAAGGGACCCACACGCTGTTCCCCAGCATATGACTTAAAGTCCTTCATGATCATTTCTCTAATGAAGAGCCTAGGAGTTCTGGAACACGAACAACCAACGGTACGCGTGGATTCCGAATCCGTAGTCATGAACTTGTCCTTTTGCCTCACCCGACCAGATAGGGAATTTTCATTGGAGACTAAATCGGTGGTGTTTTTGAGTTATGATAGATCAATATAGTAGAAAATCGACGCCCAGGAAGAGATAGCCTCTGCGGTTGGGCGGGAATAGAGGTGTCAAACGGGCCGGGCCGGCCCGTTTTTTTTTTTTAAAGACAGATATTTAGAAAATTGACGTCGTTTTAGAGTTAATAAATTAAGGTCAATATTTTGCTGTTAAAAAAAATTAAATTTATAATATTTATAAAAAAAATGAACCTCATACAATTTTTTATCCCTCTGCCCCTGCTCCCCTCAAACGTCATATATTATATATTGACCCATATATGAGCCACAATTCTCAGCAGATAATACCTTCTTGAGATCCAACTACATTGATTATCAGTTGTGTTTTCTATTATTCATCATGCTGGATGAAAAAAATAAGATATTCAAAGTGGCATACTTTTGCCTATTATTTTTTGAGTATAATAGTAATGCTAGCAATAATTAAATACCTATAAACGACTAGAGATTATATATTGGTGTACCAATCAAATAATTTTATACCTATTTGGCATATAGATTTGGATTCCCAATGAGATGGTGATTTAAGAAATTCACCTCGAGTCATGTTATTATATTTGGAAGTTAATCTATAAGTTGGAGGGTTTGTTTGATTCTATCATAGAGGTCATATATGTGCCAGCCTAAAAGGTAACTAAGTAGCTTGTATGGCTCAAACTTTCTGATAGGCATAGGGGTGATTCCTTAGATGCAATTGATTATTATACTTTATTATGATAATAGTGGGATAGTTGTTAACTTGATGAAACCTATAACCCATAAAAAAGATAAAAGTGACCAAGGTAGCATCCATTAACAAACTGGCATATCCATTTAGAAAAAGCCTACTAGTGAAGACTTATGAAAGGTATGTGGAAAAGATGGGAGTAAGATATGAGACATCATGGCTTTAAGTCTAAGTGGAAAATTATTGAAACCATGTTATATTGAAAGCTACTCTTTATTACTTTCTGCTCTTGTTGTTATTTGGATTTATTTCAATTTTCTTTTAAATTACAATGAGCTGAGATTGTATTTAAAATAAAAAATATGTACATGTCTTTTATTCTATATAGTAGATTATTTGGTGAATAGATGTTGTCATATATATAGAAGACTGAATCATTAGTCTATAGAAAATATAATTTCATTGTTCACAATCTATATAGTGTTTGACACCTTATTTATAAGATTATAGTATAAGATTTTAGTAGGTTTACTTTGACTGCGAAGAATGATAAAATTCTAACTTATTGTGTTGGTGTACTTGTGTGCATTAAATGCAACCAAAGTGGTGTACTTATTTTATAATGATATGTCAAATAACAATGCATTGTTATTATTGCAAACACCATTACTCCCAAATTTGATATAATTAATAAATACATATAATAATTAAAAATTAGTATGCCTCATAGAAGGTGATATTTATATTTAAATCAGTATGTTCCATGAGTTGGATAACTTTATTGATTGTATGGTGATTATTGATTATTGATGAAATTCATGTCCTATAAAATTAATTGATTATATTCCCTTGAGGATGCTTATATGTTTTGATATTGTCAAACCCTACATGTAAATTTTAATCCATCCATCATATTGAATAAGTTAAGTTGAAGGTCTCGAGGTAATACAAAAGAGATTTGTTGAATTGAGTTGTGAGTAATTTAATTCAATTAATGGATATCTATAACTTTAACATAAAAAGCAATATAAGTATTGAATAACAAATGATATGAATTGTTTAGAATAAGTGAAGAAATGTAATAATAATTATATAGTTGTATGAATTATATGGTACATATAATTCATAAGCTATATATCTTATTTGTGCAAGCCACCATGGTCCTTTTCATAGCCAAATCTAGTGCCATATGAAATATAATAATTATATTTAAAGATTCAATTTATTTAATTTGAATATGTGTATATATAAAATCAAAATATTTAATTTGGTTTAATTATATTAATTAATATTGTTAATATAAATTAGGATCAAATTAATTAAATGATTATGTGTGTGTGTGTGTGTTAAAATTGAAATTTTTAATATAAGGTGCTGTTTGATAACGCACTTAAAAAATTCAGCCGACTTAAAATTAAAATTTCAATGGTTTAAAATTTTAAGTGCATTTGATAAAAAAAATATTTGGAGCTGATTGATTAAAATTTTAAGTGAAATTGTATTGAAAATTTTAAGTATGTCGAGACCTACTTATCGTGGAATGCTGAAAATACTAAATAATAATGATAAAGTAAAATACCCAATTTGCCTTTAAAAATATCGTGAATCATTTTCCATCATCGACATTGGAAACACAAAAAATCCCTTCCTCGAGTGCAAGTTTCTATTCGTTTCGGAGGAGTGGATTTTTGGTGAGGAAAATTGTTGTTATTGATGTTTGGCTTAGGGATTTCTTATGTATTAGGGGTATTTAATGTTAATGTTGTGAATATATGTGTTTTGATTTTGTTCTCTGGATGAAATCTAATTTCCAAAATTAATGTTCTTCGTGAAAACCCTACTTATTATGATTTAATTTTAAAAAATGAAACTAAATGCTTGATTATTGCAATACTTTGATTTTCAAAATGCTTATATGTTAGATTCTCGAATACATATATTTTTTTTTGCGAAAATTTTGATTTCCGGATTGGTTTTGAAAACTAGAATTTTTGTTCAATGTTTTTGTGCGAAAATTGATTCCTGATATGTTTTTTTGTGCGAAAATTATTGTTCAGTGTTTTTTTAATCCAAAATGTTGGTTTTTTGCTTATGTTGTGTATTTTTACATTCTGTGGGTTTGTGTTTTTCATCCCTACTTCTCTAATCAAAGATTTTCTATTTTCTTTATTATGTAATGTATTTCATCACATTTTGTAGTTTTGTGTATGTTGGTTATGCATGTAATTGAGTTGTATATTATATTTTATGCATTAATGTGAGTTTTGTTGCTGTATTGTTTGTTTATGCATGTAAAGTTATATTTATTGTCTATTATTTAAAATGATGAAAGATTATATTTAAAATAATTTTTGATTACTTATTTTATGTAGGAATGACTTTTTTTGATTTTACTAGAGCAAGTTGGAAAGACCCAACACAAGTTAAATTTTTTTTAGATTTATGTCTTGACCAGAAAAATATTTTAGGAAAAAGGTGTGAGAGATTGCATTTTGAATCATGGGATAAAATTTCATAACAATTTAAAGAGATCAAAAATTTTAATTTCACTCAAAAACAATTGAAAAATGAATGGAATTATTTAAAACATAAATACATGGTGTGGTCGAATTTAATATTAAAGTCTGGCCATGACTATAATTCAATAACTAATACAGTTGTCTGAACTTCAGAAGAGTGAGAATAGTATATCAAGGTACAACTCATTTTTTTAGTTAATTTTTTGAAATTATTAATTTAACTACTATTGCCTAATTATAAATATTTGAATAACTGAAAATTCTTGATGCAAAACAATTTTGATATATTGGGTTATAATTTGTAGATGAGATGAGATTACTCTTTGATGGCATTACAGCTACTGAACAAGATTCATAGGGTATATCTAGACAGGGGTTGCCTAGAAATTGTGCTGATTGTTTTTCATCAAGTACTCATCTAACTGTAGAGAATTATTGTACACACAAGGATATAGAGCATGAATCTTCACCAAGCCCTTCATCATCAAAAAAAAGTTTATACCAAGAAGGAAGAACCAAAAGAAAAATAAAGGAGATCTAGATGAAAAATTACTATCTATTCTAAATATATTTGAGCAATCAGATGAACCTAGCATTGAAGAATGTAATAAGAAGTTGGATGGGATTACAACTTTACCTATGGATGACCCGTTGTATATTGTAGCTTCTAGCATTTTTTTTGTGAAAGTAAAGCATATAGAAAATAGTGGATGTTATTTTCACAAAAGCCAAAGGCAATTAGAATTGCTTGGATCCAGATGAATACAAAAAAATTGGGATTACTTTAGTTTTTTTTTTGCTTCTTTCTTTAAAAGCAAATACAAATTAATGTGTTATTTTCTAGATTTTTTTCATACTTTGACTGCATGTTTGTTTGTATTGATATTATTTCTTTTTTTAACAATATATTATGGTTCACTTTGCTTGTAATTGTTTTATCTTTTTTAATTGATTTATTTTGAAATGTTAAATATTGTTAGAAGATGTTAAATGAAAAGCAAAGAAATATATTAAAAATCACTGCACTGATTCTAGTTAAGAAGATTATCAAGAAAAAGTGACTTGGAAGAAGACAAAATACCGACTCGTCACTGAAAGGTTTTGCATATGTGCAAGAAATTTTAAATGGTAATCTAGCACATTATCTTGATATTCTAATAATGAATAAGTAAGTTTTTTTGGATATTTGTGAACATTTCAAAAATAGAAAAATGGTTGAAAAATAGTCATTACATCAAAGTTGAAGAAAAAATGGTAATATTTTTTATGACTTTAAATCACAACATGAGAAATTATGTTACAAAAAAAAAGATTCAACCATTCAACTCAAACCATACATCATTACTTTCATGAAGTACTAGAGGCAATGCTTCTCTTCGGAAGAGAGATGATTATGCCTACCCTAGTTAATGAAGTAATAGAAAATCATCTCCACCAATGATTAAGGGAAGTATTCAAGGTAAATAAAATTACATGTTTATTATTATTGGTATTCATGTTGTTATAATTATTGTTATATTGAAATTTTTTTAATGAATAGGGTGTAATTGGTGCACTTGACGGGACACTTGTTAATGCTGTGATACCATCTGATAAACAAGTCCCTTATAAAGGAAGAGGAAGAATAAAATATTATCAAAATGTTCTAGTAATATATAACTTCAATATGATTTTTACATTTGTTTGGGCAGGATGGAAAGGCATAGCATATGACTCAAGAGTTTTATCAGAGACTATGTGTGATCTAGAAAATAATTTTTCAATACCTCCACTAGGTAAGCATTATTCTCTTCTCATCTTTTTTTTTTGATAAATTCATATTTAATTCTTTTAAAAAAATTTGTAGATAAATAATATTTTTGTGATGTTGCATATCCACATACTTGAGGGTTTATGGCGTCTTACCATAATGCACGTTATTGGTTGCCTGATTTTCCCAATGTTGTCTGCCCTCTTACAAAAGAAGAGACATTCAATTATGCACATGCCAGATTGAGGAATGTCATTGAGCGATCTTTTGGTATTTTTAAAGCTCATTTTCCAATTCTAAAGAGGATGACACCATATCCTTTTCAAGTTCAAAGAAACATTGTTATTGCTTGCGTAGCTATACATAACTATATCCAAAAATTATGCATTGCTGATGTTTTTTTAGAGTAGGGTGATAATGATTATGATAAAAATTTAGAAACACCTCAAAATGATCATGAAGGTCTACTGCAAGTTGGAGGAAGAGCTACACAAGCTGATCAAATTTGCATGATTAATTTAAGAGAGGAAATAGCAAATCAACTTGGTGCAAATTAATTTTTATTTTTTTATAAACATTTTTATGTTTTTTTTTGGATTTTGTTATATAATTATGAAATTCATGTTTGTTTAAAATTTATTTTAAATAATAATTAACAATAGCACTAAAAAATCAAATTTTATTAGAAATTCTATTTAATTTTAATAAAATAAATTGTATTAATAATAAGGGTAAAAATGTAAAAAATATCATTTTCAATATTTTGCATTTAAAGTTATCAAACAAAATTAATATTTTCAGCATTCAATTTTCAGTCATTTATCAAATAGTTTTTCAATACAAATTCAACACTTATAAATTCAGCACTTAATTTTTTCAGTTTTATCAAACGAGCCCTGAGTTAAATAAAAATAATAAGGTAACATGTCACACCACTTTTGTAAAGTGATGTGATGTGTAATTTTTATTATTATTTCTATTTATTATAATTTTAGAAAATATTGAAAATTAATAAAATCACACATAGCTCATCATTATGCATGTGTCTTCTTCCTCATATTGAATGAGAATTGGTACAAATGGGAAAGGCTACTGCTCCATAGCAATTCATCAAGCGGTTGAAGTATGAGTTAGAATGATCTCTTCCTAATTTTGTTTAAAAAGATAAATTTTAAAATGATCAAGTCTTCCATATGCAATTTCATGAAATCCATAATGCTCCAACAATATTATTATGGGGAGAAAATGATCTAAAAATATATGTCTTTTGTGATAATGATTGGGGTAGTTGTGTAATAACATGGTAACCATTGGCCCAAAAACATGGCAATTGTTGACTTGCTTATTTTGTGTTGTCTGGCTCTTCACCTATTTTTTGGAAAATAATTTAAAAATAACCCACTATTTGTCAATCATCTATGGAGGCTAAATACTAATGTCTAGGAACTATAACTTGTAATTTAAAGTTGTTGATATCAGTATTATTGTCATTTGTGTTGTGATAGTTAGGGTGATATATATTACTACTAATCTAGTTTTTCATGAAAGGAATAAACATGTAGAAATGGATTATCAATTTGTTTCATATGAACTTCAAGCCAGCAATATTAAAACCTCACACATTCACATGGAGAACTTGTTGGAAGATATTTTTACAAAGCCTCTTGGCAAATCTTAATTTATTTACTTCTTGTTCCTTCACAAGTTTGGCATTCGAGATCTTCATGCACTGACTTAAAAAATAGTATTGGGTGGTATTGTATTAGAAAATAATTTGTATAGGACCATTTTTAATATCTTGGAAACTGAGACTTTTACAAATTGGGCTTTGTATATAAGCATTAAGAAAGTCTAAATAAAAAAAGAATTTCTGACAATTGGCTTCCACCATCTCTAGTGTTCTTCACAACTGTGAAAATGATTTGTATAAATTTGATAGTGTTTTTATAATTTTACCATCTCTACTCTCTAGTGTTTTTCACCATCTCCTTTTTCTCACTCATCTCTCTCCCCCTCTCTTTCATTCCCCTCTTCCCTATATCTCTATTCCTTATCTTCTCTCCCCCCCCCTCTCTCCCCCTCCATCCCTTCCTCCCCCTCTCTCTCTTCCTCTCTCTACTTCTTTTCTCTCCCACTCTCCTTCCTCTTCCATCCCTCTCCTCTTCCTCTCGCTCTTGCTCTCTCTCTCTCTCTCTCTCTCTCTCTCTCTCTCTCTCCCTGCTCTTTGTCTCTCTCCCCATCTAATTTCTTTTTCAACCATATCTCATCTCTCCTCCCTCCGCTCTTACTCCTTGCTCTCTCTCCCTCTCTCCCTAATTTATTTTTCAATCACATCTTCATCTCTCCTCCTTAATATCTTTTTATCTTCTCTCTTTCTCCCTCCCTCCCTCACTATCTTGCCCCCCCCCTATTTATTCTCTCTCCTTTCTAACTTTTATTCCTTTTATTCCCTATATCTCTTTCTCTTCTTACTATCTCTTATTAAGTTTACTTGGGTTTGGCGGACTAAAAGAATTATATCACATGAGGATATAATTTAATTCAAATTATTTCTTTGTTTGATTTAAATTTAATAATTTGCATGTGGCATAGCATATTATGATGTGTATGTTATATTTTAATTAATGTTAGATTAATTTATTTTTGAAATTGAGTTGTGGGAATGCCCACATCAAAATACGAGGCTCGATACATTATATAAATATAAAGTATATAAAAAATGTTTACGTTTTTAGTGATAAAATGTGTGTTTTTATTAAATAGATCATTTAAAATTTAAAATATGTGTTTTAGTGATCGCTAAAATATGTATTTTAGTGATAAAATATTTTTTGTTTTTAAAATGTTTAAGTGGGGGATAGTTAAAAGGGATTGAAAGATAGACAACTTAAAAATAAGGAGAGAAACTTAAAAATACATCACTCAAGGAGTCAAATCTTCACATGTGTTTTAGGGTGTTGAACTTCCAAAAATAATAATGCGGTAGGCTTCCCACGGGGGTTTTCTCCTTGTTTTTTAAACCCCATATTTTTGAAACATATTGGGCAAGAGGAGAAACTATCATTTATAAAACTCCACTCATTTTATTCATCTCAAAATTTTTATTTTCGTCTCCTCTACCTTGTATCATGTGAAAAATGCATGGAGGTTCATGTGGTGGTCAATGCAAAGTATGTGTGGTGTACATGCTGTAAATGTGTTGTGCTTGGGACTCAGAATTATACTACAAACAATTGAAATCCTCCAAAACCTTCAGCTATTTTATTATGATTTATTTTCTTTGTTAAATTTATGAATAGTTGTTGTAATTATACAATATATTAATTTTATTGTAATTTTATTTGTATTTGTTACATTATTCCACTAATTTGAGTAGAAGGGTTTTGGATGCTTAATTATTTTATTATCAAAATAAATTAAATAATTATTTTGATAATCAACATATATATCTTCAGTAAAATATATTTATTTTTGAAGATCAAAAGTTTGAATTTTTAACTAGGAAGACAGTAAATTTTGGTAGAATTGTTTTTATTTTTTAGGGTTTTTGGGAATTTTAAAACTCGATCTATAATTTAATTTGGGTTAAAATTAAAATATCATCTCATTTTAAGTAAAAATTAAAATTGAATTTTAATTAAAAAGGGAAAATTTATATATTTTGAAAAATCAAAAATGATGTGATTCACAATATTTGATAATAGTTTATGAAAAAATTAATGACAAACGAGCTATGATGTGTTGTGCTCAGGATTCAAAATTATGTCTCAATTACATTTGAAATCCTAAAAGACTCATGTTTTTATTATGATTTACTCCCTCATCTAAATTTATGAATAATAGTTGTAATTATGCAATTATATTAGCTTGATTGTGATTTTATTTGTATTTGTCAAATTATTCCACCAATTTAAGCAGAATAGTTTTTGAAGCTTAATTAGTTAACTCTTAAAATAATTTCGATAATTATTTGAGAATCAATATATATATATATCATTGGTAGAAAACATATATTTCTAATGATCGAAAAGTTGTAATTTGTAATTTTTAAAAAAATAAATTTGAGTAGAATTTTTTTACACTTTTAGGTTTTTAAAAAATTTAAAACTACATTTTAAATTAATATGAGCTAAAATTAAAAATTGTGAAATTTTAAATTAAAATTAAATTTTAATTTTAATTTAAAAAGGCAAAAATAGATATTTTGAAAAATCAAAAATATTATGTGATTCACTATGTCATTTGACAATGATTTTTAAAAAAATATTATGTGATTCATCTGTGGTCTAGGGCATGGAAGTTACTACCTTATAAGTCATCTTTGCTTGCATGTGTCTAATAGCTTACCTATCATTACCATCCACCATGATCATGATAACATGTAACTTTTATACTATAGATGAAATTCTCAGAAAAATATTTTATAAAACTCTAACATCGATTGGGGGTTAATTCATCTAAGATATGCACAAATGATTGGCTTGTTAAAGTAATAGTACTTTTGGCTTAATAAGAATCATACTAATATAATCAAACATATCTTAACATCGAGTTTTGATGTATAGGTTTATCTCATACATCACTATCGAATGACAAATATCTCATTCCTACAATTACATGTTAGTGTACTTTGTGCTTACTTGTCACTATCAGTATTGATAAAAAACATAAATCTACCAATTGTAAAACCATAATTATAGTTCTAAATAAACACCACATCCATTAAAACTAAATTACAACACAAATCAAACACAAATTCTATTAATTATATATCAATCATATGAAAAAAATACATCAATCTTTGACCTCAATTTAGCCTAATATTAGAAAGGAATTCACATGATATAATTTAAAATACAACTCATGGAATTTCAAGTTCACATTGATAGTTCTCAAAAATATTTAGGAATCAAAACCATAAACTCATAATTCTCATTTGTGTGCCTTAGATATGCCCTTAAGTGGGTGTCAAATTTTATGCTCATTCCTTATGATTTATGTTTGTCCCTCGCATCACAACTTTGCTCGTGAATCTTTCCTAGGGTTTGGTGAATTTTACCTCTAAATCCTAATCTTTTTTGCCCCTTTCTTTCATGCCCTAGCTTCTCTTGATTTTCTTTGTTTCTATAAGTTTCACTTTTATACTCAAATAGCTATGTGCATTTTTTAAGTGGGAAACCATGGTGATAAGGAATGATTGTCTTTTATTTTTTCTCTCTATAATACAAAATCATGATACTATGAATGACCATGGTTTTGGTTTCTCTCTAGTATTAGATTGCCACATCACTAAAAATTATCATGACTAGTACATTTTCTCTCTATAATATAAAGTCTCAATGCTAGGAATAATTATTGCTCGTGGTTTTCCTCTATGTAACATGAAGTTGTAACTCGTGCTTTTCCTCTCTATAACATGATTACATCACTAACACTACAAAAAATAGCTGATTTAGCAACGAATTTTAGTGATGGATTTTATCCGTTACAAATTAGCAATGGATTCATGACAAAAGCCAACTTAGTGACCGATTTACCGACGGATAATATTCCATCGCCAAAATAAGGCGAGAAGTTGGAGGGAGCTATTAGATAGAGATAGATTATCAGTTCAATCATTATATTAGTGACAGATATTCAGTTCTGTCGCTATGGAACTTTCAGTATTTTAACAAAAAAATAATGTTGGGAATAGCTACGGATTCTTAGTTCCGTCGCTAATTTAGCAAATATTTAGCTATTTATATTTTTATGAATATTGCTTTGATTCAAGAATTTATGCTAACTTCTGTGTAATGTATTAGAATAGTTAGTAGTTATTTTTATTTGTGAAATAATTATTTATAAAATTATAATTATATCATATAATAAATATGAAAATAATAACAATAAAACATATATAAATTAAATAGAAGAGTATAACTAAAAAATAAAATCTTTATTACAAAATGTAAACTTTTTATTTAGACCATATTATTTCTATTTACAAAATATAAATAGAAATAATTACACAACATGCCATAGACTATGTTTATATTAGATGCACTTTTTATTTTATTTCTATTTAATATAACCTTGGTATCATTACTTTTATCAAAATAATGCCCTGTTTATTTTAGACGCACTACTTCATCATTTTGAGCTTCCCTAAGCTACTTAGTTTCATTTTTTTTGCGAAATCTTCTAAGTCATTTAAACCTAAACCTAAAACCTTGTTCTCTTCATTTTTTAGACAGCAGCCTAAATTTCCCAAGCCATTCCAATCCAATGTAATTTCCGCCCATCACTTCCGGCCATTATCGCCCCACCACCATCCATCACCGTCATCTTCAGTCACCACCGTCAGCAGCACCACTATCATTTTCTTCTATTTTGCTTGCAAAAACTCCTACGCTAACAGAACGTAGTATCAATTTGGGTTGTTACTGAAATCGTGGATGTTTCACTCTGACCCGGTTGATGATTTTATTTTGCTGGTAAGGTGTTCTTCATTTTGCATCTTCTGCCTCAGTATGGAGGCAAGAAACATTATCAAACTATTTATTTGCTCAAATACTCTATTTGATCAAATGTTTTGAAAATAAAAAGGTTAAACGACAGATTTGGCTCAAAGAGTTGGATTTATTATCATTGTCAGGCAGTAAAATTATAAGAAATATCTTGTATTATAATTATAAAATATTCATGGTTTTAATTTATTCATTTTTAATACCGATGTTCAATGTCAAGTTATTGACTTGTTTTGTTTCAATATCACATTATAGGGTTTTAACCTCCCCTAAAAAAACCAAACATAAGCTGTTGTTGGAGATGTGTTTTCCACTCTCTTCTCTCTGTCTGTTCTGCATCCAATTTAGTATCAAAATTATTAAGGTATGTATTCATCTATTTATTGTCATGATTGATTATTTGCTTTTTTTTGTGATGCTATTGTGACTAGTTTATGTGTTTAGCTTTTGTTAATTAGTTGTATGCATGAAAGTATTTCATTTTAAGTTTTTGCTACATGGACTGAAAATTAAACTACACCATTGTATTAATGGCATTTTTATTTGTTTTAATATTACATGTTGAAATCGGGTTAATATGTATGTCCTGATTGGAAAATAAAGTTACATTATATATCTTGAATTCAAAATCAGGTTAAAAGTTGTTAAAGGTTCAACCATACGAAGTTTATTGATTTGTTCTTTTCAAGCTTATTAAATTATATTTTTTTAATCATGTTATTGTTTGTTTCACATATATGTTATGATTTAATTATTTTATAAGGTTGCAAAGAAATATTTTTTTCCATTTATTTTTATATGTAGTTGAGGAATTTTAGTGTTGGATTCTTGCATTAGTGTAGGAATAAAGATAGGACTACATATAGACATTAAAGAAAATGAGACCATATCGACATTGGATTGATTATCGAATGAAAGATATTGCTTTTATAATGGAGTTTTAAGTTGACATTAAGGGATTCATTAATTTTTTATTGAGTCACCCAGAAAATAAGGCATCAAAAATTTTGCTATCAAATGCAGGAGCATTTCAAGAGGATGTCATCGAAAATCATTTTATTAATATTGCAGCGGACAAAGAACCACAATCATTAGTTGATCACAATTATCTTTTTGTAGACATTGATGACATAGAACTTCAAAAAAATGAGGAGGTAGAACTAGAAATAGAGTCAGATGAAGAATATGAAGAAAAAGATGATGATGATGATGATGTGACCAATATTGAAGATTAAAGCCTTTATATTATCCTGACCTTATGAATATATTTATAATATTGTTTTCAATTATTAGTATTTTTTTATTGCATATGTATGCACCCCATTAGGCTTTTTTATTATAAATGTGTTGTTTTGTAATTATGTTCATTGAAGGTACAAAGAGTTGGCCATTCAGCAAGGAGCATAGCTAATTCTGCAAGTCGAGGAGCAACTGAACTATCTGTCCCAGTCATCCTATACTTGCACTGCCCCACCAGCTATAGGTTTGACACCTACCTTCAATGTGGAGAACTTACCACCACCTACCCGACAGACTGATCTGGAGTCTTCTACTGCATCAGCTCTAGCTGGGTCATCAACCACAAGTGGTACGACATGGAGAAAGAATATAGAAATAGTTGATAAGGAGACCACGTGTGCTTAAAATGTTTATTATGCTACTTATTGTTTTTTGGTTAATTTCTATACAAAATAATTTATATTCATATGAGATTTAACATTTAATATTCTTTTGTAATTTTTGGAATATATTTCTTCCAAGTGCTTCAACGGACATTAGAAAGATTTTCAAGCATAGACTAGAAAAGGAGGGTGTAACTTGGAGGTTGGTGCCTGCCAACACTAAGGAGTTTTATTGGGATGAATTTAAGATATTTCATATGTACTTGTTTCTATTGTTACCATTGCACACTTGACAAGATTCTTTTAATGTATCTATGTGAACTAACTGCTACCGTGGTGGGTTGTTGCATGTATATTGAATCACCTTTCAAATGTAGTGAAAGTGTACATGTTTGAGGATGATGGAAATTTTTTTGTAGTTTTTGCAGCCTATGTTATGTTAGTTTTTGGTAGCTAAGCTTAAAATAATGCAGTATAAGTTCAGTTCTAAACAACTATGAATCCATATACATTCTAAAATGTGAATGAATAGTTTTTAGTTTCATTTGATACAATATTAAGCAAGCAACCAATAGGTGGTGTAGTATTCACTTGATAAAATATTGAGAAGCCAATAGGTGGTCTAGGCAATAGAAGGATATAAAATGATGAAATTTTTATAAATAGGAGCAAAAAGATACACTTATCTTGATAATGTAACCTGAATGCTCTAAGGAGATGAACTTGTGTCGTGCTTAATAAGATCGCATAACTTGTGTTGATAAGGAGATTCTATAGATGTTTGGTATGATGGTGTAGTATCTCATTTGGATTTGTTCCCTTTTTCTTTATTTTTTTAGCCTAGTTACAGTGGGGTATTAACATGAAATAGACCATACTGCTTCCATTTATTATTCTACTCTCCCTTTGAAAGTTATGATACATGATGATGTTATTACTTATAAAGTTAAAATATGGGATTATTTTTTGATCTTTTGGTCTAAAATTAGAGTGAAAACAATTTTAGTAGCAATAAGAGTAACTACATCTTTATATTTCAACATTTTAAGCCCCTTGTCATTTTTTTTGTGTGCACTTACAAAAGAAAATATGGTTTAAGATCATTCAAACTTGTTAATATTGTGTTATTTCAAAATCACATTGTGCTACTAGTACTGTATGTGGTTATGCATTTTTATTTGTTGAAATATATATATATTTTTTCAGAAATCATGTAACTATAAATGATTCAAATGATGCATTAGTCAAGAGAAAGTTTTATATGGTGGCAGGAAATCAATATGGGGATTGGTTGTGCAAGATGCGAATAGAAGGGAAAAAGAAAGATAATATACTAGAAGATGCATGGGAAAGCTGGCAGCAACATTGGAATACTTTTGAATATAAAAAGAAACGTGAACAAGCTACTAAAAATCACAGTACAGAAAAGGGAGGACTAGGCACCGGTCTTTCCATACATATAGGTGGCTTTAGATCCACAATTCAACATTGTATTGATTTGGCAAGAATTTTAAGAATATTTTTTTAAATAACATTTCCTCATCATCTTATTCAAACTAATTAATTTGATAATTAATTTTTGTAGGAAAAGGAATTGAAATGCCCCCCCCCCCCACGCAATTTGAAGGGTCAAGAAGAAGCACACCAAAATAAAATGGTGCTTTCGTTGACAAAAGATCTAAGAACATCACTGTAAGATTTCAATTTTGCTTTATTAAAATAAATCAACATTTATTCTTAAATAATTATTAAATTTATAATGAATTAAATATAGGATGCCGTGGAAACCATGGTTGCCTCTACTTCTCAGTTTGAGGAGGATTCAACGGAGCCTATGAAGGTTAATATGAGCCAGTTATATCTACAAGCGGTTGGAAGTGAGAAAAAAAGGTAAGTGTATGGCCTTGGCTCTCAGGTGTCCACATTTTACCCCAAGACTTTCAGTAGTTTCTCTACCACTTCATGCTATGATTTTACATCTGATGAACGTTTCACACAAAGTGTGAATGAAGTGGTTGAGCAAAGGCTGAGAGTAGAAGTTCAAGAACTTCAACTCAAAATGAATGAAAATTTGAGATTGTAGAAAGAGCAATTAGAACTATAATTTCAACAAAATATGTAGCACTTTGAAAGAATGTTTAACGCACAATCTCAATCCAATGCCTAGCATCCAGATCCTACCAATTTAGCTTCTACACCCCCATAACCATCTCCAGGTTGTGATCATGATCTTTAGATCATGAGCTAGTTTTTTTTAGACGATGCTATGGACTAGTTATTGTGTTAATAGTTTTTTTAATTGTTACAACATAATTAATGTAAGTTATTTGTATTGCTTTTATTTTCAATAATGTACTAAATTAATATTAGTTTTTCCAATGAATGTGTGCTTTTTATTATTATAGTTTCTAATTATTTAAAATTAAATATATTGTAGTAATTTTTTAAATAATATAAATAAAAGTTTAAATAAAAATGGATTTTAGCGATAAAAATTAAATTTTAGAGACGAAAAATTTTATCACTAAAATAACTCAAAAAAGTGTACAAGAAGTTAAATTAGCGACTGAATGCAACAATCAGTTGCTATTTTAGCGACAAAAATTTGCAATCCATCTCTAATATAGCGATGACTGAAATTTTCGTGGCTAAGTTTAGCGATGAGCATTTAACCAATTGAATTTTTTCTGTCACAAATCCATCTCAAATCCATTGCTAATGTATTTAGCGATGGATTTTGATTTAGCGATGGAAAAATCCATCCCTAAATCGCTAGAATCTTGTAGTGGCTAATGCATTTTTTTTTGGAACATGAAATAGTATTGCTATGAATGGTCATGGTTTATAAATTTTCTCTAAGTAACCTAAAGTCATGGTGCTAGGAATAACTTTGGCTTTGGTCTTTGCTTTAGAAAAAAAAGTTATGGTGCTTGAAATGACCATAATCAGAGTAAATGCTTTATAGATCTCTTTATAGCTAAATATTATGACACTAGAGAAAAACCATGATTTTTTCTTTGTATTTGTAGCTCTATAATGAGAAATTCATGGTACTATAGGATATTATGGCATTTAGTGCTAATGGAGTATTTGGTTACTATAATATAAAATTAATTTCATGACCATAAAAATGTTACTAAGCTAATGTGGCTATGACTCTAGAAAGTTTCACAACCAAAAAAAATATGTTATACAATAAATTAATTATGTCATTGAGATGGTAGAATGATAGCATACAAAAATTATCATGACTATTTTATGACAATGGTCGAGATACTGTAAAATGGCTGCGACAGATAATATTTTATTCATATTTTTCAAGTATTTACTATAAAGTTGGTGGCTATTTCATTGCCATTCTTTATTCTTATATATCATATTGTCATGGTACTAAAGGTACTTCATGACATAGACAATTTACTCGAGCATACAAGTCACAATCATACATTTCTTTTAGGATAAAAGTCACAAACATGAAAATGACCATACTCGATTAATATTTTATGTAATTTGTAATGTCCTAAAAGTTATAACACTAAATAATTTGTATGGCTATGGCCTTAATAGTTTTGGCTATATAATTTTTTATGGATAAAAAATCATGACATTGTAAAAAGGTCATTGATCTAACTTGAGACTACCGAGTCATATTAAAAGATAAAAGTATGGTGCTTAGACTAGTTGTGAGCTTGAACACTAATGAAGTACTTGATTGCTATAACATATAATTCATATTGTAGTCATTTAAATTTCTTGTCAAAAGTATGGATGTAAATCCATGATAATATCATAGCCACTAAGAATGTGTCATATGATGAAAGGACTGTGCTAAGGAGTTGGTAGGGTCGTGGTATACAAAAATTTGTCCCGACTAATTAGATATAGTTTTAGCCAAGAATGAGCACTAAAACTATATAAGACTCAATATTCTACCCCCAACTAAACACATCCAAAAGCCTAATCATTTCATTAATATTCATCAAAATTCATCAAAATTATAAAGTCATAAAATCAACCCATAATATACCAAAATCTATCAATTATATATCAACCACATGAAATGAATATACCAACCCTAGACTTAAATTTTACATGACATTGGGGAGAAATTCAAACTAGATAATTTGAAATATATCTTATAAAATTTTGGATTCTCAATGATAGCCCTCGAGAGTATCTAGGAATCAAAACCATAAACTAGTTCTCATTCGTGTGCCTTGGATCTTCCCCTAGGTAGAAGTTGAGATTGACTAATATCTAATTTTATTATATTGTTTAATAAAATTATTCAATAATGAGACAACTCATTTTTAGTAAAATATATATTCAGATTGTTAGACAATCTTAGTTCCATAGTTTATTCATTTAATTTATATGATATTGTTTAAGTTGTTCAACTTAAATTATATTGGAAAGTTATGTAATAACTTGTTTCCCTAATAGCACACAAAATAGTTATCACCATTAAATTTATCATAATAGTGATCCCCTCAAATATATCCCACTGTATGTCACTAACAAGATAATAATTTATCTCTTCTCAAGAATCATTCATAATCATATACTTTTTAGGTAACTTCATAAATTATCAATAACAATTACTTCATATGTACATTATTTTTCTTTGGCCTCAGATATAATAAAGACCCAAAGAATAACATAGTTTGTAAGCATGTATATGTTTTACATCATAAATGCTATACTTGTACAAGTAATATTTGCTTGTCTCAAGTTTCACAAATGAGAACCATATAAGTAAAAATAATTCATAAAAGTTATCATTACCTCACGAGTAATAATATACTTGTGTGCATGTCATGAGTATTGTTTCTCACAATCCTTCTTAGTGATGATGTGACTCACACACTAAAAGTGAACTTTTAAAGATAATATTGTATATAGCATCTATCTTAGTCAAGATCTAGTTCTTTAAAGACGTGTATAATGGAATGACAAGCAAAATCATTCAAACTTTTGGTTTCATAAGTATTATTTTCACAATAATTAATATACACAAAATATGGATTTAATCATAGAGGTTTATCTCTTGTATTACAATTAAAAGGGCTGTTATTTCTTTACTACTATATGTATGAGTGAATATTATGATTTACATGTTAGTATCCATCATAAAAATCTTGCAAAAACCTATCAATAGTCAAAATTATAATTCTAATTATATTTAATCACAAGCCATCAATACCCAAAAAATAAAACAAATTAAACACATTTATTCATTAAGTAAAAATGAAAGTCACATCACATATATCAAATTATACAAACTATAGACTCACACTAGTTTAATACTAATTCTTGAATCCACCCTAGAGAATGGGGGTCTAAGAGCTGTGCCCCCATATTTAGAGATTACTATTAATTTTGCATCATTTATTTGCTTATTGGACTTATAAAGGGTAGAGATAAAAAATTTACCCAAAGGATTTGGTAGTTGCTGTGAATTTTCTTTTTATAGGATGGAGAAGAAAAAAAAATGAGAGATTTTCATTGGAATTTCTAAATCTTCCAAATTTATACTCATGAAACTTTTAATTACTCTAAGTATGAAGTTCTGAATTTTATAAGAAGGTAATAATTTTGATCTTCATCTCTTTGGCTTGGGTCACAAGTCTAGAATATGGCCATGACTATGTTCTATATTAAAATATTTTTATAATACAAAGTTGCAGTATTGACAATGATCATAACCAAGGCATAATGCTTTAGTAACATAAAGTCGTGATATTGTGAAGTAGCCATAGCTTCATGAATCATGCCTTTGTCCTCTTGTCATCTATAAAGGGTTGTAGTAATAGGATGTGACCATGACTTAGTGAATGACTAAATCATATTGTTATATAGTCATGATACTATGTAGAAGTCATGATATTGGTAATAGTCTTTCTTGAGTTTGATATGGTTTTGATCCCTAGAAATTATCATAGTGTTGAAATTATTTCTCAAGTATTTGTCATGGTGCTATACTGTAAAATGGTCATGATATATACTTTTATTTTCATATCTCTCAAGTATCTACATAAAAGTTGGTGGTTGTGGTATTAATATTCTCTTCTCTCATATATTATATTGTCATGGTATTATAGGTATGTTGTGACACTAGTAATTTGCTTGAGTATATAACTCACAGTTATGCCTTCCTTTTAGGATAAAAGTCACAAACTTGGAAATAGTTATACTCGAGTAATATACTATATAATTTTTAATTTTTCAAAAGTTATAAATCTAAATAATTATCATAGCTATGACCTAAGTAGATTTGGCTTTGTCATCTTCTATGGATCAATAATCATGACTTTGTAATAGGTTCATGGCTCTAACTTGAGACTACCGAGCCATATTAAAGATATGCTGTATATGTAATTTGTTTTTACTTAATAATCTGTTTTAATATTTTCATGTAAGTGCAGGAAATGAAATATTAAAAACTCGGGGATGCAGCAGTAGCACAATAACGGAGGTCCCGCTGACCCGGTCCATGATCCGACCCGCTTCGGTTAAATGAACCGGCTGTTTATTTTTTGTATAAAATGATTTGTATTTATTTTTCGAGCGGCTATTTTTTGACCCGGTTGAACTATTTATCTTCGTTCTCCTCTCTCTCTGCGCGATTTCATGACTACCGAATGCTGCATACTGTAAGACGCTCCATTTCTTGGTTTTAATCTGTAACGCATAAATATTTTCTGGTGGAGGTAGCTAGTCGTACTGAGCGACTAGCGAACCACGTTATTTGTTATGTTGATTTCTCATTTTGATTATGTCGTGGATGCTTGTGGATTGTGATATATATATATTGTTTGTTTCTGTGTTTTCTGTTATTTTCTGTTATTTTCTGTTCTTAATCTCACTACTAATGAAAGCGCGATTACCCAACAAGATAAAATTATGGTACTTAGACTTGGTCATGAGTTTAAGCACTAGTGGAATACTTGATTGCTATAATAAAGATTTCATATTGCAGCCATTTAAATTTTTTGTCATAAGTATGGTTGCAAATCTATGATAATACCACAACCATTAAGAATATGTCACATGATGGAAGCATTATGCTAACGATTTGGTTGCGTCATGACATACAATAATTTTCTTGACCAATTAGGTATAGTTTCAGCCAAGAATGGGTACTCAAACTATTTGAGACTCAATATTCTACCCCACCTACTAAACACATCTATTCATTTTATTACTATTCATTAAAACTCATCAAAATTATAAGTCATGAAATCAATCTATAATATCTAATTATTTATATGTCTATAAATCATCATAAACAACTAAAATACATATAAATATTTGGTAGTTTGAAAATCAAACAAACTCACACATTAAAATAATTGCTCATTCCCAAGTTGACTTGCTGACTAGGTTTGAGTATCATATAGTCTAAAAATAGTTATCATTCAAAACCTTTTTACAATCATGATGATGTTTGAGTTTCACTACTATACTTATAGGTCATTAGATGTGTATTTATTACATCATACATGCAAAAAATATATATGAGTTGTCTCCCAAGTAGTACTATATTAAACATCCATAGTTATGCTAATAAACCCACTTTTTCTCCATAGAAGATCCCTAATTTCAATATTATCTTCTTAGTATATTATTTTACATCTTTATTCCTAATTTCTTCATTCACTTTTACTTCAACTACACTTATTTCTCAGGTTTTTTTCTCTTTGAATACGTTGACTTTAGTGAATATCATGGTTCATTCTATTTCTTTATATTGTGTATTTTAATTCCGAATCCCAAAAGTTATGATGTTGAGTAGAGTTGTGGCTTTACCTTTAAACTTGCCTTGATAATTTTCATTTTGTAAAATGAATGTCATTGTTCTTTGCACATTTATGGTATTTTATTTGATTTGCTCATCCATAATTTTTATCATAGCCTTATATTTCTCCATTAATGCCTTAGCTTTCTTAAAGGTCTCAACATAAGACTCATCCGAAGGTCATAAATTTAAAGAATACTATGATTTCGTAGAAGTCATCATTACCTATATTTTCTCATTTTCGCATTTCCAATATAATTCTTCCTCTTCATATTCTTATTTTTATTATAATTAGCTCCAAAGTTATTCTTTTATTTCATACTTTTTATCTTCATCCGGCTAGTAGTCTTTTATAAAATATCTCCACCTGAAATCTATATTTACTTGATTTGCTGTATGGAAGAGATTGAAAATTTTCCAACACCTTATTATCATCTAGACCTCATATATCATTATAAATATTAAATTTACTTGTTCATTACTAACAAATAGAGTGATCTTTCTTTTCTTGACGTTAATAAGGGCTTGTACTATGACAAAAAATAGTCATTACTTTTATTCTATATCTAATACAATAAATTCTACATGAAAAATAAATACATCTATTTTAATCAATACATCTTTGATAATTCCATTTGGGCACTTGATAGTCTAATATGCTATTTGATGTGACAAAGATGTTGAATTAATTTTACTGAGATTCAATATTTTTATAATTAACAGGGGCTTCAAGTTGATATTTGATCCCAACTCACATAATGGCTTCCTAAATATGTGATCTCTAAAAGTGTAAGATATAGTGAAGCTTCTAGGGTCCTTTAGTTTCTTCGAAGTTTTTTTTTTGAATGACTATAATATACTTTTCGATCATATTCATGGTTTCATATATTTCTAACTTTCTCCTACTACTCATTGTGTCTTTATAAATTTAATATCGATCAGTAATTTGGCAATAACTTTAGCAAAATATATGTTCATTTCTAACTTCTAGAATATATTGAGAAACTTTTGGAAATATATGTCTAATTTGTCCATATAAAATTTTGAGGAAATAAAGGATTCATTAAGAACTTACACTTAGCTTTATTCTAATCCATTTCTTTCTCTCTTTGGATTCCACTAAGCTCTATTCACTCATTTATTTCTTTGTTTACCATTTTTTTATCTTTGGGTGAACCTTGGTTTTGCATTTCTTCTAAGGTTGTGACCTTATTAAGTGTCACAACATCATATTTGTCATACTTCTAATTCTCTCCAATTGAGGTCATGACTTCTTGCATAATTTTAGGCTGAGCCATAGCTTCTCTCAAGTATTTATATGTTTAGTTTTGTAAGTGGCATACTTACATAATTAATATATTATTCTCTTAAGGTTCACTAGTCGGAACCATACAACTATTACCTATCAGTATCCACATTGGTGATAATGTAACTTTCATACTAAGGGTGAACCCCTTAGAAGACCATTTTATATAGTATCCATCCTGAATGAGAATTAGTTCTTTTAAGATATGTACAATGGATTGACATATAAAAATATTTGCACTTTAAGCTTTGTAAGTCACATACTCATGATGATTAACATACTAAAATTCTGAATATTAATATATAAGTTTATTTCGTGCATCATAGTAGAAAGGGTTGTTGCTTCTTGCTTACTATACGTGCTATTAAGCATCATTATTTACCTCTCACCATCAACCATCATAATCTCACACAAACTTATACATAGTTGAAACCCTAGTTCAAATTCTATTTAATCAAATACCAATAATTTTTTTAACATAAAATAATTTGAACACGTTCATTTATTAATTAATAATCAAAGTCACATCACATATATCAATTAACACATATCCTAGACCCACACTAGTTTGTTACAAATTTTTAAATCCACTTAGATGGGGGGTTTGAAAGTCATGCCCCCAACTATAAAGATTAATAATAATAATCTTGTATCACTTACTTTCTTATAGAATATTTGGAGAATGTAGAATTTACCCCTATAGGTAGGTAGTTAGTGTGACTTTGCTTGTTATGTGAGAGAGAAGAAAAAAAAAATTTTCTTTAGATTTTATCTATCCTTTACATTTATACTCAGGCAACCTTGCATTACTCTAAGTAGAAAAATGTAGCTTTCAGAATAAGTTCACAACTATGACTCTAGTCTTCATCTTTAGATTATGACTTTAGAAAATGACTATGATTCTAGTCTACATCTTAATTTTTCTGTAATCCAAAATCATGATACTAGCAATGATCAAAACTTGGGCATAATCTCTCTGTAATATAGAGTAATGGCATTGTGAAGTTGCCACATATTCATACCTTTGTCATATTTTTATCCATAAAGGGCCATGGAAATGTGATGCAACCATGAAACTAGGAAGTAGGATGTAACTATAACATTGGGACATGGTCATGACATAATGAATGACTTCACATTTTTTTATATAGCTACAATGTTATGTAGAAGATATAATATTTGAAATAGTTTTTCTTAAGTTTTATATGGTCACAATGCTAAGAAATTACAACAACACTGAGAATATCTCTTATGTGTTGGTTGTGACCATGATTATTGGAAATGTCTAAAGCTCATAATTTTTCTTTCATATCTCTTAAGTATCCATGACATTATGGGTGGTCATGACACTAATATTCTCTTTTCATATATATCATGTATCTATGATACTGCGATGATGCCATGACATTATCAATTAGTTTGAGCATATAAGTCACGGTTATACATTTCTTTGAGGATAAGAGTCGTGGCCTTTGTAATAACCAAACATGAGTAATATCCTTTATAACTTATATTATTCCAAAAGTCTTGGATCTAAATAATTTCTATGACATTGCCTTAGGAGTTTTAACTTTATAATTTTTCGTAGCTCAAAAGTTGTGGTAGTATAAATAAAGATAATGACTCTGACTTAATACTATAAAGCCATATTAAAGATAATGTTATGATACTTGGACTTGGCCGCAACCTTAAACACTAGTAGGGTACTTGGTTGTTATGTTGTATAATTAATTTCATAACCATTAAAATTTTTTGAGATAAGACTAGTTGTGTCTCTATAATAATATTACAACTACTACGAATGTATTACATAATAGAAAGATTATACTAATGAGTTGATAATATTGTGATATACAAGAATTGTCATGATCAATTAGGTAGAGTTTTTGCCAAGAATTAATGTTGAAACTATGAGAAACTCAATATTCTATTCTCTCGACTAAATACCTCCAAAAATCTATTGATTTTATGACTAATATTTTTTACCCACCAAAATACCATATTCATGAAATCAACACATAATATTATTCTTTTCATATTTTCACATCATTATAAACTACCAAAATATATAAGAATATTTAGCAATTTGAACACTGATCAATTATCTCTCTGCTAGTGGATATCTTCTAGGGTTTTAGCATATTTTGCTCTAAACCATAACTTTTTACCTCTTCTCTCTTACCCTACTTCCCTCTCTCCACACTTTTATTCTCTATGTTCCACTTTTATATACTAATAGTTGGGCATGTTTTTTTAGTGGGAATTCATGGCATTGAGGAATTACTAACTTTAGTTTTGCCTTTCTATAACACAATTGCAAAATTGAGGAATGACTATGACTTTTATCTCTTTCTTATACTAGATTACCATTGTTGTAGGAATAATTGTAGCTTATGCATTTTCTCTTTGTAACATGAAGTCCCTAGAAATGATCATGACTCATGTTTTTCCTTTATGTGATATAAAGTTATGATAATCGGAATGATCATAACTCATGTATTTATCTTCTGGAACATGTAGTTATGATGTTGGGAATGAACATGATTCTTACTTTTCCTCTTTTTAATTGAAAGTCGTGCCACTAATATTGGCCATGGCATTTGTCTTTTTTGTAGAGGAAAAAATCATGGCTCTTAAAATGGGAAAAGGTCAAGTAATTACTATCTTGATCTTTTTATAGCCAAAAATCAAGGTGCCAGAGAAAAGTTATGGCTTTTGTCTTAATATTTGTTGCTCTGCAATGAAAAAGTCATTGCATTGAAAAATGCCACATCATTTAGCACTAATGAGGTATTTAACAATTGTGATGTAAAATTATTTTCGCAATCATAAAAATATTTATGAGCTAGTGTGGTTATTACTTTATAAAATTTTAGTAGCCAAAAAGAATATGTTACATAGTAAAATAATTGTATCAACGAATGGTAAAGTCATGGTATATAAAAACTACATGATTATTAATGTAGAGATTTGACGAAAAATGAATATCAAAACTAATATATAATCTTATGGAGTAGTAACAAAGTCACAATATGATAAATGCTATGAATCCACATGAATTTTCACTCTCTTCTTACTCAACAATTTCCTAAAGTCTTATATTTCACACAAAAATCAAACAAATCTAGTACTATTTTTCATAATCCATTTAAATTATAATTTCTTACAATAGTTCTATTTAGAGCCTTTTATGCAAAAACATCATGCGTTATCACTAATATAACAAATATTATTTGATATTTGTCATACTGAAACAAAATCACATACTAAAGTGATTGCTCATCCCTAAAATTTTAATCCCTCTAAAAAATACAACTTTTCATCCATGCTACATAAATATTTGTTGTGACTAGGTTTTAGTATCATAATATATCTAGATGGTGGGACTACTTTTTTTGGATATGTAAATGAGTTGTAGTGGGGGTTGAATTTTCCAATTAAATTTGTGGGTGCATAAAATGTGTATAATGATATATGTGATTGAACATACTTAATAGGTTGTCTCCCAAGCATTACTATATTTAATGTCCATAGTTAGATCATCAATAAGGTATTACCTCCATCTGTGATCTCATTTATCTACTCTAGCTTTGTTGTATAATAGAGCAACATCAAGTGAACAAATTGACCCATTACTATACTCATGGGTTATTAGATGTCTACAATCATTTATGTGGCAGATATAGATATTTATTATATAATACATGTGGAATAAAAATTCTTGGGCTGCCTCGTAAGTAATGCTATGTTTAATATTTGTAACTAGACCTCCAATACCTCTTTTTCCTTTATCTAAGATCTTTAATGCCCATGGTGGATGCTTTGCATATTATTTTATCTCATTCTTTTTAATTTTTTTTCGATGTTGTTTCAGCTACACTTCTTACTTGTGCTTTTATTTCTTTGGATGTCGTAACTTTAGTGAATGACATGACTTCTTTTTCTATGTTGACTTGTCCCTTTTCTTCATTGATTCATAAAGTCATAATACTGAGTATAACCATGACTTTGTCTTTTAGTTTTTTCTTATTATATTCTTTCTGGATCCCCAAAGTCATGACATTGAGTAAAGCCATGACTTTGACTTGAAGCTTTTCTCTGCACTTACTATTTTATAACTTCAAAGTATGACACTATGCATAGCCATGTTTTGTATTTCTTTAAGCTTTTGATGCACTATTTCATTATGTATCCCCAAAGTCTCAACATTGGGCATAGCCATGACTTTGTCTTCTTATTGGCCATTTTTATTCTATAACACCAAAATCATAGTGTTATATATAGACACAGCATGGTCTTCAAATTTTTCATTACCATTTTCATTATGCACAACCATGGATATGTATCAAGCTGTACTTGACTATTTTCATTTTATAACACAAAGGTCATGTGTTGTGCATAGCCATAGTTTTGTCTTAATTAGCTTCTCCAAGATTTTTATCACAGTATTGTATTTCTTCATTATTCTCTCAGCTTTCTTAGAGTTATCTACATAAGATTTCTCCAAGGTCATTACTTCGAAGAATATGATTACCACATTGTATTCATCTTCCCCTATTTTCTCATTTTGAGAACTTCATACTGGTTCTTCTCCATATTTCTCATCTTCATCACTATCACAACTTCAAAGTTATTTTTTTTGCATTATATGCTTTATCTTTATTCGTCCAATAGTTATCGAAAAAAATCATTCCATTGGAAATCTAGTTTTTTTTGCATTATATTATGAAAGAGATTGTTTATTGTTTAACACCTCTATTCATTATCAATTATACCTTTCAAGCTATCGTAAAGTCTAAACTTTATTATTTCCTCTCTGACATGGAGTATAAACTTTCATTTCTTGATGTTGATAAGAATTTGTCTCGTGGTCAAAAATGATTGTAACAATATTAATGATGTATTCTCCTCCATATCCATTGTAATAAAATCCATAAAAAAATAAACATATCCACCTTAACCAATATGTTTTCAATCTAGGTGCTTGATAGTGTGATATTCCATTTGGAACAAAAGAGATAGTGGTGTAATTTTACTTATATCCAATTCGTATGCAATTGACATGAGAATGAAATTGATACTTGATACAAAGTTGCATGATGCTTTTGCATAATATCTTTGTGACTTAGGAGCTAGTACTTTTGGGAAAATAAGTGTTATCACCCCCAAAAGTTCTAGAATTATTTTTTTCAAATTATTATTGTAGCTCTTTTTCACTTTTAAGCAACATAGATGAGTAATTCATTGTATTTACTATCATATTTCTTATTAGTTTATTTACTTCTCTTCCTTTCATTGATAATGCCAATTATCTAAGTTGTCTCTATTTTTTTTATCATTTAACTCATTTGATCCATAATCACTTCAAGTACTCTCATCTAATTGTATTGGGTATCATTTTATCTTCTTTAATTCTGTAAAGATAGCTTGCATACCTTATTTAAAATTTGTCTGCTCCTCTTTGTGTTGGTTGACAATTTAAATTTGAGCTTCCTTGATTATAGTATATTACCGTATTATTTCCAAATTTTTTTAGAAGATTTCTCAATAATCTACATCTCACTTTCATAGACTCTATGTGAAAATTCACATGATTCCTCACAATCGGATATGTGGATGTAAGTCTATAATTTAATAAATGTGATATAAGTCTATAGTTTCATGTGGATGTTAAATGGCCATATCCTCATATATTTTTTTCTTTCCTCTTCAGTGTCAAGCATTTCTAAAAGAGATTTCTTATTTGCTTCAATTAAGGTAAACTAATATAATTCCAACATCCTAGCTTATTTTTCATAGATGATTGATCTATTGAAGTTTGGTAGTTATTTTTTTTGCTAACTTCTCAAACAAATAATAAATCTCATTCAATGATTTATTTATAATCAACCCTCTAGTGGATGCATCAACTATGCACTATATCATATAGTTCAGCTCATTATAGAAGGTTTGTACTTTGACCCAAAACTATGTTTCTGATATCTTCTCAATAACTCTTTAAAATAGTTCAAAATATTATATAGAGCCATGCTCATATTGCTAGAAATTGCTTATCTCACTTTATAACTGAGATGAAAATGGAAATAAGCATAACTTTATTATATTAAGGCTAACTCTATTTAATTTTATAGTATCATATAGCTCAAAAATATTACAATATGTTTATTAGGGTCCTTTATCTAATGCCCTTTTGCTATATTGGTGCTATTGAATCATTGAAATAAGGTAAGGCTTTAATTCAAAGTAATTGGTATCAACAATTTACAAATAAATTTCTGAATAACGATCCAACACCTTGGGCCTCCAATAATCCCTCAGGGTATGGTAGTAGATAGGCTATTGGATAGTTTGCTCATTATCCCTGTATGGTTTTTTATTATTGCCAATGCCCTCCATAAGCTCTTTATCAGTTATTTGTCTGATAATAATTTTTTTAGTTCATTCAATTTTTGGGTCCCAAAGGGTTAGCTCAATCTTAGAGTTTTGGCTCATACACTACAAGAAAATATCAATTTATCTAAATAAATTTAGCTAGGGATCAATCCCTAGCTAAATATTGAGGGATTAGCTATGGAATAGCAAAGAATTTTAATTTTACATTGAAATAAAAATTTGTGACAGATCAGGGATGGATTAGCGATGAAAATGGTAGATTAAAAATTTTTCATCGCTACTTTTTTCGTAAATTTCTACGTAATGAAGAGCGGGTAGCGATGTATTATCTTTAGTTAATTACATCGATACATAATTCGTCGCTAATTTTTCATAGATTCCATGCAATGAAAAGAGGAAAATTTAGCGACATATTTAGTGATGGATTTTTCCTAGCTAATTAGATCGAGACATAATCCGTCGCTAAATCCATTGCTAATCTTTTTTTACTATTTTATATTTTATTGCAAGCGATTATTCCTTAAATGATAATTTTTACAAAATATATGTATTTTGCTAGGATTTTTCCAAACTATTTGGACAAGGAATTTTTTATCTAGCTAATCTTTAATTATTTGATTTTTTTTATATTATTTGTTTTGATATTTTATGTAATTTTTTATATTAAAGGTATGTCATGGCCTATGAATAAGTGATTCTGGAAATACACATTCACCTCATATAATTATAAAAATAAGATATTATAAAAAAATAATTTCAAAAATATATAAATACGAATAAAAAGTTATATTAATAAAGACTAATAATTCTTTTTATCATTATTAATTTTTTTTAAAAATTTTCTGAAATATTTAATTATGATAATTAAATATTTGTATTAAAAAACATAAAATAATTAATTATATAACTATAGTTATTTTTAAAGATATTTTAATTAATAAATGAACATACATAAAAATTACTACTACTAACAAGGCAAAATAATTAATTGTATGACTAAATAAAAAAAATATAAAACTATCTGAATTAACGAATAAACAAATAGATATTTAAATTATTAAAAATAAAAAAATATTTTATGATTATAGTAATCTTTTAAAAAAATATTTACAAAATGATTTTAAAATTTACAAAATAATTGTATTCTGTTTTTTATTAAAATAATAAATATAATATTTTTTATTGATCTTCTCAGCTTTAAATAATTATTAGAAATTTATAAATTATATCAAATAATATGAAATTTTATTCATTTATAATTATTTCATATTATAATCATAAAAAATAAATTTAATTCTTAAAAAATTATAACCATTATATATATATATATATATATATATATATAATACTTTATTATTATATATTATTATATTATATATTTATGAAATAATATTATTTATGCTTAAATAAAAATCTATTTCATTTTTTTTATTTGAATTTTTTAATTTTTATAAATTTAGTTTGTTTTTATATTTGTCTCCTTTTTTTTAAATAAAAAAAAGAGACAAATTCAATCACTTAAACATTTATAGTTTCCGTGAAAAAAAAAAACTAAGACATTCAATCACTTGAACATTTTTTTTATCTTTCGAAGAGGAAGAAAGGAGAAGTGAAACTGGACTTCGGGATTGGGAGCAGCATACAAATTCGACCTCTTCTTGTTACCTGGTAATATTATCATTCTCTTCTCCTTCAGAATACTATATACATTTATGTCTCTCTCAATTTTGATTACCACTGGCAGAGTTTGATTTATATAGAATATTTAGTTTTAATTTTTTCTTATTTTCCCCCAATTTTCTTCTTCTTTCTTCTATTTTCACATCACCTATATGATTTTGATTCTCCAAAATTAATGAAACAACATATGGTTTGTATATATATTGTTCTTTTACTGTTTAATTTTTTAGGATTTTATGGATTTAAAATACAAAATGTATGCATATTGTTTTTTGCTTTTGTAACTTAAGAAAAAAAAATGCGTGTAATATTTTCTACTTCTGTAACTTAAGAAAAAAAATGATGCTTAATGTTTTCTGCTTCCGTAACTTAAGAAAAAAAATTATGCTTAATGCTTCTACTTCTATAACTAAAAACTTTTATACATTTATAAAATCATATGACATTGTATATAAATGTCTATACTTTAATACATATAAACATATTACATTATATATACACATTGATATGTTTATATCAACATATAATGTTATATATAAATATTTATACATATGTATAAATATTTATAAATATTTATACAACATTTACATAAAACTATTCATTTATATAAATTTTTATATACCATTTATATAACATATAAAATGTTATACATATTTGTAAACATTTATATAACATATAAATTTTTATATAAATATAAAATATTTATAATGTTTATATAAAAGTGATATATATACCTTATAATATTTATAAAAGTATTACATATATATAATTATATATATGTAACATTTATAAAAATATTCGAAACACAACATTATATCTAAACACTTGTATATTTATAAAAGTGCGAAGTTTTTTTTTATTTTAATGATTATTTTTTTAATGTTTATTGGATTTTAAATCACCTAAAAGCGTGCTAGCTCTTAAAATTATTTATATATTTATTGTTTAATCCATACTCTTTCATCGCTTATCTTATACGTAGGAGTGTTTGATTTGAGGTACCACTTTCTACCCTTAGCAAAATAAAACCTAAAATGTAATTTTTCACGTTGTTAGAGAATGGAATGTCTTATCCCATTATAATCTTTAAGGTTTTCCTAAATATCTTACTGCAGGTTTTTATAATGCAAATTTGTAATATTTTTCTTTAGTATTGTGTGAATATATATATGTAAATCTATATATTTGTTTATAACTTTGTATACATTTATGTATAACTACATATACCTACTTGTATGAATACACACACACACACACACACACACACACACACACACAACTATACGTTTAACTATATATAACTAAATAAATTATTTTTTTTTCCAAGTTTCTTTTATTAAGTATAACCCTAACTTTTGGTGAAGTAATACCATTGTTTACAATCTATAAGTAGAACCCTTTACTCTTTTACATCCCTTTCTAGGTCCTAATCTACAATAATATTAAGACCCTATAGCAATATCAAACGCTCATTTCACTATTTTGCCCTTTGCTTTCTGGGAAGCCTTATAATTTGCTGGACCTTCTTCTTTTATGACTTTTAGTTCCCTTTTCTGCTCTTACTGCTCAAATCAAGAGGTTCTCAGTCCACTTCCCCTCTCTACCCTGTATTTTTGATGTTGGGCTTCCTGCCCCTCCCTTACCTGCATGACCTTGCTTTTCTGCATAGCTTTACCAATAGCTTTGGTTCATGCACACCCCGATCTCTTACCAACTGCTTGCCCACAGCATAACCCAGACTCAGAACAAACACATATCGGAACTTACATAACAGACACACAGCACATGGATGACCTACACAGACACTTCCTACAAACACTGCATACACACACTGCATACAGTCACTAACACAGCATAACATACATGATAGACCCCGCATCCGACATCATGACAATCACAGCATTCAGACACTGCATAAGACAGACACACACAAACTTAACAGACAGACACATACACAAACTTAACAGACAGACACATACACAAACTTAACAGACAGACACATACACAAACTTAACAGACAGGCACATACACAAACTTAACAGACAGACACATACACAAACTTAACAGACAGACACATACACAAACTTAACAGACAGACACATACACAACCTTAACAGACAGACACATACACAAACTTAACAGACAGACACATACACAAACTTAACAGACAGACACATACACAAACTTAACAGACAGACACATCATGACAGACACTGCATACAGACACATAACACATCAGACACATCATGACAGACACTGCATACAGACACATAACACATCAGACACATCATGACAGACACTGCATACAGACACATAACACATCAGACACATCATAACAGACACTGCATAGACACAAACGCATCAGACACATCATAACAGACACTGCATACAGACACTGCATACAGACACATAACATATCAAACACATCATAACAGACACTGCATACAGACACATATGACATAACACATCAGACACATCATAACAGACACTGCATACAGACACATATGACATATCACATCAGACACATCATAACAGACACTGCATTCAGACACTGCATTCAGACACTGCATTCAGACACTGCATTTAGACACTGCATGCATACAGACACTGCATGCATACAGACACTAACAAAATACAGACTTTAACACAACTTTTGCCTCTTTGATGTTTAGACCATGATGCTCTTCCTCTATCTGCTGTGTGTTTCCCTGCAAAAAAGATAATAATCCTTCTGCATGCCTATGAATTCAACTACCCATTACATCAAGAATCATAACCACAAAAATAACACATCAGGCTCAAACACAAACACAACATAACGCTGACTTAAACACAGTTTCTGCCTCTCTTTTGTTTAGCCCTTGATTTCTTCCTCTATCTGCTGTGCTGCCCTGCAAAAAGATAGCAAAAAATGTGCCCATTTTCCCTCTTGCCCCTGCCCACTACAGAAAGTACAGATTAATAACCACAGATTGTGACCACAGATTTCTAAGCCCTCCATGCCCACATGACCACAGCTTCTACCTTCAGTTCCAACTTAATGTTACCCTCCTCTATTCACGCGAGGAACATATGGAATCCAATCCATCTTCATCTGTTTAATTGGAATTATTTCTTCATTCTCCCTCTACACTGAATTAATTGCAATCTTATCAGATGGTGGGGTACGAGTCACTGCCACAACTGAAGGTATAGACAAATTTGTAATCACCCTTGAATGGAACCAATTGAGGTTCTGGACACCAAACAAGTAAACTATCTTTCCATGTAGGAGCCCACCTTCATCAAATGCATTTTCTAGGTTGGAGAAATTCCAGTTGTAGCCGTGAACCAAGTCCAAGTGATCCCTCTCTGCTCCAACAGGAAATGCTACCTGCCACTAATCTTCGAGATTCCGTTTTTCTTCTAAGTACTCAGTCACTGGTTTAGGTTCTGGCTCAGAAGTCTTAACACACTTAGCTCGAAAGCCAGATTTACGAGATTCCGTTTTTAGCTCGCCTTGAGATCTCTCTCTTTGCCCTTTTACGCATTGTTGCCGAGAGGCGAGAGAGAGACTGCCCCCGACCACCGAGGTGGAGAGCCGGTCGGCATATAACTAAAAATAATTGTATCCTACTATATATATAAATATAAAAACTGTATACATAACTATATTTAAATATATAATTTACAACATATATTTAATATACATTTCTATATATTAATATATAAAATTGTATTTTACTATATTTATACCTATACATAACTATATGTATAAATGTATAAAATTATATGAAAAAATATATATACCTACATGTATAAATATAAGTATAACTATATGTGTAACTAGATGTATAACCTCATGTAACTATATTTATAATTACATGTATAACAACATACAACATTATGTTTAACTATATGTGTATAGCTATATATAAATATTTGTATAACTATATAAAATTCTATATAATTAAATATAACTATATTTGTAACTATGTATACATATATGTATACATATATGTAAATCTATATATTTGTTTATAACTTTGTATTGTATACATTTATATATAACTATATATAACTACTTGTATGAATGCACACACACACACACACACAACTATTTATAACTATATATACTATATGTATATTAACATATAACTAAAAAAAAATGTATCTTACTATATGTATAACTAAACAAACTTTATACATAACTATATTTAAATATATAATTTACAACATATATTTAATATACATTTTTATTTATTAATATATAAATATGTATTTTACTATATCTATACCTATACATAACTATATGTATAAATATATAACATTATATGAAAAAATATTTATACCTACATGTATAAATATAAATATAACTATATGTGTAACTATATGTATAATCTCATGTAACTATATTTATAATAACATGTATAACAAAGTACAACATTATGTTTAACTATATGTGTTTGCATTATATAAATATTTGTATAACTATATAAAACTCTATATAATTAAATATAATTATATTTGTAATTATGTATACATATATGTATATCTATATATTTGTTTATAAGTTTATATACATTTATCTATACATGTTACACACTTGATAAGAAGGCAATACAGATATTGTGTGAAATATGAGTAGATGTGTAGAAATTTGTCATATGCATCTACATTGAGATTGCTAAGTTGGGGTTAGGAGAGGGTGAAAAAACTTTTTATATCTAAAACTTTGTTCATCGAATAAAAAATCATGTTATCTACATGTACAAGCGAAGGATGTCTAGACTATACATAATTGTACAAAAAAATATTCTAATATATACGTAGTCGTTCTTAAAGATCTTCTAACATATACACAACTATAAAAATAATATTTTAACTAAATTAGGTGGGAAAGATTATCAAAAACTAATTTAACATAGATATAATGTTAGATATTATGTGAAGGGTGAACCCTTTTAAAATTTATTGATCACATAAAATGGTGCTAAAAAAAGAAAACAAAATGCAAAGAATAGAAGTAAAGCCAAAATACAGCCATCAACATTCAAACAAGTTAATATTTTTCTTCTAGATATGAGAATGTTTATCAAACTAAATACTTTCTAAATAACTAAAAAGAAATTATTCTATTACAAGGATAATTACATTGACTCACATTGACTAACTAAATTAAAAAACCTCTATTAATGATACTTAAAGAGTTGTTGCGACTTTGTTATGTTACATAATTTTATTAGTTAGGTAATATCCTAAAAGGTTTTAAATAATAATATTCTGTCAATAGTGATCCATATGTATTTGGTTCATAAAAATTGTTAAAATAACTTCATCCAAATATTAATCTCACATGAAATCTATCAATAATTCAGTTATTCAATAGTGAGTCAACTCATTTCTAATAAAATAAATATTTAGATTGTAAATAATCTTAAATTTGTTAGTTTATTTATTTAATCCATGTGATATATAATTAAATTGACTCGAATTATATTATGTTTATATACAAATTGAAGTTTGACATATTGTTAAATGACTCTTGACCCTAATGGCATATAATATGATTTTTACCATTGAGCTCATCTAAATGATGGTCTTTTTATATCTGTTCCTTTAGTACGTCACTATTGAGATAATAAATTATCTCTATTTGAGCATCATTCATAATTACATATATTTTATGAAACTCCATTAACTTTTCTTGAACATTACTTCATATGCACACTCATATTCTTTGGCCTTAAGTAGAGGTGTCAAACGGGTCATATTGTACCGACATGACTTATTATTTGGTGGCCTACTTGGGCCACGGTGCCATGCCGGGCATGACTATGCATGGTAGCCATGCCTTGCCAGGCATGGAACAACTTGATTAATGCTGGCTCTGCATGGACCAGCTAGCCTGTGTCTAGGTAGAATTAGGTTAGGCCATGCCGGCTCATGATCGGAAGCTACCAGCCGAGTCAACTATCGATCGGTCACTGGTTTATGATTTTAAATATTAATTTTATAAATTTTAAATTTTATGTTATCTACTATGAATTATGATATAATTTCACATAAATCACAATCAAATAAAATCATCAACAAAAATATTATTAAAAAAAATAACAAAAAAAATATCAATCATTCAATCAAACCAAAAATAAAATAACATAACATAACAATCTTCAATCATAATCAAGTTCAATCCCAATGCCTATTAGTAGTGTAAAGTATGCAAAATGATTATCATCACATAAGTGTTTGATAGTATCACTAGTGGTTGGTTCAACATTCGCAAATGTCTCATTAGTTATCATCTGCCAACAACTTCTCCACTCTTGCTAGCCTGATCTTAGATGCCCAACCTCAAATCCTCACAATTATATACGCATGATAGTGCCTTAATAATATCTGGACATATTATCAATGTCCAATCCAAAATGACATTGACTGCAACAAAAAAAGTAGACTTCAATGCTACACTCGATACTGGAGGAGTCAGCAAAAGACATGTGGTCTCATATAATTTTTACCATTATAAAATATCAAGGTTCTTGTTATTATTATGTGAAATGATTGAGCAATAATTGGTATCTAAGTACTAAGATAGCTCGCTCCTATTTGATGGTCTATCCCATAATTTTATCCTTTCTAACTGAATATATAAGTCATCATCTCTAAAAATGGTATACATGTCCGTACTTGGGGCTTGGATTTAGATACTACCATACCTATAGTGTCATAGTATATAAATAATTCAATCAATTTTTCATGAATGAATCTTTCAGGTTGGTGTTCCTGGTTTATGTATGTGGATATATATGTTAAAATATTCTCTACTCTTTTCACCATAACTTTAGGATCCATGCATGCAACCAAACAATAAAAAGATGGAAAGATAGATCAATACTTTAAGTACTTATTTTTCATCTTAATAGCCATGTCACTAAATGTAGGGTCATCTCTAAACTTCCTAAATATACCACTAATATTTCATATGCACATGAGTGCAATGCAAGTGGTGGAAGTATAAATATATGAACAAATATTCATCATGTCATACAAAATCTTGAGAAATTTTATAAATAAAATTTTTATATAACAATCTATGTCATCAATAATAAGTTAATCACTCTTAGTATCGACGTAGTTTGATATCATGTGTTTGTACCTAATACATGACTTTGACATTAAGTAATTGTAATTCCAATGGTGTCTCTCATTTATTTGGAATTTCTTTTTCTTTAGACTCAGAAAAAACAAACTGCCAAACTCTTGTTGTCTGCTAAATATTCAAAGATATTTAGTGAGTTTTGTATTTTTTCTAAAGTAGGGAAACAATCTTCATCCCCACTTGTACTATCAGGTTAATAATGTGACATATACATCTAACATGAAGAATTTCTCCTAACGGCCCATCTCTAAATGTCCTAACAAACATATTAATATCTACTTCATTATTAGATATATTATCAAATATGATACTAACTATTTTATTTTGAATATGATAATCTCTAAATATTCTCGACATGCACTCATATATGGCAAGACCATCAAAAGGATGGAGAATTTTATAAAATCAAAAATTTTTTTTATAAAGTTTCCACCAAAAAAATCTATATAGTGGGCGGTGAAGAATATAAAATATACATCATCGCCACTAGTCTAAATACCAAACATCACAGATATTATGCCACTATATTGCCTAAATTCATTAATTTTTATATTTTCTTTCAACTTATAATAATTAAAAATATCATTCCTGCATGTGAACATAGAAATCCTATGATAAGTATGCTAGAAGTAGGCATGTATGATACTAATAACCCAAAGATCCTCTAAAAATCAAATTGGAAGATTCATGATAATAATCAATTTAGTCATGTCTTCCCTCCATGAGTCATTGAGATATATGAATGGGGTTAAAGAAGCTAAACTAGGTACAACTTCAAAAATCTCACTACTCATGCTTAGTTGGAGTTTGTTAAGATCTAATGTACTATATTTTTTTACTACAAGAAAATGTCAATTTAGCTAGTGATTAATCCCTAGCTAAATTGCAAGGGATTAGCCAAGGAATAGCAAAGGATTTTTGACCCCACATTGAAACAAAAATTTGTGATGGATTAGAGACGGAATTGGTCGATTGAAAATTTCCATTACTATTTTTTTTCATAAATTTCCACACAATGAAAAGCGGGAAATTTAACGACAGATTGAGCGACGGATTTTTCCTAGCTAAGTAGATCCGGACAAAATTTGTCACTAATATGTTTATAAATTCCACACAAAGAAAAGACAAGAATTTAGCCATTGTTTTTTCCTAACTAATTAGATTTGGACATAATCTATTGATAATATGTTTGTAAATTCCGTGCAAATAAAAATGGGGAATTTAGCGATAGATTTAGCGATGGATTTTTCCTAGCTAATTAGATCGAGACAAAATCCACCGCTAATTAATTATTTGAATTTTTTTTACTATTTTATATTTTATTACAAGTGATTATTCTTTAGATTTTATTTTTCACAAAATATTAGGAATTTTTCCCTAGCTATTTGGGCTGGGGATAATCTTTATCACTAATCTTTAATGATTTAATTTTTTTTAATAATTTATTTAAATTTGTATATTAAAGGTACGTATGCCATTGTCTATAAATCAGCGATCCTTGTAAGACACATTCTCCTCGTATAATTATAAAAATAGGCTATTATAAATAAATAATTTAAAAATATATAAATATAAAAAAATTTAATATTAATAATGTCTACAATAACTATTAATAAAGACTATAATAACTATTAATAAAGACTACAATAACATTAAATAATTTAATTCTATAATTATTAAAATTTTTAAAGATATTTTAAAAAATAAATGAACATACATTAAAATTTCTACTAATAAAAAGATTAAATAATTTATTATATGATAAAATATAATATATTTACAAAAATATTATAATTAACGAAAAAAATAGTAAATAATAATATTATTTTAAGTTTTAAAAATAGTTTTATGCCTAAAAATTTTTTTTTAAAAATAATTACTATTAAAAATTTTGAATTATACAAAAATTATAATTTTTCATAATATTTAAATGAAAATAAATTGATATATTTAAAGATAAATATAGAGATGTATGTCCCTATTGAAATTTATAAGAACTAAATATTTGAGTTAAATTTATACTATTAGCTTTTAATATTCCGTCTTTATTAAATTTAATAAATATAAATTTTTCTTAATAATCATATCACTTTAAGTAATTTTTAGAATTTTATAAATTATAAATTATATAAAATAATATGAAATTTTATGACTTTAATAAAATTATTTAATATTATATTAATAAAAATTAATATGGATTCTTAAAAATTTATAAACTTAAAAAATATATATTTGTATATTTTTTAATATTAAGAGTATTTATAATTCATAGGAAAGTGTCTTGAAGACCAATAATCTTTTCAGGTGTGCCTTGCTATATTAAGTTTACAAATTTTGTATCCATTTGATTTGTTTTTCTATTTGGAAGACTAAATATTTATTTTTTGAAATTGTTTATATATTTATTGTTTAATAAATTTGATAATTAAAAATTAAAAGGTGTTTCCTTTTCATGTGTCTTGCTACATGCACATTAATTTGTTAACAATATTTTACTAAGTAAAAAAAAAAATAAGATGAGTCTTAGGGGGCATTTGTTTTTTCGGCTTAATACTGAAAAACAAATCAGTTTCAACGTTAAGTCGAAACATGTTATATTTTTTTAATACTTTTCACTTAAAATTATTTAAAAAAATGCTTAAACTTTCAAGTTATTTTTTTTCCTGGCTTTTTCTATTCAGAAAAAGCCAAACCCAAAATATTGTATCGTAAAATGCTCAATCCAGCATTTTTGAGTTCCCATTCGTAAAGAAAAAAAATCCTTCCTCCCTTGATAGAAATATAATATTAAAAAAAACAACTTAATTCTTAATGCTATTAAGTACCATTAAGTATTAATCTCAAAAAAGTTCTTATAAGAATTAAGAAAAATAAACAAACATCCCCTTAATGTTTTATATATATTTATTGTATATTAAATGTTATGATAATTTAAAATTAAAAAATTAATGGAATTTTAAAACCTAATAAAACTTAATAAACTAAATAGTTAGAGATTGCAACTAGTCTTTAACTTAATAAACTTAATAAACTCTAAGTCTCTCCATCGGCATCTCTCTCTCACGACTTCGGTGTGGAGGGATCCTTGCTGCTGTAAAATCATAAAATCCATTAGTCTTTAACGATTCATCATCCATGGCAGAAAGCGGATTATGGCCTCGTGGAAGAGATCCGATAAAGTCATCAGGTTGGTCATTCTTCCAAGTTTTTTTATCCATAATCCAATAATTAGCTCTATGAAAAAAATTCTTTATCGTGTTTGATGTCATTGAGTAAATTCATGAATCAAGATCAACCATGAGTACATTATGTAGCCAACAAGTACTTCATTAGTAATGTAGGCATGTTGTTTGTTTTGGCTCCACTTTAGAAACATGGCAAAATCGTTATTAATCTAAAAACTAATTCTTACAAAAAGGTCCATCACTAATAATTCTTCTTGTAGATATTTCTGTGGAGTTATGGCAATCCTGAAATTGTGCGGAATATTCCTGCTGAACATTAATTCATGTTTTTAAATATTTTCCCACCACTCTATATACAATTCTCATTTGTAATATGTGGATGGATTGATATGAAAACCATAATTAACTTGGAGCAAAGAGATTGCAAGACTGTGATTATCATGAAGTTTCTTTTTGTGGTATTTGGTTCCAATGTTATATGTTTTTTCTTTTTATTATGTGATATAGGTGCTCATGAATATCTATCTAATTTCTATTTCTGCATTTTTCTTTCTTGTTTGAGGTTCGGAGTTTTCAATTCAAATAAAAATCACAACTTACAGGTAGTTGTGGTCCCATTCATACTTCAACATCTAAGTGTAGTTGTAAGACTACTTGCATGTATTCCCTAATTTCTTTATGTTACAACATAATTTATCAGTGTTCTATATTATTATTATTATTTTTAGAGTTTTGAGAATATTAATAATACCGCTAGAAGTATTTTTTAACAGTGTTGATGATTATTGGTAAATTAACTTATTAAATATTTTAAATTTCTTATTATCTTATTAATCTCGGTAGTATGTTAAAATTTTGAATAATAAAATTTCACCTATTTTAACTTATAACAAGGATCCAATAATATCGCTGCAATTAATACCAATTTCATCTTGTTATTGTGACAATATTTTTAAAATGTAATGCTCATTATTATGGGCATAATTCACAAAAAAAAAAATATTTTTGCTCTGTTATCATTATAAAAGAATGATTTGAAGCAATTCACTTCATGAAAATAAGTGTTAAAAGTAATATATTTGATAATTTGACCCTTAAATATGTAATGTGACAGTATAAAACTTTTATAAGAAATCATACAAATTTCTCATCATTTGTCAATCTTTTTAATTATCTATCCTTTTTGTTCAATCATAAAATTTATTTTTTTTGTTCTTTCATTCGTTCAAATGTTTTTTTATGAGCTACAATTATACTTATCATTAAATATGTTGAGATTTATCTTGTTGGTATATCCAAACACAAAGATTTGTTAGACACGATTCTTTCTTCTCCAATATGTTTCTTGAAAAATTATAAATGGGAGGAAGAATTTTTCACATATTTTATTTATTAATAAAAATGAATAAATGAATCTGTAATCTCATTGATTTTATCTTTTACTATTAGAATCAGGACATAAGAGAAATATTGCACATTAAAAAAGTTTTCATCTAATACTAATTCATTTTTTTATGCTTAAACAACATACAACTTTATGTTTAATTATATGTGTCTAACTATATATAAATATTTGTATAACTATTTAACACTCTATATAATTAAATATAATTATATTTGTAACTATACATATATGTAAATCTATATATTTATTTATAACTTTGTATTTATTTATGTATAACTATTTGTATGAATATATCTATATATATTTATATGTTTAACTATATAAAAATATTTATAACTATATATACTATATGTATAATAACATATATTTAGACAAGTAGTAAGCCAATAGTGTACATCATGATATATCTTATAAGATAAAATATATAAAATTTATTTTCTCTGTGAAAAAGTTGTCATACTTCTTGAGTATTTGATCTCAATACTAAAAAAAATCTTAGATATTTCAAATATTGTATGAAACTTGGTTTGTAGATTTTAGTTTAGATATATCAAATTGATTATCTCATGTAATTAGATCATTATCATCATATACAATTAGTTTAACATACTAACATCTTGATCAACTTAAAAAGTAGAAAAATTTGATATATTTCTATGACAAAATATAGTAAATATTGAGTAAAATTATTAAATCATTTTTTTGGGAGACTGCTTGAGGCTATAAATTGCCTTTCATATTCTATATCATATATGTGTTCTCTGTTTTCAAGAACAATAAATTTTAATGACTAATATATGAGCATATTTTATATAAATTATTATAAAGGAATGTATACTTTATATCTAACTAATACAATATTTATATATGTGATGATAAATAGAAAGTAATAACCTATTAGTGGTCATGTTAATCATATAAAATAATGTTTTCGAAAAATCAATATCATAAGGCTATGTAAAATCATTCATTACCAACCAAGTCTTGTCGATCAATCTTTTCGATGGGTCCCTCTTTATTATATATATTTGTCTATATTGTAATTGGAATGTCCAACTCATTATTCTAAACTAGATCAATTGATATGAAAGAAAACTCATTTAAAATAGATTGTGAATGTATCCATTTAGTATATACATCTTTGGATTGAGATCATCAAGTCTTTTAATGCTCATTTCTATCTCTCTCTCTTGGTGAGATTTAAATGTCGTGTCCAGTTGATCATGATTACTTTTAGAAGTTCTTATTTTGTATATATATATTAGAGGTCGTTGTCTTGATGTGATGACAAGTATCTTTATCAAAGGACAATAAGTCTTGGATTTGAGATGTATTAGGCAGAGCTTTTATTGATTTTTGAAAGAATATTATTGAGATATCAATGTCTCATAAATTTTGCACTAAGCAAGGGTCTTGTATACTACGTACAACCTCCAATGATATTATTGAATAATGCTTTTCTGGTAGTTCTTATTTTTAGCTGTGAAAATGATGTTAAGTATCCGTCATTTAAGTATTTTTTTATTTTGAGGATAATGAGATAATTTATCAAACATCTAGCATTAATATTCTGTTACAAATTATAATTGGTAAGAGAATAAACAAATATCTAATTGTAATATTTTAATAATTTAGTACTCCTAAATATTTTAAGAGTATGATAATGATGTGCTTTCATTAATATTCTCTCTATAGGTAAGTTCAAGTAGGTCCATTATTTCTCTTGATTTCGGGTGATATTCAAACTCAAGACCTCACTGATAAATTATATTCAAACATTCATATGTTAAAATTTAATCATTTATTTTAGCTTGTTCTTATTTATATATACTGTGTGTGTGTGTTTGTGTGTGTGTGTGTGTGTGTATCCATGTATGTATGTATGTATTGAATTTTCATCCTGTAAAATTCAATTGCAAATTTTTTGTGCCTTGTGTTTTTAGGTTCTATGCAATTTCGAATAAACAAAGATATTTTTTGCAGCCCTAGTTAAGGTGTTTGTTTCTTTTTTTAAGCATATGATAGAATATCTAGATGTTTGATGTTCATGCTCAATAATGGATATTTACACTCTATTTATGTAAATACTTGTAGAGGGAAGAGAAAAAGGAGGTCATATATGTATGTATGTATCAATGTATGTGTGTGTGTGTATTGAACTTTTATCCTGTAAAATCTAGTTACAAATTTCTTGTGCCATATGTTTCCACGTTCAATGCATTTTTGAACAAACAAAGATGATTTTTGCAGCTCTGGTTAAGGTATCTGTTCATTTTTTAATGCTTATGACATAATATCTAGCTGTTTGATGTTCATGGTTCATTATGGATACCTACGCTCTATTTTAGCGACGAGCATTTTAAATTAGGAAAGGTTCCATCGTTATATCCGCTACGGAAACTTTCATTTAGCTTGCTAATTTAGCTAGGAAATTATTATTTTAGCTAGGGATATTTCCGTCGCTAATATTTTTTAGCTAAGGACTCTTTCCCTCGCTATTTTTTAGTGATGAGCAATTTAGATTAGTAAAGCTCTCGTCGTTAATCCGTTGTTATATCCCGTTTAGCTATGGAAAACCCCCATTTAGCTAAGAAATTGTCCCTAGCCACCTGGGATTTTTCTTGTAGTGTTTGGTGTTTTGATAAGCATGTCTCTTTGAGTGCCTAGTCCTAAACACACTTTTATATGAATATATATTTTTTATAATACTTGTATTGTATTGATTCCTTATTGATACCCATACAATTTTTATTTTATATAATGTTAAAGTGAGTTTGAGCTACAGATTTTCTCATATTTTTTTATTTTTTAGACATTTGAGTTTGGGTCGAAACCATCAGTATAGGTGTCAAATAGGCTGGCCCGACTTGGCCATTTTTTGGTGGTCTAATTGAGCCACTGTGCTGTGATGGGCATGCCATATTATGGTAACTGTTCCTTTCTAGGCATAACACGACTTGAGAAGTGCAAGCTCGACATGGCTCACCGACCAACCTTTTACCCGATTCAGGCTTGGACTTAGTAGGTCGGGCCCAGGTCGAGCTAGGTCAGGCAGTTTGGCCCATTCAATATTGGATCATCCCAAAATTCAAAAAAAAGTAATTTTAAATTTTAATACAAAAAAAAATTAATTAATTAATTATTTAAATTTATGAAACAAAAAAAATAAAATCACTATTACAACTCACAAGTCACAACTCATAACTCACAGCTGACAACTAAAAATACATATAAAGTACAAAATAATAAATCAAGATAAAATCATTAAAAGATAAAAAATAATAGATTAAAGATAAACTTATAAATATAAGATATGAATCACATAAATAAGTGCTTGAATAAACAAAGAACATAATAACAAAAAAAGTAGTAAGCACAATGTCAAATGACAACATAAATAAACAAAGATAATTAAAAATGATAAATAGCATCAATATTTGATGGTATATATATCACTAGTGGTAGGCCATAGAAAGTACAATAGGATAAGCTCAATGCTTCAATTTCATCTTAGTCATCAAATTCTCATGAATCATCATCAACAACCAACTCTTTTGCTCTTGCTGTAGTTACCGCACGATCCTGGATGTCCAAGCTCAAATCCTCTCAATCCTTCATGCATGATAATGCCTCAATAATATCTGGCCATAATCTCGATCTCCTATCTTAAATCACATTTACTACAATAGAAAAAGTAGACTCCGATGTTATCTTTGATACATGAGGAATCAGTAGATCTCATGTCATCTTATACAGCATAGTATAGGTAGACTCATATGATTTTCAACACTTTAAAATATCAAGATTCTTATTATTTGTATGTGATAGAATTGAACAATAATTAATATTTAAGTACCGAGATATCTCACTCCTATTTGATCATCCACCACATCATTTTCCCCTCGCTTATTAATTGGAGAAGTCATCATCTCCGAATATGATATCCATGTCTGTATTTGGAGCCTCACTACTACTATCATCATACCTACTATCATAATATATAAATAGCTCAGTCAACTTCTCGTGAATGAACCCTTAAGGTTTGTCTTCCTAGTTCATGTACGAGGATATGCATGTTAAAAATATTTTCTATCCCTTCCACCATAATCTTAGGGTCCATGCAGGCAGCCAGACAATAAAGAGATAGAATGGTGAAAAAATACTTTAAGTAATTGGTTTTCATTTCAACAACCATATTGCTAAATGTCAGATCATCACTAAACTTCCTAAACATGCTACAACTGTTGCATATGCCCCTGAGTGCAATGCAAGTAATGAGAGTATAAAATGATGAATACATGTTTATCATGTCATTATAAATCTTCAAGAATTTCATAAATGAAAATTTCTAGTCAATGATGTTAATAATAAGTTTATCACTTTTATTATTGACATAGTCAAATATCATGTGTTCGTATCTAACTCATGACTCCAGCATCAGGTATGTGTAATTCCAATGGTATCTTACATCCGATTTGAACTTCTTTTTTAGACCTGCAGACAAATAGAGACTACCAAACTCTTATTTTCTACAAGGCATATGAAGAAATTTAGTGAGTTATGTATATTTTTTAAAATGGGGAAAATGACCTTCATCCCTACTTATACTATCAAATTAATGACATGACATGTGTATCTAACGTGTAAAATCTCTCCTAATGGTATGTTTCTAATAGTCCTAACAAACATCTTAATAGCTACTCAATTATTAGATTTATTATCGAATGTGATACTATATATTTTATTATAAATATTATATTTTCTAAGGATTTTTATCATACACTCATAAATGGCCGAGATATCACTAGGATAGAGAATCTCTGAGAATCTCAATATTTTTTTATTTAGTATCCTTTTTAAATCTACTTAGTGGGCATGGTGAGACATGAATAAGATGCATCATTGTGACTAGACTAGATATCAGACATTATGGACACCACTCTATTATATGCCCTAATTTCATTAATTATTATTTCTTTTTCTAAGTTATAGTATTTTAGTATGTCATTCCTAGATGTAGACCTAAGAATCCTATGATATGCAGTCTAAAAATAAGTCTACATGATACTGACAACCATTGGATCCTCCTAAAATCTAATCAGAAGACTCATCATAGTGATCGGTTGGCTATGTCTTCCCTCCATAATTCATTGCGATATATGAAGGTGGTCAACATTGAGGCTGAATTGGATCCAACCTCAAAAAACACACCACTGAGATGAGTTTACCTAAGATGTAATACATCATGTCCCCTGGGGCATTGTTCGATATATCTCTTAAGGTCTCCAATCTCACATGAATTTTTATAGATTAATATTTTTTTATAATATTTGCATTATGTTGATTCTTCATCGGTATCCCTAATATTTTTATATTGTATTATATTAAAGTGAGTCCAAATAATTTATTTTCTTCTAATTTTTTATTTTTTAGATGTTTGCATTTGGGTCGAGGTGACTAGAGAAAATAAAGTTTTGGCCACCTTGGAGCATTCCGTAGGGCTAGCATTATCTATATTAAAAGTTTTAATATTTGCATTTAAATTAAATTCATTATCATTATTAAAATTACTATTTATCTTTTAAATTTTTCATTAATCTACTAATTATATTGTAATTAATATTTTTAAAAATATATAAAAAATTAATTTTAATTAAACTAATGCCTAAAAGTTTTTAATAAATTTAAAATTGAAAAAACTTAACTAAATAATTTAAAAATTAATATCCATAATGCATAAAATCCTATTTGTTTTTTGATGTCCACACTGTAATTGACAGTCTACACTCCACACCAAAGTCCCAAAAGTCAAAACCAAAATGAGACAGAGAGAGAGAGATGAAAGCCAAGAGAGAGACGGAGAGCTAATATGATATATATATAAAAGATATGAATTATGAATTAGGCGGGGGAGGGGGGGAATATAACTTTTTAAAAAGTTGTTTTTAAAAAAATCAATTTTTTTAATAATTTTTTGAAATTTTTAGATAATTTTAAAGGCATAATCACTAGAGTCATTGGATTCTGCCTTCTAGACGTTGGGTTTGAAATCCAATAGCTTTAAAAATAAAAAATGCATTTTTTGGACCGTTGGGTCAGTTCGATTGTCAAATCGACTCAACAATCACAAGTTCCAGAAGCTTCAACTTCTGGAACCTTTAGAATGCATGTCGAGTCCAGCTACCTGGGATTTAGATTAGTAAAGCTCTCGTCGTTAATCCGTTGTTATATCCCGTTTAGCTATGGAAAACCCCCATTTAGCTAAGAAATTGTCCCTAGCCACCTGGGATTTTTCTTGTAGTGTTTGGTGTTTTGATAAGCATGTCTCTTTGAGTGCCTAGTCCTAAACACACTTTTATATGAATATATATTTTTTATAATACTTGTATTGTATTGATTCCTTATTGATACCCATACAATTTTTATTTTATATAATGTTAAAGTGAGTTTGAGCTACAGATTTTCTCATATTTTTTTATTTTTTAGACATTTGAGTTTGGGTCGAAACCATCAGTATAGGTGTCAAATAGGCTGGCCCGACTTGGCCATTTTTTGGTGGTCTAATTGAGCCACTGTGCTGTGATGGGCATGCCATATTATGGTAACTGTTCCTTTCTAGGCATAACACGACTTGAGAAGTGCAAGCTCGACATGGCTCACCGACCAACCTTTTACCCGATTCAGGCTTGGACTTAGTAGGTCGGGCCCAGGTCGAGCTAGGTCAGGCAGTTTGGCCCATTCAATATTGGATCATCCCAAAATTCAAAAAAAAGTAATTTTAAATTTTAATACAAAAAAAAATTAATTAATTAATTATTTAAATTTATGAAACAAAAAAAAATAAAATCACTATTACAACTCACAAGTCACAACTCATAACTCACAGCTGACAACTAAAAATACATATAAAGTACAAAATAATAAATCAAGATAAAATCATTAAAAGATAAAAAATAATAGATTAAAGATAAACTTATAAATATAAGATATGAATCACGTAAATAAGTGCTTGAATAAACAAAGAACATAATAACAAAAAAAGTAGTAAGCACAATGTCAAATGACAACATAAATAAACAAAGATAATTAAAAATGATAAATAGCATCAATATTTGATGGTATATATATCACTAGTGGTAGGCCATAGAAAGTACAATAGGATAAGCTCAATGCTTCAATTTCATCTTAGTCATCAAATTCTCATGAATCATCATCAACAACCAACTCTTTTGCTCTTGCTGTAGTTACCGCACGATCCTGGATGTCCAAGCTCAAATCCTCTCAATCCTTCATGCATGATAATGCCTCAATAATATCTGGCCATAATCTCGATCTCCTATCTTAAATCACATTTACTACAATAGAAAAAGTAGACTCCGATGTTATCTTTGATACATGAGGAATCAGTAGATCTCATGTCATCTTATACAGCATAGTATAGGTAGACTCATATGATTTTCAACACTTTAAAATATCAAGATTCTTATTATTTGTATGTGATAGAATTGAACAATAATTAATATTTAAGTACCGAGATATCTCACTCCTATTTGATCATCCACCACATCATTTTCCCCTCGCTTATTAATTGGAGAAGTCATCATCTCCGAATATGATATCCATGTCTGTATTTGGAGCCTCACTACTACTATCATCATACCTACTATCATAATATATAAATAGCTCAGTCAACTTCTCGTGAATGAACCCTTAAGGTTTGTCTTCCTAGTTCATGTACGAGGATATGCATGTTAAAAATATTTTCTATCCCTTCCACCATAATCTTAGGGTCCATGCAGGCAGCCAGACAATAAAGAGATAGAATGGTGAAAAAATACTTTAAGTAATTGGTTTTCATTTCAACAACCATATTGCTAAATGTCAGATCATCACTAAACTTCCTAAACATGCTACAACTGTTGCATATGCCCCTGAGTGCAATGCAAGTAATGAGAGTATAAAATGATGAATACATGTTTATCATGTCATTATAAATCTTCAAGAATTTCATAAATGAAAATTTCTAGTCAATGATGTTAATAATAAGTTTATCACTTTTATTATTGACATAGTCAAATATCATGTGTTCGTATCTAACTCATGACTCCAGCATCAGGTATGTGTAATTCCAATGGTATCTTACATCCGATTTGAACTTCTTTTTTAGACCTGCAGACAAATAGAGACTACCAAACTCTTATTTTCTACAAGGCATATGAAGAAATTTAGTGAGTTATGTATATTTTTTAAAATGGGGAAAATGACCTTCATCCCTACTTATACTATCAAATTAATGACATGACATGTGTATCTAACGTGTAAAATCTCTCCTAATGGTATGTTTCTAATAGTCCTAACAAACATCTTAATAGCTACTCAATTATTAGATTTATTATCGAATGTGATACTATATATTTTATTATAAATATTATATTTTCTAAGGATTTTTATCATACACTCATAAATGGCCGAGATATCACTAGGATAGAGAATCTCTGAGAATCTCAATATTTTTTTATTTAGTATCCTTTTTAAATCTACTTAGTGGGCATGGTGAGACATGAATAAGATGCATCATTGTGACTAGACTAGATATCAGACATTATGGACACCACTCTATTATATGCCCTAATTTCATTAATTATTATTTCTTTTTCTAAGTTATAGTATTTTAGTATGTCATTCCTAGATGTAGACCTAAGAATCCTATGATATGCAGTCTAAAAATAAGTCTACATGATACTGACAACCATTGGATCCTCCTAAAATCTAATCAGAAGACTCATCATAGTGATCGGTTGGCTATGTCTTCCCTCCATAATTCATTGCGATATATGAAGGTGGTCAACATTGAGGCTGAATTGGATCCAACCTCAAAAAACACACCACTGAGATGAGTTTACCTAAGATGTAATACATCATGTCCCCTGGGGCATTGTTCGATATATCTCTTAAGGTCTCCAATCTCACATGAATTTTTATAGATTAATATTTTTTTATAATATTTGCATTATGTTGATTCTTCATCGGTATCCCTAATATTTTTATATTGTATTATATTAAAGTGAGTCCAAATAATTTATTTTCTTCTAATTTTTTATTTTTTAGATGTTTGCATTTGGGTCGAGGTGACTAGAGAAAATAAAGTTTTGGCCACCTTGGAGCATTCCGTAGGGCTAGCATTATCTATATTAAAAGTTTTAATATTTGCATTTAAATTAAATTCATTATCATTATTAAAATTACTATTTATCTTTTAAATTTTTCATTAATCTACTAATTATATTGTAATTAATATTTTTAAAAATATATAAAAAATTAATTTTAATTAAACTAATGCCTAAAAGTTTTTAATAAATTTAAAATTGAAAAAACTTAACTAAATAATTTAAAAATTAATATCCATAATGCATAAAATCCTATTTGTTTTTTGATGTCCACACTGTAATTGACAGTCTACACTCCACACCAAAGTCCCAAAAGTCAAAACCAAAATGAGACAGAGAGAGAGAGATGAAAGCCAAGAGAGAGACGGAGAGCTAATATGATATATATATAAAAGATATGAATTATGAATTAGGCGGGGGAGGGGGGGAATATAACTTTTTAAAAAGTTGTTTTTAAAAAAATCAATTTTTTTAATAATTTTTTGAAATTTTTAGATAATTTTAAAGGCATAATCACTAGAGTCATTGGATTCTGTCTTCTAGACGTTGGGTTTGAAATCCAATAGCTTTAAAAATAAAAAATGCATTTTTTGGACCGTTGGGTCAGTTCGATTGTCAAATCGACTCAACAATCACAAGTTCCAGAAGCTTCAACTTCTGGAACCTATAGAATGCATGTCGAGTCCAGCTCCGGGACCATCGAGTCGTTGGGCTTGGGTCTTGGGAGATGAGAAGTCGGGGTAGGGCTTTGGATTGCGGTCTTCGGACTTCAAAGTATGAATACTGGCCCAAGATTTGGGTTCGGCCATCTGGGGCCGGGAGGGAGGGGTGGTGCATAGTTCATGTTGTGTTGAAAAACTATGTCCTTGGGCTAGGGTACCAGGCCTTGACTGGCCCAACATGAGACCTAGGTTACCTTGGCAAGGCACCGCACACGCCATGCCTCGAGCAAGCCTAGCATAATTCAGGATCGTGTCATGTCGAACTTGGCATGGCTGAGTCAGACCGTGCCTCGGGCCAAGCCTCGGACTAGGCCTGGGCTGCTTGACCCTTTTGACACCTCTAGCTATAAGATAAAACATGGTTTTGCCTTAGGTCTTTTCATATGATTATCATTATTACTATTATCTATCTTTACGTCAATATTAATTTCATTATTATTAAATTTACTATTAACCATTTTTTTGTTTTTTTTTAGTTTATAAATTATGTTTTTACTTAACAATTAAATGATATTTAAAAAACTAAATAAAAAACAATGCATGGTTCATGGAGGGGAGATAGAGAGAAAGAAAAAGTTTTTGCCTCTGCACCAGGTAGGTTAGATAATAAAATTGAAACACAAACAACAACCAAATCTCCAACTCCACGTGCTTTATAAAAAAAAATTAAAATCTAAATCTTTAGCTCTAGAGAGAGAAAAAAGAGAGTTGAGCTTGAATAATGAAAAACTCAACTCTCTAAATTGATTTATATATATTTTTTTGTAAATTTAAAAAATATATTTTTTACTTTTTTTAAATTTAAAAGGATAGAAACTCGACAACCATCAAATTTTATGTCCTAGCAGTTGGAAAATAATCCAACGACTTGAATCTTGAAATTTTATTTTGTTTTTTATTTGCGTTAGTTAGCCGTTAGGAGGCCAAGCCTAGAAGCCGATGATTCTGGATTGACCTTGGCAGCTGAAAAGACTGTCAAGGTGGGTGGGGGTTGAGGCCTTTATATTGGGAGGTTGCATCCATGTGTGCCTGGATCATGCTTCACAAATATGCCCAGCCAACAACGTGATAGGCTAATTAAAAAAAATTGTCATGTGTACCAGGATGGGTGGGACGGGTTTTTTTTATTTTTTTAATATAATTTTTGTAATTCCTCCTAGTAGAGTGGGCATGGGCAAATTGGATCGTGCCTGCTTCTCGATCTATAGTCCCGAGTCATGGTATACCCATGCTGGTGGACCGTGCCAATGGGCTAGGTACTCAGGTTGTGCTTGGCCCAACATGAGGCCCAGCACTTCATGGCCCAGCAATGCATGAGTCGTGCCATATATCAGCATGACCTGGGTTTGGGCACGGTTCTGGACCATGGCGTACCAAGCTAGGCACGACTCAATCAGGCCATGCCTCGTGTCATGCCTGGGTCACCCGACCCACTTGACACATCTAGTCTTAAGTGTCATAAAGATCAAGGATTTGCATGGTTTATAAGTTTTTGTACTTTTAGATTCATAAGTATTATACTCATATAATTAATATATACTTTTCACTACAAAAAAAAGTCAAATAGCTAGGAAAATTTCTCTAGCTATTTAAAGTAATTGCATCGCTAAAATATAATAGCGCCTGATTTACGATGAAAATAATTCTAAGCTAACGTGCTTGTTGCAAAAAAATAATGAGAAAAATGTTTCCCTAGCAATTTTTTAATGATGGAAATTCCCTAGTTAATTATATAATTTCCCTTGCTAATTTTGATCGTAATTAAGAGCATCAATTAATGTTTTTTGATTGAATAGCGACGAAAAATGCCCTATCTAAATTAGCTATGAAAAATTACGTCATAATTTTATCTAATTTTAGAGAAATAGCTACGGAATTATCCCTAGCTAATTTAGGTAGGGACAATTCTATCACTATACTTGTCTAATTTTAAAGAAATAGCTACGGAATTGTCCCTAGCTAATTTAGTTAGGGACAATTCCATCACTATTTTTGTCAAAATTTGAAGAAATAACTATGGAATAGTCCCTAGCTAATTTATCTTAAGATAATTCCGTCACTATTTTCATTCAATTGTAAGAAAATAACTACAACAATAGTAAGGGATTATTCCATAGCTATTTTCACTATTTTATTTATTGAAAAAAATTAGAATACATACTTTTAAATTGTTATATTAATATTGAATAAAAACATATACTAAAAGCAATTTTTTTAATTAACTATAAGTCAAAGTAGTACAACCTTTAATCTAATACAATAGTGTCAATAGCAAAATAAAAAATAATAACATAGGTCTCTAATTATTTAAACCTAAATCATAATCCTCATCATTAGCCGGTGGATCTATACTAGGCTATCCAGCGGGTGGGTGCTCTGCTGGAACTCAGTGTCACATCTATCACATCAAGGCTACTAACTGTTACTGCATATTGGTCATCTGCTATTGCATTGCATTCTTCATTTCTTTCATTTCATTATTTACTTCTTTCAATTGTTGCATTTCATCCTTCAAAAGAGTAATCTGCTGATCCTTCTGTTTCATTTCTGTATCCATAACAACAATATGTACATTTGTTTCCATTACTCATTGCTTGACCACCTCATCCACTGTTGCTGTAACAAAGGAACTAGAAGCACAACACTAGAACAAAATTCACTTCATTCGAGCTGATGTCGTACACTCGCTGCTTTTTGACCTTCTATGGTCTCCAAATAGATAGGATCAAAGACAATTGGTTGAAGATCCATAAAACCCTCAACTGGCTAAGAAGTAGCTGTCACATGGTCCTCCATGAGGTTTTGTGATAAAATAGAAAATAAATTACAGTGCTAGATATAAATAAATTAAATCTAATATTTTTCATGTTACATTTAACTTTTAACATTACTATAGTAGTCAAAAAGTTTATTAATATAATAGATACTTATAATAATTATCTGAGACTTGTTGTCAACAAACTTGCCATCTATTTTCTTCACATGTATCTTCCTGAAGATCTCATAAAAATTAGGATCTCGACCTAATTCTTTGGCTTAAAGTATGAATTTTTAAAGTCAAAAAATAACATATGTTACAAATTAAAAGAATACATTATTTAAAATTTGTAAGGCTTTCTAACTAATAAAAATGTGTTATCTAAAATTTTAAAAAATATTTTAAAAAAATGACAAGAAATAAAAAATTCAGCCAAAATTGTAAAACCATGCAAATGTCTCAATTTTTTTGACAATTAGACCAACTGCTAAATCTTTAAATGTTTTAATGTTAATAATATTATCAAATCTCAAGCATGCTCAATGGTCGACTTTAACCCTCATGTATGGCGAGACATGCCTATACATGGACCAACTACCTCAGTCTGTTGGTTATTAATGGCAATCTCTGATTTTTTCTTCACTTCTGGCTCCTCCTAGTATTGAAGCCACTATGGCCACTTATCCTTAGATATAAAATCAGGCCTATCTTTTACAATCTTCAATTTATGGACAATGTCTGAGTACCATTCAGTAGCTTTGTTTTCCCACAATGACTTTATCTATCCATTTAATCGAGGTGCCCATGAACACTAATTTCGTATATAAAAAAACACAAAAAAGTGTATTAATAACAAGGACATCATACTTGTATGCTTGAATAGTAACCAACTTAATAGCTGAACAAATTAGATAATTAATTTGCAATATATTTGTTTCTTTGTTTATACCTGAAAGTCATCAAAGTAAGTCTTTTTAGTCAATTTAGAAACTTTCTTCCAAGAGAATGCTTTGGAATCAATAATTTTCTTGAAAGACTTTGTAATAATAGTCAAACACTTGTGAGATGGAAAGAAACTTTAAAAATAAACATACAACATTGAAAAGAAGTAATTCATAACTATATATAAAAACAATATCACTAACATGGGCATCATAGTTTTTTATTAAAGTAATATATACATATATGTTATATCTCCCATCCATAATCTCTATTACTAACTTAGCACTACCTACAGAGAAACCAACAATAGATGATGATGTCAATGTTATAGTAAAAGGGAGAACAACATCTGATGATGTAGAATGTGGTGTAGATGGTAGTGATGAATCAGAAGTATGTGGAGGAGGGACAATGGGTAGTGGCCTTATATCTGATAAAGGTGATGGTGCATGTGTCAATGATGGTGATGGTAAAAGTGATGGTGATGTCTTGATAGGGTGGGTATGAGATAATACTGACTGTACAATAGGAAGTAAAATACTAGATGAATCTCATCCATGTCTACGTCCAGTTCACCATCTCATCCACCTCCACTTCTACCATGCCCCAAGTCCTTTATGCGCCATCTACTATACACAAAGTAAATGCATAAATTGATATTGTATGATGAACATTCATGAATATTAGAATAACACACACTAATGGATTGCAACAAAATATAGAAAGTATTTGAAACTATAATAAACTAATACAATTATAAAAATTTAATTATCAGTGTCACTTTCATCCTCTAATGTATCTTCTAGCATTTAATCTGATTCTGATGGAAGTTCCAACTCATCTTCAGATTGAACATGATCATCTTCAATTTCTATCATGCCACCATTTGAGTCACATAAGTTTTCTGGATCTTCATCTATATGCACAGGCTCAATATTATTTATGTCATCTTCTTGAAATACCGGTGCAATAGCTAAGTTTTTAGTACTTTGTTGAGATGTTGGTATTTCAAAATTAGATCAAGTTTTAATTTTGCAAATAGCCCACTAGTCACTCTTATCACGAGATACACTCGGATATGTACAATAATATACTTGAGTGGCTTGAATTGCCATAATAAATGGCTCATACCAATTAAATATATGTTTATTGTTAACATCCACTAGCTTATAATCCGAATAAATCTTTGTACCCACATTTCGTGTAGGATTAAATACTTACATTTGAATAATACAAACCTAATATTTTTGAGTCCAAGATACTCCAACTCAACAACTTCTACAAGTTAACCATAATAATCACTCTCATCTTCATTATAATTTGAGCCTTTAATGCATACTCCACTATTCATAGTTGCTTTAGAAGAACCATACCATTGTGTGAAATATATATCCATTGACAGAATACTCGAAATAAGTAGTCACAAAATATTAAGGCTTTATAATTCTCACATAGTTCTTGAACCAATTCACAAATTTAATTTCTAGCATAGAATCGATCTCATGGATGGGAATGGATGGTTGCCTATGTTTTAACTACTCAACATAAATAATGCAAAAATATAAACAGAGGGACAATAATGAATATCATTTTTTAATTATTACTATTTAGGACATACTGTTCCTGTGATTAAATCTGTGACCATTTTGGGTATACATACTCAATATATGATGCAACCTCTTCACAATTAAGTAAAATGTAGATCTGGGTTGCTTTGTACTCTCCATCTATTACACATCTTTTCTTTGCTCTTCCAAATACTTCTGAGGTGCTTGAAGATAGATAGCTTGTCCTAAGATTCATCTTCTGCCAGCACATTACCATCATCATTCCGAGGCACATTCTATGCTTTGTATTGACAAGGTCCTCAAATTAATAAGAACAAAAAGATGATGCTTCTTCTACTAAATATGAAATGTTAATTGAGTCTTCAACTTTTTTCTTGTTTCTAACATTCAATTTCTACTTAGGAAGATACCTACAACCATTATGTTAGGTTTCAATTAAATTAAATTACAATATTGATTTATGCTTGAAATAATATAATAAACCTTATTATATTTATTTATCTCTCAAAAGGATACATTCACTTATATTGCACTGGCTCGGCTATCCTTTCTTTATAAGCCAAATGAATCGGAAAATGCTCCATTGAGTCAAAAAAGCTTTGTGGGAATATCCATTCAAGCTTACAAAGAATGAGAGGTATGTCATTCTCTAGTCTCACGATATCATCTATTTTGATTGTGGTCATGGTTAGCTTTTTTAAGAACAAATTAAGTTCTATAAGAACCTTCCAAACATTTAGAAAAAATATTTCATGAGTAATTGGTATTAATCTCTGCATAAATACATGATAATCATGACTTTTCATTCCAAATAACTTCAACTTCTTCATATCCACACATCTGCCCATATTTGACACATATCCATCGGGAAATTTCAAAATTTTAACCCATTCACACAATATTTATCTTGCCTTTTTATCAAGTGTATAACAAGCTTTATAATATTTTATTATAGCCTCATTCCATTCAATTCAAGACGTCAAGAATAATCATTCAACTTTTGTCTTAATTTAAAAGTATCCTTTGTTTTTCCCATCTACATTCAAGATAGTGTTAAAAATATTGTCATATTTTATTTTTTTGAATATGCATTACATCCAAGTTATGACGAATTAAATTGGGCCTCCAATAGGGCAAGTCCCAAAAAATATTGAATTTCCTCCAGCCACATGTTTTTCTTATTGGTCCATTAGTACCAGTAGCAACACTTTCAGTTACTTTCTTCATACCCAAACTCTGAATCTCTGTCAAGATATCATCTCCTGAATAAATGACTAGTGGAACTATCATCACTATTTTATTTTTTCGAAATGCAGTTCTATTTCTATGGAATAGATGATTTATAGGTATAAACTCATGATCGTTATCTAACCACAACTATTTACCACTAAATTTGAGAGTAAAAGCATCATACTTGTCCTTGCAATAGGGCATGCTAAATTTCCTACAGTACTCCAACCAAATAATATTGAATATGCAAGAAAATCGCTTACTATCCACATAAGAGCTGCCCACTTTATGAAATTTTGCTTCTTTGAGATATTATATGTATTCACATCAGCATCCCACAAATGATTCAACACTGTTATAAGAGGTTGTAATAAAACATCCAACTTGTCTTTTGGGTTTTTTGGCCTTAGAAACAATATTGATAGAAACATATATTGCTCCTTCATACACAACAATGGAGACAAATTGTAAGATGTCACTATCATTGGCCATATATAATACTATTGTCCAGATTGGCCTAATGGCCGAAAACCATCAATGCAGAGGCTCAATCTCACATTTTGAATTTTAGTAGTAAAATCTAGATGTATCTGATTAAAATGCTTCCAAGCAAGTGAATTTAATGGATGACGCATCACCCCATGTTCAACCACATGCTTAGAATACCACCTCATATAATGTGCTGTAATATTTTATACATATAATCTCTATAATAGAGGAATTAAAGGGAAGTAATACATCTTCTTATATGCAACTTTCATTTTCTGTCACTTTTCTACAACATGAGGTGGTTTCTTAAATTGAGGATGATCACAAAACTTACAGCTAATTAAGTCACTATCAGCACCCCAATATAACATACATCCATTAAAATTAAAATCAATATTTTCCACAAGTAGACCCATACCACGTAGTAACTTCTTAGTGCTATAAAAATTGTTAGTCGCCAAATTATTATCAAGAACAATCTCTTTCATCAGTTTTGTTACTTGATCAAATAATTTATCAGACATATTATTTTCTGACTTCATGCTCATAAGTTGAGCCACAAGTGACAATTGCAAATGCATTTTAAAATAAAGTCATAACTCATTATCTGCATCTTTAAGCATATCATAAAATTTCTGAGCTTCAGGATTAGGTAGTTTTTATTCATGTCATCCATGTCGAAGTCAACACCAGTAGCTTCCATGTCCATTCTATAATATGCATTTGTTGGTTCTTCGTTACATACATACAATTAACTACCCTCATTTTGGTCACTCTCCACAGCTAGTATACTTTCTGCTTGATAAATTCAATTCAAACAAAATAATTTGGTATAAAATCATATTTAGTCACTTGGTATTTAATAATGTTTACATCATGAAATAATATATTCTGACATTTGTTATTACATGGACACTTAATTTTATCTTCGTTCATCCATCTCGATTGATTACAAGCAAAGTTGATAAAAGTTTCAAGCCCATTCAAAAAATCTTGATTCAAAATTCCATTCATACACCTTTTGTACATTCACTGATGGTCTGAACTCATTTTACCCTATTATAATTACAAGGAATAATTCTCAATCATATAATTTTGACATTCAACCATGATTTTAAGTTTCTTTTAATTAATTTCTAATAATTCATTTCAATTATTACATGTCATACTTATCACTCCATATATTCATTTCAAAGGTACGAACCTATACCATTTAAGAATGCATCATCTATATCCCACAATAAGGCATGTAATAAACATGTAAACTATCATCTACATAAATAGGCAAGCCATTCCCAAATTATCCCCATTGGAAAATTCAGTTAATTCTCACCTTTTAGTGAGTAAGACACCAACCATGTTTCTATTGCTAAAAATATAAACAATGTACATTTTTAATTATTCTTTTAGTTATATTGTCTTATATATCTAAAAAATTTTAGCAAAGCTTCCCCTCAGAATAATTAATTTCTTCAATTAAAATAGGTCATCTAAGAGTGTATGCAATAAAAAAATGAACCAAATTATATAAATAGCAACAACAACATTGATGCAAACAGAAAATATATTACACTTGTATTATTTATGATCACCATCATTGCTTTCGCCCTGTATTTATCTTCGAGCTAACAAATGCCCGACATTACACACAGATCAAAGCAATATATATTATCAAGCATAATAAATATTACACTTCAATTAGTTATGATCACCATCATTGTCTTCACCCCCAGTTATCCTCGGGCCACCAAATTCTTAACATCACACACAGAACAAATCATTATATATTATCAAGCACAATAAATATACACTCTAATAAAAGAAAGACAATTTACAAAATTAAAAATAAACCTAAAATAATTTTGTTTAAGTGAGCTAAAAATTATGAAAATTCTTAAAAAGACTTAAATCTATCAATGTTAACTTAATTACTAAAATTATTATTCATTTTTAACTCTAATTTTATTAATTAATTGATAATGAATAATTCTATTATTCATTATATATATGCCTTGTACTTATTTTTTTAATGTTTATTTAGTCAAAAGGAAAATGAAAAACTAATTTTTATTTTTTATTTTTCTAATCTTATTAACTAATTAATCTTGTAATTTTATTTTTTCATTTTCTAATCTTATTAACTATTTTTTAAAATTTTTAATATTGTTTTGATAAATTAGGAATTGTTGTAGAGAAATTACAAATAACATTTTTATATAGATATCCAAGAGGTAATTTAATTATCAGGCATTAACTATCTTAAGACATGTTTTTTTTTTGTATATAACATTAGACAAGAATTAACCATCTAAGACTAATATTTTTGCATATAATTTGATTTTCATGTTATACAATTGCCCTAAAATAAATGTGTTATGGCTACAATACTTGGTAGATATATTAATTAAGAAAAAAAATCATTTCTAAGTTGTTTTGCTATTACTTGATATATTATTGTAAACTACTGCTTGAATCTTTGATTTTTTGTTACTTAACTTACCAATAATCGAACATAATTTTTCAATTAACCTATGATGATTGTTTGCGGGAATAAAGCTCTAATTCAAATGTTCAAGTCATATTTTGATTAAAAATACACAGTCAATGAAGTCCTATGCAAACCAAAACATTTCTTCTTTTTTTTTTGTTATCCCTTTTATGACTTCATTTTTTTTTCATATGATCAATCTTATACCTATAAACATTTATAACATCGTTTTTCTATATCTACTATTATTTTCCTTTGGGATCAATTACATCATATCGTGTAAATAAGAGAATAGACTATTTTCATTAAGAGATATTCTTAAAAGACCGCATAATCCACTACAACCCACACAACAAGTTCTCCTTAATTTCCATTGCTTCTAAGTCTTTGCCCAGGATGGATATAAGATTAGGGATGCCAGTCACCCACCTCTATAAGCCAACGCTTTAGGAAAAAAAACCCAACCATGTACCAATGATTCAATGGAAATAAACTAAAAATTTTCTTCCTAAACCAAATAACAAAAAACCTAATCCTATATGCCCACTCTCCATCTCCAAAAACCCAGCTCAAATTAGGTATCAACTATAGTTAATTAGCACAAGATTTCATCCCAAAAATGTTTCTCAAGAAGAAATACATATATCCTCCAATAGACACACACACACACACACACACAGCCAAACATTCTAATAATAAGTGCAGCTAAATGAAATGTTCATGTCTCAATAAAAGGAAAATCAAAAAATTTTCCTTTCTAATGTGCTTTCCTGCATTTTCCTAGGAACCAAACATTAAATCATAGCTTCAATCATTAAGAAAGTAAGCATGGAGAAGTTTCGAAAGATTAAGAAATACCAAAGAGGGAGGGAAAATGTAGAGAAAAGAGTATTGGAAAAACTATCGGTAGAGTGATTCTTAGGAAGTTGAGAAACACAATTGAAGCTAAACACAAATCCTTGACCCATCTTTTTTTTATGGGGGAATTATGTTTTAGGGTGATTCCTTAGAAAAATTTAAGAATTTGAAACTTATATTTTTAAGTTTGAAAAAAATCACCAAAATATTAAAATTTAGTGTACTTTATTACGTTTATCCTAAACTATCCTCGCCCTCTCCCATCGAGCTCGACCACGAGCTTCGTCGATCTTCTAGAGCTCATGGTCGCACTCTTGGAGCTCGACTAAGAGTTCCTTCGAGCTCCAGAAACTTGGCGTCATGCTCCATCGAGCTCCTAGAGCTTGAACGGCGAGCTCGATGGAGCTCTCAATTGAGCTCCATCGAGCTCTAGAAACTCGGCGTTGAGCTCCTTCGAGCTTGACCGAGAGCTTTGTCAAGCCCTTAGAGCTCGACGACGAGCTCAACGGTGCTCTCGGTCGAGCTCCACTCCAGAAGCTTGACTGAGAGCTCCGTCGAGCTTCTGGAGCTCGACGACGAGATCAATGGAACTCTCAAGCGAACTCCAGGAGCTCGGCATTGAGCTCCTTCGAGCTCCAAGAGCTTGACTGAGAGTTTCGTCGAGCTCCTGGAGCTTGATCAAGAGCTCAACAATGAGCTCAGTCTAGCTCGATGGAGCTCTAGGTCAAGCACTAGGAGCTTGATGGAATTCCACGTCGAGCTCGCTGAAGCTCGACAGAGCTCCACGAAGGAGCTCGTGGAGACCGAAAAGGAAAGAGGGGTGACGGCGAGGGGAGAGGGACGAGGGCGAGGGAGTGGGCGAGGGAGTGGGCGAGGGCGAGGGCGTGGGGTGAGGGCTAAGGGTGAGGAAGAGAGAGGGGCGAGTGCTTGTCTTAGGGTGAGGGAGGGGCGAGGGGCAGGGGAGAGGGTAATTTAGGACTTATAAATTTGGGTGCATTTATTTTTAATTTATTTTTAGTTTTGTGACTTTTTTAAAAATATCAAAATTTTAGTTTCTAAATCTTAAAAATTTATGGGGAAATACCCCAAAACATAATTCCCCTTTTTTTATATAGGCTCCTTCCACTATTTGCCCTCATATTTACCGATGCTATTATTAATATAATTCACTTTTCTTTTTTTTTAAACAACTGATAAATCTGTTTCTTATTGAAATTTATATGAAGGTAAAAATAAATTTCCATGTTATAAATAAAAATAAACCTTATGTTTTTGTTTTTACAAAACTACCCCTCGTCATCTCTTTCTTCAACACATCTTACATTTCATTTGTAAATATGGCTTATATTTTATAATTTTAAAATATGGAGATTATTTTTCAAAATAAAAAATTATTTGGTTTTAATAGCAAATGTTTCATAAATTGATGTTGACGACTGCTAGTAAATAATAATTGATGTAGTTGATTTTTAATATTTGATAATTAATTATTACTTGATAAATAAAATAGCTTATTAGGCATATAATATTGAAAGTTAATATATATATATATATATATATATATATATATATATATAGGCATGATATAGAAATAAAATAATAATAATAATAATAGAGGGAGATACACACACACACACACAGAAAAAAATAGACAATTATAAAAAAGTAAAATAAAAATATAAAAAATTTATAAATTTAAATAAAAAATATGAAATAATTTTTTATTTAACAATAAATGATATTATTTTATAAATAAATAAATTTATGATTTATAGTTAATGAAAATTTTATGGCTATTTTTTGTAATATTATTTATAAATTTAAGAAATAAATTCTAGAAATTAATAAATTTATTTATGATTATAACAATGAAGAAAAAAATAATATTACTAATAACCATGAAAAATATTAATTGGTAATCAAATTTTCATATTATTTCATTTATTAAAAATAATCATATTATTTCATATAACCATAAATAAATTTTATAAATTTATAACCAAATAAAATTTATAACATTTCAAATTATTTATAATTTATGGATGAATTTAGAATATTATTTTATAAATAAAAATAATAATATGAATTAATAAAAATGTATTACATAAATATATATATATATTTATTTATGGTTATAAATTTTAATGAATTCATATATTTTTATGAATATACTATGAAATAAATTTATAAGCATAAAAATTCATATTATTTGATATAATTTATAATTTATAAAAATCCTAAAATTACATAAAGTGAGATCATAAAAAAAATATATTATTTAATAAGATAGGAATATAAAAAGTTAATATTAAAGATCTTACTTAATAGTTTATTTCTTATAAATTTTAGTAGGGCAAAAAAAAACTGAAATATAAATCAACAGTGTTTATAGGACTAAAAATGATTCTGAGTATTTTTAGGACAAAAAAATATCATTAATGATATTTTAAAAGACTCTTCTAATAAGCCTATGTAGATGTTTATTTTTTATAACTCTTCAAAAGTTTTTGGATGTAATTAAAATATATATTTATTTATCCTTAAATATCAATATATATATATATATTTTAAAAATGATTTATTTATAAAAATTCAAATAATTCAAATCTTTTAGTAAATATTTTTTTTAAAAGATCCTATTATCATTAAAATAATTATTTTAATTTTTTAATATTAATATTTACATGTTTAATCATTAATTCAAATTTTTTGTATAATTCTTTTTATAATAATACAAATAATTATTTTAGGGTTTTTAAATACAAATATTTATGTATGTTCTTTTATTAATTTTAATATTTTAAAAAATGTTTATAATTATATAAATAATTTTTTTATGTTTTTATTAGTACAAATATTTATATAACTTTTTTAATAAATTCAAATATTATTTATTTTGTAAATATTTTTAAAATTTTATAATCATAAAAATAGTTATTTAGGCTTTATTAATATAAATTTGTATTAATATTTTTATAATTTTGTAATTAATTTTTTATAATATCCTATTTTTATAATTAAATTTTATATCATTTTTAGTAATACTAATGATATAAAAGCAATGGATATCCCTAGCAATTTATTGTTTTGTTCTCCTGTATTTTGTGAGAAAAAATGTGTTAAATATCAAATAAAAATTCAGCTACTAACTATCATTTTGAAACAAAATTCATCTCTAAAGTTATTGCTAAAATTACCACCAATCATTGCACCAAAATCAACAACAACATTAGCTAGGGACTTTTGTCCATCACAAATTTACGTCTCTAATCCATCACAAATCCATCACAAATTTATCATTAATTTCAAAACAAAAAATCTCTTGCTATTCCGTTGCTAATCCCTCACAAATTAGTTAGAGATTATTTCACTATCTAATTTTTATAACTAATTTCCATTTATTTCAATATCAAAAATTTCTTTCTATTCAGTTAAACTTGAAATCTCAAGTTTAACTAATGGGAATAAAATGAGGAAAAGTAATTCATAAGTACTATCAATGCCTTTTGAGTCACAAGATACTCAAACATGTCCTAATGATTACTACTCATTGTCATCATCGGTGATTAAGTTACTTCAATATTAAAAGTAAAACTCTTAGCCGAATATTCTATATGATGTCATTTCCAATTGGCATATAATTAAATGGCATGTTAAATCAATTACATTTTCAACTTCGTAAGCATCATACTTATAACAATTAACATAACAAAATTTTAAGTATTAACATATAGTTTTATCTCGCACAGCATCGTTGGAAGGACTATCAATTCATTCTTACCATATATATGAGTGAGTCATATAGTGTACTTATTATCATCAACCATGACAATCTTGCATAGACTCACTAATAGTCAAATTTTTAGTTTAAATTCTATTTAATCACCAATCTATCAATATCTAGAACATAATATAAATCTAACACATTTATTAATAAAAAAAACAATGTCACATTACATAAATTAATTTTCACAAACCCTAGATCGCATATTATTTTGGTAAAAAATATTAATTTTACCCTATGAATGGGGGTTTGAGAGCTATGCGCCCCGACTCTAGGGATTATATTAAGTATTATAGGACTTGCTTACTCATGGAACCACTAGAAAGTATGAAATTTGCTCATGGTTTGGTAGTTACATTGTGGCTTTACTTATTTCATGGAGAGAGAAGAAGAAGGCCGAGAGTTTCATGAATATCTTTATATTCTAGTTTTATACTCAACTGATTCTATTTTATTTTAACTATAATATTATTATTAAAAAAAATCATAGCTTAGACATTCATCTCTTGAGCTTGAGATCATGACTCAAAAAAATAGTTGTAACTTTAAAATACATATGAATCATTTTATAATACAAAGTCATGATACTAGGTAAAAATCATGACTTGGCCCTTGGGCCTAATGTATCTGTAATACAAAGTTGTAGATTTGTGAAATGGCCAAGGCTTCATGCACTCATCTTCTTGTTCTTCATAAGAGGCATGGTACTAGGAAAGGTTATAGCATGGTGAACGGTATCTCATATTATTATATAGCCATGATACTATAAAATAGCCATGATATTGGCATTAGTCTTTCTTAATCGTTATATGGTTATAGAACTAATAAATAACTGCAATACTAATAAATTCTTTCTTATGCATCATGTGTCTATGATGTTAGAAAATGGATGTATAACAATTTTTTGTTTCATGTTTCAAGTGTCCGTAACATTGTAAGTGGTCATAATAGTGGCCTCCACTTCTCTTATATATCATGTCAACAAAGTGCTGCAAGGATGTCACAAAGAAAAATACATTTAATCCACACTTTCATTAAAACATTCACTTTGGGCTCTATCATAACAAGTTTATTTTACGTTTTCTTTTTCATTTGATATTCATTTTTCTAGAGCAAGGGCCAAGGGGTGAAAGAGATAGAGGACAAAAGAGTAAAAAGAATTGTAGCATGCAGAGATGAGTTTTCCCATCCGTGATGCAAATATTGGCTGTCTAAGTCAATCGAGTCATTTGAATCAAATCTGGTGCATTGGCCTTTGCTTTCATTGTAGCAAAATAACCCTTTACTATAGAAAATGGATAACATTAACAATTAACCATGGAAGAAAGGAGAGGAAAGAAAAGAACAAGGCCAAGGGTAGAGTGCGGTGTGGGCATGGAGGTAGTCGCCTAGTCGGCAGGGAATGGGAGAGATGAAAGGAAGAGACAAAAAAGTAATATCAAATATGGTCTTTAGGGTTTTTTAATGGGGAATAAGAATAAAAGATCGGATAACAGAAGTTCCAGTTCAGAACATCGGACTTTTCATGAGCATGTTCGCGAACCATTCGCGAACATGTTTGCGAAAATGCTCGCGAGCCTGTTTGCGAGCCTATTTGTGAATATGTTTGTGAGCTGGCAAACGAGCCCGTTCACAAACTTTAATGAGCCAAACTTAAGGAAGCATGGGTTTGGCTTGTTTAACTTATGAGCCTATAAATGGAGTTTGAGCTCGGCTCATTTAACTTAACAAATGAATTCAAATGAGCATTTACTGAGCCGAGCTCCGAACAAATTATGAACCATTTGGTTCGATTACACCCCTACCCATCGGCCAATCACTTGATTTGATTTGACTCGTGACCCTTAGTTGGTTCTGGGTTGGCGAGCGACAGGGATGGTGGACCATGCCTCTGAGCCAAGCACATGAGTCTTGCCTAGCCTAGCACGAGGCATGGCTTGCCCACCCAGCACGAGGCATGGCTCATGCCCACCCAGCACGAGGCATGAATCGTGCCCACCCAACACAACATGGACCATTCCATTGGGTGGCACGACCCAAGACTAGGCATGGTTTTGGACCATGATGTGTTAGGCAATGCATGACTAAATTGGGGCATGCATCAAGTCATGCCTCAGGCTATGCACGACCCAAGACTAGGCATGGTTTTGGACCGTGATGTGTTAGGCCAGGCATGACTAAATTGGGGCATGCATCAAGTCATGCCTCAGGCCATGCCTAGGCCACCCAACCCGATTGACACTTCTACTTTAGAGTTTTGATAGATTTTGAAAAATATTCATGAAATCAATATGTTTTTGAATGCAATTGACAACTTGATAATTTATGAGTCATCGAGCAGTTCTGGTATCCAATCTTGGCCAATATTTATTTAATTTTGAACATAATTTATTATAGAAGGCATTACTCGAGAAAACCCACTTCTAAGGCAGTGAAACTTGTCCTCAAGAGAAGGCAAAATAGTGACTTTGATTACTAATGCCACACCTAGTCCTAACATTATGGCCATTGGATATATGAGAAAGATCAAGACCAAAATTCATGGCCATTCTTACTTTTGTGGCCATTTGATATACAAGAAATATCATTTGCAATATCACATTCATTCCCAGTACAACGGGCATATTGTATATAAGAGGGGTCATTCCCAATGTCATAGGCATTCTTAGCAATATGACCATATTATATACAAGAGATATCATTCCCATCATTGCAGCCATTCTCAATGATATGAAAATACAATGCATAATAGAAACTAATGCCAAAGCCATGATTATTTCTAGTATCATGAATTTGTGCTATAGAGACAAAAGACACAAGTCACGAATACTTTTTAGTACTATGATATTGTGTTAGAAAAAGATTAGAAAATTTTCCAAAGTTGTGGCCACCTTCTAGAGTCATGACTTCAAGCTCAAGAGATCATGGTCAAAGTTATGATATCTTTAGAAAGTCATGACTTTCTACTTATAGAAATACTAAAATTCCAAAATATAAAAGAGAAAATAAAAAGATTTTTGAAGGGCTAGAAAAATCTTCTCTTCCTCCATGCACCAAGACAAAAGCAATGTGCATCAACAACCCTAGGGGTGAATTTTTGCACTTTTTAAGGGATTCATGAGCAAGAAAATGATGTAAGATATACGCTAAATCCTATAGTCGGGGGCACAATTTTCAAACCTCCCTCTCTATGGTAGAATTTGGAAAATCAACTAAAATATCATAGAATTAGGATTTGTATCCTAGAATCTCATGAGGGCTATCATTGGGAATCCAAATTTCATAAGACTTTTTTTCATGTAACTCATGAATTTCTCTCCAATATCAGGCTAAATTAATGTCTAGGATTTGAGTAATTATAATTTATGTGATATATGAATAATTTTGTGATTAATAAATGTATCTAATTTATGTTGTGAAATAGAAATTCGATGGACGTGCTGATTAAATAGAACTTAAAATAGGGATTTGAATATTGATAGATTTGTACATATTATCAAGGTGAGTGGTGAGATATAAACTATGTGGCTCACTTATGCATACAGTATGAAATAAATAACAACCATTCTAACTGAGATGCATGAGGCAAAACTATATATTAAAACCCAAAATCTAGGTATGTTAATCATTATGAGTATAATTTTCATGAAGCCAAAAGTACGAATGATTTTACATGCCACTCCATTATACATATCAAAGAGGATTTGATTCTCAATTGAAATTACTATTTTATAGAATGTTCTCCTAAGAATTTCACTTTGGCATGGGAGTTGCAATATACTATGTATGATAGTGAATTGTAATAAATAGGAGATGTATGAGTAATTGTGACTCACAAGGCAGGGATAGCTCTTTGAGTTGTCTTCACTCATATGGTTTCCATTGTTGAGTTTTTGTTCTTATGGAGTTGCTTATGAAGTCAAAAGTGAAAATGCATATAAACCATATAAGTTTTTATTCTTTATGACACCTAAGGTAGGAAAATAAGAATATTTAAAAGAAGTAACCACCAATGCTAGTTTATGAGTTACTTAAAATGTATGAACTTATGAATACCTCTCAAATAGAAATAATTTGTTATCACAGCGATAATGTATTAAGAAAATATCTATGAAGAGACCATCATTCAGTTAGGCTCAATGGTAATAATTGTTAGAGTATGCCTTAGAAGTCAATCATTATATTATTTTTGGGACCTATGTATCTTATCTTATATGTAAAAAGGCATTCTTTTATAATTATTATATTTATTTAGATCTGTGCAAATATTAGATTAATATAATAATGCACTGAGTGATATATTCTATGGAATACTACTCTAAAATATCTTTAGTCTAGTATTAATATATAAGAACAATATTAATACATTAAGATTAGCATGTATGCTAACTAATATAATATATTAAGTTAACACATGAGTATATGTTAGAGAAAATATATTGAACTAACCCACTATGAAAATGTTGCATAGATTATTATATAAATGTCAACACATTCTCATAGTAACTATTAGTATGAATTATTCTTTGACCTGAATTCACTACGGTTCCCTACATAAGGAGTTGTATATTTTAAATTCAGCAAACACCACCAGTAACAAGGATGGTTATAAAGTTATTTACTAGGTATATAATAAATTGTACAGAGAAATATGATTGATCTAGATGGAATGTGTTCCTTCTATATAATAGAAGTGATATCAGTTGGCCCCTTGATTAAGTAGGACTACTAAAATGTAGAGCTATGCTCAAATAAGTTAATATGAGATATTAAGCTTATTTGTTTAAGTTAATCTACTCAAAGATAAAGAAATATATAGATTGATATGAGGATGACATGATCTGTATCCCAAAAATTAATCTAGATATTATGGACAAAAGGACTAAGTCATACAATAAAATAAGTCATGAAATTAGGTTAAGTAGAATCTATTATATTTTTGTCACTTAGGTAAAAATGATGTATTGCTAAATGCAGTTCATTGCTTGTTTCTTTAAAATGAGATTTTAAAATTACTGCCAACATTATGAGAACCTATTGGGTCATACACATAAAAAATGTTTAAATATTTAGCGTTCATTTTATTTTAGTTAGACTAAAATAAACTAGGCTCAATCGTAAGAATGAAATTCATTTCAAATCTTAAGCTAATTAGATTAAAAAGTTTGGTCCAATTAGTAGATGTTTAATCTTTAAAAGGAGCCCAAACTTAAAGCCCATGTTTCTCTCTTTTAGTTAATGATACATCCTTTTAGAAATGTATGTGAAAAAATCAAAAGGTTTCATTAATGACACATACTTTTAGAAAGGTGTGTAAAAAACCAAAAGATTTTATTAATGACACATCCTTTTAGAAAGGTGTGTGAAAAATCAAAAGGTTTCATTAATGACACATCCTTTTAGAAAGGTGTGTGATAAAATAAAAAGGGTTAAATTAATGATACATCCTTTTAGTTAATGACATATTTTTTTAGAAATGTGTGTGAAAAAACCAAAAGGTTATATAAAATAGGCGAGATAGAAAATGAAAAAATTACAAAGATATATTTGGGTGGATATTGCTAAAGACATAGACACTTGACAATGCTAGAATTAGACCGAACCATTTGTAATCAAAAGTTTTTTTTGCGCGACAATAGATAAGATCCTTGTACAATAATTAATTGTATTCACTTGGATCATTGGTTGGTTCATAGTCCATTATGAAATTCTGATATGAAATTTACCATAACCCCAACAATGGTATTAGAGGGAATTTGCGAATTGATAAAATTATTTTATATATTTGTTTATATTATATATGAACAAACATATAATCATGATTATACAATGATTAATGAGCATTTTGATTAATCATGCATGAAATAGATTTATAATATTAATATGATTATTATAATAAATAGTTTAATATGATTAATAAATAATGTTTGTTACTTATTCATGTTAATTTGAATAATATGAACACTAGATTCTATTTATGTGATAAATAAGATTGTAATATGATTATATCCATCAATTAATATATGGTGGTTATTTAAAGTAATTAGAGATTCATATAATTGGTATACAAAGATGATTATAGTCATCATTCAATTTTATAAATCATTCTTTTTTGTTAAGGAAATATGGTAGGCTGGTAGCAACTCATTCAATGAGTTAGTAATTTATTTTTGTTTTGGGGGCTCCGCCCTTGATTCCCTGAAAGGTGTGCTGCCCCTAGATCACGCAAGGTGTGTTGCCCCTGGACCCCGCAAGGTATGCTGCCCCTGGACCCCGAAAGGGGCGATGACTATAGGACCCCAAAATTTAAATGTCTCATAAATTATTAATTTGATTAATTATAATCAAGATAAAGTGATGTTTGATGTATGTTTTTCATGTTGCATGGTTATGGCCCTTTATCTCATATGAATAGATTATGTGTGTTGTTGCCGAAAGTTAAATACGGCTTGCATGTCATGCCATTTAATTTGCAATTCAAGTTATAAAATTCTTTTCTCATCTAATTCTTCTCAAATTTAACTCAAAGTTTCCTTCTAGTCGTGTAATGTATGATTAGAATAGTATTAGATTAGAAGGTTATTCTATAAAAGAAAGCAACCAAAAACATATGACAACCAAGGAAACACTTAGAGAAGATACAATCTCTTTAGGTTGACCTTTCAATTTTCTCATTAGCTTGAGAAAATCATTTTAGTTGGGGCCATAACCATGTCACGTTTATTTTGTGTTTGTGCAATATATGTTGATACATAACTAGCCTAGTAAAATAAATACAAACACATTTAAATATTTGTGATGCATGTTAAATTGTTTATATTACTAAACAATTAAAGAAATCCATCAAATTAAAATTAAGTCAATAGAAAGATGTCTTCCAAAGTTTGATACTCATTACTGCCTCAATCAATATTCGATAGGTTTTCCAAAGTGAAGTATCTTTATTTATCTTGGTAGAATGTGATAGGATAATTGTGATATCCAGCCTATTGAACTTTTGGTGAGACTTAACTAAGTTCTCTCAAATAGGTTGAGAACTTAGAGGCATAAAATTAAGAGATGCACCATTATATGGGCTAAAAACAAAATGTATTGTTCACTTAATTATCCAAGAGTTGCATTAAAATGTAATTGGAAAATGTTACCTGCCTAAATAGCCACATTTTCGACAATTAGCTAAAGCTAACTCAGGACAAGGTCAAATATGGATCTTGCCCCACTAAAAAATTAATTTAAAGAAAAAATTGAGGGATTATTATCAGCCTAAAAATTTCGAGGGAGGATCATTTTATTAAAGACCTAATTAACTAAATTTTAAATATGATACTAATTTCTACATAACTTTAGATTATCATCTCCGCAGACATGTCAAACGACTTAGCACTATGATCTGTCCTTGAGAAGGACAAGCTCAATGGAGCTAATTTTATGGACTGGTACATGAATTTTAGGATTGTCCTCAAACAAGAAAGGAAACTATATGTCCTAGAGCAGCCTATACCTGAATCACATATTCCTAATACACCTCATGCTTATAAGGATGCTCATAAAAGGTACCAAGATGATGCTTTGGATGTAGCATGCCTTATGCTTTCCACCATGAACTCTGAGCTTAAGAAGCAACATGAGAACATCGATGCTTATGAAATGGTTGAACATTTAAAACAACTATATCATGAACATGCAAGACATGAGAAGTATGAGGTATCTAAGGCCTTGCTTCAATGAAAGATGATAGAAGGGAGCCCTGTTGGAACTCACGTGCTCAAAATGATTGGATATAATGAGAATCTAGAAAGGTTGGGCTTTCCATTAAACCAAAAGTTATCTACTGCTTTAGTTTTGCAATTGTTGCCTGAAAGCTATAATCAATTTGTCAATTACAATATGAATGAAATTGTCAAAACATTGCCTGAATTGTTAAGCACGTTGAGAACTACTTAACAAAATATCAAAAAGATCAAGCCCAAAATAATGGTGCAAAAGGGAAAAGGAAAACGTAAGCCTAAAGGTAAGGGTAAACCCCAAACTAAAGGCAAGACAAAATCTTCTGCATTGAAACCTAAGGGAGAGGTGGATAAAAAATGTAATTGCTTCCACTATGGTCAGACCGAACATTGGAAGTGGAATTGCAAACTATACCTAGAAGAAATGAAAAAAAAGAAAGGAAATGAGACTTCTGCCTCAGGTATTTATGTTATTGAAGTTAATTTATCTATTTTTTCATCATGAGTATTAGATATCAGATGTGCTTCTCACATTTATAACAATGTGCATGATCTTAGAAAGAGTATATTATTGAAAAAAGGTGAGGTGGACCTACATGTTGGCAATGCTGCAAGAGTTTCTACCATAACTGTAAGATCCTATATTTTACATTTGCCTACTAGATTAATTTTAGAACTTGAAAATTGTTATTATGTGCCAGCTTTATCTAGAAATATTATTCCTATTTTTTTTGGACAAGAAAGGTTTTTTATTTATAATAAAGAACAAATATTATTCTATTAATTTAAGTGAGATGTTATATTGTAGTGCACAATTAATGAATGGTCTCTACGTTTTAGACCTTGAAAGCCCAGTTTATAACATAAATACAAAATGGTTAAAATCTAATGATTCAAACCAAACATATCTTGGGCACTATCGCTTAGGCCAAATAAATGAGAAACACATATCTAAACTCTATAAAGATGGACTTCAAGACCCATTTTGAATCATATGAAGAATGCGATTCTTGTCTATTAGGTAAAATGACTAAAACTCCTTTTATCGGTCAAAGAAAATGGGAAAATGAATTTTTAGGACTTATACATTAGTGATGTATGTGGCCCTTTTAATATAATAGCTAGAGAAGGCTACTAGTGTTTCATTACATTTACTGATAATTTCAGTAGATATGACTGTGTATTTATTGAAACACATGTCAGAATCATTTGAAAAGTTCAAAGAATTTAAGAATGAAGTACAAAATCAACTTGAAAAAAAATATTAAGTTACTTTGATCTGATTGAGGTGGTGAATACTTAATCCAAGAGTTTCTTGATCATCTAGTTCAGTGTGAAATCATATCCCAACTCACTCCACTTGGAATACCACAATGAAATGTTATATCAGAAAGGAGGAATTGTACTTTGTTAGATATGGCATGATCAATGATGAGTCATGTAGATCATTCTTCTCCCCCTGGGGATTTGCTCTAGAGACAACTACTTTCACACTTACTCGTGTTTCATCTAAGGTAGTTACAAAGACATCATATGAGATATGGACAAGAAAGAGTTCCAAAATATCTTTTATGAAGATTTACAGTGGTGAGGCTTATGTTAGACATCAAGTCTCAGAAAAACTAGGACCCAAATTTGACAAATGCTATTTTATAGGATATCTTAGAAAAACAAAGGGATATTACTTTTACATTCCCACACAAGGCAAAGTGGTTGTCTAACATAATATCCCAGAGAAACAAAGATAGGTGAGCCAAGAGTAAGAAATAAAAAATAGAAGAGGAGGTTAAAGAATAAAATTATAGAAATTTATATTTTATATTTTATATAATTTTTTATATTAAAATAATATATATATTTTTAATTTTTTTTTATTTTTTTAAAATTTTAAAAGGACAAATCTCCAATATCTATTAGATTTCTACTATGACCATTGAAAAAAAAAACCTAATGGTTATATATCATCAGATCTTTTAAAAAATTGTTTTTTTTACCAACACTGAAAGTTATAGGTCATGCTTATTAGTTTTTGTGTAAGGGCACAATACATGAAATCATAATGGGTATGACCACGAGGCATGCCCTTTTAAAAACAATTAGATCAAACCCATTAAAGTGTGACCCATGACCTATTACTCATGACTTGACCTCGTTTTTGGGTCATGGGTCTCATGCCTCTAGACCATGGTTGGCCTGACACGAGGGGTCATGCTTGGTCTAGCATGAGGCACGACTACCCATGGCCCTACACAACACAAGTAATGTCTCTGGCTGGCAGGAGCCTAGTCCAAGTATGGTTCTGGACAATGTTATATCTATTCGTTGGACTAAAAGCATGAGAATATGGGATCTCTCATGCCCAAGGATGAAAATATCAAAATATATATTTGATATTTCTAGAATATATCATATATCGATAATTATCAACACAACACATGATACAAAAATATCCACTGATTGATAAATCTATAATTATCACTAAAAATTTATGAAATATCATGGATATATTAATAATCATGGATATATTTGTGTATTCATAAAAAATAGTTTTAGGAAAAAAATAAATAAATATATAAGTAATATATCTTGATATATTGAGATATATCTATGATATATCCAAATATATTTGTGATATATCTAGATATATTTATATATTTTTAATCTTATGATAATTTATATTTGAATCAAATTAATTAAATATTTATGATATATTATAAAATACATAAATATACTTTTATTTTTACATTCAATAAAAATTCTACATTCAAATCAATACTTTACTACATTTCTAATAAATAAATATACTTAAATTTAATATAACTTATATGTTGAAATATAACTAAATTTGAGATGGGAAAAAATTCACTAAAATTTTAGCATACTAATAATATTACCTTTATGTAATTATAAAAGTAAATGATAGTTCTCTTTTCCTATTTTTTTTTATTTTGATGCATTAAAATATAATTTTTATAAATTAATATTTATTATATAATAAAACAAAATTAAATTTAATATTAACTATATTTTCAATAAATTTGAATAATATAAAGATATATATTTAAATAAAATTTTCAGTATATGCACAATAAGTAAATAACATTATTTTTAAAATTTTTTATATAGTAAAATATAATTATATATTATAATAACTTTATTTTCAATATATCTAAATAACATAAGTATTTATATTAATATACAAATTTTGATACATTTATAATAAGTAAATAATATTACAAAATATATATTAATTTTTATTTTATTTTTATTATATATTACCTACTAATATTTTATGTCAAAATATCCATGGATATATCTTGCTATATTTTGATATATCGATAAATCGAGTTATCAAAATAGTCATAATTTTTGATCTTTTTATTCTTGCTCATGTCTTGTTAGCATTCAAGAGGTTATCAACCATAAAATATTACCACCATGGATAATCTTCTTGTGGTTGTGCCTTTAGTATACCTATCACCATATTCCAAAGCTCCATATCTACATTGTCATTTGTCATCCTACAATACTATTCTTTTTAAGCAATATGTCAACTATACTTGATGATTACTTTGATTATGCATCTCTATCGTATGGAATAAATAATTTTTAATGACATACAATGATATGGTCATAATAGAGTCTATGCTTTTGGTTTCATTAACAATTAAATTAAATCACCTTATAAATTCTACCCATGGAAGTCATACAAGAGAAAGATGATTGCTTGGATTTCACATCCTGTCGATGCACATCATATTGCATGTATCCCATGACTTACCTATTATTCAACACTCAAAGTATCATATTTTTATGATTATTATTGTCATGTATGATGATGTATTTTTATTATTAATGTGCTTTGAATATAAGTATTTCATGAAATTATGATTTTGATGAGTTTTAATGAAACATGTTGAAATCAACTATAAATTGGATACAAAAGATATACTTGGTGGAAAGAAGAATTGAAGTATATAGGAGAGAGATGAAGTCTTTACATTTTTTATGTCACAATATTTTTCATACTATCAAGTACCAAAGTAGTCATGATAACCTTTCTTGATCATGACTATATCAATAAGTCATGACATTTTTTGATGACATGGCATCATCATTCTAGTGAGCAATTTCTTTAGTTGCAATATCTTTTCAGCACAACGACATCATCCTCATGGGTACATGCCGAAATCATGCTATTTTTCATGACATTCCATGATATAATGATCATGAAGTAATTCAAATCATTTATTTTTCACGACTTCAACCTAGCAATTAGCATCATGATATTGAATTCATTAAAATGCTATTGTTAATGATGAGGAAAAAAGATATAGGGGTTAGAATTAATGAACTACAATAGAATAGTGGAGGGGAATGAAAGAATAAAATCGATAATTTAAGAGAGATCACAAAGGCATGAACATTACCTATGATTAGGAACAATAACAAGTAAAACACAAAACAAAATGGATTGAAAAAGAATTTGAAACATAGATCCCAATGTCGATTGCCCTTGGGGATACCTGATTCAATGAAATAATTCTCAAATTCACTCGTTCAAAATTTTCCCCAATATTAGGCTAGTTATGATTTTGGGATTAGTTTAAGTAATTTTGTATGATGGATGTAGTCTTTTATACTTGTGGGTTGTTATGCATTGAATAATGATGGATATGGTTGTTTATTAGAATGTTGATTTAGGAGTTTATCATTCAATGGATCAATGAATGTTGGTTATGGTAGATGGTGATAAGTAAGCCATAAAATATAATGCTTGAGGTGAGCATCGATAAAAAGTGACAACCATCTAACTCTCAACATCTTGTGATGGGTACATGTGTGAAACTCATACGTTGATATAAGTTTAATTGATGTGAGTATGACACAAATAATACCCAAAGCACCAACATAATTATGACCATTTCATTATGTATCTTATAGATAGATTAGCCCAATAATGATGTGTGAGTTTCATACAACATCTAGCCTAGGATTTGGCCATACCTTGGGAGTTATGTATTGGTTGTGATAGATGGTGATAGGTAAGCTACATGACACATGTAATAGGATGTGCATTGAAAGGAAGAGATCATTATGCGATCATTTACATTTTATATTAGATTATATGGGTGGCATTTCTAGGGTGATGTTCATCACTCAAAGTATAGAGTTTTAATGGTTATTTTTGGCTGGCCTTTATTATAATGTTCAACCAAAAATTGGATACAAATGATGAACAAGCAACAACATTTTTTTTATTCCATGACATACTCATTAATGAACCAAAATCACATTTTTCTAAGCAATTTTATGCTATAACATTATTTGTTGTTGTGGTATTTTTTTCAGCACCACAACATTATTGACACATGTCAATGTCATGGCATTTTTTATGAAACTCCATGACATGATGTTCCATAAGTGATTTGATGGTATTATGTGCTACAACTTCAACCCAATATCAAGACATTTAATTCATTAAATACTATAGTAAATGATGAGATTCAAGGATATAAAAATTAGACAAATATATTCAAAAATATCAAGGTGGAGAAAGAATGAAAAAGAGATCACCAAGGTTCAATGCCACCTCCAATCAGGAGCAACCTCAAGCAAAATGAAAAACAAAGAGAATTGGAAACTAGATGTGAAATTTAGATCATGATGTTGACTATCCTTGGGGATACCTGATTCGACAAGTTGATTCTCCAATCTCCTCACTCGAATTCCTCACAAATTTTAGGCTAGTTAGGAACATAAGATTCATTTATGTAATTGTATATGATGAATATTATTTTATGATATATATTTTGTGGTTTATTATGTATTGATAGTTGATGGATATGTGTATTTATTAGAATAATAATTTTGGGTTCCCCCATCTAACGGATCAATGCATGTTGACTATGGTGGATAGTGATAGGTAAGCCATAGTGACACGTGCATGAGGTGGGCATTAATATGGAGTGACATCCCTCCAACTCTTTTCCTTTTGTGATTGATCGATGTATTAAATTTCTAGGATGATGAAAGTTTAATTGATGTGAGTATAGTATTTACGAAGCCAAAAGTATTAATATAAATATGACAACATTATTGTATATCTTCTAGAAGGATTGGCTCTAAAATAATTTGAGACAATTTTAAAACATATGGCCTAGGATTTCATCTATTCTTAGGAAAACTCACTATGGTAGATACTGACATGTAAGTATTGAGACACATACAAAGGGACATGGATCACTAGGAAGTAATAGACTTGCACTTATCTTTATATTGTAAGGTTTTCATGTGAGTATGGTATGCATGAAGCCAAAAACACAAATGCTATAATGACCATATAATTTTATGTTATTTAGGATAAATGAGGCCATGGAATAGAGATTCATGGTCGAAACAATTATCATGTGCAATGGGTTTATTTCCTAAAAGGCATGGGATTTGGGATAATCAATGGACATGTAGATGGGGAGTTTTAGCATATATGAAAGGTATACTAAAGGCACAACCACTAGAGCATCATCCATAATGGTGACAACTCATGGTTGCTCATTTCTTGAATACTAACAAGACATGAGAGATCTCACAGTATCCCACCATTCATTGAGCAAATAGGTATGACATCACCATAATATCAAACAAAAATATCACACAAGAAAGTAAACCAACCTTACAATCTAAGTATTTGTATGAGACTCAGTTAAATTTCTTCTCAACTAGAACAACTAGTTGACTCAATTTTATATAATCAAATTTCTATAGAAATCATTATGAGGTTAATATATGGGCTTATATTCATTTTATTAATTATATGACACATATATTTATAGAATTTTAGTAGGTATTTACACACTCCAAACAAACTTTTGGTGCAGTGCCTAGAACTATTGGATTTTTTATATCATAGCAAAATTATAATAAGTATTTGGAACTACTGAGAATTGAATTTTGTTTGACTGAATAACTTTGAGTTGGCCAAACTACTGAGAATTGAATTTTGTTTGACTGAATAACTTTGAGTTGGCCAAACTACCTTAAAAAGTAGTTATATTTTTAGTTTTTTAGATATCTATTATTGTTTTGTACATAGTTTTGTTTATTACTTTTTGTTGTTGTTTCATAACCACTATTGTATGCACCTAAATATCTATGAATAAGCCACTACCTCTAGACTGAGAAAAAAAAAGAGATTAAGAAGATAATTATTGAGATAGAGAGCCAAGAGAGTGATCTTAAAAGAAAATGATAGTAATGGGGAAAACTAAGGGGGTGCCAAATAAGCATTCTAATTGATTATTCCTCACCTGACCAAAGCGATTATTGGAGGCCAATATTGAGGAAAAGTTGTAATGGGATCTAGATGCATCCTATAGAAGAAAATCACTTAGAATACTCTTTTAGCTACATCAGTATGATAAATATTTTTCAGAAGTCTCAAACATCCATATCGTGATATTTTTAAAGTTATGTGATACTGTAAAGATGAATTGAGTTAGCCTATATGTAATTAAATTCAGACTATTTCCATTTTCTTTGAGGAACAAAGCAATGAAAAGTTTTAATGTCTATCTAGAGGATCAATTGAGTATTGAGATGAGCTTGTGCAAGTTTTTCTAAATAAGTTATTCATACATCAAATTACTTCACAACCAAGGTTGGAAATAGGTCAATTTGGACAAGGGGGTTAGGAAACAATGTATGATGTTAAGGATTGATTTAATAATCTATTGAGGAGATGCCCACAAGATAGATTTGAGCTATGATTCAAAGACCATGCATTCTACAATGGGCTAAATTATATGATGATATGTATAGTAGATGCAGTCTTGGGTAGTTCCATAATGGAAAAATCATTGAATGAGGCTTATTATTTATTTGATAACTAACCACAAATAACTATCAAACTACAAATAAAAGAATAGGTGGAAAGAAGCAAACTAGAATTTTGGAGTTGGATAGATTGATAATCATGGAGGCAGAGATGGATGTGATTTTCAGCAAATTTATAGCTCACCAGGATAAAAGATAGTGTAGGAGAAATTGTAACCTTGCAACATCAAGATGATATCAATTGCAATACTAATTTATCATAAGTAAAAAGCAAACATAATATAGGATAGAAAGTATATTTTCAAATCTAATAATAACATTCATATACATTATAATTCTAATATGAGAAACTAAGAGAATCTAGCATGTGGGAGCCAAGGAAATCTATAGTAAAAAATGGACCAATATTAAAAAATGTTTGGAAGTAACTTAGAGTACCAAATATAATGAGATTCAAGTTCTAATTATAACTAGCAAAGTCTAGTAGAAAAGTTGTCATTTGAAATTAGTATCCGTGTGCTAATGAATGAGATAAAGAGGAGAAATGATGTGCAAAAGAATTGAATAGGAAGGATAAAAACAAGACTATATCACATTGATGCAATGATGGAAATAATCAAGAATCAAATTGGATAGTTTGTACTCATAATTAAAGAGAAGAATATCAATGAATTTGCTTGCAACACAGAGCTAAATCTAAAGTGATGCATGTCCAAATTATTGAGGAGAACTAAAGAAGTAGAAATGTTGAAAATAAAAATAAAATCAAAAGAGGAAGCTCTTGTAGAAAAAAAAATTTGTCATAGACAATGCTGCAACATCAAATGGCACAAAATCCAATGTTATAATAACTAAAATCATGACATCCAATTAGAGGTATCAAGTGCATTGGGCAGCCTAGGTATGACATGGGGCATTACACAATTCAATCATTATAGGCACCTCGACATGAAATAGGCATGACCACATTTAAAAAAGTAGTCATTTTAAGATGACTACTTTTCTCATTCACTAACATGACAGGACAATGCTTATTGCTATCTTATCTGCCTTATTTAAAAAAAAATTTTATATTTTTTTACAATTGTTAGATTATATCTGATGGCACAATGGTAAAAATCTAATGGTGGTCAAATTTTTGCATTTAAATAATAAAAAAAATAAAAAAAATATATTTTTTTAAAAAAATATTTTTTAATAAAAAAATGTATACAAAATACAAATAACATATTGATAATTTTTTTTCATAGCTTAACTATAATCTCCTCTCCTCTCCTAGTTCTCATATTGATATAGTGTTTTGTTTGTGCCCATATTTTTATTTATATTTTAAATTTTTATTTTGTGGAGCAATAAAGTTATTTTGGTGATGGTCTATAACTTCTAGGCATGAGAATATAAGATATAGATATAGATAAAGTTAAGGTACACATTACATTTAAAATATTTTATTTTATTTAATAATTTTTAAATAAATAAATAAATTAATAATAACAAGTAAAAAATTTTAAAATATTGCTCTCTTTATTCTACTTCCAGTCTAATCTAATTGATTATAAATTTGATAAATAATAAATATTATAATACAAAATTTACCTTAAACATGGATAATAACAATCCAACTAAATGGGCAAACTTCAATATAGCAGGCTCACTTTAACATTATAAAAAAAATCGTTGTATTAAAGAAGATTCAGCATAATATATATATTATAAAAATATATATACATGTATGAGTACTAGTGGCACTAACTACCATAATAAACACGTTGATCATTGAACTGAAAAATATAATGCTTTGCATTCTAGGCAGACCCAACTTAGTGGTGGGGATTTTGAAGTTGGATCAACTTAAGGTTCATCGATCCCCTTCATTTATTATAATGAATTTGAGAGGGACGACATGGATAAATTGGTTACTAAGATGAGTCTTCTAATTAGATTTTTGGAGGATCTTATGATAGTTACTATTATATGAATAATCTCCAGCTTGATTATCATAGAATTTCTATGGCAACTAGTAGAAATGCCATAATAAAAATTTTAAATTAGAAAAAAAATTAGTAATTAACAAACTTATGAAATATAGTGAAGCAGTCTCTAAGACATTTGACATCTAGACTAATCACCCTAACGTGATGTTAGGTGTATTTGTTACATAATTAACTTATAGTGTAAGTAAGAATATAAATAGTTTTTCCCCCATTAAAAAATATAAGAAATTTACTTCAATATGTTAAAATACTTAGCAAACAATAAGAGTATTATGATCTATGTTTGTCATCAGGCCTAAAAAAGAAAATATTACAAATAAATATTAGACACTATTGAAATTATACAAACTTAATATTAGATTCATGTATCGGCTATTAATATGTGATATTCAACTAATTTAATAGTAAAAGTGGTAAAGTTATTTTTGACAATTTCGATAGTGAGACAATAATTTTATTTTTTTAAAGTTTCTAAAGATTTTTTATCAAAGGACATACATATATTCATTTTTGTACACTCTCTCCACATGCATTATACCTAGGTATATATGCAATATTAGTAGTATATGTAGCAATTATAAAGGATACTCTAGTTTTAGCAACATGGCTATTGAAAATGGAAACTACGTATTTAAAATATGAGTCATTCATTTCATAAATTTATTGCATGGCTTCCTATATGGATCCTAAGGTTAAGGTAGAAAGAGTAGAAAATATATTAAAATTTATTAAAATATATATCCACTTAAATGAACAAAGCAGAAGAACTAGATAGTAGGATTTATGAATAATTAAATAATATGTCTAAATATTTTAGCACAAAGTATAGTTATCTCAGTATTTAGATACTAATTACTATTTCATCTTATCATATGATAATAATAAGAATTTAGATATATTAAATTGATAGAAATCATTTGAATCTAATTATTTTATGTTGTCTAATATAACATGTGATCTACTCACCCATAAAATAACTAGCATAGAATCAAAGTTTACTTTTTCTATGACTAAGAATATTATTTTAGATATGAGATCAAAACTATGATCATATAGCATAGAAGTACTATCATACTTAACGGACTAAGAGAATAAAAGTATAAGTCTTCAGCATCAACTAAAAGAGTTGATAGTGGATGCTGACTCACATGACATTGAGGATATCGATGCTACTATGAGCTTAAGAATCAAGTATGAAGAACTGAACCATAGAATAAACACAGATTGATCATGGATGTTAAAGGACTGTTGTGCTAATTAGTGATGTTATTACTGACTAATATTTATATTGATGTTATGTTATGCTTTTCTTTAAAAAATTTCCAATTTATTATTATTATTATTCATGATATCATAATTAAATCAAAATTGTAAAATAGATGCATTTTTTGATTTATATTTGAATTTTATTCGTTTTAATTTATAGTGCAGAACAGTTTATTTTTAATATTTAAATTTTTAAAAATTTAAATTTTATTTTAATGATAAAGCAATAAAACCAATTTTGTAGTGGCCACTATACTAGACTAGTTGGCTACATGTTGTATGCTGGGGTGCTCATGTTGATTGGGCTTGGGAAGTTCACTGGCCTGGTCTATCTATGCTAATGGTAGTGCATTGTTGTGGCCTTGGCCACTACCCTACCCACTAGGCATTGCATTGGCTACTAGCCAATATTGTGCCACTATGCTCCCGACCCGGTATGACCCAGGACAATCCAGATGAAGAAGAAGAGCTATCATGGCATCAGGCCAACATCACATCTTCCCATATTAACATGGCATAGCATAGGACCAAATCTGTGTTGTGTCTGGCACAACATGGTGACCTGACTAGGCCACCAAAATTTAAGTCATGTCAGCCCTACACAAGATGTTGACACCTCTATAATTAATGCTATGACTCAGCTTGACCTCCATACCCTACTTATTCCATCAATAGCAACTCATGACAAAATGAAATTGGAGGAGGAGATACAGATGAACTATAGCAACACATAGAAGAATGATATGGAGAATAAATATAGTATAAACAGTATACACTCTCTCCACCCTAATCTTATTTTTTCATAGTGGTTTAGAAAGGGAAAGTTAGATGAAAAATTTGAGAGATTTTTCAATATTTTTAGAAAACAAGAAATCTACATACCCTTTATGGAAGCCCTATCTTAGATGTCACACTATATGAAGTTTATGAAAGATTTAATAATATGCATAAAGAATTGTAAACTTGTGGAAAGATGAATATGACTAAGAAGTGAAACACATTAATCCAATGAAAATTCCAGAAGAAACTCAATAATCTAGGCAATTTTACCATTCTATGTATTATAAAGGAAAATACTTTTCGAAAGCTCTTATGTGACTTGAGGGCAAGTATCAACTTTATGTTATTATACATTGTAAGAAGGTTGAATCTATGAGATATCACTATAATATGCCTTTTTATATACATGACCAATAGATCAGTCAAATTTCTAAATGGGATAATTGAAGATAAGTTAGTTAAATTCAAAAAATTTATCTTTCTTATTAATTTTATGGAACTAGACATGGAAGAAAACTCGTATGCACCATTTAATTTTGGGATGACCCTTTTTGGAAATTGGATAGGTGTTAATTGACATAAAGAAGTGGGAATTCACACTTCATGTGGGAGTAGAATAAATAAAGTTTAATATTAAAAAAGCATGTTAATTCTATATGATATTGAGGAAAACTACTAGAGAATAGATAATCTCATCTACATAGTCAAAAACCATAAAATTTATTTTAGAATGAATTTATTTGGGATGATTGGTGGTCTAAATAAATGGAAGAAACATTAGTATTTGAAAAAATTATAGAACAAGAAGTTATGACATATCTTGAAAAAGATACATGTTATGATGTCGTGACATTTTTCTGAGTCTCAACAAAATTAGAAGGGAAGATAAAATGTGATCATGTTGTGATCAATATCACTGATGCTATAATATTTTTTGTGAAGATAATGGAGAAATCAATGTCGAGTCTCCTCAAATAATACAAGTAATACAATTGAAAGAAGTCATAATACTGACTAATGAAGTACATGGGGGAAAATGAGGTTGAGAAAATTGTTAATGAAGACCCAAAGCTAATGTTGATATGTTGAGAGAAGTAGAAAGTACATAGAAAAGACTGAGGTTGACATGTTGAAAGAAGTCATACTTACATGTCTTTGAGGTTTGAGTAGAACACTCTCATGACACTTGCATTCCCTCTTTTGAAATATATCAGCACAAAATTACCCAATTCCATTTCTTAATTATCTTATGGAATTCTGGAATTATCTCCCTGCATCCTCTTTTGACCACAAAACACTTCTTTGCTAGGTAAGTAATCATCGAATTCCTCTCTTTCTCTATCAAAAATGTTACTTATTATGATGAAAGTTGGGTTGTAGTTGTGTCGATGCTTGTCTTGGTTATCTTCCCCTTCACATTTTAACTACTTTCAAGTTCATGTCTTCCTCTAAGTCTCGACATCAATGTTTTTCCATCTAGCATGATATCGATTCACAAAACCCTTCCATGTCAACTACAACCATCTCAAGGGTTTACTCAATGGTTGTAGGAAGAGAAGAGTTGCAAAATAAAATTAGGGTATGTGGCTTTTTATAGAAGTTCGAGTGAATATCATGAATTTGTTTGAGCATCACAACTCTAAAGTTAGTTAATTCACATGGAAATGTTGTGATGGAATTTGAGTTACAAAACAAGAGTCATTTCATGTAATGGATGTCATGCTTATTTGTAGAGTCGTGCACAAAAAATATTTCCATGACTTCTCAACATGCAAGTATCAATGTAAAAATGTAGTGACATTAGAAATTTCAGGATTGATTCCTTACCCTTCTACTTTTCATGTCACCTTTCCAACAAGTATTCATTTATACTCAATTTATGGATGATTCTACTAATATTCATTAAAATCCATCAAAAATATTATTCATGAAATGCTCACTTTTAAAGTAAATTTATAGTACAAATACTTCATGAAATACTTACTTTTGCTCATCCTTGAGCAAAGAATCTCTCTCTCTCTCTCTCTCTCATGAGGTTTTCTCTAGAACTAGAGTATGAAATAATACTCAATTAAAAAGCACATAATACATCATGATGAAGAAAAAGGTCGATGGACTAGTCGATCCTTTATATGTACTTCCTTAGTGGAAATTACACTTTTTATAAGGTTCAACCCATAGCATAAATGTGGAGGGCTTACTTATATTTTTATTTTTGCTCATTTCTCATTTTATCATCCTTGAAATCATATTACATAGCACATCTTATCTCCTCCCAAATGAGTTGAGGATATCCTAAAAATACCCTTATGCAAAATAGATATTTTTTTTGATTTGCATTGCACTTTTCCAAATCATCTATCCACATTTCACTCTAAAATTCATGCTATTATTTATGTCTTGATTTCTACTCTTAGTCGTTCATTTCCATTCATTATATGTATTGATATAGCTTCCTAAAAGATTCAACACTTCTCATCACTCATTGTCTTCAATTCTTCAATGTCTTCTAATATCATTATAATGCTCTCTTCAAACTTCTCTTTGGTGGACATGAATAAATTCTTCTTTTTGTTGAGATTCATTCCCCCACAATGCATCATGTTGCTTTGCTTTCATTATGTTTTCCTCTTTCTTTTTCTTCACACACTCCTCTTACTTGTCTCAATTTTTTAATTTTGCTACAGATGAATTATGCATTGTTATTAGCTCCTCTTTCAATCACATCTTCATTTGGTTAACCTCTAAATTCATGTTCTTCAATAGGGTAGGATTTCTTCCTTCCAAGTATATTTTATATCTACCCTTTGGATGTTCATATGTCAGCAGTGATTTTTTCTTTTAATTTTCTCTAAATATCCCCTTTCTTTTATCATAGTTTTGAGAAAGGCTGTTACTTATTGTCCCATATCTATTGATTCTTCCCTTTCAAGAACTAACTTCTACTTCTTATCTCTTTCAAGTCATCTTTTCACATAATTATTATCAAGGAGATATTCATGGGCATCATCCATCTTTATCCTTAAATATTGGGACTCCTTTAGCATAACATAGCATAATGATAAGGGATGGATAAATTATATGGCTTCAAAACTACCATCCTTGGAAATTTAGAATAGATTTCTGTAACCTCTAATTAGGAAAAATATCAAAATCACCCTATCTTGAGTTAAGGTAGAAATATGGAATTGATTACAAAACTAAACAAAAAAAAAATACAACCAAATCTCATTCTCTTAGTCAGCTCTCCTCTCACTAGGTGTCCAAATGGACTTTTTGTTAATCCTTTTCATCTATCCTTACCATATGTTAAAGTTCTTGTTATTGATTTGTACTTGTGTTGCATTTTTAAAGTTTTGAAAATTATAATATGCATAACTCCCTCTTCTTTTGCATGTCTTGAAGATTAGAGTAGAACTTATTCATGACTATCACATTTCTCCTTTCCATATATTCACAAAATGTATCCTAATTTTTCTTCTTAATTTTTGGCTAGAAAGGTCAAAGGTGAGACAATTTTTTCAAATCCTCATTTTCTCAAAAAAATTATTTTTGCTTGGGTTGATGTCATTATCGTCTCTCCTTTTTCCATGAAAATAAATTAGATCGGGCCGTAAGATGTGGGTTGAAGTCTCACAAAGGGTTGCCTTGGGTTCCTTCTCTTTTGCCTTGCAATTAACTTTTCTTATATCCCTCTAAGCTTTGAAATCATGCTTTATGTACCCATTGGCATTGAATCATATGATTTAGTAATTATTGTGGCTTTGGTTTACTTTGAAAGAAGAAGATTTTTAAGAATAGAATTATGGTTTGTTTCCTTTTATAAAGTTAAGGTGGTAGTTGCAGCATATAAAAAATAGCCATGACTTTATATCATCAATGTGACTTGAAAAAAAAACTATTAGTCCTGACTAGATTTGAGTGTTGCGACTTCTTATGTGGTGACAAATGTCACAGTTGGGTTTGAGTGTCATGGTTTCATGTGTCATGAAAAATATCATGATTAGATTTGAGCATCATGATTTCTTTTGGTATATGTGCAAGTATCTAACTTCATGGAATATATATATATATATATATAAAATTATAAGTTCAAGCACACGAGCAAAAAAAACAATGCTTTGGGTTACCTCCAAAGAAGCAATATATTTAATAACTTTAGCTAGATCAAGTATTTGATCTTAACTCCCCATTAAAAATTTTTATTAGTCCAAGCTAGCTTCTCCATATAGTTTTATTTTTCCTTCTTTCTTGTGTTCTCCATGTCTTCTATGGATGATTCAAATCAAAAGATTTACTTCCTTTAAGATGTACTTTGTTAGATGGTGTGAATTTATTTATTATTTGTAGTAGTTGGACATGATTTTTCCTTCATAGATTTGGTCCCTAAAGTTATGACTTCTTCCAATATCATGACTTCTTTCTACACTTCCCCCTTAGCCTCTTCTTTCTTTAGATCTTCATTAATGTTTGTTTCAACTTCATCTTCATTACCATGCACATCATTGATTAGTAGCGAAACTTCTTCCAATTATATTCTTTCTATTGTTTCAATATTCCCCTCAATGATTTCTTAATATTCTTCACATAAGAATATCATGGTATCAGTAACATCTATCACAATATCATATTAGTTTTTCTTTCTTTATTTTCCTATCACAACTTTGAGAAATGTCATGCCACAATAACATTTTCCATCTTCCAGGTATACGACAATGTCTTCTTGTTCTAAAATTTATTTTAATTCTTAGACTTCTTTTTTTTGGGTCAATAATAATTCTGAAAATCCATCCATATAAATTCTACATCTTATATTTCAGCTATGTGTATGCAGATATCTATTCTCCAGCAATTTTTCTCATTATCAACTAGAATATATAAGTTTGTATACATGTTGAACTTTACTTGGTATTCACTCACAAGTGTAAATTTTCCCTTTATGTCAATCAATGTATGTTCCGTCATTAAAAATAGTCATCCCAAACCCAATGGTGCATAAGAGTCAATAGGAAAGATAAATTTTCCAATCTTGACTAGATTATTCTTTGATAATTCCTCTTAGAACTTGATTGATCTATTGTCCATATGTAGATAAATAGAAGTTAAAATTGTCTCACCTAGATTAAACCTTCTGGCTATAGACAATGACATCAAGTTTAATTTTTCTCCCAAGTCATATAATATCTTTTATAAGGTGTATTTTCTAATAATGTATGGAATGGTAAACTTCCTAGAACTTTGAGCCTTCTATGGTGTTTTTATTGAATAACTTCATTATACTTATTTATCATAATTTTCATTCCATAAGTCTCTAATTTCTTCTTGATATTCATTACTTTTATCATAAATTTTACCTAACATGACATATATAATAAGGCTTCAGCAAATGGTATATTAAAAATAAGAGTCGTAGTCTTGGGAATGTCTATACTCGAGTAAATACTTTAATATCTTGTGTCTAAAAGTCATGTTACAAAATAATTACTATGACTTTGGCCTAAGTAGTTTTGACTTTGTAACTTCTTAAAACCCAAAAGTCATAACTAAAAAGGGAATGGCTCTGACTTCAAATTAAAAAATCTTATTAAAGACAAAGTCACATTACTAGAAAGTGCTTATGACTTTTAGAACAAGAGGAACACTTGGTTACTATAATGAGAAGTTAATATAATAGTTAGAGATAAATATGATCGTAACTTCATGATAATGTCACAACCACAAAAAAATATTACATAGTTAAATGATTATGCTAATGAGATAATAGAGTCATGGTGTAGAAATATTATCATGACCAATTAGGTAGAGTTTCAACTAAGAATGAGTGACAAAACTGCATGATGCTTCGTAATCTACTAACTAGTCAAAATCTCTTAAAACCTATCGATTTTATGACTATTCATCAAAATCTAACAAAACTCCAAAGTCATACAATCAATTCATTTATGTGTCATTACCATGATTACACATTATCTAAAAATATCAAAATACTCATGATTGGGTAAATTGAACACCAAATAGTTGCCAAAGACTTTCACCAAGTTGATTCATATTTATTAGTACTACTATTTTTTGGTCTAAGATCTAAACAATTTCTTCTTTATATGTCACATCCTTCTACATAGGGGTTACAATATAATTGAATATTTAACTAGGATATGGGTGAAAGTTATGTAATATTGAGATGTACACCTTGCAACCTCAAACTCTATAGGTCTTCACTATTTTGTGTAGCTTTTGCCTACTTTGTGTGGTTGGTAATATTTCATGTGTCACTTCAATATTTTTAGTCATTTCTAGGGATTAGTCATGGTTGAAATTAATAAACTCATCCAATTTCTCCAAACACCTTGAAGACGTATAAGGTATGCCATAAAGTGCCTCAAATGGTATTATACCAATAACCAATACTATATTGATAACTATTATTATATAAAAATTCAACCAATGATAAAAATTCATTCTAGTTACCAATAAATATAAGCAAATGAGCTCAAAGCATGTATTCTAAAATCATAATTTTGTGCTCAGATTGACGATCCATCTATGACAAAAAGTAGAACTTGTCTCCAACTGGGTCCTAAGGGCCTTTCTAAATCCTTGTCAAAATTGCAAAGTAAACTAATGATCCCTATTTGAAATGATAGATATAGGTATTTCATATAGCTGAATGATTTATTTTATATAAAACTTGCACAATATATTTAGAGAATCTCTAGTCCGAATAGACAAGATGTGATTTCATTTTAATCAACTAGTCCATTATTACCCAAAGCATATCATTGCGCTGCTAATCTTGTGTAATCTCGTTACAAAGTCTATAGAAATATCTTTCTGCTTTCACTAAGTGACAAATAGTGGTTACAACAACCCTCCAAGATTTTGCTGCTCAGCCTTCACTTATTGACAAATTATGTATTTCTTTATAATGTATACAACATGTTCCTTCATATGTAGCTGTTGCGACTTTGCTACAATGCTAAAAACTCTATGATAATTGATATTATACTAAAAGCTTAATATGCATGTTTGTGCACACAATAAAATTCTATTAGTATGAGTCATGCAAGTAATAAAATAAACTTAAGTGTAGGTGTGTCAATGAGTCATGACATGTTGGCATGACGAAATATCTACATGATCATTTTAAAAAATATCCATTTCAAATAAAATAGGATATTAAATAAGCACTTTTAAATCCTAGAAAGGAAAGTAGTAGAAATTTATTGATTGGTATGTATTCTTTTGATCAAGAACATGCTATAAAAGATCTTGCGAGTATGATTATTCTATATGAATATTCTCTTTCGATGGTTGACCATGTTGACTTTAAAAATATTTTGATACCTTTCAACTATTGCTTAAAATGATTTTTCAAAATACTATCAAGAAAAACAAATTGAAAATTTATGATTATGAGAAATCAAAAATAATGTATTTGTTGGGTAGAGGTGTCAAATGAGTCGGGTGGCCTAGGCATAGCCCGTAGCCTGGCATGGGCTAGGTCAGACCGCCTAATGGGCATGGTTCATGTCGTGCTAGACCGGCATGTGCCATGCCCCATGCCGGGCTAGGCACGACTCATGTGTATGGCCTTGTGGCATGATAAACTCACCCGAGTAACTACCCAATGAGGGCCCTGTTAGGCATGATGAGCAGTCACCCAAATAGTCTAATTTTTATTTTTAAACAATTAGAGCCTATGATGGGCATTCTAATTTTTTTAAAACAATCAGCCACGTGACTGATTGTAATTGGCGAAGTTTTGCATGCACCTTCGGCATGATTTGGCATGGTCGTGCACTCAGCCATGCCACCTTGTGTTAGGCCAGTGGACCGTTCCACCATGTCGTGCCTAGCCCGACATGGAAATTTTACCATACTATGTCTGGCATGATATAGTGAAATAGTCGTGCATTGCAAAAATAGGTCATGCTAGTGTAGCAATGCCTATTTGACACCTCTATTGTTGGGTGATAATAGAAGCATAATTGATATCAATTTTGACATGTCAACTTCTAATCAAAAAAAAAAAAGCTTCATGATGGTTACAATACATTTTATTGATGATTTTTGGGTATTTCAAAGTATGAATGATGAGGTATGTTGTAAATAAATGAATTTCATTAACTTCTATATTTTTTTCTAAATGAACATTTGTATAATAATTTTATTTTGTTTCAATGATAGGTTATATATGTGTCTTGCCAACATATATCCGAGCCATTCAATAAGGTTTTGTTGGATTATTTATTTGATTGGAATATTAATCACAAGTTGTCATCTTTAACTATCAATAATTGCATAAATAATGATGCTTTAGTCAATATTCTTTTAGGAATGCTATCTAGTAGCTCACTTATATTGAACAGAACATTTTTTTCACATGCAATGTTATGCACACATTTTGAATTTGATAGTAATAAAAAAATTAGAAATAATTAAGAAGAGTGTTGACATAATTCAAGAGAGTTTTGACATAATTCAAGAGAGTGTTGCTTTTTGGATAGCTACACCTAAAAGATTAGAGAAGTTTGTTGAAATTACTTGTCAATTGAATATTTGTTGTGATAAGAAATTAGTTATTGATTGCAAGACTAGATGGAATTCAACATTCTTAATGCTTAGCACTTTCAATGGTTATAATGATTTAGATTAGAATTTAGCCAAAGATATTTGTAAAAGGTAAGAGTTGTTTTATGAAGTTACTAAAATTTTTTATGGGACCAAGTATCTAATATCTAATTTGTATTTACAAACTATTTATGAAATAAAGTAGTTAATGTGTAATTAGATCCAAAAGTTCAAGATAAAATTAGTTAAGTTTTATTTTCCTAAAAATTTTAGAAAACTAGATTCAGTGCTTGAATCTATATGGAAATGAGTTAGTTGAAAAGGTTAATTTATATAGAAATGTTAGCCAATCTGCCACTTCATCTTTTCAATTCGAGATGACTAGTGGTGGTGATGCTTGAAAACAATTGGAGGCTAAAGATCATTTAGCAAGTTTTGATGCATTTGTTTACAATACTAATTGTTGATGCTAAAATATCAGAGATTATTTCTTAGTTGAAATAGTGTGTCTTGCCTAGATCAAGCGACTTTGATATATTATCTTGGTGGAAAACAAATTCAAGAAAATATCATATTTTGCAAACAATAACAATAGATATTTTGTTCATTCCAATATCTACAATTGCATTGGAGTATGCATTCAGTACTAGTGGTAAATTTATTAGTCCACATCAAAGTACAGTTCATCATAAGAATTTGGAGGCAATGATATGTGCTCAAGATTTTTCGCTGGCTAAAATGCATGGTATGAAAAATTTATTTAATTATGTATGATATTTGTTAAATTCTCTAATTCATTTTTTGTGTTAACTATTTTTATTTTGTTGGTAAATTTGAGTTCATCTTCTTAAGCATCACCTTACAAGAGATGTGCAATACTTGCAAAGCTAGAGGATTATGATGATTCTTGAAATTTATTAATGGGGGAATTGTGCTTTGGTACACTCCCCAAAAAATATTTGAAAAAAGTAAACTCAAGTTTTATATTTATAAAAAATGTATAAAACTCTTAACAAATTAAAATTGGGTACACTCAATTACATTAATCCTAAATTTCCCTTAACAATTAAAACTCACCCTCCCCTCACCCGATGCTCCTTGCCCCTCGCCTCTCACCCAATGCCACTCGCCCCTCGCCTCTCACCCAATGTCACTCGCCCCTCGCCCTCTACCATCACCCTCTCCATTTAGCTCCAACAGCTCCTGGGGTTCGATGATGAGCTTCTAAAACTTAAGGATAAGCTCATGGAGCTCGTGGTCAAGCTCCTGGAGCTCGTGGTCAAGCTCCTGGAGCTCGTGGTCAAGCTCCTGGAGCTCAACGGTGAGCTCCTGGACTCGTCGTCAAGCTCCACGAGCTCTAGAAGCTCCTGGAGCTTTTCGTCGAGCTCCAGAAGCTACTAGAGATCTACCAGGAGCTCCACAAGCTCATCATTCAGCACCACGAGCTCCTGGAGCTAGATGAAGAGGGCGAGGGGAGAGGGTAAGGGTAGAGGGCCATGGGTGAAGAGCGAGCGAAGGGTGTGTTTTAATTGTTAAGGGTAAATTAGGATTAATGTAATTGAGTGTATCAAATTTTAATTTATTAAGAGTTTGGTGCATTTTTTTATAAATATAAAAGCTTTGGTACCCTTTTTCAAATATTTTTTGGGCAGTGCAACAAAACACAATTACTCTTTTATTAATTTTGGAGGCAATGACTTTAAAATCAATGTGGATATAGTGAAATTATTTTTTAAAATAAATTGGATAAATATAATATTTATGAATTTATTTTAATTATGAACAATTTTATTGTACATTGGTATTTATCTTTTCTAATAAATTTGTTACACATATTATGTAAATAATGTAATATAATATTATTATTTGTTATAATATATATGTAATATTTCAAAATACAAATATTTTTCCATTTTTATTTTGGGAAGATATGTTTTTTTAATATTTTTCATATAAAACTTAATTTAAAAAAAATTAGGTTTAAATATCATATAGGTATGTATTAATTTTTTACATATTTTAATGATGTAATATGTTATAAAAAATGAATATAATGATATGCACATTTTTTTATATTTTTCATAAAACATTTAATTAAACTGATATAAGTATATATTACAAAATTTAAAATTTAAAAAATAATATTGATAAATTGTAATTTTATGGTAAATGGAGCAACATGGCGGGGATTGCATCACCCCACCTCGTTTACCATTTTCCCCACCCCTCCCTATCCTAAGCTAAATGGGGCGAAGGGTGGGGTATGAGGGTCACCCCAGCCCCACCCTACCTCATAGTCATGCCTAATTAGATGCTATATATCTCATTATTTAACTATCATAGTAAACAATAGTTAGAGAAGATAATGATTATTTGATCTCCTCGAGCAGATGTCACATCCAAAGTATCGCACATATGACTTGTAATCTCCCAAAACTCTTCCTTTGTACTAGAACTTGATAAAAATATTTACCACTTATTTTATAGGTGCCAAGTTTACCGCCAAAAAAATACAAGACCTTGTAGTAGACATCATATTAATTAATACTAGTTCCCAACTCAAATCTAAATATCCAAAAAACTACAAGTACCTATGATCACTGAAGAAAATCTCAAAATCCAAAGACTTCTTCACATATCTAAGTAAGCAAAAGATGCGTCAAAGATAACATGCTGAGGATTCTTCTATAAGTAACTAAATTGAATACATGTATTACATCTGATCTGATACTAGTTAAATAGTTAATCTTTCCTAAGATTCTTCTATAAGTAGTAGAGTCAACTAGAAATGTCACATCAGAAGTAAAATTAATATATGAATTAATATAAGTATCTACTAGAGCACAACCTAAAACTCTAACCTCTTTAAGAAAATCAAGCACTTATATAGTTATATTCTATATGAAAAGACAATATCCCTCATAAAATAATTCATCTCTATATAAAAAAAGTATCTGAGGGTATTAAGATTCTTTATCTGGAATTATAATAAAAGATACTTTTTAAGTTGAGTGATTCTTAACTTATCATCTCTCATAATCAGAATATCATCTACATACATAATCATCAAAATCACTCCATTATCAGCTCATCTAAAAAAGATAAAAAAAAAAAAAGGCTATAATAGACTTGTGCAATCCAAATGAGGTGACCGTCTGAAAATTTTGTAAACTAGTCTCTCGATTAGAAGAGTCAAACAAAACGTGTCGTGCCTGGCACGGCACGGTTACTGTACTGTGCCATGCTTGGCATGACATGGTTCTGTGGAGGTCAAGCCCGGCATGGGCCTGCGGCACGAAATTCACATGGTTCAGCTCGATTCGAGTATGGCCAAAACATTACTTTTTAAAAAATTTAGGGGTTCGTCATCACGCCGCTACGCCGCCACGCCGCCATGCATCTTCGCCCTTTCAGGGCTCGGCGAGCCTCACCCGTCGGGCATCGATTTGTTATGACCACGCTCAGTGTGTGGTCACACGTGCCATGCTGACGTGCCAGGCATGTCGTGCCGTGCCTGGCACGACACGTGGGCCGAAAACTTCGGCCCAACACAGCATGACTCGTGTAGTAGGTCATCCGACACGGGCCCAGGCATGACACTATAGCGTCTCATGCCGAACCAAGCACTGCTAAATCATGTCGTGCCTCGTGTCGAGTAGGCTCGGCCCAACCCGTTTGACACCTCTACTCTCTATGGTTATTTCAAGTCAAACAATGACTTCTGCAAATAGGAAACTATGTCTGACCATATTGCTTGAAACCCACGTGGCGGCTTCATATACATATTTTCCTCAAGGTCATCTTGAATAAATATATTCTTCATGTCTAGTTTATCTTCCATTTGTGAGATACCACCAATGAAATAAAAATTTGTACAAAGACTATTTTTCACTAGAAAAAAGTATTGTACTTTAAATCTACTTGCTACAAGTTTTAGTTTAAGGTATTGTACTTTAAGGTATTGTACTTTAAATCAACACCAAACATACAAGTAAATCTACTTGCTACAAGTTTTACTTTAAGGTATTGTACTTCCCCATATGAATCTATCTTTATAGTGAATACTCACATATGACTAATGACATACATTCCTGAAGATGGAGCTTGGGTATCCTATCATGAGAAGCATTAAATAAAACAAAAAAAAAAAAAAGTTAGAACATAATAAAATATGTGAAATTGAGTATTGAGTAAAACTTTTCTATTAATTCTAAAGAGAGATCGAAATGTTAAAATCAGATGGATTGGTTGTAGGATTAGCTAACTCCTCAATAGGGTTGTCTCTGATATGAGAAAGGATGGGTATACCATCTGCTCATGATATAGACTCTAAGTATTAGCCAATCAAGTCTCCTAGTCTTTGGCTCATCATAACCTTGAGGTGAAATAGACTTGAGGAAGTCTCCCTTCTTGGAAGAGCTCTTTCTCTAAAATCTACATGATATATACTTTTTGAAACATATGATAACTCCATAAGAGTGTCATAATAATATGAACCAATAAGTTTACACGAGATTATGTGCGACTCTCTCTGCTAATTGATGGTCCAAGTGAGATATTACATAGTAAAAAAAGAAAAATAATTAGTTCAGATGCAACTAATGAACACACATTATGTCTGGGCTAGCTAAACAATAAATTATACTAAAAAGATAATATTAGTACTTACTAAAATCATACTAGACTCTACTAAAAATATCACTACTAAAATTCACCGAATTACCGACCAATTAATTGGTCACTAATTTTGTGTTTTTTAGTCGGTAAACCAAATAGCGACCAATTACTGACCAAAATATTAGGTCACAATTTTGCTCGTCGCTAGTTTTTTTACTGACTAAAAATTAGTTGGTCGGTAAATTACCGACCCTCTACCGACAAATAATTACCAACTATATTTTGACAATTTTTTTTACCAAAATAATTAAGTCAGTATATTGGTCTCTAAATGGTTGGTAATAACGACCATTTACAAACCATTCACCGACAAATAATTACCGACTAAATTTCAATCATTTTCTGACCAAAAGAAGTTGGTCAGTAAGTGGTCTCCAAATGATCGTAATTACCGACTGATTGTAGACTACTTACCGACAAATAAAATTCGATTATATTCCGACCAAAAGAATTAGATCGGTAATTAGTCTCTAAATGGTCGGTAATTACTGACAATTTATAGACTATTTACCGACAGATAATTTTCGACTATATTCCAACTATTTTCCGACCAAAAGTATTAGGTCGGTAAATGGTCACAAAATAGTCGGTAATAACCGAAAAAATTATAACCAAAAACCGACCAAAATCTTTTAAAATCATTGGTCGGTAATTGATTTTCAAAAGAATTACCTACAATTTGGTGATCTTTTATCGACCATTGATTTAAAAAAATTTTGGGTCAAATTTTTGTCGCAATTCGATCGGTAATTACTGACCAATTTTTTTTTCCAATTTTGATACAATTTCCGCAAAAACAAATACAGATAACACAACAAAAAATTAATTAACTCCAACAAATAACTATATATAATGTACATATATATTAAATACTGCAAAAGAAAATAAAAAAAAAATCCAAAATCAAAGTTTAAGGCTTTGAAAAAAAATGTGTAATACACTCAATCATCCAACCTAGTTTCATCATCGTTATGCTGCTACGTTTCTGGTCCACACGGTGAGATGTCGGGTACTGGGGTAGGGCTGTCTGCTGCTACTAGTCCTGATGTAGTTGCTGTAGGTGTTGCTGTAGGTGATGGAGTAGATACTATAGCTGGAGCATTACGTCGAATAATCCAAGATAGATCACCAGGGTTGAACTGCAGTTCTCCTTCTTGAAACTTCTTTGTAAGCCAGTCAAAATGCATACGCAACTCATCCTTATCATCCTCATATTTGATCATGCGTCGCTTGGTATCGGTCAACTGATATTGTATCGCATTTTGCATCGCATCCTGAAATTCACCCATTGTCGAGAACAAATTTGAAACTAGTCCTGAAAATTCAGCTTCATAGTCTGGTCGTCTATGCGAGTGGAATGATGATGTCGACGAACTGACGCTATAGATGAGCATCTTCTCCTTGCCATCAATAGCCGCATATCAAATCTGATTTGTATCAACTAGTGGAGATGATGAATGAGAACTACATGTTGCACCATCACATTAACCTAAAGTAGATTGGGAATATGCTTGAGTCTCATCAACTAATATTTCCTCATATCTCGCCTAATAAAAATATACGAAAAGTATTTCAATTTATATTCAAACAAAAAAAAAGAAAAGTTATTTTTTTTAATGAAACTTACATTTGCTGCACAAGATCTCTGATCAACGAAAGTCTGACCATCATGAGCCTTCGTGTGCATATATCTGAATAAGCGAGGAGCATTGGGCTTCTTACCCTCCTTGCGTGTCTATAATTACACACAATACATACGTTAATTCTATTGAAAAGAAAATTTCTAATGAGAAATGAAATTTAGGCATAATTGAACACTTCACAAAGTAATAAACACAAAAAGTATAAATTAGAAATAATACCAATGCTCATTCGTGCTCATGCATAGAGCGAGATCCACAAGTGTGTGTAGACATGCCACTACCCTCCCCAACTTGCTCTGAGTGACGATTGCCGCTCTGTTTATCACACCTCTTCCTATAATCTGGATATTCCCATCTGCTCTCACTCCTTGAAAACATGATCCGGGACACTCAAATCTTTTTCTTTCTTCTTTAACCATTTATCTTTGATCTCGTACATGGTGTCTTTATACCGACTGACAGCATGTTTGTAGAACACACTTTTGACCACCTCTTTTGGTTGTGTCCGCCTGTAAACTTTCTGCAATTATAAATAAAAAATTTTTAATCAGTGAATTAAATAATAAATAAAACATGTAAAAATTTTTAGGTAGTAATATTTATCTTAAATTCTCTCCAAATCATCAATTGGTCTCTATGTGTGAGTGACTTCCAATTATGTTCATTAGGTTTAAAAGGCTTCCTGAAAATTATCGTCAGAATCCTAGAAATGGAACCATATAGCTCTAACTTCGTCATGTAACCAAAAATTTATTAGCAAGTAGGAAATAAATTAATAAATTGATAAATCATTTGTTAAGTTTTATATCTTACGGATTATCAATTGTCGGATCAAACTAAGCAATAGGGAGAGTCTCGTCTATAGGGTGCTCTGAGGAAAACTCTCCAACATATCAATATTCTCTCTCATCTCCCTCCCACGTCTCTTGATCATTCATCAAAATCTCAGGACCATTATGTGGATCAGTCAGCTGATTCTGCTGCTGCGGTATATTCACAACCTTCTTTGTTTGCGATGGCATCTCATCCACCCATGACCCTCTACTAGTTTCGGGCATACCTGAGGTCGTGCTACCTATATCATAACTTGTACGACCTTGTAACGTGCTGCCTCTACCTCATCCATGTGTCATATCTGTAAAAAATACATAAGGCAATGAAAATAAGTAAAAATGATTAACGATTAAAATAACATAAAACTCACTGTCTACTCATTCTCATCAGAATCATCCAAATCTGGTTTGTCTTCTTCTTCAGATGTAGTAACATCATTTTCAAACTCCTCTTAGAGGTATCAACCTGGCCGGGCCGGGCCGGCACGAAAAAACCCCGTGCCCGGGTTAGGCACGGGCCGTGCCGTGTCGTGCCTGACCCGGCATGGTTCAGCCCGTGGCACTGCACACCGGCACGAGTTTGTCCCATGTCGGGTGTCCCCCAAGCCCGACCTCGCGATCGCCCCTCCCGCAAAAAAGACCGCATGTCGGGTCTAATTGGACCCGACCCGCGGTCCCACGAGGCCCGAACCTTATGGCCAGGCCGGGCCCAGCACGGCACGACACAGCCCGTCATGCCTACGAGCAGTGCTGGGCCCGACTTTTTTAAACCGTGGTGGGCCGGGCATGGCACGGTACAGTAACCGTGCCTGGCCCGGCACGAAGGCACGTCGTGGGCAAAAAAAATGGGCTGGCCCGGCCCAGCCAGTTTGACACCTCTAACTTCTCTTCATCACTTGTTTCTTCCTCATAATCAATTAAATTTTCATCAACATCTATATCCTCACTTGTATCCATCTCAAAAGATGCGACTAAAAGGACGTCTTCTTCCCCACCACAGCTTCGCTTATAATATCATTGTCATCATTTTGAAAAGTTAGTTCTATGAAATTAGTACTCGGTGATGCGGGGATGTCAATTTGAGCCCTTGCTTTGATATTACACACAGCTTTCCAATCCTTTCTATGACTGGTCCGACCTGGATATTTACAATAATAAACCTGTGATGTTTGTACTGCTAAGACAAAAAGTTCATACTTGTTGAATCATTTTTTATCGTGTACATCGACAAGTTTATATCAAGGATGGACAACAATACCAATATGTGGTGTTGGGTCGAACCATTCACATTTGTATAACACAGTTTTTTAATCAGGAGGGGTTCAAATTCTAACTCGATCACTTTGACCAGAGTCCCGTAATAGTCATATTCGGTTTCATTGTATACGGATTATTTAATACATACACCCGCATTGTCTGTTGCTCGATAACTACCACACGATTTAGTGTGAAATTTAAAACCATTCACACAGTAACCATCATACGTTATAATCTCTCTTAGGGGACATCATGCTATACTTTGAAGATAATGATTAAAAATTTTATTTGCATGATTATGAATCTGTAATCAAAATTAAGTGGATTGTTTAGATTATAATTATAAATTTTTATTAAAACAATACAATTTTTTTTGTTATTTTTAGTATAAGTAAACATACGTATTTTTCAAAAAATGATGAAAATTCTTGATCCGTCATGGCATTAATAGCTTCGTCATTCATGTTTGAAAACTCTTTATATTTATCTGTAACAAAATCACTAAAAAAGAAAGAAATTAGAAATTAGAAATTAGAAAATCAATAAATGATTTTCATTATAAGTATATTGATCCTTTATTCATGCTTGAAGAATAAAGAAATTATAGTTATCAGCTCTCATATTCTATTAGGCAGGAATCATGACTTTTTATTTATTAAATTGTAAGTGTAACAACCTTTACTTGAATACATGACAATCATGACTCTTCATGCCAAACATCTTATGTTTTTTCACATCCATACATCTTCCCAGATTAGAAGCATACCCATCTGGAAATCTAACTTTTTTTACCCACTCCAACACAACCTTCTTCTATGATTTATTCAGAACAAATGGCACATCAGGGTATTTATTGGTGACAAAAATTTTTATAAATTGAGGACGGCGACAATATCTATTCAACTCATCTATTGAATTGTAAGTGTCCTTAGTTTTCCCTAGAATGTTAAACACTATATTGAAAATATTATCAAACACATTCTTCTTGATATGCATAACATCAAGATTATGTCTGAGCAAGTGTTCATGCCAGTAAGGCAAATCCCAGAAAATACTTCTCATATTCCACCCACAAGTCTTAGATATAACTGCATTCACAATCTCAGCATCAACATCTATCGCCTTCCTCAAGCCTTTGTTATTCAATTCCTGCAGAATTTCATCCCCAGATCTAACCCTCGGGAATTGTTTAGTAACCTTTTTATTCTTAATGAAGTATTTGGTATTACGTCGATACGGATGATTAATGGACAAAAACTTTTGATGTTTGTCGAACCATGACATTTTTTCGCTCTTAATTAATCTAAAAGCATCAGAATCTTCCATATAATACGAACATACTAGTTGTACTCTACCCAGACATCATAGAATACGCTGAAAAGTCATTTATGATCCACATGAGGGCAACGCGCATCTGAAAATTTTTCCGTTTGGAAATATCATAAGTTTGAACCCCTCAACACCTCAAAGACTTTTCAACTCCACTATCAATGGTTGCAAGAAAACATATATCTTCCCATTTGGATTCGTAGGCCCCGACACTAACATAGTCAAAAACATAAATTCCTCCTTCATATATAAGTCTAGAGGCAAATTATACGGCGTCACCACCACATGCCACACAAAATATTACTGTCCAGATTGACCAAACGACTAAAAATCATCAGCAAATAAACCCAGCCTAACATTTCGAACTTCAGAAGAAAAATCAGGAAAATACCCATCAAAATGTTTCCAAGCAATGGCAGCAAAATGGTGACACATCTTACCGTCCTCCATATGATGCTTTGAATGCCACCTCATTTCATTAGCTGTTGTGATTGATGCATACAATCTCTGCAACCTAGGTATTATTGAAAAATAGTACATCTTCTTATATGATACCTTCAACTTACGTATATACAATCTATTTCTAGAACCCATAACCTTTTGCTTGTACCAAGCATGCCCACATATTTTACAACTGTTAAGGTCACTGTCATCACCCCAGTATATCATAGAGTTGTTCACACAGCATTGAATGACCTGTACGAATAATCCCAAGCCTCTAACTAAATTCTTGAATGAAATTAGATATATCATTAAACCATGCTTGCAAACACCTGTGTCTGCACTTTATTTCTAACATCCTCTCGGCTGCAAAAAGTTGAGTATGCTTAGAATTTCCCTCATATATAAGTTTGTCTCTAGCTCGAATCGTGTCATAGAAACTCCTTGCCTCGGCATTGAGTTCCTCATTCAGGTTGAATTTAGGACCCGCAACATCAAAAACTATTTTATGGTATGTAGTATGATTAATATTATCCGAGACAATTTGATCAATTTTACTTACTGACACCCATACTGAAGTTGAACATCTCATGTACTTGCTTCTCACCATGGTATATCCAAATATAGTAATCCATCACAAAACCATTTCTATACAAATGCATCTTCATAGTCTCAACATTCAAAAATATTTTATTGATATTTAACTAAAGTGCAAGGACACCTTATTTCTCTACCACCATTCACACACTCAGGATGTCTCAGAGCAAACTTAACAAATTCATCAACTTTATCCCCCCAATCAATAGAGAACATTCTATTTACTACTCGACCCTTGTACATCCATTCGCAATCATCTTCCATAACTAGTTAAAAAAATCAATTTATTCAACAAATACGATTGTCTCTAATTATAGTTATATATAATTATATAGACATTTATTTAGATATACAAATATTTATATATAGTTACACACATATAGTTTAAAATAATGTTGTATGTTGTTATACATGTAATTATAAATATAGTTACAAGTGGTTATACATATAGTTACACATATAGTTAAACATATATTTATACATGTATGCTTATATATTTGTTCATTTAATTTTATATATTTATATATAGAGTAATGTATAGGTATGATATAGTAAAATACTTTTTTATATACTACTATATATAAATATATATTAAATATAATCTGTAAATTTAATATTAAAATATAATTATGCATACAACTTTGAAAGTTATATATATAGTAAGATACAATTATTTATAGTTATGTATTATTTTACATATAATATACATAGTTATGAGTAGTTATATATAATTTTAACATATAGTTATATATAGATATATTCATACAAGTAGTTATAAGTAGTTATACATAAATATATATTTTGATTTAATTATATGAATACATATATGTATATATATTTACAAATATAGTTATATATAATTATATAGATATTTATTTAGTTATACAAATATTTATATATAGTTATACACACATAGTTTAACATAATGTGTATGTTGTTATACATGTTATTATAAATATAGATACATGTGATTATACATATAGTTACACATATAGTTAAACGTATATTTATATATGCAGGTTTATATATTTGTTCATTTAATTGTATATATTTATACATATAGTAATGTATAGGTAAAGATATAGTAAAATACTTTTTTTATATACTACTATATACAAAAATATATTAAATATAAGCTATAAATTTAATATTTAAATATAATCATGCATAAAATTTTATAGTTATACACATAGTAAGATACAATTATTTATAGTTATATATTATTTTACATATAATATATATAGTTATAAATAATTATATATAATTAAACAAATAGTTATATATAGATATATTCATACAAGTAGTTATAAGTAGTTATACATAAATATATACAACGTTATAAACAAATATTTTGATTTAATTATATGAATACATATATGTATATATAGTTACAAATATAGTTATATATAATTATATAGACATTTATTAAGTTATACAAATATTTATATATAGTCATACACATATAGTTTAACATAATGTTGTATGTTGTTATACATGTAATTATAAATATTGTTACATGTGATTATACATATAGTTACACATATAGTTAAACGTATATTTATACAAGTAGGTTTATATATTTGTTCATTTAATTTTATATATTTATACATATAGTGATGTATAGGTATAGATATAGTAAAATACTTTTTTATATACTACTCTATCCAAATATATATTAAATATAAGCTATAAATTTAATATTTAAATATAATCATGCATAAAATTTTATAGTTATACACATAGTAAGATACAATTATTTATAGTAATATATTATTTTACATATAATATATATAGTTATAAATAGTAATATATAATTAAACATATAGTTTTATATAGCTATATTCATACATGTAGTTATAAGTAGTTATACATAAATATATACAATTTTATAAACAAATATATTAATTTAATTATATGAATACATATATGTATATATAGTTACAAATATAGTTATATTTAATTATATAGAGTGTTACATAGTTATACAAATATTTATATATAGTTATACACATATAGTTATAAATACGTATGTAGTTAAAGATATAATTATATATATAACATTTATATAGTTATACATTTAGTAAAATATAATTATATATAGTTTATATTAGTATACATATTAATATTTTTTTAGAAATATAGTTGTATATAATTATACATATAGTTATACATTATTATATAGTTAAAAATTAGTTATGTAAAGTTATAAATATAGTTATAAAAATAGTTTAATTTATTATAAATATATTTATAAATATTTTTATATAAAATGGCTAATGATTATATAATTAAACATGGGTATCTATATAATAGTTGTGAATAAAATATTTTTTATAAATGTTACTTAAATATTATTATATTTATATGTAACACTTTTATAAATAATATATAGTATATGTATCACATTTATATAAACATAATAAATATTCTATATTTAGATAAAAAATAATATGTAATATAAATATTTACAAAATTGTATAATCATTTAATGTTACATAATTGTTATATAAAAAATTATATAAATGGATAGTTTAATGTAAATGTTGTATAGATATTTATAAACATTAATACATATGTATAAATATTTATATATAACATTATATATTTATATAAAAATATCAATGTGTATTTATAAGGTAATACGTTTATATATATTAAAGTATAGACATTTATACATAATGTCATATGATTATATAAATGTATAAAAGTTTATATATACTGTTATAGATATTTAAAATTAACATAATATAAAAGTTTGATTTAACATTAATCATTATATATATTAAAGTATAGACATTTATACATAATGTTATATGATTATATAAATATAAACCATTAACATTAAGATTATTCAGATGCAAACATTATGTAATTGAAATCTAAAAATCTAAGTAGTAGAAGAACAAAGATTAAACTAAAAAATTATAGTTTAATTAATTGTGTCGAGTCAAAATTATGTTAGGTTAAATGAAATCGAAGCAAAAATGAAGAAATTTGGAGGAGAAATAAAAAAACATAATACTCGATTTTACTGAAAAAATGATTCCGATTGTCTATATATAATTCAGAGAGACGGAGATATGTATAAGCATTTTGAATGAGAAGAACAATGAAAAACTTACCTGGATTCAGAAGAAGAGAACAAATTTTATCGAATTTATGCTTGCAGTCGCCCCTGCTTCGAAAAATGACAGAGTTTCGAATGAATGTAGGTGTTAATGACTTAGTAAATGAATTCTAAATCATAAAAATTTAAAATATGTATTACCAATCAAAATTATGGCCGATAAAAGATCGGTTAAACAAAGTTATAAGTATTAGGAAGTCTACTTTACCGACCAATTTTAATGGTAATATATTTTTGGTCGTTAAATGATCGGTAATTTATCTATAATTTTTATTCGCTAATTTCATCCTAATTTACAGACCAATTTCCGATCAAAAACATTTGGTCAATAGGTATGGTCGGTATTTGATCATGAAATGGTCAGTAATTACTGACCTAAATATTCGGTTGGAAGTTTGGTCGGTAATTACAATGTTATAAATATATTGGATAACTACTTTACCGAGTATTTATAATAGTTATATATTTTTGGTCGTTAAATGGTCGGTAATCTTTAATCAATATTTTCCGCTAATTCTATCCTAATTTACAGACCATATTCCTGACCTAATATATTTGGTCAATAATATATGGTCGATAGTTAGTCGGATATATTTTTTTTCAGATGCACATCTTTAGATCTCTAAATCGGTCGTGAATTGGTCAGTATTTACCAACATAAATATTTGGTCGGTAAGTACGAAGTTATAAATAATTTAAAAACCCACTATACCGACCAATTTTAATGGTAATATATTTTTGGTCGTTAAATGGTCAGTAATATATTGGATAACTACTCTACAGACCAATTTCTGACCAAAAATATTTGGTCTATAATTATGGTTGGTCTTTGGTCGGAAATTTGGTTGGAAAATTTTTTTTTCGATATTTTTTTTTGGTCGCTAAATGGTCGTAATTTGGACAGTAATTACCGACCAAATTTTTAGGTCGCTAATTTGGTCGGTATTCTCATAATTTTTAATAGTTTACTCTTGCCCTATTTTGGTACTGAAGTATCCAAGAAAAATATATCTCAAGAAATTAGGTATCAAGTTATCTCATCTTAAAAAAATATTATAGACAAAGTATATACTGCCAAATATTCGAGGAGATAGGCTAAATCATATTTCTCTAAGATTTAGGATTTGAAAGGAAACACAATGAGAAAAGACAAAAGAGCATTTAATGATGAAGTAGTTTTTAGCTAATATTGTATCTCCAAAAAAATTTTTGAATACTCCTAAGTAAGAGTCTTCAAGTTATTTCAATCATATATTTATTATTCTTTTTAGTCATCCCATAAGGGTGTGTCAATATAACAAATATTGAATATATATATAATATGTATGTATGTATATATAATATTCTTTTTTTTACATTTATATCAAATTAAATTTTTATCATATTATGAAATGTCTAAAAAATAAAAAATATATATGATATACAACAAAAAAGTAAATTCATGTATATCAAAAGTAATCATCAATAAAAGTAATCAAATATCTAATATCCTATTTGGTCACATCTCTACTAAGTCTCAATGTCTAAATGCATCATATCGAATAAATTGCTACTCACACCAAATTCTAGGATAAGAATATTCTTAAGGAAATGGTAAAGTATTTTCAACTTGGCTAGTAATGACTAACATAATTGAGAAAATACATGTAAAGGATCCAACATACTTAAATATCTAGAATCAAATCATATTATAGAAATATATATATATAATATATCTTGTTTAATCTCAAAAGAAATTTTTCTTATAGTCATTCAATCTTACAAATAAATATCAGTAGAAAAGAAAATAAAATCAAAATTGAGTTGTTTAAAAATATAACTTACTAAAAGTACATTATGATAATCGAGAATAAACATGATATTATAAAGATACAAAGAACCATGTTGAATATTACCATATCTAGTGGTTTTAGAGGGTATTCCTTTGGCTACAATAATATTTTTAAAACAAGAAAAAAAAAGATAATGAATACAGTATGATTACCAGTAATAAGAGTTAAGTTCATATGTCAATAATCTATGAGTCAAAAATATGAGTATCAGTGACAAAATCAATAATACATGAAAAAAGAGAAGTACCTACTACTTCCTTAGATATGGGATTTATATATTATTTTTTTAGTAAGTATTACAATGAATGTTCTCTATATTGACTCATTGATAGCTTTTGCAATTAATATATCTTTCTTGATATTATATAAAGCCCTTGATATTTTTCAATATGTATAATATAGAAAGAATATATTGAATCTACATATTGGTGCCATACCACAATTACACAAATTGGCCCCAATGGTAAACATTCAATTGTTAACTCAAAACGAAGTTAAGGTTTCCTCAATCTGTAACCCTAAAAATATCAGTCTGCAACTCAAAATGAAATTAAGGTTTTCTCATTCTTAAATCCCAAAAATATCACTTTGCCACTCAAAATGAAATTAATGTTTTCTCAATCCAAAACCCTAAAAATTTCACTCTACAACTCAAAATGAAATTAATTCCTCAATCCAAAACTCTAAAAATGTAAATCTACCTCAAATCAAAATTAGAACACCTAATTTAGGGTTTCTGAATAATGCCTCTCCAAAAAACATAGGTTTAAGGACCCAAATTAACTACTATCATCCAAATAACCACGCAACTTCAATGCTGATCCACTCTCATGGTGATGATGCCTAAATGCACACAATGGATTTGTGATAGAAGCGTCAAACGAGTCGTGTCATGCCAGCAAGGCTTATTTTTTCTCGGCCCAATTGGGCCACCGTGCAATGCCAAGCACGGCACGGTGTTTGGTCCACCAGCACAGTGGGTATAATCATGCCAACCGTGCCGTGCATAAAAAAAGCCATGTGGCCAACCAATTAAAATTTGTCATGTGGCCATATTTTTTTTGAAAATGAACTTCCTCGTGATGGGACATTCGAATGTTAAAAAAAACTAAAATGACCCGAATATGACCGCTCGACGTAGATCTAGAGGTATTAACCAGGTCTGGTGACTTGAGCCCAGCATGGCATGGTCTAGGACTGTGCCCGAGCACGTGCCGGGCACACACGACATGAATCATGTCATGTCGTATTAAGGGAAATCAGCCCGCGTGCTGTGCCAGGCACAACCCAGGTGCCTGGCACGTTGGCACGTGGGCACGGCACGAGGCAATGGCATGACGCAGCAAGGGCGAGGCCCGACGGTTGACACGACGACGATGTGATTTATGCAGTGAGTGCACATATTGAACTACCCCAATGCTAGGTTAAAAAAATATCTTAGCCATATATACAAGTGCCCAGCCCAAATCGAACTAATTTCGGGCGAAGGGCTATGTCGGGCCTACTCTCCAGTAAACTATGTTGTGTCAGACACAGCACGGTTACTGTAGCGTGACACCCGGGCCCGTTTGACATATGTACGTGGATCATATCAAGTGGTCACCCAGACCAATTTACCATGCCGTCATGCAAGGCACACAGGTCATGTCTGGCCCGGCACGAAGCACGGTTCATGCCAGCCAAACACAACATAAATCATGCCAAGGGGCAGCCCGGTCGGACCTTAGGCATGGTTCCAGACCATACCGTACCGGGCCATGCACTATTGAATCAGGTTGTCCAGCCCATTTAACACCTCTAATCTGTGATGACCAAAATGACAACACAATAAATTGAGTTCCTTTCATTTTTGGAAGAAGCTATGCATCCTACATAGTACATACCATGTGTATTATACTAATACAATATATGAAATCTCTCTCTCTCTCTCTCTCTCTCTTAGGCTTTTAGTACCCTTACAAGTACCAGTGTCTAATATCTGTCTTTTCTAAGATATTAGCTATGATACCAAGGTGGCTTTTGTTTTTTTTTACTTAATGTTGAATAAATTTTTTTTTTTTGAAATTAATATTAAATAGTACTTAATAGCATTACATATTAAGTCGTTTGCTTTTTTTTTTTACTTAATGTGGAATAAAAAAGTGGAGACCAAAGTGAGGGTTTTGATTATGTAGTAGAGAACTTTTTATGAATGGAAAAAGTCAATTTTTTTTGACTTTTCTATTTCATATATTTTTTAAAAAAATTCAGTGATAATAAGTTAGTAAAAATAAAAAAAAAGTAGGTAGTTGAATGATGAAATCAAATTAGTTTCAACATTCATCCAAAAAAACTTACACGCCCCCAGTAAACATCCAAACACAACGAAATGAATATAAATAACACTCAATTAACAATAATATACATGAAATATCTTTATATAATGAAAATTTTTGATTGGTACAACCCATATGCTATATGATCTTATCAATGTCATAATAAAGTAACAACAATAATATAAACTATAACAAAATCAGTTTAAATGCATAAAGAGTTATTGTGCTCAAAGAGATACTATTATATTTATTATCATTATATTTATATAAGTTATTTAATTATTTTTATATTTTATTGTAGTTAAGATAATATGCTCATATAAATAGTTATAAAATTTAAAATATTTTTTTATACTTTCAACCTTGATCCTTAGATTCATACAATGTACTAAATAATATATTGATAGAATAATTAGCCAATATTTTTTATGTTTGGATGTTACCAATATTATTGAAATACATCTTTATACAATATATACATCTAAGTATAAATCAACAAGTAAAAGTATACTAAAAAAACATGTTAGCAAATTAATAAATCTTTCATTCGTTGCATAAGATTTTAAAATTAGGTAGCATGAAATCTGATGATGGCAGGCATCATGAATCTTTTTCCTTTTAAAACATATTGATTTATAAGAAATCATATATAAAAATCTTAAAATTTATTAAATGATTGAATAATTTTTATAGTAAATCGTGTAAGTGAAATATGTTAGTGAAATAAACAAAGAATTCTCTTATATTTATTTCTGTGATTTAATGTGGAAACATAAACAAGAAAGATATTCTCTCAAATAAAAAACATAAGTAAAAAATAAGAAAACATTGCACATACTCGTTGCACTCTCTGATTTTTACAAGGCAGATTACATACATACATATATATATAAAGAGAAGAGCCATTAATTTAAAAATGCAAGGAATCACGCAACCACATCACATGAATTTAGGAAAACTATAATCGCCTCTTCAAATTGCCAAGCACCTCTTCGATATTTTTAACTATTCGTCAAAGCTGTTGTATCTCTGCCACGGAACAGTAATTGTCCGTCAAAAATTGTCTGCCAAGGAATAGTAACTATTTGATAGTTTATTCTTAATTTATGAGAGAGAAAGTGGGCTGGACCCACATTACAATCTCCCCCTCCAACCCAACATAAGGAAAGATTACATTATAATATCTCAGTTAGATCCCATTCCGGTTGACCCGACACAAAACTTTAGCTTCTTTCTGGTAATAGCTTTTAACATCATATCAGAAGAATTAAAATCTGTGTGAATCTTTCTAAGCTTCATAAGCCCTTTTTCAATGACATCTCATATTCAATGATATCTCACATCAATGTACTTTGTACGGGAATGATACGAAGTATTCTTGCTCAAGTCCATAACACTCTGACTATTACACAATATATTCATCTTGCATCAAGCCTAGCTCTTAGATAAATTTCTTCATCCATAATATCTCTTTTGCTACTTCAGTTGCTACTATATATTATATCTCAGTAGTAGACAAAGCGACACACTTTAATAACTTAGACTGTCATGAAACAGCTCCCCTTGCAAGAGTAAATAAATAACTAGAAGTCAAATTTCTACCATCTAGGTCACCTACCATGTTAGTATCTGTAAAGTTTTCTAACACTGATTTTGAACCCCCAAAACTCAAACACAATTTTGAAGTACCCCTCAAATATTAGAAGATCCATTTCACAAATTCCCAATGCATCTTTATTGGATTTGAGAGAAATCTACTCACTGTACTAACCGCATGTGCAATATTAGGCTTTGTGCAAACCATACAATACATAAGACTCCTCACTGCTAAGGAGTAAGGAATAGAGGCCATTTTTTTCGTTCTGTTGTAGCAAGGCATAAGCTTTTGTTAAGATTAAAGTGATTGACTAAAGGTGTACTAGTTGGCTTAGCATCTTTCATATTGAATCTTTCAACCATGCGGTCAACATACTTTTCTTGTGACAACCACATCTTCTTTGCTTGTCTATCTCGAGAAATTCGCATGCCCAGTATATCATCAACATACTTGAACAACCTCTCTTTCAACCTCTCTTTCAACTTGCCAATCAATCTTTTATGTCGAAAGACTTGAACAACATCTCTTTTAACTTGCCAATCAATCTTGAATCATTCCATGCTATTAATATATCATCAACATAAAGTAAAAGAATAATGAAGTTATCATCTTTAAACTTCTTGAAATAAACACAATGATCTATATCTATCCTCTTATACTTGTGGCTCACCATAAAAGAATTAAACTTCTTGTACCACTGCCTGCCTTGGTGCTTGCTTCAGCCCATAAAGACTTTTCTTCTTCAGTTTGCAAACCATGTTCTCCCTTCAAACCCCTCTTGTTGTAACATGTAAATTTCTTCATTCAAATCACCATGAAAAAAAACATTCTTCACATTTAACTGTTCAAGCTCGAGGTCTAAACTAGCAGTCAACCCCAAAATAACTCTGATAGAAAGCATTTTCGCAACTGGAGAGAATACCTCATCAAAATCAATACTCTTTTTCTGCCCAAAACTTTTCACTACCAAACGAGCTTTATATTTCAGCAATCTTTCACCACTATCTTTCTTCAATTTGAATACCCACTTGTTCTTTAATGCCTTTTGCACATTGAAAGTTCCACCAACTCATAAAAGTCATTTTTTAACAAAGAATATATTTCTTCTTGCATAGCTTTCATCCAACTTACCTTATCTGCACGAGTCTTTACTTCTTGAAAATTCTCTGGCTCCCCCTTATCAGTAATAAACACATGCTCTGAAGGAGGATACTTGGATGATGGACTACTCTCCCTGTTTGTCCTTCTAATTTGAGACTCAGAAATGACTTGTTGAGGAGGCTGCTCCCCCTACTCAACAGCTTGATCACTCTCTGGCATCTCATCATCAATCACTGTCTCTGATGTTTCATCACCAGTCATCTCTGCTCCCCTATCTATAGTACGCTGCAAAATAAAATGAATAACTTTAAGATCAATAACACCATTACTGATAGCTTTCACCTTTTCAGTCTTCTCACAATCTGAAATCGTCTGATCTTCATAAAATAACACATCTCTAATTCTGAAAATCTTCTTTTTCACTGGATCCCATAATCTGTACGCAAACTCTTCATACTCATAATTAACAAAGATACATGAAAAAACTTTGTCATCAAGCTTTAACATTTGCTCTTTAGATATATGTGCAAAATCCTTGCATCCAAAAACCTTAAGATGTTTGTAAACAACATCTTTTCCTATCAATACCTTCTATGAAATGTTAAACTCAAAGGAACTGAGGGAGACCTATTTATCAAATAACAAGTAGTACGAATAACTTCACCCTAAAATACTTTGGGTAGCTTTGTCATTTTTAGCATGCATTTTACCTTCTCAACAATAGTGTGGTTTATCATTTCTGTAACACCATTGTGCTATGGAGTACCAGGAACTATCTTCTCATGTCTAATGCCATGTGCTAAGCAGTAGTTTCTAAACTCCTTTGATGTATACTTACCTCCATTGTCAGTACGAAAATACTTCAAAATCTTTCTTATCTCTCTTTCAACTACAGCATGAAATTTCTGGAAAAATTAATATATTTGATCTTTGGCCTTCTGCAAATAAACTTACACATTAATTGATGTATCATCAATGAATGTGACATTATATCTATTTTCACCCAAAGAATCTACCTCAAAGGGACAACAAACATCAGAATAAACCAAATCCAAAATATTAGATTTCCTTTTTGAAGATTTAGAAAACGAAACTCTAATTTTTTCCAAATAAACAAGAATCGCAAGGGTTAAAACTGTTATCTTTAGTAAATGGAATAAGAGTATTTTTGGCTAGAATATTTAACCATTTCTCACTAATGTGACCAAATCTTTTGTGTCATAAATTTAGGGAGGACCCATCTTCAACTGCATTCAATTCATCTCCACAGATTTTCACTACTGTCCTGTAGAGTGTGCTTCTAATCTTACCTCTATCAGCTATTAACAAACATTTGGTAAGCTTCCATCTATCATTACCAAAATAATTTACATGTCCTTCCCGATCCAAGACAAATCCAGGAATAAGATTAAGATGTAAATCAGGAACATGCCGCACATTTTTCAAAGTCTATGAACAACCAACTTCTGTCTATATACAAACATCACCAATACCCACAATCAATAAGTAACTGGTATTACCCATCTTCACAGTACCAAAGGCTCCTATCTTGTATGATGTGAAGAACTCCTTGTTAGGAGTAGCATGATAAGAGGCTGTTATATCAATAATCAACTCAACCTCAATATCAATAATCAACTACTATATCTTCATCAAGTAAAACAGTTGTAATATTTTCATTTTTATTTTTTCTCTAATTTTTGCCTTCTTTTTATTCTCGTTTCCAAGCATAACAGTTTCTTCTGATATGTCATTCCTTACCATAATGATAACATTTTCCTCTTTCACTAATCTTTCCTATGGATTGCGACCTACCTTTGGAATTACCACGACCCATAAGTCCTCTATTTTTACCTCTTCCCATGGTCTATGTGACAAAAGTCTAGGTCTCAGAAGATATTCCTTATTCCTTCCTTCTGGCTTCTTCATTAAACATATTATTCTTTACCATATCCATGGTTAACGTGCCATTAGGAGCAGAGTTACAAGTGAGATAACTAAAGTATCCTAATTATCTAACAAAGAACTCAAGGGTAACATTGCTTGCAACCCATCTTCAATCTTAATCTTCATAGCATTTAACTGGTTCACCAACCCTTGAAAGTCACTGGTGTGTTCTGCCACATTATACCCATTTCTATATTAGATTTACTAGCCTTCTAATTAAAGTAGTTTTATTCTGTGCATTCTTTTGTTCATACATAGATTCTAATTTTTTTCAAAACTCAGTAACATCAGTCTCATGTGATACATGATGAAACACACTTTGGGCTACCCACTGTCTGATTATGACTACTATTTTTTTGTGCATGATCTTCTATTCTACTTCTGTTATATTTATAGGTTTACTTTTAACCTCATCAATAGACGCATATAAATCATTATAATGAATAATATCTTCCATTCTTGACTTCCAAATAAAATAATTAGACGAGGTTAGTCTAATCATAGTGGCTCCCAAGGATTTCTCCATCTTTAAATCAACACTAACCAGAATATCCAAACAATAAAACCTCCTCCGATACCACTTGTAAGTGAACTATGTGGTTGAAATAAACAAACAATTCTCTTATATTTATTTCTGTGATTTAATGTGAAAACATAAACAAGAAGAATATTCTCTCAAATGAAAAACATGAGAAGTAAACAATGAGAAAATATTGCACACACTCACGGCACTCTCTGATTTTTACAAGGCATATTATATATATATATATAAGGAGGAGAGCCATTAATTTAAAAATGCAAGGAATCGCACAACCACATCACATGGATTTAGGA